>OX638301.1:20250411-20897911 GCA_951812265.1 Taphrorychus bicolor
AAACTCGTGGTGTGTCGAAATGTTATTGCTCTCGGTAAAATATTGATGCGTTCATAGTTTTTACGCAATAAAATATTTTCTATAATTTTGCTATTTAATAATCTTACTCATTCACTGCTAAAAATCATAGTAGTTTGCACAAATTACAGGTTCAAAATTGTATGTGTACCAACTGAAATTCTTTCCGTCACAGATTTTTATTGACACTCTATAATTTGAAAGTAAATTAAAAAATTGTAAATTGTGTAATCTACTCTGACCTTCGCATTGAATGTGTAACACTGTTAAATAGCAAAGTTACAGAAAATGTCTGCTTTTGCGCAAAAACGGATGCTACAAATTTTTGCTAAGAGCAATAAATATTAGGAAAAAATATCAAGGTATTAGGTTTTTAAAAATCAGTCGATTCAGATTGATTAGAGTTCTGAAAGTTTTTTTAACAAGATACTGAAGCAGTTACCACTTTACTAAGTCGGATGGACATCTTTTCTCCATCAAAACTTGAGTCTTGGTTAGGAAGAAGTCCTTAGTAAAATTCATGACCATCCATCTTAACGTTGTCTATATATTACAAAAAAAACAAATTTTTTTTCACTAACTTTGACCATCAGTAGTTATTAGAAACTTTTCCTAATGACAGTTGGATCAAATCGTTTCCTTTTGAACCAGACTGTCGCAGTACCCCTTTGATCATGTGCTTACAAGACACTCTGAATACATATTTACAATTTGGATATTTGAAAACTTATCTGCTTTCGGCATTTTCAATGCTTTGTAGCTGTATATCAAGAAGGAAACAAAATAGAAACAACTACTCCGAGTAGGGCCAATACCCCTACCGGTATTGAATTATACCGTTTGTTTCAAAGCTTAATTAATGAAGAAAACAGTCATAAAAGCAAAGAAGAAATACAAGGCTCTACAAAGGGCTCTAGAACAAAACAAAAATATATTATAAAACGGAGAATTAAGTTTAATGTGGGTCAAAGTTACTAAATGTATATGATAACCAAAAAAACTTACTACTCTCTTTTGAATGGAGCAATAGCGTAATTACTTTTTAGAGGTGACAAATCTCATCCTCAACTTTGACATACAAATCAAAAGTGACAAGAAAGGACACAGCAGGTTCAAAAAAGCAAGATAATAATGAATAACAAAAAACCTGATTGGAGCTTACTATAGGTTATGAGTGAGAGTTGAAAGGTATTTATTTTCTGAGAGGTGTGTTAGAGATTGAAATTTTAAGCTTTTTCGCAGAAAAATTTATTTAAATATACTAAAAGGCATATTTACAATTTGGAAATTAAAAACTTATTTGCTTTCTATATTTCCAAAATATTGTAGCTGTTAAGAAGGAAACAAACAAAAACAACTACTTCCAGGACTTAATCACCTACCGGCTGGAATTATACTGTTTGTTTTTATATCATTTTATTAACTCATTTCAATATATTATTGTTTAAGCTTTATAAAATTAGCTTTGAAACAAACAGTGTAATTCAATGCCGGCAGGGGTATTAGTTCCCAGAATAGTTGTTTCTATTTGGTTCCTTCTTGATATATAGCTGTCGTTTTGAAAATGCCAAAAGTAGATACGTTTTCCAATTTCCAAATTGTAATTAAATATATTATATACAGGATTGTCTTTTTTGAACTGAGACAGCCAGATATGGGGAGAACTAGTAGGGAAATAATTCGTTTTAAGGGTGACCTATTTATTGTAGAGAAAAACCTATTTTAGGCACCTACTTTTACCTATACAGGGTGGATTAGGAAAGTGTGGCGTGAAAAACGACAAACTTTTGTGAATAGATAATTTATAATACCCCATACAAGATACTTTCAGTTTATTAATGAATTTCTTTTAAACTACTGCAGGCAGCGATGCCAAACTTTCAGGGTCCAGTACGAGCTATAAGATCTATCAAAACCTAGTAAAATATCGATTGTGTCCGATTTAAAAATATTACATCATATGACGTCACAGTTTTCTGGGCCACCCTGCAATATAGGTCCAGGTTGAAACGAAATCTTTTATCCTGTTAGTTCTCGAGATATCTCGTTGTCTCAAGTTAAAAAGACCACCCTGTATATGTGCAATTTTCGCATATCTAAATAAGACCTTACTCTCATCACAAAAGTTCTAGTATTTTTTTGCTTTTCAGCATTTAGTTTTTATTATTTTATTAACACATTTCTATATATTATTTTTTTTGCTTTATTTGATTTTTTTTAAACAAACTGGGTAATTCAATGCCGGTAGAGGAGTTAGACCTCGGTGTAGTTGTTTTTGTTTGTTTCCTTTTTAACAGGTGTATTATTTTGAAAATGTAGAAAGCAGATACGTTTTTAATTTCCAAATTCTAAATATTGCCATTTTGCATATTTTAAATTAAAGCTTTCTGCAAAAAAGCTAAAATTTTCAATCTCTAACATACCTCGCAGAAATTAAACAATCTTCAACATTCATCAGCGTATCTTTTTTAAACTTTTAATAGAGGTGTTTGGAATACTGAACATACTTCTTTGTTGCTAACCCGCGTTTTGTTGCTAATGAGATGGATTTATTTGTAGGCTATATAGCATAAAATAAGGAAACTCTCGTTTTAATAACAAAATAAAAGCTTTCGATATTAGAGTCGTAATCAAAAAGTTGTCAAACAGTCTATTTTTGTTACCATTCTCATCCTAAAACAAAGTAACTAAACATAGGTCCAATTGAACATCAAAGCCACAATCAAAAAACTGCGACAAATGTTTAGGAATGTGATAGAGCTCATGTTTTCTTGTAACCATTTTCATTTACCAGATTTATTCACAGACCAAGTTATAATGAATAATTAATCTCTGAATTGCAATTTGACTGAATTTTCGTAGCTTATACCTGTTTTAGTACAGAAAAAATAGTCTATTTGAAAAAAAATTATACGGGTGAAAGAGCACCCAAAAAAATTTATCAAACATCTAGATATATAACAACAACTTTACCTCTTTTTACAGAAATCTTTTTTGAAAAGCTAATATGTCAAAAATTAATTCTAACTGCTCCCTACAATTTCGTTCCTATCTGGATTAGAATCTTTATCAATGAAACAACGACACACTGTATAGCGAAAATTACCGGAACGTTTTGAATAATCGAAACGGTGATTTGATTTTGACACCTAGTAATTTGATGGAATTTTTATTGCCTAATGCGCTATAAATATTAAAAACGTTTTGTTGGACAAAATTGGCTCACCACGAAAAATTTGGTATTAAACTCAAGTTTGATATTAAATAAATTCTAAACTTGTGATCTGACTTGGGTGATTTTTTTTATTAAGCTGTAGCTGATTTTTAAGAATCATACTATGTAACCACGTTTTCATAAACTTATGCTTCAAAACCGATTTAAAGATGAGAATTTGTTGAACATTCTAATAGTTCCGTATAATCATACAATTTCGCTAAAACGCTCTAACTTATAGAGATTCTTAAAAAATAGATTTACATCGCAAAAAAAATACTCAAATCGAATAACACGTTTAGAATTTACTTAATATAAAATTTGAGTTTTCGTATTAAATTAAATGTCGTATTAAAAGTGCTTTCAAGGAACTCATTCGAATTTTTCTACAAACTCAAACTTTCACATGCATTCTTTAAAATTGCACTTTGAACAATTTAACAATGTCATTTTGACATACAGCACCGATTCACTCTTAAAAAAGAATAATCTTCGATTATATATCTACTGAAGCATGGAAGTATCCTTATTACCTCATTTCAATGTTGCCATTTAGCGGAGGCGATAACAACCCTATCGTATTTCAATTAAAAATAAAATAGATGTGGAGGCGACAGCGCGCTCTTATTGTACGCTGAAAGCTTCGCCAGCGCCTGCGGTGGTATATCAGAACTAAAATATGTTTTTGTGAGTTTGGGGGGTACCTTACCACCTCCAGACAAATTTTCGGATTATGAATCTAGAGGTCACTAGTAATCATATCTGAAATTTTCAAGGCAAAACGTTGTCGCCTCCGAAATCGGAGGCGACAACGTCATTTTGGAGGCGATAACGTATCTTTCATACCCCGTTCTGGAGGTGGTAACATACCCTTTACCAATATATATATATATATATATATATATTGGTAAAGTAGTAACCTTATATATATATATATATATATATATATATATATATCACGCCAACCTTGAAGTAAATAAAAATACCTATAGGAAAAATATTCTATGGTAGGATTTTGTACATTTTCTTACAGCAATGTAAGAAAGGTAATGTATTGTTCTAAAAGTGCAATTACGTAATTGAAAAGCACAGAGACTTTCTTATTTGTTAACATATTTTTACTCAAACCAATTAATTTATGGAGCGGGATTTGATCCACCATGCTCCTCATTTTGTGTGTTTCTTACCACCATTTGCACCAAGCAATTTTCAAATACACCTAATTAAGGCTTCCCATATTAACATGGTTACTAAACCATGCTAATAGCTATGGCTTAGGGGTCCTTAACTTTAGATTGACCTAAATTTGTTTGGTGCAAATATGGGTAGGAGCCGTAAGAAAAGTTACAGAATTTTACCAAAACTTTACATACACATCACAGATGGGATTGGGCAACACTGCACTGGCCAGTGACTTTGAATTAGTATAGACAAAGGCATGGCGATACCACTCATTGTAAATATAGCAAGGACGTAATTCGTTTGCCCTATCTCCTTTATCTTTGCAAACTCTCTTATATATTCATTGTCATCGTGACACTGGGCCAATCAACAGCATCAACGATGACATAAAAAGCATTACGCGAAGCATATGTCCATGCTTGGATCGTTGTTTTAATTGCAAGAAAGGATGCCACAAGAGAGATAACCTTATCGGATATCCCTAATGTAGAAAGAGCTGATCAGAAGAGAGAATGTTGGGGGTCTTGGAAACAGCATGAGTTTCGGCGACCTATAGCCATGCTTGGATCTAGTAGTACAAAGTCACTGGCACTGGCCCTTTCCTGATTTTACAATCTTGTATGTAAAATTAAATAAAATTATGTTTCCTAGGTATTTACATTTTATTACAAATTCATCAATTTTATCTAAAATATAGCAGCATGTAATATTGTAAAAATAAACTTGCCTGTTTCTTCTAAGCCAGTTCTATTTTGCAGATTATTTTCTAGCTGAAAATCATCAAATTCTTCAATCTTCTCCTCAATCACCTCATTATTAGAAGAAAATAAGTTATTCGCTTCAACACTTTGAGTACTATCCTGCACATTACTTTCTAAGTCAGAGTCATGAAATTCTTCAATTATCCCATTATTGGAAGAAAATAAATTATTGCTAGAAGTTTTGTGAGATGAAGGTAAATAGTCCAATCTCTCATCTGAAAATGTAAGATGATTACTGATAATATGTCAGGTATCCCAGCTGAGGGTGACTTATTTTAAGTGTTTATATGTTTTGAAGTTATAAATGTGCCAATCTCCTTTCAACACAACCATTCAACAAACAACTTGTTGATAAAATAGAATAGTAAAGGCGCTTTCTTTTATTCATCAATGGAATCCATCACCAATTGACACCAATGATGCAAATATATATGTGACAGAATTTATGGCTATTGATGCACCAATCGATGAATAAAAAAAGTGCCCAAAGCAACAGTTCATTCCCTGCAAGGGCTTCTCATTCGTTTGCATAATTCTAAGGGCAGCAATCAAATTTTGTCTCTTTTTTTTCTTTTCCAATAAAGTACTAGCCAAAACCAGGTCTTAAAGCAAAAACAAAAATTAAACCTTCATACAATGCTACATTCATTGTTCAAACTAAACAATGATTAAAATTAAATTTAAATATTCTTGATAGGTATATAAACAAGCTCATTTCCTTTAAACTACCTTATTGAAGTTGTCCTGACTAACTTCAAAGTTAAAAACTTTATTTTCCCTAATGTCAAATAATTCTAAAAATGGCATTTTGTCTTTTGTCTCTAATTAATTAGATGGAAACTAGAGATGCAGCGCAACGAAGAATACAACTAATTTCAAATTTGGAGGATAAAAATTAAAAGAAAATTACAAAACTATACATCCTAACATCATCAGGATGAAAAATCTAACCTCAAACAACATAATTATTCCAGATTAATCGCTGTGATCGGCCACGAACCACCGAGCAGTTTCACGTCTGACTCGTCGTACTTCAATAAACGAAGGCATCCGATTCATTTCCCCTACATCTAGATTCAATATACAAATCTGACTGATCAGAGGGCAAAAACGAACGTAGGTACCGATTGACACCATCCTTGTTACAAGAAAATAGCCCTGAAGAAGACCTGAATTATACGTCGAAACGTTGACCGTTTTTCGAGTTACAAGCGTGTTTCATTGTCCTTACCTGCTTACAACCATAACTATAAGAGCTTAAGGGCGCCAACCACCATCACCAACAATTATATTAAAAGGGCGGGTTAAAAAGCAACAAAATAGATTTTAAATAAAACACTGTTATGTTGGTCCTAGCGAATGTAGGTTTAAAAAATATCTAAGGTTGGTAAGCGTGCATGGTGTCAAGTTACGACTTGTTTTTTGAACTATTACCCCCTTTTTTCCAGTTGAATTAAAAGTTTAGATGTGTTTTGTAGTTTTACTGAACCCCTAACTTCCTCGGCTGTTAACACTATGGACGTATTTTAAGAGAGTTTGCACAGTTTTTCAAAACAAAAGCTGTAACCTAGCTATTATGAAGTTTTCTCTGTCCCAAACTTGTTTTGAAATGGTTGTGAAATTTCTTCGACTGATATTTGACAGCTGCAGCACTCACCTGAGAAGCTTTTCAGGGATATTAAATTTTCTCGGATAACTGATGTAATCGGGTAAAACTTGCGCCTTTTGTCATTCTCTGGGCGAGATGGCAGTGCTTAAAATTATTTAGCGCACTCATTAAACGGCAGGCGGACAGGTTCTCACCAGACACAATAATCTACATGGCGTAGGGCCGCAAACCCGGGCCCGGCCCTAAATTCGCCCAACATCCGACAGTTATGATGACAATAATTTACAAAGCACGTCATAACCGAGAATTTAGAAATTCAATTTCGCCGGATTTATTGCTTAATACGCGCAAAGTCAACGGCGTGTTTAAGGCGGGTTTCAAAGGGCATATCGGGCCCTAATTAACCTCTCTTGATGCCCCGCGTCGGGGATCTCTCAGAGCCGGATTTGCACCGTCCCGAAAATAATTACAAAAAGAGACGAAATTGCTCGACAGGATTAAGCTCAGGTTTGTTTGTTACCAGATACAGAGCTTTGTAGCACCCTAATGAACAGGGTATTACCTGGCGCTATACACGAAGCCAGATTGGAGGATTCTGCTGACCATAATACATGCCGGCTATTGATTTTCGCCTATTACGCCAGAGGTAATTACTGATGGTGGCTCAAGATACGTCCAAATTGCCTTTTGAGACCTGGTCCATTAGGCTTATTAAATATATGCACAAACGCACCAGGTCGTCAAAGCCGGCGCCATCGTTGAATCGATGTTGGGGCTTCATTTGCACGCTGAAACAAATTATTTATTTAACCGATACGCGACAGTACAGACCCCAGAAAGATATGCGTTACAATTATTGTTGGCAAATGCAATTGTTAATATTTATTTTGCGGGCCACCACCGAAACGATGAAAAGTCGTAATTTGCCGTTCGTTACATGGTGGTTGTTGCCAATAACACGATGTGGTTTTTGAATTTTGTACAACACATATTGCTATTGTGAATTAAAATTAACCCTCCAGTGTACGTCACCACTGATGATTCACAAAAGAATGAATATTGTCGGAATAAGTAAGATTGTTTCTTCCTTTGGATATTTTTGTAACTTAGTATCCTCCACTTTTTTTACCTAAGTTAATTTTCTATATTTGTTTTGCCTTTTGTCTTCCTTTCTGTCTATTCCTGCCTTTTTCAATGAGTTGACGTTAGCACTTATAAGGCCACTTTCAAAGAGTCTTCTGAATTATGATTAGATATCAATATTGTTACGCCCGACCGTCGGTCCCCAGAGATTCGGGCCGAAGCGGCAACGCCGAGCGCCGACCGCGACCCCGGGAACCCATCTAGACTAAACGAGAACCGAGAACAGTCGCGTCCGTTCTCGAAAGTACGAGGGTATGTTCAGGACGGGTATATAGACCAGCAAGCCGCGCGAGATCGATCGAATAGATAGTGCAGTGTTTTATTCGTATTATAATGTTTAAAAGTAAATAAAAGTTATCTGTGCTTAGCGTCCTTTATTTACTAATGTGAACGTTTAGATAGCAGGTGTAAGACAAGAAGCTACTTCACTTTTTTGAAATTGCCAACGTTTCCACTTTTAATTGAGGTCTTCCTCAAGGCTAAAATACAATAATTGTATGTACATTGGCAGTAAAAAACACTAATTACAAAGAAGAAAACCGACTAACAAAAGTATACAAATTAAAATATAATACATGAGTAAACATAAATTCTCCTACTCTATTATATGGGATCCGTGCATACCGTGGAGATATAAGTTGCAAAAGCCCACTTAGGAGAAAAATAGGGAAGAAAAAGGATGTGTTGAGCTTGAAAAAGGTAAGCACAGTATGCACGGATCCCATATAATAGAATAGGAGAATTTATTTTTACTCACGTATTGCGTTTTAATTTGTATACTTTTGTTAGTCGTTTTTCTTCTTTGTAATTAGTATTTTTTTACTGCCAATGTAGATACAATTATTGTATTTTAGCCCTGAGGAAGACCTCAGTTAAAAGTCGAAACGTTGGCAAATTAAAAAAGTGAAGTAGCTTCTTGTCCTACACCTGCTATCCAAACGTTCACATTAGTAAATAAAAGGGTGTAGATCAATTATTGGAACCCGTATCCCTTAACAATATCTATATTCTCTTTTTAGAGCTTTTCACATCGTGGTGATTTTATCTATGTTGGAATATATTTTGGAAAAACGCGTTTTATCTAGTTTAGTTAAAGCGATTTACCATTAGATGCCACTCAATTTATTTTAATTTTTGGCTTGACATTGAGAATTCATAAAATTATTAAGTTGAAAGGTTGATTTATTGTTTTAAGAGATAGATAAATTAAACCCTGTCTGTGTTAAAATTAGATCCTCCTACAAAATTAGGAGTAATAATCAACATTTCCGGACGTTTGTAGCATAATAAATCATCTATCACACCTACATAGTATTTCTGGATAAATGGTAAAAAATACAACGTGTGATTCCTGAGGGCAATTAGAGCATAAAAGTTCAGATAAAGACATACCTAGAAATGCTTTGGTTTTGATATACAGTGTCCAAGAAAAAAATTTCACACCTATCATCATCTATCACACGTCACACCTACAAAGTGATTCTGCAGAAATGGTAAAACCAAACTTAAGCATAAAAGTTCAGATAAAGACATACCCCGAAATGCTTAGGTTTTGATCTACAGTGTCCAAGAAAAATTTTTCACACCTATCATCATCTATCACCACTATCATACCTACATATTGTTCCTGGATAAATGGTAAAACATGAAACGTGTGAATCCTGAAAAAATTTAAGCATAAATGTTTAGATAAAGATATAGTCAGAAATGCTTCAGTTTTGATCTATCGTGTCCAAGAAATTTTTTTTACACCTATCATCATCTATCACACCTATCACACCTACATAGTGTTTCTGGATAAATGGTAAAACATGAAACGTGTGAATCCTGAGCCAAACTTAAGCATAAAAGTTCAGATAAAGACATAACAAGAAATGCTATAGTTTTGATCTACAGTGTCCAAGAAAAAATTTTCACATCTGTCATCACCTAGCACACCTACATACTGTTTCTGAATAAATGGTAAAACATGAAGCGTGTGAATCCTGAGCCAAATTTAAGCATAAAAGTTTAGATAAAGACATACCCAAAAATGCTTCGGTTTTGATCTACAATGTCCAAGAAAAATTTTTCACATCTATCATCATCTATCACACCTATCACTCCTACATAGTGTTTCTGGATAAATGGTAAAACATGAAACGTGTGAATCCTGAGCCAGATTTAAGCATAACAATTCAGATAAAAATATACCCATAAATGCTTCGGTTTTGATCTACAGAGTCCAAGAAAAATTTTCACACCTATCATGATCTATCTCACCTATCACACCTACATAGTGTTTCTGGATAAATGGTAAAACATGAAACGTGTAAATCCTGAGCCAAATTTAAGCATAAAAGTTCAGACAAAGATATGCCCAGAAATGCTTCGGTTTTGATCTACAGTGTAAAAAAAAACTTTTTCAAACCGGTCATCATCTATCACACCTATCACACCTACATAGAGTTTCTGGATTAATGGTAAAACATGAAACGTGTGAAACCTGAGCCAAATTTAAGCAAAAAAGTTCAGATTAAAACATACCTAGAAATGCTTCAGTTTTGATCTACAGTGTCCAAGAAAACTTTTCACACCTATCATCATCTATCACACCTACATAGTGTTTCTGGATAAACGGTAAAGCATGAAACTTGTGAATCCTGAGCCAAATTTAAGCATAAAAGTTCAGATAAAGACATACCCAGTAATGCTTCGGTTTTGATCTACAGTGTCCAAGAAAAATTTTTCACACCTATCATCATCTATCACACCTACATAGTGTTTCTGGATAAATGGTAAAACATGAAACTGTGAATCCTGAGCCAAATTTAAGCATAAAAGTTAAGATAAAAACATACCCAGAAATGCTTCGGTTTTGTACTACAGTGTCCAAGAAAAAATTTTCACACCTATCATCATCTATTACACCTATCACACCTACATAGTGTTTCTGGATAAAGGGTAAAACGTAAAACGTATGAATCCTGAGCCAAATTTAAGCATAACAATTCAGATAAAAATATACCCAGAAATGCTTCGGTTTTGATCTACAGTGTCCAAGAAAAATTTTTCACACCTATCATCATCTATCTCACCTATCACACCTACATAGTGTTTCTGGATAAATGGTAAAACATGAAACGTGTGAATCCTGCGCCAAATTTCAGCATAAAAGTTCAGACAAAGATATGCCCAGAAATGCTTCGGTTTTGATCTACAGTGTAAAAAAAAACTTTTTCAAACCGGTCATCATCTATCACACCTATCACACCTACATAGAGTTTCTGGATTAATGGTAAAACATGAAACGTGTGAATCCTGAGCCAAATTTAAGCATAAAATTTCAGATAAAGACATGCACAGAAATGCTTCGGGTTTGATCTACAGTGCCCAAGAAAACTTTTTCAAACCTGTCATCATCTATCACACCTACATAGTGTCTCTGGACAAATGGTAAAACATGAATCGTGTAGATCCTGAGCCAAATTTAAGCATAAAAGTTCCGATAAAGACATACCCAGAAATGCTTCATTTTTGATCCATAGTGTCCAACACATCGAAACAATTTCTATAAAGGGGAATTGTTGGAATTTAATTTCAAATACTGGATGTTGCGGATGTGAGAGTTTTGAGTTCTTTTTAAAGATGACATACTTTGCATTTAACACATTTTGACTATTTACCTACATTAAACTTTATAACACAGTGAAAACATGTGTTTTCGACTTTTTAAGGCAACTAAAAGAACCATTACTGCCAAAATTTTCCAGCTCAGGATCTCGTCGTTATATACGTCGTTTGGGCTAATCCCAAACATGGTCAGTCAGGTTCAGCTCAGGACACCTCGGTAGCCACACTAAACGTTGAATGTTAACTTCGTTCAGATATTCCCGTACGATTAGAGCTCGGTGCGGTCTGTCATTATCGTCAATAAACAAAAAATTGTCGCCTATGTAGGGTGCCAAAGGTACGACATGTTGGTCGAAAATATCTTCAATGTACCTCTGAGAGGTTAGTGCTCGTCCTTGGATCACTACAAGGTCAGTGTGGGACTCCAAATGAATGCCACCCTAAAACATGATTGAGCCTCAATGGAAAGCCGGTTGGGGAACCATACATGCTTGGCGGTATCTATCACCTGGTCTTCTCCAGATAAAAATGCGTCCACCGGAAGACTTTAAGCCCTGTCTTCATCAGTAAACTAGACTCTCTTCCAGACATTCAAATCCCAATCCACGTGTACTCGAGCAAACTCAAGCCTAGCTCGCTTGTGAGCTATGGTTAAAAGAGCACTTTTTGCGGGGTGTTTTGCACTCAATCCGGATTAATTAAGCCTTCTTCTTATTGTCTTAGAAGAAATCGCACGATTTCGGGCATTTTGAGTTTGAAATTTTCCGGTGAGAAACAGGTTTTCTAAAGCTTGCAGGTGTATAAAGCGATCGTCCTCTTGGTTTGTGGATCTTGGTCGGCCTTGCCCTGGTCGTCTAGCATGGCAGCCTGTTCCTCTAAACCTCTCGAGACATCGACCAATGGTGGTATGATGAATACCGAACCTTCGGAATACTTCACACTTCTTTCATCAAGGTGACAATTTTGATCGAATCATGCTCACTCAAATTTCTTGCCGGAGGTATTTCAATAAGTAGACACGTTCAAAAAAGACCACTAGTTGGGAAAAAATAAAAAAATCGAATCCAAAACAGTACCAGACTTGAAGACAACGATGTAGTATGGCAAATGGCGCATTACTGAATCGGAAAACAACCATTGAAACACAAATTCGACAACAAAACAGTTGAAAGTGTTCGTGTTAGTATGGTTACGTCATTTCCAAGCCTACTTGGGAAACGAATGTAAACAGTCGTAAATGTATAGGCGGTGCGCTAATTTTTGTACATCAGTGTATATTAATACTATCGAAAAGTATGTTAGTATCATTTTGTTGTATAAAATATGCCCATATTTTATAAATCCTGCAATATACAGGGTGCTTGATGATAGAACGTAATTCCAAGAACACATTCCTGAAGAAAAATCGCTGAAATCATTAGCTAAATTGATATTAACAAAATAATAATAATTGTTAGTTCCAGGGACATTCCTGGGGCAGTTTTTTTAATAAAACTATGATACTTTCTTTTTAATTAACAGATACAGGCTGAAATCATATTGCCAGATTGGAATACTGCAAATCGGCTGAGACTAAAACAGCCATTTGCAATAAACATTCCAACAAGACAAGAATTCAAAGAACAGCTGCTTCAGCAAACTTCTGAGAATAATCAGGTATGGTATACAGACGGATCCAAAATGGTTGATTCACAGTCGTCCGGAGCCGGAATATACAAAGCAGGAGCCCTCTTCATGGGCGAGAGCTTTCTTATGGGTAACCATAATAAACATTCTCATGATCAGAAGAATCTCAGGAAATGATTGAGGGAGATGACAACAAAAAATTGTATCTCGTGATTTTCCCTGTACTGGTGTATTTTTTATGTGCTTCTTTCTAACTGTCTTAAACATCACTGCAGAAGCATTACCCCTTCGTTTACTTTTATTTAAATTGAGATTGTAAATATCAGATTTCTATATTATAATCAGCAATAAGAAATCTAGGAAGTAGTTGTTCAGGGCATCCGTTTTAATGTGGTCGGTGATAGTATACCACACCTTAATAATTATATTTTTGAGGATCACAATAACCTGACTAGCAATGAATAAGGGTTCAACATAACTTTTGCAACATATGTTTCAAAGAATTTCAACAATTTTTCATAATTTGGTAAAATACGATTCACCGTTCTTTGTTAAGAACGATTTCAGTGGCTTCAAAGATTGTCTGTGCTTAGTATTTTGGAATTTCAATATGTATAATAGAATTTTGATATGTATAATAAAGAAAGCATCAAATCAAATAGTTTCAAGTAAAAATTAAAACGGATGATTCATATTTGTGAGCAACTTCGCTTAAGGGTCACTGAGTTTTGCACCAAAGACGGTTTATATGGGCTGCTCCAAAGAATAGGTAGAACTGAACGAACATAAACAAAAAAAACATAACTGAATTACCCTGAGGTTAGCATTATGCACATACTAAGCCCTATCCCTCACGAAGGGATTCCCTATGAAAGGGAAGGTGCTTAGTGTGCATTATTTCTTCATCTCAAAGCACAATAATGCACTACTGATCATGTCGTCAACAAGGAAGTTGGACACAATCTGGCAGATTCTAAAGTGTCACATCATAAGATTAAATTGGAAAATTAGAATTCAGCGTGGAGGCGATTAAATAAAGAAATCCTTCCTAGACCTATTAAGGTCAATAATGTATGTCATAGCTTTTCACATAATTTGCTCTCAGTGAAAAATATTGAACAGAAGGGAATCCCTTCAAATTTTGAGAGCAGCTATGCACAGGTCAAGAAAAATGGGAAGAGAACTATCCTGACAAAAGAAGAAACAAAAATGAACTAACCTGAATGAATCAAAACAAAACTGGACACACCTGAACTAACATAACCAAAAGAAAGCAGAAATGAATTAATCTAACAAAAAACGTAAAAGTAAAACTGAACGCACTTACCCTAACCAACAGGGCTCACACTTATGTGCAGCGAACAGCACCCGCAGGCGACTAACCTGAACTAACATAACCAAAAGGAAATAATACTTAACTAACCTAAATAACAAGGATTCGCCTGCTCATAATCCCCTTAGGCTGTAGTGAAACAATCCTATGTTTTCCTTTATTAAATTTGAAACTCATATAAGTATACTATTGGGTGTATCACGATCACTTGACTAGCAGTAATTATGATGTTTCAACAAACATAACTTCTGCAACATATGTTTCAATAAAATTAAAAAGTTGAACAATTTTCCACAATTTTTTAGATTACGATTCACCGTTCTTTACTAAAAAAGCTCTCACTGGCCTAAAAAAAACAGACTAATTTAAACAAGTTTTGGCGACACTACGGTTTTCCAGGCGGACGTCAGAAATCAAACAAAGAGCAGAACAGAACATCTTCACCAGCCGACAATCAGGCGGCCCTGCGAGCCATCTTCAGGAACAGGACGAGTTCAAAGCTCGTTTGTCACTGGCAGAAGAAACCAAAATGGTAAGCCTGGGATGGTTTCTGGACCTAAGGGCAATGAGGGAAACGAGCGCGCCGATGAATAGGGGCCATGTCTAGGAGTAAGCAATAGGTACGTCTTTCACACTCTAAATGAGTACAAGGACAAACTGGACACAGTAAAGAATATGTAGACAGACCAAGGAATTCTACCCTAACCCGGATATATCGAAGGCTTCGTGGCAACTTGGGAGAAGTCCGCCGTGCTTGGGATACCTTATAGGAACCCTCACTGGTCTCTAGGCGTAAGGCCTAGTCCCCCCTCCCCCCCCCCCCCAAGGCTACTAGTGCTATTATTACTAAGTTGTTTTGACTCCCTGTATTTTGAAAACGAACTAATACGCATGTTTGTATGAACTTTTCGTCTTAAATATAGTTCCGGAATGCTTCTTTGGAATTACTGCCTATTAAGTAACACCTTGTATAAGTGTTTTATAAACGTTTTTGAAATATTTACATCATTAATTTATGTTGGTGCAAGAACATTACGACAATTATAAAACCTCAAGTTGTTAGTTGTGGTCAAAATATTATAAATAATCCTATAACCGCTGCTAAACGTTAAGATTAAAAGTTATAAACACAATTTTCCCTAAAATCTGCCTTTTAACTAAGCTATCAGAGTCAATTTTAATTATAATTACTGGTATATCCACTTTAGTATTTTATAAGTATAAGCCAAACCAAAAATTCGTTATTCAGCCCTTATTTACCGCAACAACCCCCTCAAGGAAATTATATTTACTCCACCTCAGCGGGAACTCTTGACGAATTAGCTGTGCGAAGATATACCTGAATATTCATGGCGGCGAGAAAGTTTAGTCTCTCCTCATCCAGTGTAGTTCTTGATAATTACATATTTATAAAATCTTGATGAAGGTAGGCATCAGACAGATTTAATAGGAGCGCAGCTAATTTAATTAACTTCGGAGGAGAATCCCTCCCTCTCTTTCCTTCTATGCGAAGTCATCCCTTTGACGTCCCAAAGTAGATGTAGTGGCGTGTAGACGTTAATTAAATTTTAGTATTCAGTCCTCCTTGTTGGCTGCGATGAGCGAATTTAAGCTGATACTTGGAGAGGGTGTGACTTCGTCAATGGGTCTCTGATGAAAAACCCAAAAATCCCCCGTTCATACAAGATTTAAACGAAGCCACTCGAGAAGAGATAGTGTCGCAGGACGGCGCAGTAATGATAGAGGGGATTAGGGGCCCTGGGGGAGTGCTAATGCTACCCTTAAGACGCTTTAGGATGACCCTTTACACTGTATATTGAGATTTATTTCGACACTTCTGCTCAGTGAATTCCCCAATTTAGGGAGCACCTTTGTAATTTTAAACGATCGTCGACATACTTTACAGTCGATTTATGACTCTCCCATGTTACATTACTGAGGAAAGGTAATTTATTTTTTAACGTTATGCAGTCAGTAGTTTTGTTTGTTTTTGGAAAAACTTCCTCTCTCGGAGTGTGCATGCCAAGTTGTGCTGTTGTAACAAGAATTAGAATTAAAAGCGACACTCGGATGGAGTGGAGCAAAAAGGGAGCAACGTGAACAAAGGCCCTTTAAATGAAGTTTAAGATCAGAAAATCCCTTTTTTATTTCGCGAGGATAAAGTTTGTGTACGCCTTTTCGCCAGAAGCGAGTGCTGCCCCAGATTTCCTTTCCAAACTTTTTATGCTGATGTTTCAACTTTTTTTTTAAAGGGAGTTATTTATTAGTAATAATTCATTCAAAAGCTTCTATTTTCATACTAAAATACTTTTATTCTCAGAAAGAATATATATTTAAAAGATAAGAATAGAATGGCGAGTTACTGCTTTGCTACCTCCGGATAACCTACTAAAAATAACCGCCTGTAAGGTAAGACAGCTCCTCGGAATACAACTTAAATCCCCCCTTGCTATCGAACTTTTTCCTAACGGTCACATTTAATCTCCTTCGGAGAAAAGAAACGAAATAAAATCCTCCGTAGGACTTAACATCTTAAGCCCGTTGTTTGTTCATTATTATTGTGTTCGGGGGGTACACACAAAGAAGAAGTTTCCCGGAAGACACCGAACACAACTTTCGAAACGCTTTTATATAAATTCTGTCTGGGCCCTAGAGGGTGTCTTTTCTGATACAACACAGAAACGAAAGTATTTTAATGCGTTGTTTGCAGAATGTTTACAAAAGATTTAAACAAAATGTTTTAATTACATTTGTGCATCCTCAGCGTCCTCTATATTATTTAGTTGTACAGTGGCAAATGTATGGCATATAATTATTTATAAATTAGTAGTTAATTTTTCGAAAAATCGCTTAATTTTTAAAAAAAAAAAATTTGTTTTAATTTGCGCATTATCTGAACCAATCTTTATTTATACAGGGTGACCAAAAAACAAAAGTTATGATATGAAGGCCAAGTATTTGAAATAGAAACCCCTTCTTTTGGTGATTTTATTCAGTTCTCTACGAAATTCTTATCATATTTTTATGTAGCATACTCTAAACTTATCTATAACGGTTTTCCAGAAAATGGCGTCTGGAAATCCTTAACAAAATTAACGCCAAAAGTAGTAAATTAATTGAAATTAAGACTAACAAAGTTAAATTATGTCCACAAACTGCCATCCATTGGTTTCCTGACAATATCCAAGCCTATGTACAAAATCATCTTGAATATTATTGAGTGGGTTTTTGTCAATATTTCTAAGTTCCAGAAAAATTTTGGCTTTTAAGTCTTCGATGTTTTGCGGTAGATTTATATAAACTTTCGATTTTAAATAACCCCTTCGAAGAAGGAATCCAAGGGTGCGAGATCAGGTGGCCTTGGAGGCTACCTGATCGGTCCCCGCCTTCTAATCCAACGCCCAGCGCCTCATCCAAATAATCTCGGACTTGTCGAGAAAAATGAGGCGAGCCATCTTGTTGAAAAGATAAGTTCCAGCACGTTGCAAGAGGTTGTACACAGCTGGTGCTCAAAGCAAAACCTAGCAACAAACCTTAATCTTAGAAAAGAATTTTAATTCCATGGCTTGCTACGAGGTTTTCTTATGAACACTCTTTAGTCTGCCAATGGGTATACCAAAAGGCAATTATTTTTTAAATTTAGCCGACTTCATATATCCACCATAAGTTTAGATTCTTTCAGGTAGTTAGTTAGATTTAACAACCATACAAAAGCCACATGTAACTAACTCGTTTCACTAACACATTGCAAACAGGTGTCCACCTTTATATTTAGCAAAAAAATGTAGACACATTTTGACATAAGCTTGTTTTCTTTTGTGTCCTATACCATTAACATTTGGCTTAAAAAGGATCCCGTCTGAACCTTTCTACATGTAGCTGATAGTTTCTCTTAAGTCGTTAATAACAAAAACATATATTCATATTGACAGGATATATCATGCTTATATTTATAATTGATATAATATATAACTCTACAAATCCATCTATAAGTCGGTGAATCTTTGATGTAACCTAAACTAACCTAAACCTATCTAACCTAAACTAACCTGCCATCGTTAGATGGCGCCACTTAATTTATATTCGGAGGTGTATACACCCTCATTTTATGCTGTCAGGATTGGATCACTAATATTGACATGTGCTGGAGATTGAGGGCGGGTTTATGCAACTTCTTTGTTCATAATTACAAATTTGTAATTCTTATCTGTTAATTCTTAATGAGTTCAAACCCTGTTACTTATTGATAATGTTAACGCAGTTTCCTAATCCTTAATTTTCACTTTAAAATCTTAATGCTAAACCATAAAAGTTCTCAATTTTTTACTGTTAGCAATAGAAAGACATAAAGAAATGTTTCACATGCACCTGTACAATCGATTGACATTTTGATGGTATAACCACAAATTTTTCTATTTTTTTATTTGGGTTTAATCCTTATTAATTGTGGGTTTCAGTGTCACAAAACACCTCGTACCTCGTAAGTACATTTCTACAAAGGACAAACATGGATTTTTCTCTAGCTACATGGGAATGTCTACTGTCAATAATGTCAGTTGTAAGTCCTGAATTTTTAAGAATTAGAAAGTGGTATAAACCAGCTTAGGAAATAATAATTAAGAATATATATTACAAATTAACAACTACTACAATTTCAAAC
Organism: Taphrorychus bicolor; assembly: GCA_951812265.1. NCBI lineage: Eukaryota > Metazoa > Arthropoda > Insecta > Coleoptera > Curculionidae > Taphrorychus > Taphrorychus bicolor. Next base: position 20,269,570 of record OX638301.1, read on the forward strand.
ATAAACAAACAAATCATTAAATGTACTCACCAATTGTCTACAATCCATTAATTATAGGTAGATTTAGTTTATTTTAAAGTCTCAAATGCAAGATGCAAAAGCCAGCATTTTCATTCTCATGTTTACTAATCAAGCAAGTGGCAGAGGAGAAAATCGAAAGAATGAAATGCAATCTCATTCACACGCCTTTGAACATCAACATTACAAGAATGCCACGTTTCCAAACAAGAAAAACAAGCAACAATTTGGATGAAGTATAGCGGCTTCGCTTCAGGAGAAAATCATCTCAAATCAAACATGATAATTCGTCCGATATTTAGGTTAGTCTGCCATATTGCCTTGAGGAACGCACATGTCAAATGACGTAATTCTGGAATGGTCAATTACGATAAACAACAAAGACAGCCTATCAACAACAGTACTGTTCGCAGATAGGGAGGAAAGTCTCTAGAGGATATGATATTATTGCGAAAGCAAGCAACGAATACGGACTTAAACTAAACCCTAAAGTAACTAACGCAATGCTTATTAGGAAGAACATCTGTACAAACATCCAATTTATACAGCAAACAATACAACTTTAGAAAGAGCAAAGGAAGATGTGTTACCCGGGTTGCGATATTAAGGATACATGGGATCACAGTTATGAAGTAGGTATACCCTCTTTCAGGAAGATATTCTTCTAGCCAGCAATGGAAATATCAGATTTGTTTTTGAACTAAAATCTGGGGAAATTCTCACCTTCATCGCTGTCATTTTTTTTCTTCTTATTCCTAATTTTGTACGTAATTTTCAAATAATTAAGCTGCCTATTGTTATTAAACTACGAAGGTGTAGAAGGGCCATCATTTCTTTTCTTAAATTCCGACGTTAAACTCGGCATTTAGTTAAATTCCGAGTTCAAAGTGGGAATTAAGTTAAACTCCGAGTTTAAAGTTGGAATTTAGTTAATTTCCGAGTTCAAAGTCGTAATTTAGTTAAATTCCGAGTTCAAAGTCGGAACTTAGTTAAATTCCGAGTTAAAAGTCAGAATTTAGTTAAATTCCGAGTACAAACTAAATTCGGAGTTCAAAGACGGAATTTAGTTAAGTTCCGAGTTCAAAGTGGGAATTAAGTTAAACTACGAGTTTAAAGATGGAATTTAGTTAGATTCCGCGTTTAAAGTAGGAATTTAGTTAAATTTCGAGTTCAGAGTTGGAATTTAGTTAAATTCTGAGTTCAAAGTCGGAATTTAGGTAAGTTCCCATTTCAAAGTCGGAATTTAGTTAAACTCCGATTTTAAAGTCGAAATTTTGTGAAAATCCGAGTTCAAAGTCGGAATTTAGTTAAATTTTAAGTTCAAAGGCGGAATTTAGTTAAATTCCGAGTTTAAAGTCGAAATGTAGTTAAATTCCTTGTTCAAAGTCGGAATTTAATTAAATTCCGAGTTTAAAATCGAAGTTTAGTTAATTTCCGAGGTCAAAGTCGGAATTTGGTTAAATTCTGAATTCAAAGTCGAAATATAGTTAATTGCTGAGTTCAAAGTCGGAATTTAGTTAGGTTGATAGTTCAATGTCGGAATTTATTTCAATTTCGAGTTCAATGCTTAAATTTAGTTATATTCCGAGTTCAAAGTCGAAATTAAGTTGATTTGTGAGTTTAAAGTCGGAATTTAGTTACATTACGAGTTTCAAGTCGGAATTTAGTTAAATTCCACGTTCAAAGTCGGAATTTAGTTAAATTCCGAGTTTAAAGTCGGAACTTAGTTAAATTCCGAGTTAAAAGTCGGAGCTTAGTTAAATTCCGAGTTTAAAGTCGGAACTTAGTTAAATTCTGAGTTAAAAGTCGGAATTTAGTTAAATTCCGAGTACAAACTAAATTCGGAGTTCAAAGACGGAATTTAGTTAAGTTCCAAGTTCAAAGTCGGAATTTAGTTGAATTCCGAGTTCAAAGTCGAAATTTAGTTAAACTCCGAGTTCAAAGTCGGAACTTAGTTAAATTCTAAGTTAAAAGTCGGAATTTAGTTAAATTCTGAGTACAAACTAAATTCGGAGTTCAAAGACGGAATTTAGTTAAGTTCCGAGTTCAAAGTGGGAATTAAGTTAAACTCCGAGTTTAAATATGGAATTTAGTTAAATTCCGCGTTCAAAGTAGGAATTTAGTTAAATTTTGAGTTTAGAGTTGGAATTTAGTTAAAATCTGATTTCAAAGTCAAAATTTAGGTAAATGCCAATTTCAAAGTCGGAATTTAGTTAAACTCCGAGTTTAATGTCGGAATTTAGTGAAAATCCCAGTTCAAAGTCGGAATTTAGTTAAATTCCAAGTTCAAAGTCGGAATTTAGTTAAATTCCGAGTGTTTAAAGTCGAAATGTAGTTAAATTCCGTGTTCAAAGTCGGAATTTAATTAAATTCCGAGTTTAAAATCGGAGCTTAGTTAATTTCCGAGGTCAAGGTCGGAATTTGGTTAAATTCTGAGTTCAAAGTCAAAATGTAGTTAACTGCTGAGTTCAAAGTCGGAATTTAGTTAGATTCCTAGTTCAATGTCAGAATTTAGTTCAATTTCGAGTTCAATGCCGAAATTTAGTTATATTCCGCGTTTAAAGTCGAAATTAAGTTGATTTCTGAGTTTAAAGTCGGAATTTAGTTAAATTTCGAGTTCAAAGTCGGAATTTAATTAAATTTCGAGTTTAAAGTCTGAGTTTAGTTAAATTTCGAGTTTAAATTCGGAATGTAGTTAAATTTCGAGTTCAAAGTCGGAACTTAGTTAAATTCCAAGTTCAAAGTCGGAATTTAGTTAAATTCCATGTTCAAAGTCGGAATTTAGTTAAACTCCGAGTTTAAAGTCGAAATTTAGTGAAAATCCGAGTTCAAAGTCGGAATTTAGTTAAAATTTTAAGTTCAAAGGCGGAATTTAGTTACATTCCGAGTTTAAAGTCGAAACGTAGTTAAATTCCTTGTTCAAAGTCGGAATTTAATTAAATTTCGAGTTTAAAATCGGAGTTTAGTTAATTTCCGAGGTCAAGGTCGGAATTTGGTTAAATTCTGAGTTCAAAGTCAAAATGTAGTTAATTGCTGAGTTCAAAGTCGAAATTTAGTTAGATTCCTAGTTCAATGTCAGAATTTAGTTCAATTTCGAGTTCAATGCCGAAATTTAGTTATATTCCGCGTTTAAAGTCGAAATTAAGTTGATTTCTGAGTTTAAAGTCGGAATTTAGTTAAATTTCGAGTTCAAAGTCGGAATTTAATTAAATTTCGAGTTTAAAGTCGGAGTTTAGTTAAATTTCGAGTTTAAATTCGGAATGTAGTTAAATTTCGAGTTCAAAGTCGGAATTTAGTTAAATTCCAAGTTCAAAGTCGGAATTTAGTTAAATTCCATGTTCAAAGTCGGAATTTAGTTAAACTCCGAGTTTAAAGTCGGAATTTAGTTAAACTCCAATTTCAAAGTTGCAATTTAGAAAAAGTCTGAGTTCAAAGAGGGAATTAAGTTTAACCCCGAGTTTAATTGCAGAATTTAGTTAAATTCCGAGATCAAAGTAGGAATTTAGTTAAATTCCGAGTTTAGAGTTGGAATTTAGTTAAAATCCGAGTTCAAAATCGAAATTTAGTTAAACTCCAACTTCAAAGTCGCAATTAAGTTAAATTCCGAGTTCAAAGACGGAATTTAGTTAAATTCCGAGTTCAAAGTAGGAATTTAGTTAAATTCCGAGCTCATAGTCGGAATTTAGTTAAATTCCAAGTTCAAAGTCGGAATTTAGTTAAATTCGGTGTTTAAAGTTGGAATTTAGTTAATTTCCGAGGTCAAAGTCGAAATTTGGTTAAATTCTGAGTTCAAAGTAGAAATTTAAGTAATTTCTGAGTTCAAAGTCGGAATTTAGTTGAATTTCGAGTTCAAAGTTGAAATTTAGTTTTATACCGAGTTCGAAGTCGAAATTTAGTAAATTTCTGATTTAAAAGTTGGAAGTTAGTTAAATTCTGGGTTCAAAGTAGGAATTTAGTTAGATTCCGAGTTCAAAGTCGGAATTTAGTTCAATTTCGAGTTCAAATTCGGAATTTAGTTAAATTCCAAGTTCAAAGTCGGAATTTAGTTAAATTCCATGTTCAAAGTCCGAATTTATAAAAATTCCGAGTTCAAAGTCGGAATTTAGTTAAACTCCAATTTCAAAGTTGCAATTTAGAAAAAGTCTGAATTCAAAGAGGGAATTAAGTTTAACCCCGAGTTTAATGACAGAATTTAGTTAAATTCCGAGATCAAAGTAGGAATTTACTTAAATTCCGAGTTTAGAGTTGGAATTTAGTTAAAATCCGAGTTCAAAATCGGAATTTACTGAAATTCCGAGTTCAAAGTCGGAATTTAGTTAAACTCCAATTTCAAAGTCGCAATTTAGTTAAATTCCGAGTTCGAAGACGGAATTTACTTAAATTCCGATTTCAAAGTAGGAATTTAGTTAAATTCCGAGCTCATAGTCGGAATTTAGTTAAATTCCAAGTTCAAAGTCGGAATTTAGTTAAATTCCAAGTTCAAAGTCGGAATTTAGTTAAATTCCGTGTTTAAAGTCGGAATTTAGTTAATTTCCGAGGTAAAAGTCGAAATTTGGTTAAATTCTGAGTTTAAAGTAGAAATTTAGATAATTTCGGAGTTCAAAGTCGGAATTTAGTTCAATTTCGAGTTCAAAGTTGAAATTTAGTTTTATACCAAGTTTGAAGTCAAAATTTAGTAAATTTCTGATTTTAAAGTTGGAAGTTAGTTAAATTCTGGGTTCAAAGTAGGAATTTAGTTAGATTCCAATTTCAAAGTTGCAATTTAGAAAAAGTCTGAGTTCAAAGAGGGAATTAAGTTTAACCCCGAGTTTAATGACAGAATTTAGTTAAATTCCGAGATCAAAGTAGGAATTTAGTTAAATTCCGAGTTTAGAGTTGGAATTTAGTTAAAATCCGAGTTCAAAATCGGAATTTAGTTAAATTCCGAGTTCAAAGTCGGAATTTAGTTAAACTCTAATTTCAAAGTCGCAATTTAGTTAAATTCCGAGCTCATAGTCGGAATTTAGTTAAATTCCAAGTTCGATGTCGGAAATTAGTTAAATTCCGAGTTCAAAGTGGAATTTAGTTAAATTCCGTGTTTAAAGTCGGAATTTAGTTAATTTCCGAGGAAAAAGTCGAAATTTGGTTAAATTCTGAGTTCAAAGTAGAAATTTAGATAATTTCTGAGTTCAAAGTCGGAATTTAGTTCAATTTCGAGTTCAAAGTTGAAATTTAGTTTTATACCGAGTTCGAAGTCGAAATTTAGTAAATTTCTGATTTAAAAGTTGGAAGTTAGTTAAATTCTGGGTTCAAAGTAGGAATTTAGTTAGATTCCGAGTTCAAAGTCGGAATTTAGCTCAATTTCGATTTCAAAGTTAGAATTGAGTTAAATTCCGAGTCTATAGTCTAATTTAACTAAATTCCTAGTTTACAGACGGAATTTAGTTAAATTCCGTGATTAAAGTTTGGTCACATTTGGGAATCTGTGTCTGGAAAATTCCTCAGCCAAAGTTCGTACTGTAAAGAGATTTTGAAAGATTGATTCTTCTAATATCACGGTGGGAGGTAAATTTTAAACAAAAGTTATTTTATAAAGGATGTACAGGGTAATGAAAAAAGCACTGCAAAATAGTTGCATTTCAACCCATTGCATTTGGTAGCTAGGATAATTTCAGAACAATCCTTGTATGACATTTAATGGCCTTGGCTGATATCTCGAGATATTTTCGGCGGTTTTTAGTTTAAAGGCCTACCTGCTACTTGTTTTTTGGTCTACGAGAAGAGTTACGGGCCGTTTAGAAAAAGTTTTGCACCTTCCTATAAGTTACAGTGTTTTGCGCCAATAAAATAAATCGACTTTAAATGTTCAATGATTATAAAACCATTGGCGTATATTGACAGCTAACAAAACATAAAAAAATAAAATTGTAGAGATAACAAAATAAAAAAGATCGATATAACATCATTTTTTGTAATTTTCAATTCGTTTTATCTTAGAAACAGACCACTTATGATAAATTCATAGTTTAAAAAGGCTCTGAAAGAACGTTTCTTTCAGAACTAACTGCCTGGGCCAGTCTTTGATTAAACCAATTTTATCAAAAATCAATAACTAATTTATCAAAAATTAATAACTAAAATTTCGACTTTGAACGCGGAATGTAAGAAAAAGGATCTTGTTGGTCCTTCTACGCCTTCGGTCTAAACAGTCCTTTATGGAAGTACGGGGTGTTCATTATAAAACTTCATCTAGTTAGCTGTGAAATGTCAAAACAAAAGGATGGAGAAACAAAAGTCCATTTATTTTGATTATGTCATCCTTTTCTGTCAAAATTTCATAGCCTGCTAGATAAAATTTTATAATGAACACCCCGTACTTTTATACTCACCAACACATGTAGCGAAACCGGAAAGTGAAATAAACCTACGATAAATTTGATCCCCCTTAGAAGGAGGCTATTTTCCAATAATCATTTAACTTTGTGTGAAGACTGTTGACTGAAGCAAAATGTTTTAGATGAAGAAATGGAAAATGCCACTTGCAGACGATAATAAAACCAAAGAAAAAGGGATTGCCCAGTGTCCGGTATTCAAGTTACGTCTTCAAGTTGTTATTGAATGATATTACATTATCAAAGATAAATAAAGAATGATCATTTATCCATCTCAATTATCCATGAATATGCCAAAGAAGGGATAAACTGAACTAAAAAATGCGCATGTGTTAATAACTTTAAATTTTATTACAAAAATATAAATTGTGTAACCGTTATTAAGAGTGCTAAGCAAGTGGGGGGGGGGGGGGTGCCTGTTAAGTCTGCAGTGTCCAGTAAGGATTCCTAGAAGGTCTCCCAGGAACTGCCGACTTCTCCCTACGAGCCACGAGGCCCCACGAGATAAATACGTTCTCTAGGATCGCTTCACGCAAATCTCCGATCTAGTAACTTTTCTGGTAACTTTTCAATTGTTTCTAAAAGGTGCGTTTACAATGTCGTGGGTAGCTAGATGAATATCGTCCTAAATTGAACTCTACTCGTATCGTCCTTTGCGTCTTCCTCTAAATATCGATATACGTAGAAATACGTAAGAGTAAGAGTAAGAGATCTTCGAGCTTAGTCTTCAGTGTTTGCCTCTATGAAATCGAAGGCTGGAGAAATGGAAGGCTGGAGAAACTTTTACGTAAATTTTGGTCAATCTATGCTTAATGATCAGCAGGCGTATATCCTGGTTAGTCAGTATTAGAAAATGGACTGGCCTATAAGGGGCCAACGTGGTTACCAATATGATAAGAAGATGGGCATTTTCAGAATAATAATAATTCTTTTTCGCCTTGGAATTATGACATAAAATTTTGAGTAGCTTCTCTATTGACCATTGGCCACCATTCGCTTTATAAAGAAAAGCTACTCGGAAAGGAAAACAATAAATTTGAAACTAACTGCACCCGATACGGTGCCACAAATTCTGAAAAATTCAATGGTCCCGACGTGGTGGTTTATTGGACTCATATCCACGGGAAGTCCGCGCGTAAACTTTATCGTTCTTTGACGTTTCGTAAATGGGCGTCGGGCCAGGTGCGCCCCGTTAAATTATCGGTCAATTTCCGCGTTCAAATACGTGGTGAATTGCTGGTTATTATTTCTAATAGTTCATAGTCACGGCGAGACTTCAAAGGAGGAAATCGCCATTTTTGCCCCCCAGATAGTTTCTTACCGATATTTCCTGATCGAGCGCGAACAGCTTGTCACCGTGTTCCAGGCAATATCAAAGCGCAATATAACACTGGTTCAAGTGCCGAATATGTCCCGACGGAATTCTTTTGTGCCGCGCCCTTTCAAGGGACAGCCGTTGAGTGTATTTCACTTTTTACACATCACATTGGAAGCTAAAAGCACTCCCAGAGTATTACGATCAATTATTTGAATGCGAGGAAACCAGTCCGGCTCTTACAGACAGTTGAAGTCAGAATGACGTCACACGTCAGTTTAGGGCAGTGACTTTGTACTACTAGACTCAAGTATGGCTACACGTCGCCGAAATACACGCTGTATCCAATACCTCCAACATTATTTTTTCTGATCATATCTTTCTACATTACAGTATCTGCGTTAAGCTTACCTCTCTTGTGGCACCATTTATTGTCAAAACGATCCAAGCACCGATGTATGCATGACATTTCCTGATTTTCTGACTTTTCTTTTTTATAATAAATATGTAGCATTTTCGGAACACCGCTCTGAGAGTTTTGCTATCCTTACATTCTTATTAAGAAACGAAAGGAAGGGAATAGTGATATCAGTCAATTTTAACTTCGTATGTCACCGTTGGTGTCACTAATTGTGCCGGTTCTACGACAATGACAAAATATTGGGGGTTTTGTTACGACGAAAGAGACAGGCTTATATGTATAAATTCGTCGATGCTATATTTACAACCAGTGGTGTCGCCATGCCTGGGTCTAGTAGGGCAGGTTTAAGTTAGTCACTGGTTTAAGGTAGAGTTGGACATTTTGAAACCAATAACCAAACAATGACGTCAATAAGATGTCATATTGCTTACGTCGTGAAGGTAAACGTTAGCGCATTGGTTGTGTTGACATGGATATTTATACTAAATTATTTTTAGATATGCTAGTGGGCTGTGAAATGTCAAAAGAAAAGGATGAAAGAACAAATAAGTTAATTTTCTTTAATTATGTGACCAATTCTAATAAACCAGCCGTATTTGATCAGTTTAAAAATAAGCACTCGGATTTTTTTTTAAGTTGAATTTATTGTTACCTTGACCCACCTTATAGGTAGTGCTCAGGATCCTTTACTTCTTGGATTTCGCTCTAGACATCCATATTGCAGGTAGAATTGTAAGAATGTCAGTATCTATGCCTAGGAGACCACAACACTGAGGAGTATAAATACAGGGTGTCACAAAAGTCAGGATGGGAGATATTGCAAATATCTCTAAAACTACAAATTTTCTTTTTCTCTAGGTTTGTTTATCATTACAGTAAATAACAGCGCATAACGTGAGGGTGACATGAGATTCGTAAGTATACACGGTCAGTCACAAAGCGTATCAACTTACTTAATAAAAACTTAACACCCTCTATATTATTTCAGGTTTTAAGAATACTCATAAAGACCAATGCAACGATATATTTACTACTTTTTTCTTAGTATTAGTAAATTTTATGTGAGAACATTATGAATCAATTAAACGTTAAGTAAATTAATTAAAGCTAGATCCACATTAGAAATAAAACACCAGCAAACTACTTTATAAGGTGATCAAAATGCCTTTCATTTTGAGTTGGGCAATAGCCGAGTCTATCTATGAATTCGCGTAAAACATTCTTCTTCTTGTTGTGCCTTATTCTCTGTGAACGTTGGCGATTATCACGGCTATTCTTATTCTATCAGCTGCCTATCTAAATAACTTTAAAGATTTCATTCCAAACCACTGGCGCAGGTTTTGCAGACATGAGTTTCTTCTCCTTCCTGGTCCTCTCCTACCGTCGACCTTTCCCTGTAGGATAAGCTGCATTAGTCAGTTCCTCATAATATGTCCGAAGTACTCCATTTGTTCTCATTACTATGAATGTCACTTCTTTCGTTTTATCCATTCTTCTAAGTACTTATTCGTTAGTTACGTGCGCGATCCGTGAGATGTGCAGAATTTTCTAATATATTCACATTTCGAACGCTTCAAGCTTCCACATCAAGGCTTCTGTCATGGTCCATGCCTCAACGACGTACAAAAGAACTGGAAGGATCTAACATCTGACCATTCTTATTTTCAATTGTAAGCTAATGTTTCTGTTGACGAAATTTTTTTTCATTCTATTGAATACAGTTCTTGCCTTCTCGATTCTACATCTCACTTCTACGGATTGATCCCAGTTTGCATTCTCCATTGATCCCAAGTAAGTGTATCTCTCGACTCGTTCTACAGTTTCTTGATTTAGTCAAATTTAGTCAATTATTTAATAAATTTAGTCAAACTTTTGTTGGAAAAGATCGAAGGGGAGTTCTCTGACATGGAGGCTGAAGAACAGGCCGGTTTTAGGGCCGGTAGATCGACAATCGACCATCTGTTCACTCTTACGCAAGTAATAGAGAAGAAAAGAGCGCTGAACCAGGAAATTCATTTACTCTACGTAGACCTCAAAAAAGCGTATGACAGCGTACCCCAACAAAAACTGTGGGAAGCCCTTGAAAGAACTAATATAAGTTTAACCCTCATCAAAGCGGTCAAGGATTTATACAAAGACAATAAAAGTCAAGTAAAAAGAGGAAAAATGGTTTCAACTGGATTCTGCGTGAGCAAGGGGCTGAAGCAGGGCTGCTGTCTTTCACCTTCTCTGTTCAAAATCTATCTAGAACAGGTTCTCAGGATATGGAAGAGGAAGTGTCGGGGCATGGGTATACCATTAAGTGAGACAATTCTCTACACTCTGTGTTTTGCCGACGATCAGGTGGTCTTGGCCCAAGAATACGAAGATCTAGAGTACATGACACGGAAACTTATAGAGGAGTACGACAAATGGGGGCTAGAAGTAAACATCAGTAAGACAGAGTATATGTGTATTGGCGGAGAACAACAGGACTTGGTACTGGAACAACAAGTTATAAAGAAATGCAGCAAATACAAATATCTTGGAGTACAGATCAGAAACGACGGAAGTATGGATGAAGAAATAAAACACCGAAACAACCTAGGAAGAACAGCAATCAGGCAACTGAATGGAATACTATGGGATAAATCAATTTCAAAAAACAACAAGCACAGAGTGTACGATTCCATAGTCAAAACTATAGCATCCTACGGTAGTGAAATATGGCCATTAAAACAGAAGGCTCTCCACTCACTCGAGGCTATGGAAATGGATTATTGGAGAAGAGCGGCTGGTAAGAGTAGATTAGACAGAGTGAGGAATTAAAGAATTCTTGAGATAATGAAAGTTGAACATCGAATTACTGACGACATCAGAGAAAAACAACTGAGGTGGTACGGGCACGTCCAGAGAATGGGAAACGATAGACTGCCGAAGCAGGTCCTGGAGTGGATGCCAGATGGAAGAAGAAAAAGGGGAAGACCTAGATTGAGTTGGAGAGAGGGAATAACTAAGGACATGAGATCAAGGGGCATAGAAGAAAACCTATGGGAGGACCGAGACAAGTGGAGGCTGGAAATCAGAGGACGTCGAAGAACGTTGTGAACTGATCAATATATATATATAGTCAATTAAGTCAAAACCTTAGGAGGCTGGGGGTTTTTGCTGATGGTCATACGTTTTGTCGTGGAGGTGTTCAGGCTAAGTCCATATTCTTCGCTGGTTGTATTGATTTTCTCTAAAAGAGTTTGAAGATATTCCAGGCTACTTACGAGATAACAGTATCTTCTGCGTATTTGATGTTGTTTAGGTGCAGTTTATTTTAATCCCTTCAGGAGAATCCTCCAATGCCTCGTGAAATATATTTTCAGAGTAGATATTAAATAAGGTCAGCGAGAAGACACGCCCTTGGTGAACGCCTTTTTGGATCTTCACTTCCTCGGTTTTGTTGCCGGCTATGTTCACGTAAGTTGACTGGTTCCAACAAAAATTCGTTATAATTCATCTATCCTTGCTGCCTAGGCCTACCTCCCTCCTTACTCCCACCAACTTTGTGTGTTTTACCCTGTCAAAAGCCCTTGAAAAATCTATAAGGCATGCGTATACATTTCGGATCATGTCCCTACAGCGTTGTAATGAAAAGTTTGCCTCCCAGGGCATTTCTAAATCCAAATTGAGATTCGCTTGTGCATAAGTCACATTTTCTATATAATCTGCTATGGATGATCTTGGTGAATACCTGGACGATGTGATTGATGAGACTAATGAGCCTGTATTGGTCGCAGGTATTAGCTCGAGGTTTTTTAGGAAGGGTAATGAAGGAACACATTAACCAGTCAGAAGGTATTTTTCCTGTATCATAGATGAGATTGAAGATGTCTTCCAGAGACTTGAAGAATTCCGTGTTACTGTCACATGATATTTTTATCAGTTCTACGCGGACCTCTCAGGTCCAGGCGATCTTTATTGTCTTGTGTATTGATCGATACTCCTCCCTGTTTTCGTTTTTAAGTATTCGTCTCTGATCCATTAGGGTCAGGACCTCGTCTGTCACTCATTTCTCCTTCTTCACACGTGTCCTTTTTAGGTACTTTTCACTAGTGTTTCTAATAACTTGGGCGATTCTGTTCCAATTTTGTGGAAGTTTTCTGGAAATGCCTCTATTTCTTCCAATCCGATTTGTAGTTCTTCTGCTACTTTCTCCCTGTTTAACTGCGTCTTCCCTGAGCCTTCGAATATATTTTGTTGCTCTGCCGGTAGGCTTTGCTTTTGTAGTTTTGTTTCCAATTTACAAATCAGTGGATTGTGGTCTGATGCAACGTTTGCACCTGGGTATGCTTTAACGGGTTTGATGGCATTGCGGAATCTTTTGGAAACGGTTCCGCTGTATCGCCTGGTACAGCCCACGTATAAAGCCTACGTGGTGGAAGTTGAAAGAAGGTATTACTAATTATCAATTGTTGTTTTTTGCAGAATTGAAAAGTCCATTTCCTCTATCTATTCTTAGTCCTAGGCCATAATCGCCTACTAAATTTTCGTTAAAGAGCTTTTAGCGTTAAAATCACCAATTATCATTGTGATCTCGTCGCCCTTTGTTAGTTTAATGAGCGAGTTTAGTTGTTCGTAGAGTTCTTCTATAATTTGCTTTTCTTTATCGAGCCGTAGACCTGTATTATGTTTATATCCATTGGACTAGCTTTTAGAGTAGCATTGTGTCGTTGTAGTGTATAAACTTTTTGACTGAGGCGTTGATTTCTTTTGCGACCATCATTCCTACTCCGTTTCTGTGAGTTGGGTTTTCGTGTCCAGAGTAATAAACCATGTGCTCTTGGATTTGGCATCAGACGGTATTTGGCATGTATGTTTCGATGATTCCCATGATTTTAGCGTCTAATCTTATTATTTCTCTAACGACATTATGAATTTCGCCGCCAGTATATAAGCTTTGCAAGTTCCATGTGCCGATTTTGAAGCGCCCGGTGATTCTTCGCATCCTCTGCTCATGGAAGAGCTACCAGGGACTAAGGGAATGTCCCTGTGCCGTGTTTTTGCTTTGTCTATCCATGATAATTTTACTAGGAAATGTATAATGAGGCGGTTTTCCCTTGCCTTCCTCATCGTAATGTCTCAGCTATACTGTTGATTCAATTCTGCCTAGAGTTATCTGCTCATATTCCTGCTGCTCAACCCCAGCCTAGTTTTGGATCGCCCCGAGATGTAGATTTCTTCGATTCCTGCCATATATGGCAGGCTTTCCCCTATCCATCATCTGGAAAGGTGTCCGATGAGGGTTCTAGCAACCACACGCGGGCGTAAAACATTATCAAACGTAATTTCCGAAATGTCTGGCTTTTCATTTACAATTTTTGCCTTTAAATCTTCAATATTTTCTGGCTTATTTTTTTACACCTTATAACTCTACAAATAAAAGTGTAAGAGAATGAGGTCTGGAGATCTAGGGGGCCACTCAATTACGCCTATCCTTCCGATCCATTGATTTGGAAATGTTTCGTTTAAGAAATTGCGCGCGATTAGCCCAAAATGTACGGGAGCACCATCCTGTTGAACCAAATGTTCTGGCGATGGTGGATAAAGAATTTCTGATTGTGGAATAACATTCTCGACCAATAAATTTAAATACAGTTCTGACGTTAGATTTTCATTAATGAAAAATGGTCCAATAAAGTTATGGCCTACAATACCGGCCCAAATATTAACTTGGGTCTTTGAGTATTTGATTCGTCCATCCATAGAGAATTAATCTGGGACCAATATCTACAATTATGCCGATTGACTGTGCCGTTAAGCATAAAAGTAGTGTCATCAAGAAAAAATAATGTTATTTGATCGTCTATAAAAGTCATCTCTACTAGTTCTTGAACTAAATGTGAACCTTATAAGGCCGAATATTTTCACTTTTAAGTAAATTTAAAACTGATTAACGTGGTGGTTTAAACTTAATTCCCCAAGGGATTGATTTGGATTATCTTACAAATCAATTAAAACATTCTAATATAGATTGACGTTAATTGTGTATTGTGATTAAACAGATCACAAATTCCTGCTGCGTTCTCTTATGGTCCCAATTTCCCACCATATTTAGGGTGTCTCCCTCAGTCAAAAACACTATTTTAATTAGTAGGAAAATTTTATTAACTATTAATTGAACACCATATTGACGTTAGCTATCATTGTTACACCTATCGTTGTTAAAGGTGGGTATATTTTTCCAAAAACTTAAGTTTTGAATTACTAAGTAAGTAATTAGTTACCTAATTATTAGAAATTTGATATTATTCCCTCAAATAAAGTAATAAAATCGTATATCGATAAATTGGCCTTTATGAGTACTCTTAAAATCTGAAATAATATATGTCAGATCCGTCGAATTAATATTTTCCTTTTGGAAGGCATCTTTCACGAAGATCTAGGTAATATGAACTATAGTGGCACTTCAATCAAAACTATGTAAGCCTCCATAAACCAAAACACATAAACAAACAACTTTGCTCTACAATAATCCGATAAGCCGAGCTCATATGAAATTGTTCATCTAAGTTAATTATAAAGAACTGGCGATCCGGGGCCAGTCTTCCTTTCTTTCGATCTCTCCAAAAACTAAACTCTCAAACTCATTCTCTCCCGTGGCCCTGTTCCACCCAGACCGATCGTATTTCCCACGACCGATCTGTTCTTTACTTTAACCCAGACATAACATATAATAAATCAGTCAGCCGCTCTTAACTCATAATCCGGCTGACTCCTAGAAACGTATCAATAGCACTTGACTGGTAAAAAGGTTCTTATTCTTTAAAACTACAAACGATCTGAACGCGCCGACATATACATGGTGTCTGGTTTGAATTAAAAAAGTTTGTATACTTTATGACTCAACCTGTATACTTGCGAACCTCATTTCACCCTCACGTTATGCACTGCTATATACTATAACATTACTTAAACTTTGCGAAAAATAAAATCAGTGGTGTTCGAGATATTTGCAATATTCTGGATTTTTTTGACACCCTGTATAATGCCCTTGAAGTACATGTACAACTTTTGAGTCAGATAATTTTGAAGAAGAAAGCTAGATATTGCTCCAAATACTTCTCATTTGGCAACTGATTGTTCTTCTTCGCAACCGGTAATTAACATCACAACCCCTCCAGCTCAGAGAGTTCTAAAAGTTTCGTTAAAATCAAAGAGTGGAATATTAAATTTATTGGCGATGGCAAAAACTTTTTACTTCCGCGGTCAAAATTCTTGTTGCTGATGCCTTTATATGTTTTAAGACCACCAAAAATCAGTTTATAACTGCGAAAATGTATTGTAAAGAGGATCTGATGAGGCCATATGGCACACTTGTTTCTAGAAATCGGTAAGGGAGAATGTTTCCAAAAAGAGAAATTAAGAGGAGTCTACTAATAACTACCCTTCTCTCTGATTTCTTATACGTTGAACGTATTTGTTAATATAAAAGCAAAACCAAAGTGTTTTGAGTTTAATTTAAATTCTTAATCACAATACACAGTTCACATTAAACACTTAGCCTTAAACAACAGTTGCTCTGTACATAATTTAAAGGCGTCCACGATGGTCGGTTCATTAAATTTATTCAGAGCGGGACTGTTAACTACAAATTAAGTCATTTTCTTGGAATGTCTCCAAGAGCCTCGTATTTATATAATGTGCGCGGCTGTTTATCAAACATCCCGTACGGCCTACACACCGAGTGAATCATTACGCGAATGTAAATGAAATGTTTTCGCGTAATTGCACACCGACACTAAACCCGAAAATATGCGATTCCTAAAAATACTTTGGTAATTGATATCTATAAATCAATTCCGATTTTTATACTCTACAGTTCTTAAATACATAAGAAGTGTTCACTTAAAAACGACATCTAGAAGGCTGTGAAATGTCAAAAGAAACAAAAGTCTGTTTACTTTAATAATGTCATCCTTTCCTGTCAAAAATTCACAGCATACTAGATGACGTTTTCTAATGAACACCCTGTAGCCTTAATTTTCTTCACTTGAAAATTAATCCTACATTTGTGTTATGTTAAAAGTGAATGGCCAGAGTTCAGAACTGAAAGTAGTTTTTCTCCAGGGTTTCCTTACTTAATATTGACTAGGTTATCTTGAGTTATATGGTGCTAAGGATCCAAAAGCTACCCTCAGATCGGAGAGTGGTCGTGGGTAAATATGGTTTTAATCTCAAGGCGCCACCCCCTTTTATGGCCCCTCAGAAACGGTATCGGTAAAAGAGGGAAACTACGGAGAATAACTAAGACAACACAAGATCTACCAATATCTCAGTTCATATTATCATATTTGCTTTCTGGTACAAGCCGTACAATTTATAGAGGTATTCTGAAGGGGTAACCCTGAAAATGATAGTGGTATCTCCACAAAATCAATAACAGCTGACTCACCTAAATGTGTAATATAATAGTGTATATCTATGAATGTAATGTTTACGTTGGTTAAAGGTCAAAAGTATGAGGGTTATTTTCCCATAGAGACTGTCTGGTTTACACTAATTTGTAAAAGTTAATGAGAACAATAGTAAAAATATCAGTGTCATTGTAAGTCATTTCAAATAAAGTTTGATATTTCCAACTTGTGCATCAATTAGTAATCAGAGATACTGTATTTGAAATAAACAAAATATGGTTCATGACTAATAAAAGAAAAACGTAACAACCCCGTAATTCAAAGCAAGAAAAATAGTTAGGTGCGTAAGAAGTAGGAATTGAGAAAAGAAATATAGAAACATAGCTGCTGATGATATTGCATGGGCGATACAGCAGAACGGCATTAGCTTCTACTAAGCTGCATACTTAAATTACCCTTTCAAAACGTTAATAAAATTATTATGTAAACGTTTTCTCAAGTTGCACACTGACACTAAACTAAGCAAAAAATACTTTCATATACTGATCTCTATAGGTCGTTTTTGTTTTTTATACACATACTTTCTTATTTACTTATTTCTAAAGAAGGAAAGTAGCTAGCAGCGTAAGAAATAGGAATTCAGAAAAGAAATATAAGAAGGTACCTGCTAATGAAATTGCATGGCAGATATAGCAGAACGGCATTAGCTTTTCCTAAGCTGCGTACTTAAATTACCCTTTCGAAACGTTAATTAAATTATTTTATAATCGTTTTCTCAAGTTGTACACTGACACTAAGCTAAACCAAGAATAGTTTCCTAAACTGACCTCTATAGGTAGTTTCTGTTTTTTGTTCACATACTTTCTTTTATATATATTTCTAAGCAAGGAAAATACTTAGCAGCGTAAGAAGTAGGTTTTCAGAAAAGTAATATAGGAGCGTAGCTGGTAATGTGATTGCTTGGCCGATATAGAACCGCATTAGGTTTTCCTAAGCTGCGTACCAAAATTCCCTTTCGAAGCGTTAATAAAATTATTTTATAAAGTTTTTCACACATTGACACTAACAGTGACTTTTGGGGTCGAGGAGCGGGAGGGAAGGAGCGGGGATGGGGGGGGGGAGGGGGGCGATAGCCACCCCTTTTTTTTTCGACTCCTTTTAGATTTCTTTGGGATTTTCGTTTGACTAACTGATAAACGCAAACGCACAACTGAAAAGATTCATTTTGACATTGATGATTCATTTTCATATCTCCGAAAATATTGCACCCACGAAACTTCCGATGGTGGGAAGTGAAAGAGGACATCAAGTAGAGGAAAAGCAGTGGGATTCACTCCCATCGGTCGAAGCGTTCTCAAGTTACAGGCGCTTAAAATTGAGAATTGAGAAAAGACTACTTATAGCTTTGTACATTTTAGAAAAAAATTCGGAATTTTTTTTTGCGGTTCTTGTTCAAAATGGCACACTTGTAATCCCCTAAGAACGCAATAATTTCGATTCGAATAAATTTAACATCTACAGAGTTTTTTATTAACAATGCTAAAAAACGCGATTCTAAAACTGCTTAAAAATTGACTTCCGACGGGGTCTATCTCCGAAAATGTTGCACCTACGGATCTTCCAATGGTGGGAGGTGAAAGAAGACATCTCTGTTTCTGACGTTTCTGATCGGAATGACATACTTGCAATCCCCTAAGAGCATAGCAAACACAATTCGAATGAATATAAACTCTAAAGAGGTTTTTTTTTAAAATTGTCAAAAAACGCGATTCTAAAACTGCTTAAAAATCGACTTCCGAAGGGGTCTATTGGCCATCAATATGATCGGCCCAGGATGTCGCCAGAAGGATATAGATATGCTTTCATGCACATCTAGCGCATTTCCATGGCACATTTACCCCCTATAAGGTATATGCTAAGGATGTTCTTATTAGGTTCAAAAAACAAGGATATGAGTTGGATCACCAATAGGATCTTCTCTGAAGGTCCATATAAGAATATACCAATGCTGGTGTTGTGCTATATTGTATCAAGTAAAGAAACAAGATTTTTATTTGTTTACGCAGAAATTTAATTATTGGCATACAAGTTAATATACATATACATACAAATATGCATGTGTTATTATTTGGGGGTTCGTTGGCATCAGTTATTGGCATTACAACAAAAACTTGGCTGTTTATATAAATTTTAAGTTGGTGGTTAGCCCATTTAGGAAAAGAGAACTATAAACTATATTTATTTCAGAAACAGAAATAAAACGATCCATCATCATATGATACCTTTTAAAACATACAATAAAGTATTTAAAATGAAACGAAAAAACTTAAGTTTGATAAAACAAAGTTCTACAACACCGTTAACAAAATAAACACAAGGTGTTCAAACCCCGTTCCGTTGGAAGGAAGACAATATTAAAAGCCTACCAAAGAAATGTGTGAACAAGAATGTTTAATTTTTAATTATATTAAACATTTTTTCTTAAGTTTTTCTCACTGAGATCTCTATTTTTCAGGCTTTCTTTATATGGAACCTCTCTTTCATAGTACATTATTTAGAAGAATTATACACATTATTTAGAAGTTTATTGAAGACAGCATGGGATATTTGATTTTCTATGGCACGACTTTTCAAATCTTGAACAATATTATGTTCAACCGAGCGTTCAACTGTTTCATCACATACAATCTTTCTACTGACAGAAGAAACACTATTGATGGGTAGTGATTAGTGACGGTGAGCTCGATGGTGAGTCCATAGTGTCATTACCAATTAATTTAAAAATTAAATTTATTGTGGTAACGTCACTAATTGAATGGTCAACATCAGCATTGTCATCTTCAGACATATAGATGACTGGGTCTGAGACATTTGTATATCTAGGAGTTATGTCTTTAATATTATACCTTTGATGTGGGCTTTTGGAAACCATATTTTTTGGGTTAACACAAGGACCTTCCTCTCTTGGTGCAGGAGTAAAACTAGTTGCCAACAAATCCAATTTAGTTTTTCAGTTGATATACCTTCGAAAGGACCTTTTGCTTTTTGCAATACTACCTGCCGCCACTGACGCCAGAGGTAATCCCTGTCTTTGCAATTTCCAGCATCCCACTAATGTTAAGTTTTCTAAGGTGGATTGAAATCAGACAGCTTAGATATGAAGATATGGTAGGTATAGATACAAGTGTAGAATACAACTTACTTTTATGGAACCACAACTAAGCTACAGTAGTTTAAAGCAACTGGCAGCTGGACTGGTTTCCTTATTTGGCAGATATATTGCTGAAGGCCTGGGCAAACACCAGGGAAGGAACACTATTGGAAGATTTAGAAAATATGGACTGTTCACCTATAATTTCTCGCGCAAGTAAAGTAAACTCTCGGTAAACCTGTACTACAAACTACCAGTACGTCTGTGAAGTACGTTAACTGTTAACAAACCGTAAAAAACCCAAAAATATACTTATTATGGCGCCCAATGATTATGTGGATTTTTTTATTTTTGTTTCTAGAAATTGAGGTTATGACTTGGACTTTGGAGATTGAAAAATTACATTGTAAAATCCAACTATCACGTGCCCTGGCACAGAAAATGTATATGATTTGTCACGTGACAAATAATTGCGAATACGCATGGATAGATCTGATAGTTGACATCGACATTTGATATTGGGGGAGTTCAAATTCGCAGAGTAGAACACCAAACAGCTCCGTAGCCGCTAACAAAAACAGCTTCCATGTTTTAATCACTCTCTACTAGTGAAATGTCGTATCTTTGGTTAACTGAATTCGGATAGTGACACCGCGTATAGCCAAAAAAAAATTATTTTATGTTATTATTAACGATTTTTTTTTAATAGCACCTGCTAGGTGTGCTTTAACGCACATCCCTAGAATATTCTTATTCTCATATCCTTGTCAGAATATGCTAGGGATATCCGCAAAAAGTCCTTAAAAGAATATCCCGGTAAGCATTTCTAAGGCATATCCTATGCATATGAGTAACAAACTCAATTCGAATGAATTTAACCTCTAAAGAGGTTTTTATAAAAATGATCAAAAAACACGATTGTGAAAGTGCTTAATCTCCGAAAATATTGCACCTACAGAACTTCCGATGATCGAAAATGAAAGAGGATATCAGGGAGAGGAAAAAGGAGTTAGATTTACTCTGGTCGGTCGAGGCGTTTTCATGTTACAGCCGATCAAAATTGAGAATTGAGAAAACAAGGACTTAACAAACTCAATTCGAATGAATTTAACCTAGGAAGAGGTTTTTTTATAAAATGGTCAAAAATCACGATTCTAAAACTTCCGAAGGCGTCTATCTCCGAAAATATTCTACCTGTGGAACCACCTATGGTGAGAGGTGAAAGAGAACATCAAGAAAGGAAAAAATAGTTGGATTCCCTGCGATCGTTCGAGGCGTTCTTAAGTTACAGGCGGTAAAATTTTTGATTTGAGAGAAAAGTCGTAGGCCCTTTGGACATTTTCGATTTTTTATATCGGAATGACACGCTTGCAATCCCCTAAGAACGTAACAAACTCAATTCGAATGAATTTAACCTCTAAAGAGGTTTTCTTAAAAATGGTCAAGAAACGTAATTCTAAAAATGCTTAAAAATCGACTTTCGAAGGTTCTCTTCCTTTCGAAGGTGTCTATCACCGAAAATATTACACTTACGGAACCTTTGATGGTGGAAGGTGAAAGAGGACAACAAGAAAAGGAAAAAGCAGTTGGATTCACTCCGATCGGTCTAGGCATTCTCAAGTTACAGGCAGTCAAATTTGAGAATTGAGATAAAAGTCGTACGCCTTTTGGTCATTTTCTAAAAAAATTCGGAATTTTTTTTTTGTTGATTTTGATTGCAATTGCACGCTTGCAACCTCCGAAGAACGTAACAAACTCAAATCGAATGAATTTAACATCTAAAGAGGTTTTTTTTTAAATGATCAAAAAACACGATTCTAAAAGTGTTTAAAAATCGACCTCCGAAAATATTGCACTTATGGAATTCGATGGTGGGAGGTGATAGAAGACATCAAGAGGAGGAAAAAACAGATTGAATGAAGTTGTTAAGTACTGGCTTTCTCAGTCAAAAGGGTTAGTAGCTAAATCGAAAATTAACCGTTGTCTAGACAAGATGGAATTTCCGCTGAAATTTTTTGACAATTACACTTCTCGTATGGGGAAAATGTATGCATCAGAAAAATATTCGTCAAAATTTAACCTAAAAAATTTTTCCGCTCCCCCTCCCCTTTACAGAAGTCTAGATCAGCCACTGGACACTAAACTAAACGAAAAATGCTTTCCCAAACTGACCTCTATAGGTTGTTTCTGTTTTTTGTACACGTACTTACTTTTATATATATTTCCAAAAAAGGAAAATATTTAGCAGCCTAAGAAGTAAGTTTTCAGAAAAGTAATATAGGAGCGTAGCTGCTGATGAAATTGCATGGCCGATATAGCAGAGCAGCACAAGTTTTTCGTCAGCTGCGTTCCAAAATTACGCTTTGGGGACTATTATTTTATCAACGTTTTCTCAAATTTCACGCCGACACTAAACGAAAATATGCTATCACTAAAAAAAATACTTAAGAAATTGATTTCTATGGGTCGTTTTTTTAAACACACATTTTCTCATATACAGATTTCTTAACAATGACAACAGTTACAGCGTGAAGAGTAGGCATTCAGAAAAATAAAACAGGAGCGTAGCTCCTGATGAGATTGCATGGCCGAGATAGCAGAGCTGCATAAGTTCTTCCTAAGATACGTACCAAATTTACCCTTTCGTAACCTAAAAAAAAATACAATGTAAAGGGTTTTCAGGGCTTCGAGGCCGTGGTCCAATGGAATTTCTTCATGACGTTTCGTCTACAGTTGCCGCAGACATCATCAAAGGTAATAAGGGCGAAGTGATCTCCCGTGCTCCCGTGCTTCCCGACGACTGTGTTGAGCTTCGCGGCATTTATTCCCCCGCCGCACTGCCAAAAAAACGCGAAAAAAACGGTTTTTACGAAATTGGTCGAGACAAGTCGAAAATATGATATGAAGATTGCCAAATATTCAATTTACTTCAAAATGACCAATAAATAGATTATCGTCACATATTTGAGGCGGTGCGTTCACAAAGTTATATTTTTTTATTTTTATACATTATAATATAATTCATACCTCATTTTTACAATGCTTGTGTAATTTAAAACCTGAAATAAATGGACAAACGATGATAGGTGATGGCTTTAGGAAGATCTTAATGTAAGAAAAAGTCATAATGGTAGTTATAACGCATCGGTTGTAATTTGCTGGTAGTACCGACGGAGATGTATGTATGTTTTTTTCAACTGTCGATACAAAGTTAGACCTACAAAATTTTCAGAATAAGTCACAACCCCCTAATATATCTCAATAAATGGCCTCAAGTATCCACTAGCGATAAATGAAACAACTAGCCGCGCATATTCGCGTCTAAGATATTCCAAGGCTGACATGTTTAAATTTTTGCTTATCAATTTGACGTCTGCCAATTCGTTACAAAGCAGACTCTTCAGCGAAGCGTTGTTTTTTAATTAATAATAGTGATTGATAGTGATTAATTGATAATAGTTTTGTATATGTGTGTATATAGATACGGGGTGTTCATTATAAAACTTCATCTAGCAGGCTATGAAACTTTGACAGCAAAGGATGACATAATCAAAATAAATGGACACAGCCAACTAGATGAAGTTTTATAATGAACACCCCGTATACAGGGTAAATAAAAAAGCAAAAATGGTAACCAGGGGAGAATGTTTTGAAGTGCTGCGTGAGAAGTGGAGTTCACCTGGAAAGGAGCGGTGTTGTCACCTAGTAAACTATCTAGTGAGGTAAATATTTTAACAAATGATTGTTTATACTTGGAAAAACTACAAAGGAGAACTTTTACCGATTGCACTGAAATCCAGGTTTATAGTGCTTTTCAAAAGTTCGCATAATATAGGTCCTACAAGAGCTTCGAGATCCGAAAAGCATGGACGGATAATCAAAATGATGACAAATTATTAAAGAAATTTACAGAAGATGAGGCTTTGTCCCTTTTTATAGAAGCTAGTTTAACAAAAGCTCAGTATAAATGTATACAAGCAAAGTTACTGTTAAAAATTACTGATATATTACTAAGCACTAGTCGGTTACTTTCGGCAAAAAAGATGTGCTACTCCTAAGAGAGTTCCATCAAAGCATCAGAAACAGGCGTTGAAGTTGCTTTCCAGTCACTGCTTGATAAAACAACGGAGCGTCTAATAACGGTGCAAGAGCCTGTTCTACAAACTATGTCACCCAGCGAATGTTTAAATTTGACATTAAAAAGTAAGTGATGCTTTGACGGAGCCTCAGGACAATCTGGTTATAACCAACAGAAAAACGATTTGGAGCTAAATGACAAATCTATTTTAATAACATCTCTTGTACCAATGCAATTGTTTAGCCACTCTGATGATTCCCAGGAAAAGGTTGTTATTTGGCAAAACCCTCGGCCTTCGTCGCCTAGGTTTTGTCGACCCATTAGTTTTTCTTTCATCAAAGAAACCAATAAAACAGTGGTTGATCTGAAAAAACACATCCAAGCCCAAGCAGATTCCCTCCACCTCTCTTATACAAATGTTACGGACCGTTTATGCACGGTACACCATCAATTTCATCTTACTATGCTAGACGGAAAAGCTTGTAACTATGCAACAGAAACCAAATCTACACAACGTTGTAATGTATGCAATGCTTTGCAATCGGTAATGAATGACACAGAATCAATTTTGAAGAAAAAGATACATTCAGAGTGTTTGAAATACGGCTTGCCAACCTGCATATGTGGATACGCATATTTGAGGGAATTCTCCGTATAGCATACAAGCTTGACATCGGTTGTGGCCGTTCCAGAAGCATTGCAGATAAGGAAAAGGTCGCACAAAGGAAAAAGAATATCCAACTTATCTTTAAGAAGAAAATGCACATGATGAACGTCGACGTTGTTGTGCAAGGATTCGGAACGTCAAACACCGGGAATACTGCTTGAGCTTTTTTCAAAAATCAGAGCTATCAGTAGAAATTACCGGTATAAATGCGGGCTTTATTAGGCGTATTTCGAACATCCTACATGCTATAGGGAGTGGATGCGAGGCTAACAGCAAAAGAATATGTCAGGCTATATCCAAAATACTATAGGACCCGTCTCTCCATAAGCTGCTGGTCCATGGGGCTGACATAATTGCTGCACAACTCTTACCGAATGGTCAGTTCTCTGAGGAGGCGCTGGAGGCGCGAAACAAAGACTTCAGGAAATATCAATTAAACAATACCCGAAAGATTAGTCGAGAAGAGTGTAATCGCGATTTATTTAATATGCTCATCGTATCATCGGATCCGCTGATATCAGGCATAAGACATCTTCTTGGATTTGGACATCTTCTTGGACTTGGACGAAAATGAAGATTATTGGTTTGCGCATTCGACAATGACACTTTAGTTTTTAGTCGTTAATACAGAGTAATGGTTAATATATTTTGTCACTCTTTATGAACTAAATACTTGCTAAATTATATTAGAAATTGTGACACGCTAGAGACATAGTTTTATATCTATCGTAGGGATACTCCGTTTTCCGGAAGTGTGATGGGAATATTTTACTGGAACACTCTGTACAGCCCAGCTATCAAGTTTAAACAGATAACAAAGTCCAGATTCTGACTCCTCATATTAAAATCACCATAGAAACTTAGTTTTAAATCAATCTGTTTTCCGAAAAAGCGAAATGCAACTGTTTTTATTGGAACACCCTGTACAGCCGAGCTATCAAGTTTATAAATAAATAATTCCAGATTCGGACTCGTCATGTCAAAATCACCCTAAAAACATAATTGTATATCCATTGTAAGAGTGCCTGTAGTTTTTCACGTTTTTTCGAGTCTCTGGACCACTGTGCGCCGTCGCTCTGCAGTAGAGGGACTGGGGTAGGGGTAGTGGTGGCGCGGGGTTTCGGCGCACTTGAAGTATGTCGTAGATCTCGCTTCCAGTCTGAATTTAGAAACGTGATTTCCTCCTTTCTGTTGAAATTGTTATCGTGTTTAAAGATCTCAATGGACTATCTCCTTAGTCTTAGATAGAAACGCTGCGATTGAT
Source organism: Taphrorychus bicolor (assembly GCA_951812265.1). Classification (NCBI taxonomy): domain Eukaryota; kingdom Metazoa; phylum Arthropoda; class Insecta; order Coleoptera; family Curculionidae; genus Taphrorychus; species Taphrorychus bicolor. Next base: position 20,295,239 of record OX638301.1, read on the forward strand.
ATAAGATATCCACTTCGGTGAAAAGGATGTCGTGACATTCGGCGAGAGCGTTGCTACTGCTGACTTTTCTCTTTGTCCCAGCCTGCAACTCCTCTTGTGTTTCGTAATCCTCGTGTTGACACTGCGTTTTGTAGTGCCAATGTATACTGAGCGACAGCTGCATGGAACTCGGTAAACTCCGGGTGCGTATAAGGTACCTCTGCGGTCTTTGGCCGATCTCAAACTCTGATGTATTGTACGACTAGGTTTAACGACAGTATTAATATTGTGCTTTTCCAGTGTCCTGTCGATCCTGTCCGTTACTTTGTGTGGATAAATGGTAGACTAGTCCATCCGCGCTTTTCTTCATCTTCTATAGTTGTTCCTTCCTGGGGCCCTATATTCCTTGGACGGACCGCCCTATCAAACTCGTGCTTGCTATACCAACCAAAGTCTTTTTCGAGATGCTTCATTTACCGTTCCAAATGAGCCGGCTCACAAATTCTCTTGGCCCTCACAGACAGAGTTTTTATTACTCCCCTTTTCTGTCTGGGATGATGATTTGGTCCGTTATTGAGGTCAGTGTGTGTATTGGTTTTCTATAAATGGTATGCGCATTCGGCCTCCTTGATACTAAGACATCCAAAAACGGTAGGTGTCCTTCCTTTTCTATCTCCAACATAGTGAATTGAATTTTTGGGTTGATAGAGTTGAGGTGTAAGAGAAAGTTTTGAAGTTCACCCTCGCCATGGCTCCAAATAACAAAGGTGTCGTCCACGTAACCGAACCAGCACTTTGGTCTCTTATTTACCTTTGCCAATGTCTTGGCCTCGAAAATTTCCATAAAATACTGGACTAAGGGGGCTGCCCATAACTACACCATCAGTTTGTTCGTAGAAAACTTCCGTTCATTGAAAATAGGTGGTGGTTTAGGCAGTGTCGAAACAACTTGGCAATATCTTGGCGGGGGAATAAACGGGAGGGAAAATCACTTCGCCCATTGCGTAGACTAAACGTCAGGAAGAAATTTCATTGTAGCACGGCTTTAAAGCCCGGAAAATACTTTAGATTGTATTTTGACAGACCGTGAAAGCTTTCACAGTCTTTTCACAAAAAATGTATGAAATAACGGATGTTGAGTCATAAAAGTCATAAAACTGTTTATGTGTTGTGGAGGCAAAAAGTAGTGTGTTTTACACTTTTTTTTTCATTCAAATTCGTTTTAATCGTTTAATTTCCTTTTTCAACGAACACTGCTGACGCGACCTCAGCAACAAAACAATCGACGATCGTCCTGACAGTTTCCCGTGGTTTGTCCGACGGCCGCAGCAACGGAAACTTTTTCCGCAATTAGCGCTGATTTGTCAGACTTTTAAACTGCAAAAGTTCGCAATTTTGAAAGGCTCCAGTTATGTTTTATTGTAGCCGTAGCAGAAACTTGGCTAATTTACCGACTCCCTTGTTAACTGCCGTAAATTCTCCGGATATCACGTCCGACTACCGACGTTTCAGCGGGGCGTCGAAGTTGTACAAACTCGGGGCCACGTTTTCATATCTTTTTTGAAAGCGGTTAACGTTCGGCATTTCTAATTTGGAGATTGTGTGAGTGTGTGTGTGTGCGTTTCCTGGTTAATCCCAATGCCGCAGTCGGGATAGAAGCATCCCTGGGATAACACGAGGACAAACTTTGTTCGCGGGACCGTAAAAATGTTTGTCAATTCGGCGAATTGCTTCTAGCGCCAGCATCAGTTTTCCTTATGGAAAAGTTTATTTTATGTACCGAGGAAAATTGCCTCATATGTTTGGGTTTTATTAGACGCTTGTTATGCATTTTGTTTGTTTTCGTGTTGGTTTTGTTAACATCATCGGATAAAGCTTGACTCGGTTTGCAGCGCGATATTCGATCACAAATTTTAGCTGTCCTCAGCATAAAAGTGAAAAAATTGAGCGTTTTCATCCCACCTGGTGCCTCAATTGCAAGATGTTTTTTAAAGAAAAAATTGAAGATGTGGCACCACCGTCCGTTACTGAATATTAAATTAATAAACCGCATTTTGGCAAAAAAATCGAAAAAAAAACGTTATTTAATTTTCAAATAGAATTTTTTCATTGATAGATGTCTTGAACTAAAAAATTCAATAATAAAAATGAAATGAATAGCAAATGTATGTACCGGCTTTCTTAAGAGAGAAATCAACAAAAATATATATTTTTTAAATGTTCCTATTACGTTTTAGGGAAACAACACCTAAACTTTTTGCGGTGTCAGGGATTACAAAAAAAAAAAAAAATGAAAATTTTAGCATTTCGGATTTTTGCACTTACAATTAGCTAAAAGACCTTACCTTCTTTTAGTTCTTGAATTACATAGGGCAAATAACACCTCTTTATGCTTCCTTGAATTCAGGAATCTGAGTATGACCAAAATTGAGAAGCACTTAAGAAAAAAATAGCTTTCAAAAAATATATTTTTTCGTTCTGAGAGACAAAAATAATCTAAAAGAAAAATGAAATAAAGATTCATATTTCGCCTTTTAATCTTAAAATTCTACTAAGTAACTAAAATCTTGTTTCCGCTTACTTTGAACTTAATAATGCACTAGTTCAGTCAATACAGAATTTATCTATAGCAATTTGTTAACTCAAAATGCGTCAAATGTTTGTATAATTGCTCAAAAGTTGAACAAAAAGAAACTAAAACACTATTTTTTTGCATTACCGAGAACAACAATTTTTTCAAAAGACTAGGAAGTCGTCATGTTGGCACTTTCCAAATCAAAAAACTTAACATTAAATTTTTGGCGTTGCAGAGGCTTCACAAACATTTTAAATTGATTGGCCTTAAAGACATTTAGATAACAATTAACTAATTTCAACTTTAGATACCCAAATTTTAAAAGAATTTTTTTTTACTTTTTAGAAAAGTTATGGTAACACTTAGTTATCAGTTCTTTTGAAATCAGAAATGAATGAGGGAACCATAATCGTCAAACCATCAAAAAGTACCTAAACACTAATAATTTTGGAGGATAGATACTTCAAAACCAAGTTTTACTAAAAATGTGCATTTTGACGTTTTTCAAATAAATCGATCTGCTTTCTTAGCGCCGATTTTCTCAAAATTTTAATTACGAAAAAATGAAATTTATTTTTCTGATTTCCAAATGACTAAAACGTCAAGAAATAAGAGCCATTTACTAAACTTTGAAGAAATGAAGTAGAAATACTTAAAAAATGGTGTTTAGGCTGAGAGTGATGTCAAAATTCTTTTGAAAAAACAATTAAATAAAAAACGCCATTTTATTGTAAGATAAGATGTGAAAATGAACAAAAAATAATTTTTTGTAAATATCATTTAAAAAACAATAACGAAAGTCGCCAGTTTGGCGTTTATTGCCAAAAATTTACTAAAAAAAAAAAAAATCTTTTTACAACCACGAAAAAGCATCTAAACACTAAAAATTTTACGATTAGTAACCAAAAATTTTCCAATTGCAACTATTTTACTTACTACCATAAAAATTAGTAAAAAAATCTGTTTGAACTGTTTGAATGAAATTGAAGTACGAGAAAATAGAAATTAGTTATCTAATTTCCAAATGGATAAAACGTCAAAAAAAATTAACAGAAATTTACTAAAACTTGACGAAGTAAAATTGAAGTGACTCAAAAATGGCTTCTAGGATGGGTGTGATATCAAAGTTCCTCTGAAAACTAATTTAAATAAAAAATCGCCGTTTTGTAGTTAAAAATTGAAAATGATTCAAACTAAACATGTGGTGAGCAATGGTGAAAAAGGGATAAACGTATGTGCTTTAATCGTCAAAAAATGGCATTTTATTAAAATGCGAATTGTAAAAACTAAAAGAAAAATATTTACATTTTTTTTTGTAAATACTATTTAAAAGTAATAAACAAAAAATGTCATTTCAGGGTTTATTATCAAAAAAATTGTTTTGTTTATTGAGTTAGTTTGAGCTGGTTATCTAAAATTTTAGTTACAAAGCTTTAACTATCCTTATAGACAAAAATGTAATAAAATTCAGCATTTCCATCATTACAAAAGCGCGAAAATTGAATAAAATGTGAAATGCAAAGAGGTAATGAAAATAAATTTTTGCCAGTAGAGATGTAAAAATCCTTTAAAAAATCATTAAATAAAAATTATTACCATTTTGGCGTTCATTACATAAAATATCAACAAAGATTTTTTTTTTACTCACCGAGTTAGATATGGCAAGTATTTCACCTCTATTAAATTTTAATGCTTTGTGTTTCTTATACAAGGTGATTAAAAATTCAGTACAAAGATTTTAAGAGCATATTTGGGGGGTCAAAATATGACTTTTTTTTCCTGTAAACATGGGTCCTAAAATGAACCCCACCCCCCTACAGGTGCTCAAAGTTGGCCAAAAAAATATTCTTTTTTTATAATTGTGGCCGTATTTATTCATTAAAATTCTTGAACATTTGTACATCCCCCGTTTCTAATCGAACCATTCTTATTTCTTTTCTAAAAATGGCGAAATTATAATTCTTCGCAGTTTTTAAGGACTTATGTCAATATGATGACGAACATTTTATGTTTCCCGGGAGTTTTGTTAAATTCATCGTCCGTATCTAGTAGTCCAAACAAATATCTTTAATTTTGATTTCTTAAAGTTTCTTGATTGAACTAACCGTTTCCGAGAGAAACTTCTTTGACTGGACGGCTGCTGTATCATCATCAAAATAAATAAAAACGTAGGACGCTGGGACTTTGTAATTTGACAACAATTACCATTCACAGACATCTATAAACTTTAAAAAATTATTGTCAACCTTTTTCACATTTCATAACTGTTAAGAACGGAGAAAATAGCAAACCTGTTACTTGCAAAAACTGCAAGGAATTAAAAATTTGCCACTTCTGAGAAAAGAAATGAAAAAAGCTCGGTGAGAAATGGGGATGTTCAAATTTTCAAAAATTTTTAAGAATAAATACGACCACAATAAAAAAAAATATGTTTTTCCAATTTTGAGCGCCCGTAGGGAAGGGGGGGGGGGTTTATTTTAGGACCAAGTTTATAGGAAAAAAAACGTCTTATTGTAGCCCCACAAATATGTCCTTAAAATCTTTGTACTGAATTTTGAATCACCCTGTATAAACAAAACATTTTGGTACCTCTCTCGTCTTTTTCTTGCTTTGGGTTAGGAATGCAGTGGTAACAATAAAATTAATGAATCAGTTTTCTAAAGGGAGCACTCATTAAAAAATTGCAAAAACTGATTAAAATGTGAATTGTGGAAAACACATTAAACAAATAATTTTTGGCTGTAAAAAGACGTAAAAAAATTACACAACTTTACTAAAATTAAAATCGAGCACCAATGAAACCTTGGGGTCAGAAAAGCTTCAAAAGGCCTTTAAAACCAAAATAACATATTTTTGCATATATTGATAATACCATATATTGAAACATTTTCGTGAAAATAGAGTTTATCTATTTAATTTCCAAATCGATAAATTGACAAAAGTAGCAAACATTGATTGAAATGTGAGTTGAGGAGAAACAAGTCAAAAATCCTATAAAAAGACAAACTAAATACAAATTATCTCATCGTTTATTATCGATCTAAAATTTACCAAAAAAACTTTTTCGTTTTTCGAGTTAGATATTGCAAGAAACAACTTGTTTTTAGCTGCTTTAAACCCCGGCATGCAATGGGCAAAACTGAATTTATGAATTTGAATTATAATGGGTAAGTCATCAACAAGAATTAACTACAAATTAAAGAAAAGGTACCTAAAAAAATAGTTTTTAGCTAAGTACATCAAAAATTGTGCAAAAAAAAATAATTAAAACCCGGTTTCACTTCCCTCTCCAAACTTACAAGAAAAAAATTCTTGTAGCGTGCGGCAAAGACACTTTTCCGCAAGCATTTGCAAACCAAAGTAGCACACATAAGTGCTGTAAAAATTTTACCTCATGCAGGTCAAAATTGACGATAATGCGGTAAATCTTTTTTTCTACAAACGTCAAATAATGACGCATTTTACGCTTTCATTTGACAAACGAAAACCCAGCCTTTTTTGAGGATCAGAATGTGAGTTTACTTTTCCGCTCGTTGCCCAGGACAGCAAGCGAAAAAGATTTTTTCGCTTGCTGTCAATAGCAACTACCACCACTCAACCAATTATTAAAAACGTCATTGTCACTTTGATTTAAATTTTCAGATTGTGTCTTCAGTTGTGATTCACATTATTTGAAATTGATCGTTTGCAGAAAAAACGTTGTATGCATTACGAGCAAAAAGTAACTTTTTTGCTCTCCAGTGATTGCCGCTCTCCGCTTCGCGTCGCGCGGCAAACTTCACTCTCCGAGCAAAAAAGTTGTACTTTTCGCTCTTAATACATAAATAACTATTTTCTACGCCTGCCTCGAAAATGAACAAATGCGCACTACTAACTACCGTTGAAAATCGAATTTTACAAACAGCGTGTAAAGAGCTCCCCTACAGAAACTTCTGATTGTTTTACTCACGCCTTGCATATCTTTTATAATATTGTTACGGGATACGAGATCCAATAATTTATCGTCTATTAACTACACACTTTTATTTACTTTTAACTATTTCAACACGAATAAAATACAATTACTCTCTACTAACAATTCGCACTGTTCGCTTATTTCGCCTACACTGCACTATCTTTTCCGATCCCATCTCGCGCGTCTCGCTGGTTTATGTACTCGGCCTGAACACACTCTCGAACTTTCGAGAACGGAGGCGACTGTTCCCGGTTCTCGTTTATTCTAGATGGGTTCCCGGGGTTGCGGTCCACGATCAGCGTTGCCGCTTCGGCCCGAATCTCTGTGGACTGACGTGTGGACTGTCGGGCGTAACAATATGTTTTATAATACGAATGATCACTTATGAAGCAGAATTGCAGTCGTAGAAAAGGTATAGTGTGCAACACTATTCATATTCTTGTGACGTTTTATCACTTGCTACGGCTCGTTTCCAAACCGCCACACTCACAGTGTGAAAAGTGCAATTTTCGACACTAGTTGCACAATATAGTATTACCTCATACAGGTCAAAAGTGACACGCACACATGCGGTAATGCGGTAAATCTTTTTTTCTACGACTGCCTCGAAAATGAACAAATGCGCACTACTATAACTACCGTTGAAAATCGAATATTGTAAATAACGTGTGCAAAGTGCATTTTGCGCACGCTCCCATAGAGAAGCGTCTGAAAAGTCCACTTTGCGCAAGGTTTTGGTTATTTTGCTCACACCTTGCATCATGGGCGTAGCCAAAACTTTCTACAGAGGGGGGCACAAACAAGAAAACGCAATAAAAAATAAATTGTTTTATTTGGACGCTCAAAAATTACTCGCAAAGCTTACGTAAAGCGGCCATTATAACATTGTGTGAAGTAGCAATAATTAGTTACTAAATTTTTCCACGCACATAACATACTCCAGAATATGGTTACTCCCGATTCTGCCGTACTAAATTGCTGTGTAAATTTAAGAACAAGGAAGACAAAACCGAATTCGTCCTGAAGATGCAGAAATATATCTGCGAAACGTAGACCAATTCAAATAGTTGTCCTCGTCATTTCGTGATCCTGTTCCCGCATAACCCATCACATTTTTGAACTTGAGGATCGATAACAACTACCAAAAATGCACATAACATTCATGATGTTTACAGATTTGCACAAAACTTGAAATGTACTTTTTTAGATTTAAAGTATTTCAATTTTTGCATATTTTATTTTTAAATTAAATTTTTTTTAATTATCTCTTGATCCAGGGGGGGGGGGCAAGTGCCCCACCCTGCCCCACTGTGGCTACGCCCATGCCTTGCATATATTTTATATATATGACCATTTACCAAAATTACAGTCGTAGAAAAAGTATAGTGTGCAACACGTACGAAAATCACTCTTCACACTTTTGTGACTTGTATCACTCGCCTAAGGCTGGTCTCCAAACCATCACACTCGTGTGGAAAGTGCAATTTTCGACACTAGTGGCACAATATACTATTATCATATGTGTGCGTGTAAAGATTTTTTCTACTACTGCGTAACATTATGTCTCCTACTAGTTTTTAATAGATAATAACACCTATTACCTACTCATGTGTAATGATTCATTACCCATGGGTTATTTCTCACACATTTAACTAATGAAATGACACATGCTTAAGAACATTATCTAACTATTATAGTTTACTAAAATTTATATTCGGTATGAAACATTTGCGTTAAATAAAAAATAGACAATAAAAAATTTTAAAAAATTGTTCTTGAAATTTATTATTCTAACGTTGGATTCATTTATCTGTCGGCACCTCTACATAGATATTCGTAACAATGTTAATTATTATTTTAAATAATTGTTTCTATAGTAATAATGTCAGTGGTAAACTTATCAAGATATGGGCAACTCCAGTTTTAAGGAGGTCAAGAGAGGTATTTGTTTCAGATTGAGCGACTGTTCATTTCAATATTTCATTAATTTTACTTTTATTTTTTGTTAATTTTTTTCAAATTGCATGTAATATCTATCACTCACTTTAATAAATTTTATCTTCGTGAGTAATACCTATCTTTAGAGGATCGTTAAATAATACATTATTACCACAAGCAAATATTCAATTTAACTTGCATACCGCATTTGATTTCTGACCGAAGTTTGCTTCGCGTCCTTACCTTTAACTCCAATCGCTTGCGGTAAGGAACCACTTTCCGCACATGTTAGGTAAATAATGTATCAATCGAGCAGGAGGGTTTTATTCTCACATAGCAAGATGTTGCTGCAAAACTAAATTCCTAACGGAAAAGATCGATACAGCAAAATTTTTTGTCATTTTTGGGGGTCTGTATCTCGGAAATGCCTTAGCCGAAATTTAAAACCTAAAGAGATTTTGAAAGGCTGTTTCTTCTAGAATCAAGGCAGGAGATTGATCTTAAATAAATTATTCTCTAAAGGATATACAGGGTAAAGAAAAAAGCACTGCAAAATGGTTTCATTTCAATCCACTGCATTTGGTAGGTAGCGTAATTTCAGAACATTCATTGTTACGACATTTAATGGCGTTAGTTGGTATCTCGGGACATTCGGTTTTCGGTTTTTTGGCATAGAAAATAAATTACAGGGTTTTTCAAAAAGTTGACGCTCTTTTGTATCGCGAGAATGCCGCAGCCGATTTTAATAAGATAAATGGTCTCTAAACGATAACTGGTTGTAAAATCAGCGACGTAGACTCATGGTTAATAAAACAATTTTATATCATTTTGTACAAGGATGACAAAAAATCTAATAAAAAACTGATTAAAATTTTGTTTACTACGATGTCATGACGGGAGCCTTAACTTTAAGACTCTTTTTGTAATGACATTTAAGAACTATGGTCGATATCTCAGGACGGTTTTGGCGGTTTTTTGGTTTTTTTGCCTACTAAATCAGTTACAGGGCGTTTACAGAAAGTTTGAACTTTCTTGTAAGTTACAATATAAGGTATCCTGAAAGTAACTGGGAAATTCCTAGGCAAAAATAGGGCACAATTTTCATACAAAAATAACCCAAAGACGCTTCGTCTCCGAGATACAGGGTGTTGAGTTTTTTTTTAAATTTTTTCTTTATAGCTCTTATAGTTTTTGAGATATTTAACCAAATTTTGAATGTGAGTAACCGTTTATTACCTACATCGTTGCATATACCAACCGCTAGGCAAAATCGACAGGGTCCTATTTTTTCTGGGAAATTGTATCGATTCCTTTTACCCTCACAAAACTTTTTGGTAGCACGCCACTGATCGTTTTTTCTTAAAGGTCTGAATTCTCTATTTCTAAACTTTCTTACCTCTTGCATCCCTGTCTTACCTCCCACCGTTTTCGAGAAATTTGCAAAAGTGTCTATTTTTCCCTAAGTGATTCGTTTTAATCAGTATCTGGGAAATTAAATAGGAACGCAGAAAACAGACATCTCTTATGAAAAAATTATGTATATTCCTAAACACTTCTGCAAATTTCTTGAAAACGGTGGGAAATAAGACAAGGATTAACGAGGCAAAAATGTTTCTAAATTCAGACTTTTAAGAAAAAACGATCATTGGCGCGCTACCAAAAAGTTTGTGAGGGTAAAAGAGATACAACCCGAGAAGAAATAAGACCCTGTCGATTTTGGCTAGCGGTTGGTATATCCAACGATGTAGATAATAAATGGTTACCTATATTCAAAATTTGAGTTAAATATCTCAAAAACTCTAAGAGCTATAAAGAAAAAAAAATCAACACCCTGTATCTCGGAGACGAAGTGTTTACGGGCTATGTTTGTATGAACATTGTGCCCTATTTTTGCCTAGAGATTTTCTAATTAATTTGAGGATACCTTGTATTGTAACTTACAAGAAAGTTTAAACTTTCTGCAAACGCCCTGTAACTGATTTCGTAGGCAAAAAACCAAAAAGCCGCCAAAGCAATCCCGAGATATGGATCATAGTTCTTAAATGTCATTACAAAAAGAGTCTTAAAGTTAAGGCTCCCGTCATGACATCGCAGTAAACAAATTTTTAATCAGTTTTTTATAAGATTTTTTGCCATCCTTGTACAAAATGGAATAAAATTGTTTTAATAACTATGAGTCTACGTCGCTGATTTTACAACCAGTTATCTTTTAGAGATCATTCATCTTACTAAAATCCAAAGTTAAAAAGTTAAAAAGTTTGGTTTGTTATATTTCTTTGAGAAATATAACAAACCAAACTTTTTAACTTTTTAACAGCACACTCCCTAGTTTTAAGTCTTAAGCATTTTAACTAATACTGACAATTTGTTTCGTATGTGCTCATAGTTAGTGATGTTTGATTTTAATTGATTTTAAACCTTTTTATAACTATTCATAATTTCCTTGACCATGTAGTCCAAGGGATTACAGGGACACCTCGGCGGCAATGTTGTGCCAGCCTGTTACGAAAGTGTAATGACCGATATCAAGAAACAACGTAGCACCCTGAAGAAGGCAATAAAGTATTGCCGAAAGCTTGGTAGCTGAAGAGTTTTATTCTTTTGATGCCCTGACCGATTACCCGAGAAACTTGCTTCTAAATAAATTAAAGATAAAATCTCTTCTGATGTTGAACAAGACGGAAGTGCAAACTCAGGTGAAACTGCCAGAATCTAAATTGCCACCTCCCCGTCATAAACTGTCAAAGATACGTTAAAATCAACACTAGGAAAGTGCAAAAATGAAGACGAATTTTCACTCCAAGAACAACACCATCAGTAGATGTCAAATCCAAAATTTAAGATGCTGCACTCCACACATTCCATACATTCCAGTAGTTTCCGCATAGATGGTGACACATTTGGTGTTATGCTTCTTGGACGTGAAAACTCATTTAACACAAAATCAGTACCTAGTAAAGTTATAAGAAAAATCTGATAACAAAATCTCAGCTATAAATAATGTGGCAAAAAAAGTAACAAGACTGATGCTTAAGACGGTTAAACCTTGTCAAAAGCAAGATGAGACATCAATCAATACCCCAAGCGATGAGCCACTTATTCTAAAGAGATTTTAAAGCTCGCGAAGAGGGGGACTCGAAAATAGATTGGCCTGAAAATGAAAATATTGACCGATTTCCTCCCGCTCGACTGCGACAACAAGTGGTTCGAGACGTCGTTCGACGTCGCGTGTTCAAGTGGCTTGTTTGATGGGCGTCGCGAGGCGTCCGTAATGAGCTGATTGCATATTAAACCGTCGAATAATGGGGTTGCGTGATTCGAGTCCCACCTTGACAATCAACAAGCGTGGTCCGGATTTTTGGCTATTTACGGGTGTTGTCTGAGCCGCGGCTCGCGACTTGTTGATTGCGAGACTTGGAAGAAGAAAACCGGACAAAGAAGTAGCGTAAAACAATTAAGTTTCTGGGCTATGTGTCAACGCCTTTTTAATAGAACCTACAAAGGCACGCAGGCTTGCTTAGTATAATTTATTCGCTTCTCTGTAGGTAAAGGCGTGCTCCTAGTCCGAGAGTCAAAGTGCTAGATTGTACTTTTACTCGAATACTTCTTTGTTGCTGCAAATATACTACGCGATCGCTGTATGAGTAAAGTAAAATGAGCAAAACAGCTTGAAAAATTCGATTTACTTTGGGACCACGGACTATAAAGACAATGAAAAAAAAAAACAGATAGCACACCTCTGCTGCGAGTGTAATGCCCATTTCGTACGAAACGTAAGTGACGTCTGCAAACGGTACGAATGAAGATGCGGTAGATGTCTTCAATGTGCGACAGACCTTCGCAGAAGACGCTTTTTTGTTCAATTATGCCAAGTCAGCTTTAGGACATCATGTAAGTCATTAGCAAGAAGTTTTTTTCAATGTTACTTGTCTAGCTTAAAATATAAAGGGTTATATATAAACATCATTAGTGCGACTATACACAGAATATTTTATCAGTATTGCTGTAGCGATTAAGGAACTTTTTCATCATTAGGAGGTACCTCATAATTTCCATAACCATCTGCATGGCAGCAGACTCGGCTAAAGTCATCCCCACGTCATCCTGCAGATGCTGGGAGGACTACCAAGCAGAGGCAGGAGAATCAGGATTGCAGTGCGTCGCCCTAGGTAAGCACCTCTAAACTGCTACCTTTATATACTCAAAAAGTTCGTTTCTGTAGACCAGTTTCACGTGATGCCCTGCAACATGCCAAAACTGCCGAAATGTGTGTGCTCGGGCGGCGTCAGCAGTATCCTGAAGGACGAGAGCGGCACTTGGTGCACGAAGTACACCAAAGGGGAGGAGCTGATGCGATGGCCCTGCGAGAATGTCCTCGAGTGGGACGAGTTTTTCCGGAAACATCCCAATTTGCTTTGAAACGTAAATTATTTCTAAAAAAATTAAACGATGATAGTAAGTGTTTAGCATAAGATAGTAAAGAAAAAAGATACAAATAAAAGAGCGTTTTATTCAATTTAGATCTATGACTTTTACTAGCAAATAGCTCATGCTATCACATAGTTTTTTTTTCAAAATGTTAAATATATAGTTTTCCTCATAGTCTTGTTATCTAAAGTGTCCATGTAGGAAGAGTCTAAGAGGAAACTTAAAAGGCACCAATTCAGCAAGACGGTAATACAGTGGTGGCAAACATCTAACGGTAGTGTAAAAACTAAAAAAAAAAGGATTTTAAAAATATAAAAAAATTATTTTTTTTTTTTTTAATTATAGCAAAGATGCATGTTTCTATGTTCCACCTGTGCAATGTGTTTCTTTCCACAAATGGATGGTATAAAAAGCATTGTTACCACAGGAATTCAGACCAATGGATGGTTTAAGTAAAGGTGCAACCACCATTATAGTCAGAAATTCAAAATATTTAAGTTTTGAATTTTAGTAATATGTAATTTAGAGTATGTAATTTAAAAGTGTAGAAGACTTTTTATTGAAGTGAAAAATTGCGTCCCAGGATCTATTGATGGGGATCCCAGGATCGTTATTTTTATTATCAAAATCGAAAATTTTAGAATATCCTAGCTTAAAAAGATGCGTTTGTTCCAAGTTTCTAAAATGTCCCGTAAGAAAGAAATAATTTTTAATTTTTTTATTTTATTTTATCATAATTACAACATTACCCAGTTTTTGCTAAATAAGTAGTAGGCTTTGAAAATGCAAATAATTAAAATTTGATATCAATAATATCACAAAATGACCAAAACTTAAATGGCCAATCGTTATAGACAAACGAATAATTTTATGGACTGGAACTAATTATATCGTAACGTAAAATTTATTGTGTAAATTATAGTTTTATTTGTTTTAGTCAATCGTTCTTTTCTTGTAAATTTTGCCATTTTGTAATATTATCTAACAACAAATTTCAACTAATTAATTTTTTACAGCCAATTACTAAATTCAATAAGAACTGGGTATATTTATGTAAAGTTGTATTTATGTAAAAAAACACAAAAATATGAACTATTTTTTTTTGCTTTTTATTTAAAATACTCAAAGGTTTTCGATTTTGATATTAAAAATCTAAAAAAGTAAAAAAAAAAATTCAATTAACCCCCAACTAAGATTTCTGTGGCTCCAATTAAAAGATCATTTTCACATCTAAAGATTGTTAACGTAATGATTAACAAACTTTAGGTCCTTCTAGATAAAAAACATTCTGAAAAATTATAAAAAAGAACAATGTCGAAGGGCTGTCTTCAATGAGCTCTATCTCCTTATGAAGCAATTTTAAATATGACGATTTACATCAAATCAGCAGAAAATCATATCTAGAATTTACTCTCTTTGTCGGTTTTGTTTCCAGACACCCTGTATAGGCTGTTAGATTATGTTTTATTACTTTTTCTATCGAGGCTTCTCACAATCACATACTAAAGATTCTGTTGCATTTCGCATTTCGTAGTGGCAGTAAATGAATTACGCAATTTTGCTGCAAAAGCGAATAAAAAAAAAACGGGATAATTTTAAAATTACAATCTAAAGTGTTTTCCCGGCTTTGAAGCCGTGGTCCAATGGAATTTCTTCCTGACGTTTTGTCTACAGCTGCGGCAGGCTTGTCGCGAAACGTCAATATGGCAATATCCTCCTATATGAAACATTACTAATTTCATAGTAATAAATCATCATAGTTGCATACTGACATAAATTTTACTAACCAGGACTGAATGTTTCTATTTAAATATTTACACACAAAAATATAAATTCATGTATTATGTATTTATCACATTCACCATTACAATGGCAGTAGAGACATTAATGAGTAACAATTAACAACAAAAGGAAATAATAATTTACCAATTTTTGAAAGTAGAATATTTGTTACGTAAGATTGTCATATGGTACTACACTATGCGAAAAGTCTAAGTAGTAGGCAAATACATAAACAAATAACTAACGTCCATGAATCGATACGAATACAGAAGAAGTAATAAATTTATATTAAATAACGGTTTTAGCAAGGTATCTATCTACAACAGAAATTGATGGATATTGATGATTCAAAACCGCTAAAAAAAAATAGAAAATTAGTAACAAAACTATTGCTCCAATCTGATTCTAGAATATATGTAGTAATAATAAATTATTACGTTATTCTACTGGCAAATTCTTAATTGTCATAAATATTACTTAGTACGAATAATTTGAAAAAATATTAGTTACTCTAGTGTACTGTAAGTAACTTTTGATTTATTACTTTCAGTCTTATTCTGAAAAGCCTTTACCTCATATTTTGATAAATCTCTTTTGACAGCGTCATAATAGTGACAGAGACACTACTTCTCGTAAGAAGTAATACTATGTAATAAATTAGCATTCATTTAGTTCGAATAAACGATATAGTAACACATTTTTCCTACCTTTTGTTTGTTAGGGGGTCTTTTGTACATTTGTAAATTGTATTCGAAAAATATGTCAATTAGAATGACAATCAACAATTTAAAAAATTAGGACATTTCAATAGAAATATATTGTTGCTTACTTCCGATTACTAAAAGATTGCTATTTATTAAAACTGAACCAACGGCTTTGATTGGGAATAAGTAATAAAGTAATACTATAAAACTGTAAAACAAAATAATTACTACAATTAATAGTATCATTCCATTACTACCTGCTAAAAGGAAAACTTATTGATTTATTACGGTTTAGTTATATTATTGAAAGGGGAACGGTTAATACGTTTTAAAAAATCACAATTGTTTACTGGCAATAACATATGACTACAGAGAGGCAAAAAAAACAATAAAAAACAGCATTGGGATTTATTGAAAATACAACTGGCAGTTATAAGTAATAAATCTGTCTGAACAAGCCTCAATTTATCTGAATTAATGCAAATTGCTGACTTATTGTTTTCTGAATATTGAATAAAAACGGTTTGCCCATAAATTGGCAGTTATAAAAAATAACAAACACTAGATTTGCTAATATTTTAAATTGATAGTAAAAAAGTAAGTAATATAATTCATACATTCTGTTGAACTGATTCATTTGAAGCGTCATCAGACCCTGAAAAATAAATTCCTCAAACCGCTGTCTCCGAATCCGAAGTTTCTATCGCGTTCCAATGACTCTGCAGAGCTTCGTTTTGTTTCAGTTTTAGTCAGTCTTTGTTTTGAACGAATAATATTCTAGATATTTACAAAAAGCAAAATGCTTGAATTTAAGCATATTATGTTCTCATTATTAAATAAAACTATTTGTGTAGTAACATGTGTAGTAAAAACATAGTAACAAGTGGAATTTATTACCGGTTGCGTAAATATTGAGTGAGAGTAATATTAAGTAATAAATCTTACTCAGCCTGAATTGCTGCAGATTGCATGATTTATTACTTTCTGAATAATGTGTTAAGTGGGGTTATCTATAATTCGTTCAAATTCAAGATGGACAAAAACTGAACCAAAACGAAGCCTTGAAACGTCATCAGAGCATGATAGACAATTGGCCATTTCTGAGTTAGCCACTAAGAAAGGCCCTAATCGATGCTCAAGTTTTTATCACATTCTGATATTAGTAAAGTAGTAAGAGAAGTAAATAGTGTTTTTTTAGACCGGTTGCGAAAATATTCACTGAGATATATTATATTATTTAGAAATAAATCGTCTGCACCCCACGTTGAAATTTGCTTCTTTATTACTACTTGAATTAATTGTTAACTAATTTGAAGCGTCATCAGAGCGTGAAAAACAAATTACTCAAACCGCTGCCTCCGAATGCGCAGTTTTTATCGCGTTCCGAGGACTTTCCAGAGCATTGTTTTGTTTCAGTTTTAGACAATTTTGTTTTGAACGAACTATAGTCAACTCCATATTATAGTAATAAATAATAATTGTAGGAAGTAATATTTTTTTTTTAACAGTATATATAGTAACGTTCATTAGCACATTGACTATAGAAAGGTTCCTATTTTTATTACGAATAATATTCTAGATATTTACAAAAAGCAAAATGCTTGAATTTTAGTAATAAATCTATAACATATTTGTGTAGTAACGTGTGTAGTATAAAATTAGTAACAAATGGAATTTAATACCGGTGACGAAAATATTGAGTGACAGTAATATTAAGTAATAAATTTTACTCAACTTGAATTGCTGCAGGTTTCATGATTTATTACTTTCTGAATAATGTGTTAATTAGGGTTATCTATAATTCATTCAAATTCAAGACGAACTACAACTGAACCAAAACAAAGATTTGAAACGTCATCAGAGCGTGATAGACAAATGGTCATTTCTTAGTTGACTACTACTAAGAAAGGCGCTAATCGATGATCAAGTTTCTATCATATTCTGATATTGGTAAAGTAGTAAAGAGTAGTAAAGAGTGTTTTAGACTGGTTGCGAACCTATTGACTGATAATGATATTTAGTAATAAATCCTCAGCACCCCACATTGCAATTGAATGATTTATTACTACTTGAATTATTTGTTAACTAATTTGAAGCATCATCAGAGCGTGAAAAACAAATTACGCAAACCGCTGCCTCCGAATGCGAAGTTTTTATCGCGTTCCAATGACTCTCCAGAGCTGAGTTTAGTCTTTGTTTTAAACCAACTATAGTCAACTCTATATTGTAGTAACAAGTAATAAATGTAGGAAGTAATAAATTAATTTTTTTAACAGTATAGATGGTAACGTTTATTAGCACACTGCCTATAGAAAAGTTCCTATTTTTCTTACGAATAATATTCTAGATATTTACAAAAAGCAAAATGCTTGAATTTAAGCAGTAAATCTAGTAATTTCTCAATATTAAATAAAACTAGCTACTAAACATTCAATTATAAATTAACATTTTTTCTACACTTAGAATTAAATGTGTAGTAAAAAATTAGTAAAAAGTGGAACTTAATGCCGGTTGCGAAAATATTGAGTGAGAGTAATATTAAGTAATACATCTTACTAAGCCCGAATTGCTGCAGCTTGCTTGATTTATTACTTTCTGTATAGTGTTTTAATTAGGGTTATCCATAATTAATTCAAATTCAAGACAGACTAAAACTGAACCAAAACAAAGCTTTGAAACGTCATCAGATCATGATAGACAAATGTTAATTTCTGAGTTTACTACTAAGAAAGGCGCTAATCGATGATCAAGTTTCTATCACATTCTGATATTAGTAAAGTAGTAAAGAATAGTAAAGAGTGTTTTTTTAGACCGGTTGCGAAAATATTGACTGATATATAATATTATTTAGTAATAAATCGTCTGCACCCCACGTTGAAATTTGCTGATTTATTACTACTTGAATTACTTGTTAACTAATTTGAAGCGTCATCAGAGCGTGAAAAACAAATTACTCAAACCGCTGCCTCCCTAATGCGAAGTTTCTATCGCGTCCCGATGACTCTCCAGAGCTTTGTTTTGTTTCAGTTTTAGTCAGTCTTTGTTTTGAACGAACTATAGTCAACTCCATATTATAGAAATAAGTAATAATTGTAGGAAATAATAATTTTTAACAGTATAGATAGAGCGTTTATTAGCACACTGCCTATACAAATGTTCCTATTTTTATTACGAATAATATTCTAGATATTTACAAAAAGCAAAATGCTTGAATTTAAGCAATAAATCTATTATGATCTCAATATTAAAGAATAGTAAAAAGTGTTTTTTTACACCGGTTGCAAAAATATTGACTGATATATAATATTATTTAGTAATAAATCGTCTCCACCCCACGTTGAAATTTGCTTATTTATTACTACTTGAATTACTTGTTAACTAATTTGAAGCGTCATCAGAGCGTGAAAAACAAATTTCTCAAACCGCTGCCTCCGAATGCGAAGTTTTTATCGCGTTCCAAGGACTTTCCAGAGCATCGTTTTGTTTCAGTTTTAGACAATTTTGTTTTGAACGAACTATAGTCAACTCCATATTATAGTAATAAATAATAATTGTAGGAAGTAATAATTTTTTTTTAACAGTATATATAGTAACGTTCATTAGCAGATTGCCTATAGAAAGGTTCCTATTTTTATTACGAATAATATTCTAGATATTTACAAAAAGCAAAATGCTTGAATTTTAGTAATAAATCTATAAAATATTTGTGTAGTAACGTGTGTAGTATAAAATTAGTAACAAATGGAATTTAATACCGGTGACGAAAATATTGAGTGACAGTAATATTAAGTAATAAATTTTACTCAACTTGAATTGCTGCAGGTTTCATGATTTATTACTCTCTGAATAATGTGTTAATTAGGGTTATCTATAATTCATTCAAATTCAAGACGAACTACAACTGAACCAAAACAAAGATTTGAAACGTCATCAGAGCGTGATAGACAAATGGTCATTTCTTAGTTGACTACTACTAAGAAAGGCGCTAATCGATGATCAAGTTTCTATCATATTCTGATATTGGTAAAGTAGTAAAGAGTAGTAAAGAGTGTTTTAGACTGGTTGCGAACCTATTGACTGATAATGATATTTAGTAATAAATCCTCAGCACCCCACATTGCAATTGAATGATTTATTACTACTTGAATTATTTGTTAACTAATTTGAAGCATCATCAGAGCGTGAAAAACAAATTACGCAAACCGCTGCCTCCGAATGCAAAGTTTTTATCGCGTTCCGAGGACTTTCCAGAGCATTGTTTTGTTTCAGTTTTTAATTAAGTTAATAAATAATAATTGTAGGAAGTAATAATTTTTTTTTAACAGTATATATAGTAACGTTCATTAGCACATTGCCTATAGAAAGGTTCCTATTTTTATTACGAATAATATTCTAGATATTTACAAAAAGCAAAATGCTTGAATTTAAGTAATAAATCTATAAAATATTTGTGTAGTAACGTGTGTAGTATAAAATTAGTAACAAATGGAATTTAATACTTGTGACGAAAATATTGAGAGACAGTATTATTAAGTAATAAATTTTACTCAGCACGAAATGCTGCAGGTTTTATGATTTATTACTTTCTGAATAATGTGTTAATTCGGGTTATGTATAATTCATTCAAATTCAAGACGGACTACAACTGAACCAAAACAAAGCTTTGTAACATCATCAGAGCGTGACAGACAGATGGTCATTTCTTAGTTGTCTACTACTAAGAAAGGCGCTAACCGATGATCAAGTTTCTATCATATTTTGATATTGGTAAAGTAGTAAAGAGTAGTAAAGTGTGTTTTATAGACTGGTTGCGAAAATATTGACTGATAATGATATTTAGTAATAAATCTTCTACACCCCACATTGCAATTGGATGATTAATTACTTCTTGAATTACTTGTTAACTAATTTAAAGCGTCGTCACAGTGAAAAACAAAGTACTCAAACCGCTGCCTCCGAGTGCGAAGATTTTATCGCATCCAATGACTCTCCAGAGCTGAGTTTAGTCAGTCTTTGTTTTGAACGAACTATAGTTAACTCTATATTATAGTAATAAGTAATAATTGTAGGAAGTAATAAATCATTTTTTTAATAGTATGTATAGTAACGTTTATTAGTACACTGACTATGGAAAGGTTCATATTTTTATTACGAATAATATTCTAGTTATTTAAAAAAAGCAAAATGCTTGAATTTAAGTAATAAATCTATAAAATATTTGTGTAGTAACGTGTGTAGTATAAAATTAGTAACAAATGGAATTTAATGCCGGTGACGAAAATATTGAGTGACAGTAATATTAAGTAATAAATTTTAATCAGCTCGAATTGCTGCAGGTTTTATGATGTATTACTTTCTGAATAATGTGTTAATTAGGGTTATCTATAATACATTCAATTTCAAGACGGACTACAACTGAACCAAAACAAAGCTTTGAAACGTCATCAGAGCTTGATAGACAAATGGTAATTTCTTAGTTGATTACTACTAAGAAAGGCGCTAATCGATGATTAAATTTCTATCATATTCTGATATTGGTAAAGTAGTAAAGAGTAGTAAAGAGTGTTTTTTTTAGACCGGTTGCGAAAATATTGACTAATAATGTTATTTAGTAATAAATCTTCTACACCCCACATTGCAATTGAATGATTTAGTACTACTTGAATTACTTGTTAACTAATTTAAAACGTCATCAAAGCGTGAAAAATAAATTACTCAAACCGCTGCCTCCGAATGCGAAGTTTTTATCGCGTTCCAATGACTCTCCAGAGCTGAGTTTAGTCAGTCTTTGATTTGAACGAACTGTAGTCAACTCTATATTACAGTAATAAGTAATAAATGTAGGAAGTAATAAATTTTTTTTTAACAGTATATATAGTAACGTTTATTAGCACACTGCCTATAGAAAAGTAACTATTTTTCTTACGAATTATATTCTAGATATTTACAAAAAGCAAAATGCTTGAATTTAAGTAATAATTCAATTATTTTCTCAATATTAAATAAAACTGTTTTGTGTGGTAACACGTGTAGTAAAAAATTAGTAACAAGTGGAATTTGATTCTGGTTGCGAGAATATTGAGTTATAGTAATATTAAGTAATAAATCTTATTCAGCTCGAATTCCTGCAGGTAGCGTGATTTATCACTTTCTCAATAATGTGTTAATTAGGGTTATTTATATTTCGTTCAAACTCAAGACAGACTAAAACTCAACCAAAACAAAGCTTTGAAACGCCATCAGAGAGTGATAGACAAATGGTCATTTCTGAGTTAACCACCAAGAAAGGCGTTAATCGATGATGAAGTTTCTGTCGTATTCTGATATTGGTAAAGTAGTAAAGAGTGTTTTTTTTAGACCGGTTGCGAATATTTTTACTGATAATATCAGGTAGTAATAAATCTTCTGCACTCCACGTTGCAATTTGGTGATTTATTACTACTTGAATTACTTGTTAACTAATTTGAAGTGTCATCAGAGCGTGAAAAACCAATTTCTCAAAACGCTGCGTTCGAGTGACTACTGAAGAAATCGCTAATCGATGATTAAATTTTTACCGCGCTCCAATGACTCTCTAGAGCTTTGTTTTGTTTCAGTTTTAGTCAGTCTTTGCTTTGACCGAACTATAGTCCACTCCATATTATAGTAATAAATAATAATCGTAGGAAGTAATAAATTAATTATTTTTAACAGTATAGATACTAACGTTTATTAGCACATTGTCTGTAGAAAGGTTCCAATTTTATTACGAATAATATTCCAGATATTTACAAAAAGCAAGATGCTTGAATTTAAGTAATAAATCTATTATTTTGTCATTATTAAATAAAACTGTTTGTGTAGAAACATGTGTAGTATAAAATTAGTAACAAGTGGAATTTAATACCGTGGCGAAACTATTGAGTGACAGTAATATTTAGTAATCAATTTTACTCAATTCGAATTGCTGCAGGTTTCATGATTTATTACTTTCTGAATAATGTGTTAATTAGGGTTATCTATAATTAACTCAAATTCAAGACGGACTAAAACTGAACCAAAACAAAGCTTTGAAACGTCATCAGAGCGTGATGGACAAATGGTCAATTCTAAGTTAACCACTAAGAAAGGCCCTAATCGATGATCAAGTTTCTATCATATTCTGATATTAATAATGTAGTAAAGAGTAGTAAAGAGTGTTTTTTTTTAGACCGTTTGCGAAAATATTGACTGATATATATAATATTATTTAGTAATAATTCGTCTGAACCTCACGTTGCAATTTGCTGATTTATTACTACTTGAATTACTTGTTAACTAATTTGAAGCGTCATCAGAGCGTGAAGCACAAATTACTCAAACCGCTGCCTCCGAATGCAAAGTTTTTATCGCGTTCCGAGGACTCTCAAGAGCTTTGTTTTGAACGGACTATAGTCAACTCCATATTATAGTAATAAGTAATAATTTTAGGAAGTAATAAATAATTTTTTTAACAGTATAGGTAGTAACGTTTATTAGCACACAGCCTATAGAAAGGTTTCTATTTTTATTACGTATAATATTCTAGATATTTACAAAAAGCAAAATGCTTGAATTTAAGTAATAAATCTATTCTTTTGTCAATATTAATTAAAACTATTTGTGTAGTAAAATGTGCAGTATAAAATTAGTAACTGGTGGAATTTAATACCGTTGGCGAAAATATTGAGTGACAGTAATATTACGTAATAAATATTACTCAGCCCAAATTGCTGCAGATTGCATGATTTATTACTTTTTAAATAATATGTTAATTAGAGTTATCCATAATTCACTCAAATTCCAGACGTACTGAAACTGAACCAAAACAAAGCTTTGAAACTTCATCAGAGCGTGATAGACAAATGGTCATTTCTGAGTTGGCCACTAAGAAAGGCTCTAATCGATGATCTATTTCTAAGCGAAAATAGTGACTCAGAATATCATTTAGTAATAAATCGTCTGCACCCCACGTTGCAATTTGCTGATTTATTACTATTTTAATTACTTGTTGACTAATTTGAAGCGTCATAAGAGCGTGAAAAATAAATTACTCAAACCGCTGCCTCAGAGTGCGAAGTTTTATCGCGTTCCAAGGAGCAATTGTAGGAAGTAATAATTTTTGTAGCAGTATAGATAGTAACGTTTATTAGCACACTGCCTATAGAAAGGTTCCTATTCTTCTAGATACTTACAAAAAGCAAAATGTTTAAATTTAAGCATTAAATCTATTATTTTCTCAAAGTTAAATAAAAGTATTTGTCACTAAAAAGGTAATTATAAATGTTAATAAAATTAATATACTTATAATATTAATAAACTTTAAATAAATTATGTATTATTTATATTTAAAATATTAGTTGCATTTATATTTTTACTTTATTGCTACAATAAAAAAAAATACTGAATTTAGTACTATATTTCATTATTTTCTCCAAAAAAATCCGCTTTAAAGAGGTTTGGTAGTGTATTTATTCCTTAAGCGATTTATTGAGTCTTCTTACCATATATTACTTAATAAATTAAACAAAATTAATTTTAATTATTACTTTTCCGATTTATTACTTGCCCATGAATTATTACTTCCCTCCCAATCTATTGCTTTCACCTGATCTATTACGTTCTCCTTATTTATTAATTTTGTCTTTTAATAACATAAATTTTTGGTACCAAAAAAATCAAGAAAATATTATTAAATGTCTTTAAAAACAAAGCATTTTAGTTAATAAAGTTTGTTCATACCCAACCCTGCTCAAGTTTTTTGTTTAAAAACTATTTTGCCACTCAGTTCTGGAACAGAAAAAAAACTTACACCAATTTACTTTTTCCTGAGACGTTGTGGCGTAAGTTACTTATTCAGTATCAGCAGACAGTAAGCAGACAGTAATAAATTTGTTGTTGGGATTGGTATAACTATAAAAAAAACACCCAAAAGGAGTCGTTCTTCAATTACGATGTGGCAAAATTATTTTTTCATGCTTCTTCTGATGACACACTTTTTCAATACAAATTGCTTTAGTTACATCCTTTCTTTCAACATCCCTCGAGCAACGTCATTACTCTTCCGAGGTACGACTGCTCATTCCCGCTCCGTCTCACCTCTTTCGTTTTAATCTCATATAGAGATACTGCGACGAACAAAAGACAACGAGCCGGGGGAATCGACACGAATTTTACCATCCATAAAACGGGAGTAACCTGCATTAGGGGATGATAAAATTTTCTCAGGTGGGGTGGGCCTGATGAAAGTGCCCTGCCGTGTGTTTTAGTGTGGAATATTGTGCGCTTGATTGGACGCCTTTTACTGTCTAGTTTAGTTCATTTCGGAGAACTGATGATTGGGGCGAGTAGTGTAACTAGAAGGGTTCTGCCACATTAAAGTCCTTGTGTTAAAGGTTAAAGTAGAAGTTTTGCATCAATTTTCAAATTGCATTAGTATTCAAATATCTCCTCGTTTATAACTTGCACACCTGTTTATTAATCCTTTTCGACTTATCACGCACCTCCATTCGAGCTATAAATTGTTACTTCGTTCAACTCGCGCCTCGGAGCAATTGCAGGCCTGACATTCCGTTCCAATTCCAATAAGACATTTTCAAAATTGACCCGGCTTGTCTCGTTTCTCTTTCAACGGATTCGGAATGTGACGATAAATTCAATTTCAGCTGTACAATACGTCCGCCGACGCCGTATATGACGAAAACAATCTTTCTCCTTGATTGGGGGGTTTTGTTCCGCGAGGCCAGGGGCGTGCATCGCCCCACGTTGTTGGCGAAAGGTCAAGGGCGTAATGCGGCAATTTCCGCGGCCACGACCGCTAACAAAAGCAATTATTACAACTCAGCACTGATATTATGTAAATGGTATGAAGGAAGGCAAACACTGGGGAAACGTTTACGTCGGAAAAGCAGCTGCTCCCTCTCAGCCAAGCTTAATGTTGCGATTTGTATTTTATTTCTTAGTCAGCTGCGCGTTAGCTTCATCTACGCTTAGCGAGTAAGAAAAACGTCGTCAAGGGCACACTTATTAATCAGCTAATAGCGAAAATACATCAGAGAGGACTTTTTCGTCGGACAGGAAGGGATAATTAATTGTAAAAACCCATTAAGGAGGTCTTTCAGGGGCCGGCTCGCAACAAAACTGCAGTAGATTAAGGGCCTCAGACATAAAGTCGTGAGCTGACGCTGAAAACACTCCCATAAATCCTTTCGACCGGACGTCGTTTTATGGAAGCAGGGCACTTTTTAACCTCGTTTATTTCCGATGGTTTCGGATTATTTATAAATGTCAGGTAAACTCGGAAACGTTGGCTTGCATAATTCCGATAGGTATGATACACATTTTCTCTGCAACCTCGCAAACAACAGTTAATTTTAGATTAAGTATTTTACTATAAATTCCTCTCTATATTTCTCGTTCTTTCTCTCTCTCTATTCGGTGTATACACTCGAACTATTTACAATAAAAGCGGCTTTCAACCAAAACATGTACGCAATCCATAATTAATTCGGTCGGCCCGTTTAGGGCCTAATTAAGTATCCCTATTATGTGCAACAAAATAACGACGCATAATAATCATTCGCTCGGTTGAGTTTCGCAATTTCGATGGCCCCGAACAAGCATTACCGTTAATGTGTGAGCCCCCGTTTGCGAAGTTCTACATTATGTGCACGTGGATAATATGCGCAAACAAGTGCCAACTACGGGCCAACAAACATTGATAGAGATTTTTTTTTAATTGTTGCTGTAAGCAATCGCCTTTTGTTATTTTACCTCGTACAGGTAAAGCAAGGATTGCGGGAAATTTGTTTCATCTCTTTAATTCTACCGTTTTTATAGCAAATTTCATATAACTCCGAAACTTGTCTATGAAACTCAATATGCATAATCTCCCATTCCCTACTAACAACTTTGCCTTTCAACTTTTTTTTCTACTTTGCTGCAATAACAGTACAGTTAGTGTGTAACTAGTGGGGTTGTAGTACTTTTACAACAAAAAATTGATACTTACAGATTGCTCTTCCCTACAGTTGTTTCGATGTTGTCGTCATCGATTTGGCATAAAAAGCGTGTTATTAGTGGAGGCAGACCGGGAAACGAGCGAGAGAAAAAGAACAAGACCCGCTAACGCAAAAGCCATTAATACCTCGTTTGTCGAAAAAATGGCATAAAAAGACGTCCCATCTGCCACATCTAATTACACACTAAAGAGCAGATTTTTATTGGGCGAAGCTGGAATAAAAATGTATTACACTTGGCTTTCTAGCTTTTTGTGCCTGAAGAATAAACTTTCCATCGCAACATACTAGAACTAAAACCTCGCTCGGAGCAAGAGGTACTTAGGCACTAAAAGCCCCGAGTGCAAATAGAACTTAATGTAGATTTCCGGGCCAAGTTCATCAATTATTCGCGAGATCCTTAGACAACTTTTAAGAGCAGTCCCTGATTAGGGAATGTGTAATAACCCTAATTGCCGATGTATTTGATTTACCTTTCATCTAGTCATACCGCCCCAGTGAAACTCGCTTTAATAATTTAACGGGCGTAATGAGCGTTAAGCGGGGGCCCCACGTTGACGACGATGCGAAATTTCTGGGGCCCCATCGCTATTGTTGCAAAACTTGAGACAGAGACGGATTGGATAAACGTTATAGTAAAACTCGATTCTGGTTCCTTTGTCCAGTTTTAAAAGCTTCTACACGGTAATTGGATATGCAGATACGTCACCATTGATTGATTGATTAGAAGGCAAAATAGTATGTTGTTTTAACAATCCGTGAAATTTTGATTGGTTGTGTTAATCTTGGATTAATTGCATTGGATTTGTGGGTCTAGATCCACACTAATAACTTCCGATTTTCTATATACTGAAAGAGAGACATAACATGAATTAATTGTAACATGTTCAAGTGGCTGATGCGATTTCGCAACTGACCTACAGTTACAAGTTGAACTGGGAAATCGATTTTAATCAATTAATAACATTGTAGTCCTATGTGGTTTGCTTTCTCCAATAACTAGGAAGGTGCATTATTTTAATATGTTCAAATGTTGCCCTGGGTTAGTGTTAATAATGATGTGATTGATTCAGTCCTGTGGGATTTGTTAGCTAACCCACACGCACAAAGTTACAACACGAACTGGGAATTCAATTATTGTAATTAATTAATATTATTGTAATCATATGTGCTTCGCATTCTATCAATAACTAGGAAGTTGTTTTATATTATGTATAGGACAATTAGTCACTTCATTTTTCCCTGCTCTTTCTAGATGTTACTTTTCGAGTTTATGTGTACTAATATGACGGCTTGTGCGCTATGGTACCGTTCTTCACTGATTGAAAAAGGCCTGAAGAAGACCACAATAAAGATTGAACGTGTGCGACTTCGAGAAAGTGAAGCGGCCATTTGTTCTACACATGCTATGAAACACAACAATTGCAAGTTGAAGTTAAAATTTTAGTTTTAAGTAGGTTCAGGCTTTAATTGTAGGTTGACGTTAGTTGTAGGTTTGTGTTGCAATTGAAGATTCAAGTTACAATTGAAAGCTCAAGCTACAATTTTGGGTAATGAAGATTCAAGTCATCACTTTAGGTTGAAGTTACACTTGTAAGTTAAACTCACAATTGTTGGTTCAAGTTATAATTGTATATTCAAGTTATAATTTTAACAACTTTAGGTATTGTAGTTGCAAGTCACCATTGTAGATTCAAGTTACAAATTTATGTTGAAGTTGGACGTTGGAAGACAGTTGTAGGTTCGACTCATAAATCTAGGTCCATACTGCAACTGTAAGTTCAAGTTACAATAGTAGGCTAAAGTTACAATTTTGGATATTGTAGATTCAAGTCACAATTGTAGATGCAATTCATCAATAATTGTAGGTTCAAATTCCAAATGCAAGATGTAGTTAAAATTTTAGTTTTAAGTAGGTTGAAGCTTTAATTGTAAATTGACGTTACAGTTGTAGGCTTATGTTGTACTTGTAGATTCAAGTAACAATTGTAAGCTCAAATTGCACTTTTGGGTACTATAGATATTTAAGTCACAATTGTAGATTTAAGTTATCATTTTAAGTTGAAGTTCTTGCAAGATAAACTCACAGTTGTAGATTTAAGTTATAATTGTATGTTCAAGTTACAATTTTAACAATTTTATGTATCGCAGTTTCAAGTCACCATTGTAGATACAAGTTACAAATTTATGTTGCAGTTGGAAGTTTGGAGACAGTTGTAGGTTCAACTCATAAATCTGGGTCCATGTCGCAATTGTAAGTTCAATTTACAATAGTAGGCTCAAGTTACAATTTTGGATATTGTAGTTTCAAGCCATAATTGTAGATTGAATTCATCAGTTTTAGGTTCAAGTTCGAATTGCAAGTTGAAATGAAAATTTTAGTTCTAAGTAGGTTGAAGCGTTAACTGTAGGTTGACGTTACAATTATAGGTTCTTGTTGCAATTGTAGATTCAAGTTATAATTGTAAGTACAAATTACAATTTTGGGTAATGTATATTCAAGTCACAAGTCTAGATTCAAGTTATCATTTTAGGTTGAATTTACACTTGTAAATTAAACACACATTGGTAGATTCAAGTTACAATTGTATTTTCAAGCTTCAATTTTAACAATTTTAGATATTGTAGATTCAATTCAGCATTCTACAATCAAGTTACAAATTTATGTTGAAGTTGGAAGGCGGTTGTAGGTTCAAGTCATATATCTAGTTCGATGTTGCACTTGTAAGTTCTAGTTACAATTGTAGGCTCAAGTTACAATTTTGGATATTGTAGAATCAAGTCACAATTGTAGATTCAATACAATAATAATTGTGGGCTCAAGTTCCAATTGCAAGTTGAAGTTAAAATTTAAGTTTTAAGTAGGTTCAAGCTTTTAGTTGTAGCTTGAAGTTACAGTTTTAGGTTTATGTTGCAATTGTAGCTTCAAATTACTTGTCAGCTCAAGTTACAATTTTGGGTATTGAAAATTCAAGTTACAATTGTAGAATCAAGTCATCATTTTAGATTGAAATTACACTTGTAAGTTAAATTCACAATTATAGGTTCAAGTCATAATTGTATATTCAAGTTACAATTTTAACAATTTTAGGCATTGTGGATTCAAGTCACCCTTGTAGATTAAAGTTACAAATTTATGCTGAAGTTGGAAGTTGAAAGATCGTTGTAGGTTCAACTCATAAATCTAGGTCCAGGTTGCAATTGTAAGTTCAAGTTACAATAGTAGGCTCAAGTTACAATTTTGGATCTTGTAGATTCAAGCCATAATTGTAGATTCAATTCATCAGTTGTAGGTTCAAGTTCGAATTGCAAGTTAAAATTTTAGTTTTAAGTAGGTTGAAGCTATAACTGTAGGTTGACGTTACAATTGTAGGTTTACGTTGTAATTGTAGATTCAAGTTACTTGTAAGGTCAAGGTAGAGTTTTGGGTATTGAAGACTCAAGTCACAATTTTAGATTGAAATTATCATTTTAGGTTGAAATTACACTTGTAAGTTAATCTCACAATTGTAGGTTCAAGTTATAAATTGTATGTTCAAGTTACAATTTGAACAATTTTAGGTATTGTGGATTCAAGTCACCATTGCAGATTCCAGTTACAAATTTATGTTGAAGTTGGAAGGCAGTTGTAGTTTCAACTCATAAATCTAGGTCGATGTTGCAATTGTAAGTTCAAATTACAATAGTAGGCTCAAGTTGCAATTTTGGATATTGTAGATTCAAGTCACAATTGTAGATTCAATACAACAATTGTAGGCTCAAGTTCCAATTACAAGTAGAAATTAAAATTTAAGTTTTAAGTAGGTCCAAGTTTCAATTGTAAGTTGACGTTACAGTTGTAGATGTATGTTGCAATTGTAAGTTCAGTTACAATTTTGGGTATTGTAGATTCAAGTCACAATTGTAGATTCGAGTTATCATTTTAGGTTGAAGTTACACTTGTAAGGTAAACTCACAATTGTAGGTTAAATTTATAATTGTATGATAATGTTAAAATTTTAACAATTTTAGTCACAACGTTTAAGTTACAAATTTATGTTGAAGTTGGAAGTTGGAAGACAGTTGTAGGTTCAACTCATAAATCTGGGTTCATGTTGCAATAGTAAGTTCAAATTACAATAGTAGGCTTATGTTACAATTTTGGGTATTGTAGATTCAAGTGACAATTTTAGATTCAATTCAATAATGTAGGTTCAAGTTCCAGTTGCAAGTTGAAGTTAAAATTTTAGTTTTAAGTAAATTCAAGCTTTAATTGTAGGTTGACGTTACAGTTGTAGGTTTATGTTGCAATGGTAGATTCTAGTTACAATTGTAAGTTCAAGTTACAAATTTTGGTATTGTAGATTCAAGTCACATTTGTAGATTCAAGTTATCGTTTCAAGTTGAAGTTACACTTGCAATTTAAACTCGCAATTGTAGGTTCAAGTTATAATTGTATGTTCAAGTTACAATTTTATGTAATGTAGTTTCAAAATATGATTGTAGATTCAAGTTACAAATGTATGTTGAATTTGGAAGGCAGCTGTAGGATCATCTCATAAATGTAGGTCCATGTTGCAATTATAAGTTCAAGTTATAATAGTAAGCTCAAGTTAAAATTTTGAATATTGTAGATTCAAGCCACAATTTTAGATTTAATTCAATAAATGTAGGTTAAAGTGTCAATTGCAAAATAAAGTTAAAATTTTAGTTTTAAGTAGGTCCAAGCTTTAGTTGTAGGTTGACTTTACAGCTGTAGGTTCATGTTGCAATTGTAGATTCAAGTTACAATTGTAACCTCAAGTTACAATTTTGGGTATTGTAGATTCAAGTTATCATTTTAGGTTGAAGTTACACTTGTAAGTTAAACTTACAATTGTAGGTTCAACTTATAATTGTATGTTCACGTTACAATATTAACAATTTTAGGTATTGTAGATTCAAGTCACCATTGTAGATTCAAGTTACAAATTAAGTTGAAGTTGGAAGTTGGAAGACAGTTGTAGGTTCAACTCACAAATCTAGGTCAAGTTGAAATTGTAAGTTCAAGTTACGATAGTAAGCTCAAGTGACAATTTTGGATATTGTAGATTCAAGTCACAATTGTAGATTCAATTCGACAATTATAGGTTCAAGTTTCCATTGCAAGTTGACGTTAAAATTTTAGTTTTAAGTAGGCTGAAGCTTTGATTGTAGGTTGACGTTATAGTTGTAGGATTATGTTGTAATTGTAGATTGAAGTTACAATTGGAAGCTCAAATTGCTATTTTGGGTATTGTGGATATTCAAGTCACAATTGTAGGTTCAAGTTATCATTTTAGGTTGAAGTTACATTTGTAAGTTAAACTCACAATTGTAGGTTCAAGTTATAATTGTATGTTCAAGTTACAATTTTAGCAATTTTAGGTATTGTTGATTCAAGTCACCATCGTAGTTTCAAGTTACAAATTTATGTTGAAATTGGAAGTTAGTTGTAGGTTCAATTTATAAATCTAGGTCCATGTTGCAATTCTAAGTTCAAGTTACAATAGTAGGCTCAAGTTACAATTTTGGATATTGACTATTTAAGTCACAATTGTAGATTCAATTCATAAATTGTAAGTTCAAGTTGCAATTGCAAGTTGAAGTCTAAATTTTAGTTTTAAGTAGGCTCAAGTTTTAATTGTAGGTTGACGTTACAGCTGTAGGTTTGTGTTGCAATTGTAGATTCAAGTATAATTGTATGTTCAAGTTACAATTTTAACAGATTTAGGTATTGTAGATTCAAGTTACAAATTTATGTTGAAGTTGGAAGTTGGAAGACAGTTTTAGGTTTAACTCACTAATCTAGGTCCATGTTGAAATTGTAAGTTCAAGTTACGATAGTAGGCTCAAGTGACAATTTTGGATATTGTAGATTCAAGTCACATTTGTAGATTCAATTCGACAATTATAGTTTCAAGTTCCCATTGCAAGTTGAAGTTAAAATTTTAGTTTTAAGTATATTGAAGCTTTAATTGTAGGTTGACTTTATAATTGTAGGTTTATGTTGAAATTGTAGATTCAAGTTACAATTGATAGCTCAAATTACAATTGATAGCTCAAGTTACAATTGATAGCTCAAGTTACAATTTTGTGTAATGTAGATCCAAGTCACAATTAATTGTAGATTCAATTCAACAATTGTAGGTTCAAATTCTCATTGCAAGTTCAAGTCACAAGTCTAGATTCAAGTTATCATTTTAGGTTGAAGTTACACTTGTAAATTAAACACACGTTTGTAGATTCAAGTTACAATTGTATTTTCAAGCTTCAATTTTAACAATTTTAGATATTGTAGATTCAATTCAGCATTCTAGATTCAAGTTACAAATTTATGTTGAAGTTGGAAGGCGGTTGTAGGTTCAACTCATATATCTAGTTCGATGTTGCACTTGTAAGTTCTAGTTACAATTGTAGGCTCAAGTTACAATTTTGGATATTGTAGAATCAAGTCACAATTGTAGATTCAATACAATAATAATTGTGGGCTCAAGTTCTAATTGCAAGTTGAAGTTAAAATTTAAGTTTTAAGTAGGTTCAAGCTTTTAGTTGTAGCTTGCGGTTACACTTGTAGGTTTATGTTGCAATTGTAGCTTCAAATTACTTGTCAGCTCAAGTTACAATTTTGGGTATTGAAGATTCAAGTTACAATTGTAGAATCAAGTCATCATTTTAGATTGAAATTACACTTGTAAGTTAAATTCACAACTATAGGTTCAAGTCATAATTGTATATTCAAGTTACAATTTTAACAATTTTAGGCAGTGTGGATTCAAGTCGCCCTTGTAGATTAAAGTAACAAATTTATGTTGAATTTGGAAGTTCAAAGACCGTTGTAGGTTCAATTCATAAATCTAGGTCCAGGTTGCAATTGTAAGTTCAAGTTACAATAGTAGGCTCAAGTTACAACTTTGGATATTGTAGATTCAAGTCACATTTGTAGATTCAAGTTATCGTTTCAAGTTGAAGTTACACTTGCAATTTAAACTCGCAATTGTAGGTTCAAGTTATAATTGTATGTTCAAGTTACAATTTTATGTAATGTAGATTCAAAATATGATTGTAGATTCAAGTTACAAATGTATGTTGAATTTGGAAGGCAGCTGTAGGATCATCTCATAAATGTAGGTCCATGTTGCAATTATAAGTTCAAGTTATAATAGTAAGCTCAAGTTAAAATTTTGAATATTGTAGATTCAAGCCATAATTGTAGATTCAATTCATCAGTTGTAGGTTCAAGTTCGAACTGCAAGTTAAAATTAAAATTTTAGTTTTAAGTAGGTTGAAGCTATAACTGTAGGTTGACGTTAGAATTGTAGGTTTACGTTGTAATTGTAGATTCAAATTACAGTTTTGGATATTGAAGATTCAAGTCACAATTTTAGATTGAAATTATCATTTTAGGTTGAAATTACACTTGTAAGTTCAACTCACAATTGTAGGTTCGAGTTATAAATTGTATGTTCAAGTTACAATTTGAACAATTTTAGGTATTGTGGATTCAAGTCACCATTGCAGATTCCAGTTACAAATTTATGTTGAAGGCAGTTGTAGGTTCAACTCATAAATCTAGGTTGATGTTGCAATTGTAAGTTCAAGATACAATAGTAGGCTCAAGTTACAATTTTGGGTATTGTAGATTCAAGTCACAATTGTAGATTCGAGTTATCATTTTAGGTTGAAGTTGTAAGTTAAACTCACAATTGTAGGTTAAAGTTATAATTGTATGATCATGTTACAATTTTAACAATTTTAGGTATTGTAGATTAAAGTCACCATTGTTGATTTAAGTTACAAATTTATGTTGAAGTTGGAAGTTGGAAGACAGTTGTAGGTTCAACTCATAAATCTGGGTTCATGTTGCAATAGTAAGTTCAAATTACAATAGTAGGCTCATGTTACAATTTTGGGTATTGTAGATTCAAGTGACAATTTTACATTCAATTCAACAATGTAGGTTCAAGTTCCAGTTGCAAGTTGAAGTTAAAATTTTAGTTTTAAGTAAATTCAAGCTTTAATTGTAGGTTGACGTTACAGTTGTAGGTTTATGTTCCAATGGTAGATTCTAGTTACAATTGTAACTTCAAGTTACAAATTTTGGTATTGTAGATTCAAGTCACATTTGTAGATTCAAGTTATCATTTTAAGTTGAAGTTACACTTGTAATTTAAACTCGCAATTGTAGGTTCAAGTTATAATTGTATGTTCAAGTTACAATTTTATGTAATGTAGATTCAAAATACCATTGTAGATTCAAGTTACAAATGTATGTTGAATTTGGAAGGCAGCTGTAGGTTCATCTCATAAATGTAGACCCATGTTGCAATTATAAGTTCAAGTTACAATAGTAAGCTCAAGTTAAAATTTTGAATATTGTAGATTCAAGCCACAATTTTAAATTTAATTCAATAAATGTAGGTTCAAGTTTCAATTGCAAGATATAGTTAAAAATTTAGTTTTAAGTAGGTTCAAGCTTTAGTTGTATGTTGACTTTACAGTTGTAGGTTCATGTTGCAATTGTAGATTCAAGTTACAATTGTAACTTCAAGTAACAATTTTGGGTATTGTAGATTCAAGTTATCATTTTAGGTTGAAGTTACACTTGTAAGTTAAACTTAAAATTGTAGGTTCAACTTATTATAAAAATGTTCAAATTGTATGTTCACGTTACATTATTTACACTTTTAGGTATTGTAGATTCAAGTCACCATTGTAGATTCAAGTTACAAATTAAGTTGAAGTTGGAAGTTGGAAGACAGTGGTAGGTTCAACTCACAAATCTAGGTCAAGTTGAAATTGTAAGTTCAAGTTGCGATAGTAGGCTCAAGTGACAATTTTGGATATTGTAGATTCAAGTCACAATTGTAGATTCAATTCGACAATTATAGGTTCAAGTTCCCATTGCAAGTTGAAGTTAAAATTTTAGTTTTAAGTAGGCTGAAGCTTTAATTGTAGGTTGACGTTATAGTTGTAAGATTATGTTGCAATTGTAGATTGAAGTTACAATTGGAAGCTCAAATTCTATTTTGGGTATTGTAGATATTCAAGTCACAATTGTAGGTTCAAGTTATCATTTTAGGTTGAAGTTACATTTGTAAGTTAAACTCACAATTGTAGGTTCAAGTTATAATTGTATGTTCAAGTTACAATTTTAGTAATTTTAGGTAT
Organism: Taphrorychus bicolor; assembly: GCA_951812265.1. NCBI lineage: Eukaryota > Metazoa > Arthropoda > Insecta > Coleoptera > Curculionidae > Taphrorychus > Taphrorychus bicolor. The sequence goes on from OX638301.1 coordinate 20,330,783, forward strand.
TGTTGATTCAAGTCGCCATTGTAGTTTCAAGTTACAAATTTATGTTGAAGTTGGAAGTTAGTTGTAGGTTCAATTCATAAATCTAGGTCCATGTTGCAATTCTAAGTTCAAGTTACAATAGTAGGCTCAAGTTACAATTTTGGATATTGACTATTTAAGTCACAATTGTAGATTCAATTCATAAGTTGTAGGTTCAAGTTGCAATTGCAAGTTGAAGTCTAAATTTTAGTTTTAAGTAGGCTCAAGTTTTAATTGTAGGTTGACGTTACAGCTGTAGGTTTGTGTTGCAATTGTAGATTCAAGTTATAATTGTAAGCACAAGTTACAATTTTGGGTATTATAGATTCAAGTCAGAATTGCAAGTTCAAGTTATAATTGCATGTTCAAGCTACAATTTTAACAATTTTAATTATTGTAGATTCAAATTACGAATTTATATTGAAGTTGGAGTTTGGAAGACAGGTGTACAATTTTGGATATTGTAGATTCAAGCCATAATTGTAGATTCAATTCATCAATTGTAGATTCAAGTTCGAATTGCAAGTAAGAAATTAAAATTTTAGTTTTAAGTAGGTCCAAGATTTTAGTTGCAGCTTTGACAGTTGTAAGTTTATGTTGCAATTGTAGACTCAAGTTACTTGTAAGCTCAAGTTACAATTTTTGGGTATTGAAGATTCTAGTCACCACAATTGTAGATTCAAGTAATCATTTTAGGTTGAAGTTACATTTGTAAGTTAATCTCACAATTGTAGGTTCGGGTTATAATTGTATGTTCAAGTTACAATTTTAACAGATTTAGGTATTGTAGATTCAAGTTACAAATTTATGTTGAAGTTGGAAGTTGGAAGACAGTTTTAGGTTCAACTCACTAATCTAGGTCCATGTTGAAATTGTAAGTTCAAGTTACGATAGTAGGCTCAAGTGAGACTTTTGGATTTTGTAGATTCAAGTCACATTTATAGATTCAATTCGACAATTCAAGTTCCCATTGCAAGTTGAAGTTAAAATTTTAGTTTTAAGTATATTGAAGCTTTAATTGTAGGTTGACTTTATAATTGTAGGTTTATGTTGCAATTGTAGATTCAAGTTACAATTGATAGCTCAAGTTACAATTTTGTGTAATGTAGATCCAAGTCACAATTGTAGATTCAATTCAACAATTGTAGGTTCAAATTCTCATTGCAAGTTGAAGCTAAAATTTTTTTTTTAATATGTTGAAGCTTTACAGTTACAAATTTATGTTGAAGGCAGTTGTAGGTTCAACTCATAAATCTAGGTTGATGTTGCAATTGTAAGTTCAAGTTACAATAGTAGACTCAAGTTACAATTTTGGGTATTGTAGATTCAAGTCACAATTGTAGACTCGAGTTATCATTTTAGGTTGAAGTTGTAAGTTAAACTCACAATTGTAGGTTAGAGTTATAATTGTATGATCATGTTACAATTTTAACAATTTTAGGTATTGTAGATTAAAGTCACCATTGTAGATTTAAGTTACAAATTTATGTTGAAGTTGGAAGTTGGAAGACAGTTGTAGGTTCAACTCATAAATCTGGGTTCATGTTGCAGTAGACAATTTATAGATTCAATTCGACAATTCAAGTTCCCATTGCAAGTTGAAGTTAAAATTTTAGTTTTAAGTATATTGAAGCTTTAATTGTAGGTTGACTTTATAATTGTAGGTTTATGTTGCAATTGTAGATTCAAGTTACAATTGATAGCTCAAGTTACAATTTTGTGTAATGTAGATCCAAGTCACAATTGTAGATTCAATTCAACAATTGTAGGTTCAAATTCTCATTGCAAGTTGAAGTTAAAATTTTTTTTTTAATATGTTGAAGCTTTACCTGTTGGTTGATGTTACATTTGTAGGTTTACGTTGCAATTGTTGATTCAAGTTACTTGTAAGCTCAAGTTACAATTTTGGGTGTTGAAGATTCAAGTCACAATCGTAGATTCTATTCATCAATTGTAGTTTCAAGTTGCAATGCAAGTTGAAGTTAAAATTTTAGTTTTAAGTAGGTTCAAGTTTAATTGTAGGTTGACGTTACAGTTGTAGGTTTATGTTGCAATGGTAGATTCTAGTTACAATTGTAAGCTCAAGTTACAATTTTGGATATTATAGATTCAAGTCACAATTGTAGATTCAAGTTATCGTTTTTGGTTGACGTTACAAGTTAAACTCACAATTTAAAGTTCAAGTTATAATTATATGCTCAAGTTACAATTTTAACAATATTAGATATTGCAGATTCAAGTTACGAATTTAAGATGAGTTGGAATTTGGAAGACAGTTGTAGGTTCAACTCATAAATCTAGGTCCATGTTGCAATTATATGTTCAAGTTACAATAGTAGGCTCAAGTTACAATTTTGTATATTGCATATTAAAGTAACAATAGTAGGTTCAATTCAACAATTGTAGATTCAAGTTTCAAATGCAAGTTGAAGTTAAAATTTTAGTTTTAAGTAGGTTCAAGCTTTAGTTGTATGTTGACGCTACGGTTGTAGGTTTAGGTTGCAATTATACTCAAGTTACCATTTGAAGCCCAAGTAACAATTTTTGGTAATGTAGATTAAAGTCACAATTGTAGATTCAAGTTATCATTTTAGGTTAAGTGTGTAATGTTACATTTGTGAGTTAAACTCATAATTGTAGGTTCAAATTATAATTGTAGGCTTGAGCTACAACTTTGATTATTGTAGATTCAATTTGCATTTGTAGATTCAAGTTACAATTTCTTGCAGTTATCGTAAAGTACAAAAATCAATGTTTAGCAGCGTTTTACAATTTCTTGTTGAAGTTTAATTGTAAATCCAACGTACAATTGAATAATTGGAGGTTTAACTTAGAATTGTAGATTGAAGATTCAGTTAAATGTGGAATCGATAATTGCTTTTGAACCTAACAGTTGGTGCCAAAAGTTGCAAAAATAAAAATCATTTTGCCAGTTCAGAAACGAGGAAAACTTTCTGTTTTATAATACTAAACAATTGGTCTCAAACTTTGCGGGTCTTCAGAATTCTTCCGCAAAAGGCCGAGTTTTTGGCGAAGGTATTCCTGCGTTTTCCCAGCTGAGAAAAATTCTTGGTATCAGTAGATGTAAGAAATTGCTGATGGTAATTTAAAGCGACTCTATTACTGTGCTTCTCTCTCTCGATTTACTAGACAAAAAGAGAGAGAGAGCAAGAGTACTGCACGGATTTATCATAGAGGTACGGAATCAAAAAGGTTACAAAATCTGTATGCGCTGTGCAGTCAGCTGAAGAAGACAGATTCTTCGAAGCAATACCCAGCAAGGCTTGAGCGTCCTTCTCAATGGTAAGCCTGGTTTTGATTCGACATACATATGGTAAACTGATTAAATGGTCGAGGCATAATAGAGGATACCACTGATTTGCCTGATGGTAGGAGAAGCACGAAAGAGAATGGCAGTGGAAACGGCGAATTGACTACTGCCGGGTGCGGTCCAGGAAATGCTATCAGCAGTATATAGAGTCTGAATATTGTTGGTTGAGGTTGAGCCAACGAATTGAAAAGTCAGATCCGGACGTTTTTCCAGCGAAAGCATCCCGACAAGCAAAGTTAATATTTGCGTTGAAAGCGGTGGTATTAAACAGGGTCGGTATTGATTTACATTCGGCGAGTGTATAGTGAGCGAACGGGAACTTAATCGAAGTATTTGTAAATAAAAGATTAAATTATGGGACGAGGAAATAGCGCCGTAATTCCCGATGTGAACGGTTTGTGTATACACACGGTTTACAACTCGCTGGAGCGTTAGATTAATGTTTGCCGAATGGGCGTTTTGTTCTTCGGCAGCGTGAAAACAAACACAAATAAGGCGGTTTTTTGTCGCCTTTCGTGCAGGGGGGAAATAGTTTCCCCTCCGCACAACAATAGGCATTTATATTTCAGGGGCATAAGTAAAGACCCGCGACAAAAGGTGGGCATAATTTATCGCGACAGCCCCCAAACCGCCCTCAGTAGCTAAGAAAATTTATTTCCTTACCGTATTAACCGACGCTGTCATATCTTTTGACGAAGGTTCGGATTTCGCCAGGCTGTCGCCCTGAAAACGAAACAGAAATTCTCGTTAACTCCAAAAAGAAGAAGCAGAAGAAGAGTAAATATTATTCGAGTAATAACAACAACAGACGCGGCAGAAATGCTATAGAGTAGCTACTTTGATCATGAAACCGCCCCCGGAGCTGGCGATAAACATTTGAATGGAGCGACGAGCCGCCCCTGAGCTAAGTGCTCGCGAGTACAAGGCATGGCCGGGGGCCCTAACAGCATACCAAATATTATTTTAACGAATTAGGGCGGCCCACTTAAAGCGTTCGGGGCCCAGGACCGTGTTCTACATAACGAAATTTCGGTTTTGTAAACAGCTCCCATCCGCTTTTTCAAGGTCTTTCTTCTCCGTTCCGTTTTTTTTTTATTGCAATGTTTTTCTAGTTTAACGACAAGTTATTAAAAGTTACACTATTTCTGTATTAATTACTAATTTTTATTCAAAAACTTATTTTTATTAACAGTTTCGGAAAGAATTTCTTGTCAAATTGGGGAGGTCATTTCATGTCAATAAGGGCGCAGTGGATATCAAAAGATAAAGATTCTAATCTAGGGGATGACAAACTTATAAACTAACTTTGATATAGACTGCAGGTTCAAAATGCGACACAAATGTAAGTCAAGGCATGAACGAGCGATTTCTCAAGCTGGAAAAATAATTACATTGTGAGTTTCTAAAATGGACAAATTCTTTAAAAAAAAAAAAGTTTAATTTTTGGAAAAACGCTCGGACCCGTCGATTTATATTTTAGAATGACGTCTTATTATACAGGTTTTCCCAAATTCAAGATATGACGTCATAGATTGTTTTTTAAATGACAACTGCAGTTTTGGGTTAGCTATTTTCATAGTGTACATCAAGTTATACATAGTTGTGGCAGTATAAACTGCCAGTCGCAAGATAATTAACAAAATTTATTTTATTTCAAACATCAATTCATATTAATAAATATTCTACAATAAATGCTCAAAATGATGTCCATTCACTAGTTGGCAATACCCTAAACGTAACTCAAACTCGTTTTGCACGTTTGCAATTACTTCGGGGGAAAATGGGGTCAGGTCTGATGACCTGCTGGCCATTCAATGGGGCCTCTTCTACCAATCCATCGCACACTGGCGCATTTTCAAAATTTCGTGGTCAATATTACTTAGTTAGTGATAAAGCTAATCTTGATAATGAAACAAGGTGAAAAAGACATATTAATGTTTAGTAATACTAGGTGTAGCTTTACTGTAAGTACAAAAATAAAACAACAATTTTTACAGGGTGTTATGGTAGAACTAATAGTTACGTGAAATAAAAACTGAAATGAAAGTAGAAAACCAGTTATTATTATATTATTATTGTTAATTTCAAATTATGTTAGGATACAATATGTCAAAAAGAAATAAGGATAATAACATGCGCTTTTAATTTGTACCGGGTGTCCCACTTTAATGTTCCTTCAATTATATTTGGTTTCATAAAAGATAGAGGAAAAGTGTACCTGGAATAGTTTTTTTAATTTCTTATGCAGAGTTGGCAAAAAAATACTTTTTTCTCTTTTTGGACGGGACAGTGGTCAAAAATGGTATAAAACAGTTAAAACCATTTTTGGCCAATGTCCAATATTAAGTTTACATTTTACCGACGCATCCGTTACAAAACGACCAATCCAAGTACCATTAAGTGCAAAATTCAGATAATTAAATATGAATGCTGGGTTCCTAAGTATCTACTTCGTAATGTTGACTTATGTTGTGTTTGTATTCATTATAATAAATGGTCCCTACTGAAATCTACTTTGTAGTCATTATGGGCATTTTGGACGTTAGTGGCCAAAATACTATTTTGACCAGGACAAAAAACCAGTAGTCAAAACCACACTATACAAAATTTGCCAACCTTTGTTAGAATTAGGGCTAAAACTGGTAAAAAATGACTCACGTTGTCTAAAAATGCATATTTGAAAAAAAAATATTTAAATATTTTAAATTATGGTTTTTGGGGAAATTAGCAGAGTTCCAAGGAATAAAATAAGTGAAATTTGAGTAAAAAAGCCTCAAAATGAAAATTTCGTGTTTTCCAAAAATGGGTGAAAAGTAACTTAAAGGTTCTAAAAATGCAATTTCCAAGTTTTTGAAGAAGTCTAGGTTAAAATTAGTGTTAAAATTATTTAAAAATACACGAAGCGTCTAGCAATGCAAATTTGGAGCATTTGCAAAAATTCAGGTTAAAACTAGGGTTAAAATTAGTTAAAAAAGCCTCAAAATAAAACTTTTATGTTTCTTGAGGAAGTCAGGTTAAGATTATGGCCAAAGACATTTAAAAAATACACAGGGCGTCTAAAAGTGGAAATTTGAAGAATTTCTCTTGAAGAAATTTAAGTTAGAATTAGGGCTAAAATCGGTAAAAATAACTCACATTTTCTAAAAATGCATATCTGGAAAATAAAAGATTTAAATCTTTTAAATTATATTTTTTGGAACAATTAGCAGAGTTCCAATTTCTCTTGAAGAAATTTATGTTAGAATTAGGGCTAAAATTGGTAAAAAATAACTCACATATTCTAAAAATGCATATCTGGAAAATAAAAGATTTAAATCTTTTAAATTATGGTTTTTGGAAAAATTAGCAGAGTTCCAATTTCTCTTGAAGAAATTTAAGTTAGAATTAGGACTAAAATTGGTAAAAAATAAGTCACGTTTTCTAAAAATGCATATACGGAAAAAAATGATTTAATCTTTTAAATTATGGTTTTTTGGAAAAATTAGCAGAGTTCCAAGGAATAAAATAAGTGAAATTTGACTAGAGACGCCTCAAACTAAATATTTGATTTTTTTGAGGAATTCTGGTTATGATCAGTGTCAAAAATGGAAGAAAAATTAATTAGAGATTCTAAAATTGCTATTTTGGAGTGTGTGGAGTTCGTGGTAAGATTATGACCAAAGACATTTTAAAAATACACAGAGCGCCTAAAAGTTAAAATTTTGAACATTTGCATAAATTCAGGTTAAGATTAGGACTAAAATTGGTTATGAACAACTCAAAATGAAAATTTGAGGTTTCTTGAGGAAGTCAGGTTAAGATTAGAGTCAAAAATGGATGAAAAATGAATTGAAGATTTTAAAACTGCTATTTTGGAGCTTTTGGAGTTCTGGAGTTCTGGGTAAGATTATGTCCAAAAACATTTAAAAAATACACAGGGCGTCTAAATGTGGAAGTTTGAAGAAATTTAAGTTAGAATTAGGGCTAAAATTGCTAAAAAATAACTCACGTTTTCTAAAAATGCATATACGGAAAAAAATTATTTAGTCTTTTAAATTATGGTTTTTTGGAAAAATTAGCAGAGTTCCAAGGAATAAAATAAGTGAAATTTGACTAAAGACGCCTCAAAATAAATATTTGATTTTTTTTTTGAGGAATTCAAGTTATGATCAGAGTAAAAAATGGAAGAAAAATTAATTAGAGATTCCAAAAATGCTATTTGGGAGTGTGTGGAGTTCGCGGTAAGATTATGACCAAAGACATTTTAAAAATACTCACAGCGCCTAAAAGTGAAAATTTGGAACATTTGGATAAATTCAGGTTAAGATTAGGACTAAAATTGGTTAAAAACACCTCAAAATTAAAATTTGATGTTTCTTGAGGAAGTCAGGATAAGATTAGAGTCCAAAATGGATGAAAAATGAATTGGAGATTTTAAAAATGCTATTTTAGAGTTTTTGGAGTTCTGAAGTTCTGGGTAATATTATGTCCAAAAACATTTAAAAAATACACAAGGCATCTAAAAGTCGAAATTTGAAGAATTTCTTTTGAAGAAATTTAAGTTAGAATTAGGGCTAAAATTGGTAAAAATAACTCACATTTTCGAAAAATGCATATCTGGAAAATAAAAGATTAAATCTTTTAAATTATAGTTTTTGGAAAAATTAGCAGAGTTCCAATTTCGCTTGAAGAAATTTAAGTTAGAATTAGGGGTAAAAATGGTAAAAAATAACTCACGTTTTCTAAAAATGCATATACGGAAAAAAATGATTTAATATTTTAAATTATGGTTTTTTGGAAAAATTAGCAGAGTTCCAAGGAATAAAATAAGTGAAATTTGACTAAAGACGCCTCAAAATAAATATTTAATTTTTTTTGAGGAATTCAAGTTATGATCAGAGTAAAAAATGGAAGAAAAATTAATTAGAGATTCTAAAAATGCTATTTTGGAGTGTGTGGAGTTCGTGGTAAGATTATGACCAAAGACATTTTAAAAATACAAACAGCGCCTAAAAGTGAAAATTTGGAACATTAGATAAATTCAGGTTAACATTAGTACTAAAATTGGTTAAAAACACCTCAAAATGAAAATTTGATGTTTCTTGAGGTAGTCAGGTTAAGATTAGAGTCAAAAATGGATGAAAAATGAATTGGAGATTTTAAAAATGCTATTTTGGAGTTTCTGGAGTTCTGGGTAAGATTATGTCCAAATATAGTCAAAAAATACACAGGGCGTCTAAAAGTGGAAATTTGAAGAATTTCCCTTGAAGAAATTTAAGTTAGAATTAGGGCTAAAATTGGTAAAAAATAACTCACGTTTTCTAAAAATGCATATACGGAAAAAAATTATTTAATCTTTGAAATTATGGTTTTTTGGAATAATTAGCAGAGTTCCAAGGGATAAAATAAGTAAAATTTGACTAAAGACGCCTCAAAATAAATATTTGATTTTTTTTGAGGAATTCAAGTTATGATCAGAGTAAAAAATGGAAGAAAAATTAATTAGAGATTCCAAAAATGCTATTTTGGAGTGTGTGGAGTTCGCGGTAAGATTATGACCAAAGACATTTTAAAAATACACACAGCGCCTAAAAGTGAAAATTTGGAACATTTGGATAAATTCAGGTTAAGATTAGTACTAAAATTGGTTAAAAACACCTCAAAATGAAAATTTGATGTTTCTTGAGTAAGTCAGGTTAAGATTAGAGTCAAAAATGGATGAAAAATAAATTGGCGATTTTAAAAATGCTATTTTGGGGTTCTGGAGTTCTGGGTAAGATTATGTCCAAAAATAGTTAAAAAATACACAGGGCGTCTAAAAGTGGAAATTTGAAGAAATTCTCTTGAAGAAATTTCAGTTAGAACTAGTGCTAAAATTGGAAAAAAATAACTCACGTTTTCTAAAAATGCATATACGGAAAAAAATTATTTAATCTTTGAAATTATGGTTTTTTGGAATAATTAGCAGAGTTCCAATGGATAAAATAAGTAAAATTTGACTAAAGACGCCTCAAAATAAATATTTGATTTTTTTTGAGGAATTCAGGTTATGATCAGAGTCAAAAATGGAAGAAAAATTAATCAGAGATTCCAAAAATGCTATTTTGGAGTGTGTGGAGTTCGTGGTAAGATTGTGACCAAAGACATTTTAAAAATACACACAGCGCCTAAAAGTGAAAATTTGGATAAATTCAGGTTAAGATTAGTACTAAAATTGGTTAAAAACACCTCAAAATGAAAATTTGATGTTTCTTGAGGAAGTCAGGTTAAGATTAGAGTCAAAAATGGATGAAAAATGAATTTGTGATTTTAAAAATTCTATTTTGGAGTTTTTGAAGTTCTGGAGTTCTGAGTAAGATTATGTCCAAAAACATTTAAAAAATTCACAGGGCGTCTAAAAGTGGAAATTTGAAGAATTTCTCTTGAAGACATTTAAGTTAGAATTAGGGCTAAAATTGGTAAAAAATAACTCACGTTTTCTGAAAATGCATATACGGAAAAAAATTATTTAATCTTTTAAATTATGGTTTTTTGGAAAAATTAGCAGAGTTCCAAGGAATAAAATAAGTGAAATTTGACTAAAGACGCCTCAAAATAAATATTTGATTTTTTTTTGAGGAATTCAAGTTATGATCAGAGTAAAAAATGGAAGAAAAATTAATTAGAGATTCTAAAAATGCTATTTTGGAGTGTGTGGAGTTCGTGGTAAGATTATGACCAAAGACATTTTAAAAATACACACAGCGCCTAAAAGTGAAAATTTGGAACATTTGGATAAATTCATGTTAAGATTAGGACTAAAATTGGTTAAAAACACCTCAAAATGAAAATTTGATGTTTCTTGAGGAAGTCAGGTTAAGATTAGGGTCAACAATGGATAAAAAATGAATTTGAGATTTTAAAAATTCTATTTTGGAGTTTTTGGAGTTCTGGAGTTCTGAGTAAGATTATGTCCAAAAACATTTAAAAAATTCACAGGGCGTCTAAAAGTGGAAATTTGAAGAATTTCTCTTGAAGAAATTTAAGTTAGAATTAGGGCTAAAATTGCTAAAAAATAACTCGCGTTTTCTAAAAATGCATATACGGAAAAAAATTATCTTTTATTATTCTATTATTAATCTTTTAAATATTCAACGTTTCTGTTCAGGAGATCGATCATTTGCTCGCAAAACTGAAGTCTTTTATCAGGACCATCTTCGGTCAATTCCTGGAGAATTTTTAGTTTGTAAGGATGCAACTGTTGGGCTTTGAGAATTTTTACTGCTGAAGTTTGGCTAATTCCTTGTTCATTAGCTAGCTGCCTGGTGGAAATATTAGGGTTTTGTTGAACAGATATTAGAACATTAATTTTGATATCATCCCTTAGTGCACTCTTTCGATGAATTAATGTTTTCCTTACATGTCTGTTTTCCCGAAACCGTTTTTCTATTTTACTTACAGTACTTCGAGATAAGAGTGGCAAATCACGATGCTTGTCTCTGAATAATTTAACTACTTCATTTTGTGTTCGTGTTCTATCTCCGTATCCAATCATCATTAAAATTTCAGTCTTGTGACCTTCAGTTAAGTAAGACATTACGTTGAACGAGTTATTAAATGATTATTATCAAGTATTTAAGCAAAGATATTTAAGAAAAGTAAAACGCTGTCAATAGTACATTTTATATTGACATTAATGAAACCTACCTAATGATGGGAGAAATTATCGTTACCAGAAAGTCAAAGGTAACCTATGAAAGGGTAGCTTGGGGTAAATTCAGTAGGTAAATGACTAATATGAATTGATGATTGAAATAAAATAAATTTTGTTAATCATCTTGCGACAGGAAGTTTGTAAAAAAATGACAATTGGCAAATATGTATAACTTGATGTACACTATGAAAATAGCTGACAAAAAATAGCAGTTATCATTTAAAAAAGCAATTGATGACGTCATATCTACAAATTGGGACAACCTGTATAATGGTTTATTTTACAAGAAATAAATCAACCTAAAATATAAATCGACGGGTGCAAGCGTTTTTCCAAAAAATAAAACGGTTTTTTTTACTGAATTTGTTCCATTTTAGAAACTCGCACTGTATATACAATGTTTAAATTTGCGAAGAAAAAAGTAATTTTTCTAAGTTCCAAAATGCAGGAAAAGAAAAAAATACCTTTACAAAACGCGTAGTGGGTTCATAATTCTTGAGTAAACGTACCTTGTTTACATCTACAAAAGTAAAATTTCTATGTTTTGGTCTAGAGGTAAAGTCCATCTACTGTTATAGGTTATACTGGTACAAAGTAGGTTATAAATGTAAAAATTAAATATCTATTTTCAATCTGGTAAACAATATTTATTTACATCTAAAATTTTAAGTCAAGGAAAAATTCCTATTTGAAATACAGAGAAAATATATTACTGCATAAACACCTAATAGGTTCGTATTTCTTAATTAACCTATTTAGTTCCATCTACAACGGCAATATTCTGGTAAACAAGATTTGTTTCCATCTATAATTTTTAGACTGTAAAGGAAAATGTTCACTGAAGTAAAACTATAAAAAAAATCTTTCAAGGTTACAAAATGCAGAGAGAAAAAACAACTAAACAAGTAGTGGGTTCGTAATTGTTGAATACCATGTTTACATCTACGAACGCAAAGTTCCATCTTTTCATCTAGAAGATGAAAAGCGCATCTACTGTTATAAACTCTACTGGTGTAAATGTAATTCAAGACATGAAATTGCGATATATAAACACTCCTTCCACTCCTCCATCTTCCTTCAAGGTTATAAAATTCAAAGAGAAAAGAGAACTTCACAAAACACTTTTTATTTTTTAGATTTTTACATAGTTCTTGATTACAATACTTTGATTATATCTACGAAGGAAAATTTCTTTGATTTGGTCATGCAGATGACAATCAATAGGCTAAAGCAATACAAAATACGTTATTAATGTAATTTAATACATAAAAATACAATACTTAAATATCTATTCTGAAGCTGGTAAACAATTATTTGTTTATATCTACAACTTTTGAACTTTAAGGAAAAATTCAACTTTCAAGTTCACATATTTTGCAGAGCAAAGGCAACTTAGAAGAAATTCTTCAATTAACATTATTCTTCATGATACTTATTATTACATAGTTGCACATTTTCTGAGGCGTTTTTCCGGGTATTTTCTTTTTTCAAGGATATAAACTTCATAAAGGAAAAATAACTATTTATAAAACACGTAGAAGTTTGTAATAATTACAGATTGATGAGACTAACCTGAACTAACCTGAACTTTATTCATTTCTACAAAAGCAAAATTCTATCTTTTGGTACAGGTGACAAACTTTACTGGATGAACTGCTACAAGTGCGTTACAATTCTAATCGAAATTAGAAGGCGAAAAACGCCTATTTTTTGCAAGATGGTACACCATATTTGTTTATATCTACGATTCTTAAAGAATGGAAAAAAAATAATTTCAAAGTTAAAAAATGCAAAGAGAAAAGCGGACTTTATAAAATGCGCAGTCAGGTTATTCCTGATTACCATTCTTTGTTTATATCTACAAAGCCAAAGTTTTTTGGCAAAGATCATGGAGGTGTTAAACCTCTCTACTTTCGTAGACTAGACTGGTGCAAAATATGCTATTAATATAACTCAAGGCATGAAAGTGCGATATTTAAGCGTCTATTGCGAAACTGATAAACAATATTTGTTTACATCTATAAATGTCTACAGCAAGGGGAAGTCGACCGACACAGCTCTCCGCTCTGTAGTGCATGAAATAGAGAAGGCATACTTGAATAAGAAACTTGATATTGAGGGAGCATTGAAAGCAATTGAGCAATTGAAATGTCACGTGGAAAAGTCATGCACTAAGGCAACATCACTGACATGGCAACTAGGCAGGGCAGTGAGCAAAAAGTGGGGTCTAAAGCCACACGTCCTGCATTGGCTCCAAACATATGGTGGATAGGGCATGCTATGTGCTGAGTTGGCCAGAGTGCAGAGAACAGTCTGCCTAGCCATAAAGGGTGAATTCAGAACAACACAGGGAGCAGCACTCAATGCCTTACTGGGTCTGCCGGAGATTCCAATCTGGTCTAAGAGGGAGGAGACGGCGACCTGAAGGACGATGGATTTCTGCAGACAGTGGAAGGATACAGCCATGGAAAGTAATAACACGCATATCGCAGCCTCATTCAGGAGGACATGCACATTGTCCTTTCGCAGAAGGGGCGCCCATGCGATCAGCTGAGACTGAAACAGCCATTTGGGATAAACATTCCAACAAGGCACGAATTCAAGAAAGAGCTGCTTCAGCAACCTTCTGAGAATAATCAGGTATGGTACATGGACGGATCAAGAATGGGTAATACACAGTCGTCAGGAGCTGGAATATACAAAGCAGGCCATGTAAAGGGCGAGGGCTTCCCCTTGGGTAGCCACACGACGGTTTTCCAGGCGGAGGTGTTTGCAATACGAACAGAAGTCAGACAGGGAGCAGACCAGGACATCTACATCTACTGCGAGATTCAGGCAATTCTGCGAGCCATCTGCAGGAGACGAACGAGTACAAAGCTCGTTCAGGACTGCAGGGATGTTCTAGAGTCACTGGCAGAAACAAAAAGGGTAACTTTGGGATGGGTTCCTGGACCATCGAGGGGAACGAGCGTGCGGACGAATTGGCCAAACATGTTTTCCAGACATGCTTTACTGGACCAGAGCCATATCTAGGAGTAAGTAAGAGGTACGTCTCTCACACTCTAAATGCGTGGGCATGGGAGAGTACAAGGAAAAACTGGACACAGTCAGGAATATGTAGACGTACCAAGGAAATCTACCCTAACCCGGATAGATCCGAGGTATCGTGGCTTCTTGACCTTATAGAAATCCCTACTGGACACTGTAGACTAAACAGGCACGTGCACCTCCTGGGAGTGGCTGACAGTCCACTCTGCACCCACTGTGGGACAGGGAAAGGGTCGTCATACCATTTTCGGGGACTTTACCATAGGTAGGTGTGACTGCGCCATAGGACACTTGGATCAGCTTTTCTTCATCGAGAGGAGCTTCCGACTCTGAAAGGGAACGGGATACTCTCCTTCATTAGAGGGACGAGTCGACTCGTGGAGAGAATGAGGGCCCTGATGGAGTAGGGATGGGTGGACCGGGGGACTGTGAAAAGGGCCTCTGAGGCCTACGCGCAAGGCTTCAGGCCCCCCATTGTCTGCTACTACTACCACTACTTACATCTACAATTTTTAAACTGTACAAAAAACAAAACACAAAATGTACAGTGAACTTTGTAAAACACGTACTGCGTTTATAATGGTTAATGTTCAACATATTTATCTAAGCCTACAAAATAACAATTCCATCTTTTGATTTTGGAAATGACAAATTTAACTGATGTTATAGACTACAATGGTACAAAATGTAATCTAAGCGATATTTAAACATCTTTTCTCAAGCTGGTAAACATTTTATTGTTTACATCTAAAATTTTCCAAGGTTATAAAATTCAGAGAGCGAGAAGACATATTTATAAAACACGTAGTGGGTTAATAATTATTGATTAACCTTCTTCTACAACAACAAAGACAAAATAAATTTCACCTTTTGATCCAGAAATACAGTTTGATACAAAGTAGATCACAAATATTTTCTAAGACATGAAAGTGCGATTACTAAACATCACTTTTTAAGCGGGTAAACAATATTTGTTTACATCTACAATTTTTAACAAGAAACAAACTTTCCACAAAACACGTAGTGCCTTTGTAATAATTATTGATTAATTTGCTTTGTTTATATCTACAAAAACAAAATTGTTCCTTTTGGTGGATCGTTGATTGGAGATGACAAAAGTACCTGCTTTTATCGGCTGTACTAGTTCAAATGGGTTTCAATTATAATCAAAACATAAAATGTAGTAATTAAACGGCTTTTCTGAAAATGGTACACAATGATTGTTCATATCTAAAAAATTTTTAAACTGTGAAAGAAAAATTTCTTTCAAGGTTACAAAATGCAGGTATAAAGGAAACGTTATAAAATATGTAGTAGATTTGTAATTATTAGTTACTGTGCTTTGTTTACATCTACAAAGGCAAAAATTATGTCTTTTGATCTTGCAGATGGCAAAGTTATTTATTGTTGTAGATTGTAGTGATACAAAATATGGTATTAATGTCATGCGTAATTCTTGGCTAACAAACTTTGTTAGCAGCTGGAATGTGTAAACTGTCGTAGACAAAAATCCTTATTTTAAGGTTAGAAAAATAAGAGAAAAAAGATGTAGTAGGGCAAAACATTTGTTTACATCTAATATATTTAAACTATAGAAAAATTGAGGAATTTTAATTTCAGAGTTGAATAGATTCATAAAGCACGCAACGGGTTACCAATTGGACCCTAAATAATGTTTGTTTATATCTACAAACCTCAGAAGTACTATAATATTGCTAATATATACGCTATACGTTAACTCTTTGATGTGATGATTAAAATTACATAATGAAGATGGTATACAATATTATTAATCAACAATTTTAAAACGGAAACTAATATAATGTATAACAAATTAAACCATACATCCCTAGCGCTGTCCAACAAAAAATTTAATAAACATCAAAAATGTTTAATGGAACCCAATTTATTATACTTCAGAAAATAAGAACAGCACCACTAAAATAACTATATTGCATATTGTTTTACCATTGCATACATTATAAATTCTGTATGTCTCGATTTTACTAAATGTTCACCAAACTGTATTTCTCATTTAATTCTATCATGATAACCAGATATTTAATATTCGTCGATGACTTATATTATTTCTCAGTAGTTTAGGTTAGTTCAGGTTAGTATAAGACAGAAGGTAATATAAGACATCGACGAATATTAAATATCTGGTTACCAATATAGAATTAAATGAGAAATAATATTTGGTGAACATTCAGCATTTATAATCAACAAAAGTTATTTTAAAGAACAAATAATATAAGAGACTAGAATGATTTTTATATCTGGTAATCGCTCTAAGATTATGCATTTTCTTAATTTTGGTGAGCAATTAGTATTTTTGGAAACGAAAGTAATTTTTTGAATGAAAGTAATTTTTCGAACGAGGTTTTGAAAAGATTAGAAAAATTTGGCAGCCTGTTAAATACCGCCCTTTTAAAACTGCAGAAATTTAGTTTTGGGGTAGGAAATTCTTGGGGTGCGGTCCTATGATGATGACGAGAGATAGACAAAAAAAAACGACCTTTGTTGATCCTCTTAATTATAATTTTTTTCTGTCAATTATAACTGAGAACGCCAATTATAACTGAGACGATTATAACTGACAAGATCAACAGATGTCGTTTCTGTTTGTCCATCTCTCCTCATCATCATAGAACCGTACCCCAAGAATTTCACACCCCAATGTAACATAGATCCAAGAACGAACCAATGTATAAACTAAATTTTCAACACGAAATGCGATATTTAAACACATTTTTAAATTGATAAATATTTGTTTACTTCTACAGATTTAAAACTATAGGAAAGGGTTCTCTTAAGACTGAAAAGTTTAGAAAAATGGTTAGTTATAAAACATTTACACTAATTCTTAATTTATTAATAAACAATATTAGTTTACAATCTAAAGTTTTTCTGGGCTTTGAAGCCGTGGTCCGATGGAATTTTTTCTTGTCGTTTCGTCTACAGCTGCGGCAGACATTATCAAAGGCGATTTGACTGTGGTGAGCTCCGTAGTATTTATTCCCCCGCCGTCGCACTGCAGTGGAGGGACCGGGGTGGGGGTAGTGATGGAGCGAGATTTCGGCGCACTTGAGGTATGTCGTAGAACTCGCTTCCAGTGTGCATTTAATGCTGAAATAGTTGTTGTGTTTAAAAATTTCAATGGCCTCTCTCGTTAGTCTCGGATAGAAACGCTGCGATTGATATAAGATATCCACCTCCTTGAAAAGGATGTCGTGACCTTCGGAGGGAACGTGCTCTGCTACTGCTGACTTTTGTGTTTGTCCCAACTCCTCTTGTATTCCGAAATCCTGTTCACCACCGAGTCACATCTCCATGGAATTCGGTAAACTCCGGGTGCCGATATCCGGGCGGTCTTTGGCCGATCTCAAGCTCTTTTGTATTGGACGAGTTGGTTTAAAGACAGTTTTAACATTGTGCTTTTTCAGTAGCCTGGCAATCCTGTCCATTACTTTGTTGATGTATGTTAGACTAGTCCAACCAAAGGCTCTTTTTACTGATGCTTCATTTCCTGTTCCAAATCAGCCGGTTCACAAATTCTCTTGACTCTCACAGACAGAGTCTTTATGACTGTCCTTATTTGTCTGGGATGATAACTTGATCTGTTATTGAGGTACCAGTCAGTGTGTTTTGGTTTCCTATAAACGGTGTGCGCAGTAGCAGAGCACGCTCTCTCTGAAGGTCACGACATCCCTTTCAAAGAGGTGAATATCTTATATGAATCGCAGCGTTTCTATCCGAGACCATTGAGAGAGGCCATTGAGATCTTTAAACATGACAACAATTCCAACAGAGAGGATAAAATTACGTTTCTAAATGCAGACTGGAAGCGAGTTCTACGACGTGCTTCAAGTGCGCCGAAACCCCACGCCACCACTATCCCCAACCCAGTCGCTCCCACCCCACTCCCTCCACTGCAGTCAACGTTAGGAAGCACGGGAAATCACTTCGCCCATTGTCTCATCGCCTTTGATAATGTCTGCCGCAGCTGTGGATGAAGCGTCAAGAAGAAAAACCATTGGAGCACCACTTTCGATTGTCGTTAGACTGGCCGTGAAAGCCATTACAGGCTTAATATTAGTTTACATTACATAATGCTGTTTACATCTATAATCTCAAACTCACAGTTATCAGATCAATAGAATTTCGTGTAGTTTGTTCCACTCTTGTGGAAACAGAGGTTCTCCATTTAAAAATTTTATCTAATTGGGTGTGAAATCTCAATAAAAAAAATGAAGAAACAAAAGTCCATTTACTTTGATACGTCATCATTTTCTGTCAAAAATTCATAACCTTCTAGATGACGTTTTCTAAAGAACGCCCATTACATAGGCTTGACTGCACTAAGCACAAGTCTGCTGCTTGGGAAGGCCAGCTGCCAAGTTAACGTATTAGCGTGCATACATATGCAGGGCAGTCGTAAAAGTTTTTGATGAAACTGCGCCGCAGGCCATAACGGTATAAAAGTTTAGTACTTCTGGAACTAGAAGGACGCCAAGAGAGGCAATCATGAGCTCCTAAATGCTGCTGCTGCCGCGGCTGCGGGCGTTTGCCAATAAAACTCGCCCAGGAGAGGATAAAAGTTCTTGAAGAATTGAGTGGCGTCTTTTGCAGGATTATGTCCGGTTTATTGCCCGAGAAGTTGCATCTGAAACACCGTTTATCATTCTTACCGCTCTATTCTTAGAAAAAGTATAAACACATTTTTACACATTTGCGCAGAGCATGAAGTAATTTTTGTCCAACTTCCATTTAAGTACCTTTTTCATCCATGTTAGCTCAGGTTAGTCCAACTTCCGTTAAGTACCTTTTTTATTCACATCGGTTCAGCAAAAGCTATTAAACAACTTCGCCCGTATATTATATGACTCTGATGTATATTCACCGTTCCGCTTCGGGATGTGTTCGGGAACTTTGCGTAAAGTACCTTTTAGTGGAAATTACCAAATCTGTTGGCTAGTTTCGGTAAGCTTCTTAACCGATTCAAAGTTGGGAACTAACCTCGTCGGCCCGGGCGCGGTTTATTAATGTTTTGCAGAGCTAAAAGTTTAACACATTTGTTTAAAATACGTAATCCCCGCGATAGATTGAAACACAACCGATCGATGCTTTGGGCGCCCCCCTCGGGCTCCGACGCTCTAAGTCCAAATTGGCCCTTTTCAATTTATAACACGATAATGCCGAGACATATCGATATCCTGTGGCAACACAAAGACGATTCCGAAGTTTGAGCCTTTGTATTTCTCCAAGGGAAATACATTAGATATCTTTTGTGGAGACAATGGTTGCCAGTCACAACTCACAAACGTATGATTCACATTTTATATTATTATTTAAAAAATTACGGATATAACCGGAGGTTTGTTGCTGTATTCACGATATCGTTTCGCGGTTTTGGTTTAAAGCCATCGTCAGTGCTAAACCTGAGTCGAATAAGTAAATAAGCGATGTGGCTAACTTAGAATTAAGGGGTAAAACTTACTTGTCTAAAAGGGGCTAAGAGAGAAAGACGTCACAACGAAATGTGAAAATTGGTCACGACGTGCTTCCTTGATTTTTTCTATGGCTCAATGATTTAGGCTGATGCAGATCTCAATTGATTGAAGGTGGCTATTAGGTACGGGCACCCTAGATAGATCATCTCAGATGGAGCCACCATTAGTAAAATGAATGATGTCATTTGCTCGAGTACCGACACCGCACAAGGGAGAAGGGAGAAGAGTGCCCAGGCTCTGCTGGTGAACATATATTCGATGACGTATACGACTAGTGTAAACCCGACAACCTCTAGGTTTGGACAAAGATTACAATAGACAGAGGAGATTCAAACAGAGGTCACTCCACAATGCTTGCCAGTCACAACTCACAAACGTATGACTCACATTTTATATTTTTATTCCATGCATTAAGTTTCTCAATTATTTGTAAGAATTACGGATGTAATCAAACTAGGTTCACTAAATGTGTTACCATGTTCACGATTTCGGCTTGAAGCCATCACCGGCGCCTAATCTGAGGCAAAAACTAAATAAGAGATATTGTTAACTTGAAATAAAGGTGTAAAACTTACTTAAAAGTTTAATGGACACAACGAAAACAAAAACGACATTGGTCATGACGTGCTTCCTTACTGTTTAGTTTTTTCTTTCTTTGGCTCAATGATTTAAACTAATGCAGGTCCCAAGGAGAGGGACAAGAAACCGCTGGTGAACATATACTCGATCGTACGACTAGTACAAACCCGGCAACCCCTAGCATTTGACAAAGATGACAATAGACGTTCACAGAGAGGTCACTCCACCTCCTAAATTATGCAGAATATTTATAAATCAGTACGATGAAAATGCGTCCAATTTTCAATGCTTATCAATATGGTACAAAAAGGACTTCATTGCACAGGTTTCCCTCAGATCCAAAGTTGTGCAAAGTTTAGACACATTTCTTAAAGATTGGAAAACTAATTAAGGAAGGAAAGTATATGGAAATCTTCAGTTTAGATTTTATACTCAGGCTGAGGGATTTAATTTAGGTTTGGTCCAAATAAGTGCATAGATGAATATGAATAAAGTTTAATAGATTTTAAGTTCAGATGAGTTTAGCAATTTTTACTAGTACAAAACTTCCAAAACTGACTCCCTTGGCAGAAAAAGAATAACAGTTGAGGGATGTTCTTAAAAATTTAATCTCTTATAAAAGTCCGGTGTAACTCATTCATTTTATTTGAAAACAGGTTTCCACCTTTAAATTTATCACAAAAATTGAGCCTCATATTATACATAATGCCAGTTGTGTTCTGTGTAAGATACCATTAAAAATTTAATATAAAACAGGAGCTTATTTGAACTACTCTACGAGTAGTAGGTAAATACCATTAACTTGTTAACAATAAAAATGTAGAGGGTAGCCTATCAAAAAGAGTCCACCCCTTTTTTCTTCCATTTAAATGATACATTAAAAATCGTTTAAGCAGGTCAATTTCAATTTTTAGGGGGAAAAAAGCACATTTTTGAGCAGTTTTAACCCCCTAATCTAAATTTTTGAAGTGAATTTTAGCTGGCCACCGTTATGGATTGGTTTGACTCAATAACATGAAATTTAGCAATTGAATACACCTTGATAAGACCCGGTAAAAACGAGGTATCATTCAAAAACGAGGTATCACTAGACTTTTACTTTTCATAAAAAATTCTAAGTCAATGCTTACCACCCCTTGAGAGTTCAGGTTATGGGGTTGAAACTATTCAAAAATTTGTTCCTGCTAAGGGGCCACCGTGTATATTTACTTGATACATCATGTTAATATTTATAAATAATAAATATATAAATAGCTCTGAAAATGCATCTATAATAACGCACTTTGGGTCCTGTCATATTGGCATAAATATGGGAAAAAAATGTTAATTTATGCCTTTGATATGCTTTGGTAGAGCTTTCACGTTGGGCAAGTTCCCCATTGTGTCAAATAATATGATCATAAACTTATAGGTATTTGCTGTTACTTACTATGACAAATTAGTTCTTGTCAAATGGTAAGGATCCTTCTTACAGCAAGTTATATTAATTGTGTAAGTAAGTACCTCTGGCTTATCTTTACAATGGAATTCATCCATAATCATAATAGATACAACATACATTTTTATTTGATTGGGTCATTAATATTACAGTGAGAGCCTTCTAAATTTCCCTCCTAAACTGACAGGTTTTTAAATTCTTCATTCAGATTTGCAAATAAAGCAAAACTCCTTGCTCAAATCACCTACTTGCAAAAGGTCTAAGACCTCTGAGATTCCTGAGACTGATCAGGAATAAAATTTCTTAGTTTTCCACTCTCTATATCTTGGATGATAAGAATATTCCTCAGGAGTATTCTCAATTTTTCACCACTTTCTACTTGGACTTTCTATGCTATTTCTCTAAACGTCTCTCATTGGGGTCCAAACTGATAAAATGACTGGAAGAGGGAACGAGTATAAAATCCATCAGGAAGCAGTGCAATGCAGCTGACGATACCAATAAAACAGTGATGCAAAAATTGTGAATCCACAGGTAATCAATCATCGTTGTTATTTCTTATAAAAATTGATATTTATGTGATGGGGCTCAACGCTTTGAGCGGGTGTTCTCCCCAGCACACTGCCACCTAGTGCTCAACGATTTTCGCCAAAAAATGATATGGAAAAGTTAACCACCTCACAGAGTCCCTCCACCAATCTCCAAAATGCTCATGGTTAAAGATACCTAGAAAAGGAAGTTTAGAGAAACAACAATCTGCTGATGTTATTCTTTATGAAGAAATACAAAGATACCGGCAGCAATTTGAGGAGGAATCCATTTTTATTTGTTTTCACATGGACGAATTAATCCCAGAAAACAGTTGAACGTTGATTCAATGTAGAATCATCGTTTGGTTCGTTGATTTATAGTTGTCACGTTGATTTTAACGTGTTGATTTCAGGTTGATATAAGTGATAGTGAACAATCATGATTTTCGACTTTAAATCAACTTTGTTAAAACGTGTTTTGATATTGGTTGAATTTATCCTGTTGATTAAACATTGCAAATAGGTGACAGTAACTTATCATCATTTGTTCGGCTGATTTATAGTTCTCTTTTTGATTTTAGGCTGTTGATTTTTGGTAGATTTTTTCGAAAATAAACTACCATGTTTTTTGACGTTAAATCAACGTTGTCAAAACGTGTGTTGAATATGTTTAGATATTGGTTGAATTTATAACGTTGGTTAAACGTTGAAAATAGGTTTACATGTCACATACTCTGAGCGCTAGGTGGCGTTGGCGTAAAAGGCGGACGACGCAGATTCCTGTAACGAGGCTTCGAGGGGTAGGCCGTAGTGCCACGATCCTCGGTGTTTATCTTTCTCACGCGTGTCGGGCGTCGGCACTGTCGGCTGCTTGAGACTCGAGATGTTATTGTCGGCCACGACGTTCATTGTTCGTTTTGTTTTGTTTGTTTACCGTTTACTCATTGGTTAAAATTTTACTGTTTTTTAAATTTTGAGACAAGATGGCTGGAATCTCACCACCACCATTCGTTTCGATGAGTGTGGCTATACTATTTTGCAGGCCAACTAATTTAAGAAGATATGGTTAAATTAAGGTGTACTAAATTAGGTACATATAGGCATATTAAGGCTGATATAAATTATTTACTTATGCATCACAACAAAAATTAATGCTTGACAATCAAAGCTTTATTGTCTCTAGTATTACAATCTCATTGAGAAAGCATTCCAATCCGTTAGATACATCTAAGTCAAAATGTGTGTACACCAAAATTCAGCGGTGATTTTTGCCTTACTCACACCATAGAAGAAAATCACTTCCTAAAAGGTGTAACCTACCAGATTCAATTTCCAAGAAAATTCCTTTAAATCCTATATACCTAATTTGCCTTGAGCTCCACTAAATGTTTTAATATCAAAATGTTTTTTTTTTTTTAAAAAGCAAATAATTTTCAGAATCTCGATCATAAATAGGTACTCATAAAGAAACCCACAAATAAGTATAATTTTTGTATTTCATCATTTCTAAAGTTTTTTCACTTTAGGTAGTTCTGAAGAAGGCAACAGAGAATTTGCCGAAACATTAACTAAGTGGATTCGTCTGAACCCTTTCCAGTGTAAATTGTTATTAGGAGTAATTTGACTGTGAATTGTGGGAAATTCCTTTTCCAACAATCCAAAATCGTCCAAAAAAGTGTATGAGGTAAACTTTACCCAAAAGTAAATACTAAAAAATTTTATTCTTGTTTAAAATTATTCCTAATTTACAATCACCCCCAGTCAACCCCTAAGTGCTGTCCTTCCTTTGGTTTTAACTTTTAACATATATATCATCAAAAACGAATTTATAAAATATAACTATTTTACTAATGATTGTAATTACCACAAGTATTATATTTCCAATAAGATGTGTTTAAAATATGTTATGAATTTTTTTATGTTAAAATGCAATGTTATACTATATATTAAATACGTAGAGACGTCAACAAATGGACGTCTTGTAGATGTGACATATGACGACGTAGTGTGCTACCTGGGGTCAAACACTTTTTTGTATGTGGTTTTTAATTAAACATTAACGCTCTGTATATTTTTAACAGCATTTTTGGTTTACATTTTTTGTCTTAAACTAAAATTAAAACTCATTAAACAGGTTCACTCATTTTTCTCGAATAAGTTTTAACTGGTTCAAAGTTCAAACCCTGGTGAAACTCATTTGACATAAATTATATTCATGTAAATGGAAGAAAATAGATGAAAACGTTGATTTAATGTTTTATGTAAGGTTGGTAGATACGTTGAATAAACGTTTTAAGCAATGTTTTAAGAAAACGTAGATTAAACGTTTTAACCAAACGTAGATTAAACGTCTTAAGCAAACTTTGATGAAACGTTTTAAGGAAGGTTGATAAAAACGTTGATTGAATGGACATCAGTACGTTGAAAAAACGTTTGGTTAAAGGTGTTTTTTAACGTTGAATCAACGTTCAACTGTTTACTGGGAATTGAGAGTCCTCGATGCAAGGGTACGTAGGATCTATTCAGATTCAACTGCATGTTAAAACATGCTGTTTTAGCCTTCATTTTCAGACTAATTCACAGGCCTTGGAACAAATCCTAACTGTTATAGTTCTTGGAGGTAATGTGCTAAAAGATCTTAGCGCCAGACCCAGGTGCGGGGTTATGGTAGGAGCTCTAGAGACGTTTCAGAACATATGAGCATCCAAGCTGCATTGTTATCTATGTATAGGGTGGCCCATCGAAGCAGATCAACTAACTTTTTCTTCCAATTGAATATGAATACATTTACTATTGAATAACTTTTCTGTTTGGTTCGCCTTTTGGAAATTTATGCTAGAGGTTCTGAAGGTGCGAGTAACATATGAGCATCCAAGCTGCATTGTTATCTATATATAGGGTGGCCCATCGAAGCAGATCAACTAACTTTTTCTTCCAATTGAGTATGAATACATTTACTATTGAATAACTTTTCTGTTTGGTTCGCCTTTTGGAAATTTATGCTAGAGGTTCTAAAGGTGCGAGTCACATATGAGCATCCAGCTGCATTGTAATGCATTAAATTACAAAAATAATAAATATAAATAAATATAAATTAAATTACATTTGAAGGATACAAAGCCAGTTAAATGATGGAAAATTATGTCAAATTTTCTGTATTTTATTCATCCTGTGATGATTTGTATAGAAAGGTGTTGGATCGCAGGTGTAGGACTGCGATCCAACACCTTTCTAATTATTGATAGGACGCGAAGCGCAATATGATTATTTGTATAAAAATATAAAATAAAATAATGTAAACTTAAAAAAAAATCAGCTTTTTCGTAATATTACTGATTTTACATTTAATAGTACTTCTAGTTGTTTGTTTCGTAACACAAAAAATCATAAGAGTGGTACCTTTTAAGGTATTACATAATAGCATTTATATTTCAGAGGCAAAAAACATTTTTTGACTGTTGATCAGGCTGAATCAAAGTAAGATAATTATACACATCATTTAAGTTTGTTAATGTCTCAGTGTAAAAAAGGTGTGAAGATGATTTAAGCGCAGAGAGAAGCCTAGACAAGAATTTACCTAATATATACCTACCTAATATATTTAAATACATATTAAAGATTAAATTATGAATTTTTACATTTGAAGCAGATGAGATTTGAAAATACAGAATTGTTTTCTTATCTTAAATAAAAGCTATGAATTTAATTGAGGATTCATTTACTTTATAACCTAAAAAAAATTTAATAGTAGAGTATTTTTAACACACTGCGTGTCATTTTTAATAATACAGGAAGGTGCTAAAAATTGTACTTTTAATGTGTTCTGGTCAATTACTCCTAGCTTAAGCCATTACTACAGCTACAACTCATCATTAATAACAAATTAAAATACAATGTACCTACCAGGTTATAAAAGGTAGAAAATGAAGAAAAGTCTAGGGAAAAAATATTCAAACTTATTTTGGGTACCTATAAACTGATAGGTACCTACATTTTGTTTGTATAGTCAGTTTAGGTACTACTAATTATTTACCATTAAGCAAGAATAATGTAAATGCAAATACCAAGTACCTACATTTAATAAACAGAAATGTATTTTAAAGACAATACAATCACAATTACCTACTTCCAACGGTGCATTTACTAATTAAGTACCTACTACTTTACCAACAAGTAGACTCCCAGTTGTTTTATATGTATTTAAGTATGTTAGGTAGGTAAGTATTATGTAAATTCATGTCTAGGCTTCTCTCTGTGTTTAAATCTTTTTCACAACTTATTTACACCATGAGACATTAACAAATTTAAAACATGGGTATAATTTTATTATCTTACTTTGATTCAGCCTGATCAACAATCAAAAACAGCACTTTGTGTCCAAAAATAAAAGCTTTTATTTAATACCTGAAAATGTACCTACCTATGTTTTTTTTTGTGCTGGAAACAAACAACTAAAATGATTATTAGATGTGAAATAAGTAATATTACAAAAAAAGCTGAATTTTTAAGACTACATTATTTTATTTTATGTTTTTTATACTAATAATCACAGGGTAAATAAAATAGAGGAAATATAACATAGTTTTGTATCATTTAACTGACTTTGTATCCTTGAAACAGTTCAATTTAGCTCCGTACAAGAGCTCCATTGTACAAAGTCATCCAACGAGAACTCTACAAAGCCCTACTTTTGCACTTTTTCGTATCAATAAGAAAGTTCAAACTGTCCTATGGCTACCTTGAACTTGAACTCTCTTCATATAACTACCTTAAACTTTATCGTTGATGCAAAGAAGTCCAAAAACTGGAATATGTTTAGTCCTCATTAGATGACCCTATATCTCAAGGTAAACTAAACACAAATCTATAGAAGAATTTATACTCCCAAAGAGAACAGAGTTTACAGAAATTTGTCCTTCTGCATAGAGTGTATTAGAAAACAACAGCCAGAAGGGTTATATATAGTTGTGGACAGTGAGGCTATTTGGTGTGTTCATGCCCAATGTGTACAAAACTAAAACCTAAACTAAAACTAACGTGGTAAAACAAACATAGGAGGTTAGCACTTTCCTGCTAAAACATCTTACTCCATGTTTCATTGGAATAATATACATGAAAGCAATTATTGTACTTCCCCAAAAGTAAAAATCCAGTTTCTGCATAAAAACTCCTGCATGCTTTGTCCACTGTTGCTCGACTACACTTCAATCGCTGGAAAAATTATTTAAAATATAAGTATAAAAATGTGTTTTGCGGCATCCTAATTAAGTATTTTCCTTTTCCCCACAGTTTGAGCAGTAGAAAGTCTACAAAATGTTAAAATTTATTTTTTTACAGTTACTTTTATGTTCAAAAACCATACCTAACCTAGCTTTTGGCTGTGAAACTTGCATGCTTTCATATCCATTTACCAGGAATATTAAAAACGATGTACTATTAATTTTTATAATGTTGTTCTAATGTTCAGTAACTAAGCACGATCATAAAAATTTGATAAAATTAAATATGAATAGCAAAAAAAAATAATCGAAATTTACAAAATTCCCATAAGAAAGCATAGTCAACTATTTTCTGGAGGAACTGTATGTCTATTTCTCTTGCGCCACATCTTGGTACGCGAGCTTTTTAATAACAATACGACGTTCGGCGCGTCCATTTAATTTATTATGTCAATGGTTTGACCACATGACATAAAATTTGGCAGATAGACCTTCGGACCTTCAAAATGACGAATTACTCAACCTTCCTATCCATTTAAAATTTCAAAGACAACATTTATCCTCTCTTGGAGGTTCAAGTTAGTTCAAACTACTTAAATTTTAATTTACCAAAAAATTAAGCTAATGGGTCCAAGCAATTTTCGATGTATATACTCACGTGGAAGACTGTCCGCCTTCCATATTACTGTATTTTCCAAATATACAGAACTTTTTTTAATTTTTAAAATAGAATTGCAATTATTTGTTTTTCAATTATAGAATCAGATGTAAACACAGTATTTGGTTCACATAAGGGGAATATTTTATGAACATTAGCGATTTGTTTGATTTTTGTGATTTACAAATTATTGCAGTTTAGATGTGAACAATACGCTTTTTACTGAATGTTGAAAATATTTTGGGATTCCCATCAATAGAAGGCGTAGTCGGATTGATTTTAGGGCATACAAAAATTTTTTTTCTAGGTCCTTCAAATACATTATTATTTCTCTATGAGGAAATAAAAAAAAAATGCCTTACCATAATATATCCGAAAGTTATCAACTTCTCTGAATAACGCATATGCTCTAATCGTTTTTTCGAATCATGGAGGTATGCAAAATTTCTTTCCGTAAACGCAAGTAGAGGTGTAAACAATCAGAAATGCATCGTTATGGCAATGTTGATCATATCTACCGGTAGTTACTAATTTTAAGCAAGCAACTATATAAATTTAATTAAGTAGGCTTTTAGGCAATAAAAAGAACCATTTTCGCAGTGTGAAACTCTTTTATTCGAGGAAAGTTTGTACAGGTACGCGGAAAAGTTGGATTGGTTCTTGTGACGTCACAAAGCTCGCTCCAGGCCACCGACAAACTGGATATTGCTCGGATATGCCTGCGGCCTTTCAGGCGCAGCTTAATGTTAATTAAAATAACAACTATTATCGAAATAACATTTTTAGAGCTTAAGAGTTCGTGAGTAATTTGGGAAAGTTTTCCCTAAACGGGCGATTAAGAGGAGTCCGCCAGTTGGGCAAGTCATAAGGCCGGCTGGCAGGAGTTTGTATGCAGTTTGCTCGAATTTGGCTTTTTAATTTCTAAGCTCCGACTCGGAAAACAGGTCAATAAATTTGGCTTTGCAGCAGGGGGTGTTAGGGAAGATATATTAGATTTTCCTTGTTTACGAGTTCAGTTTGAGAAATGTGTGAAGCTGGATGCCAAAAAATTAAGGCCATAAGTTCATTGTAACGAGGATCTAAATGCACGGTTAAAAACAACAGGACAACATAAATGAAACTAATTGCTTCGCCCTCTTCTCGCCATCGCAGAAGGGCCTGTCCTTTTGTTGTTCCGTTCACCTCAAAAGTTTTTTCAGGGCCGTCGTCTTCAAGATAAATTAATCCAGGTTTTGTGTCGTCAGTGGCGTCGCAGACAAACTTTGCGTTCCCGGTAAACGACCGTCTGATTTATCGGCTCTAAATCGGGACAATGGAGACGCGAACGCATTTATTGATCTTATTCAGTGGACCAAAAAAAGGCGTACACGCCATTTAACAAATCCGCCAAATCTAGGCCGCCTACGTTTCGTTTGTTTTCGAAATTGAGCCGATAAGTAAAGCCGAGACAAAGGCAAGAGGAGATGGGGGAAAGGGGGGGGGGGGCGTGATCATTTACGGCTGGTAAGGGCACAGAGAAAGGATTAAAAATAAAAAAAACTTGTAAAACTGATAGTGAGATGAAGATGTCGTTTTCTAAATAGAGCTAGCTACCATTTAACAAAAAAAATGCTTTGGTAGCAGAGTAAACCGAATTAACTCGTTTTACTTTTAAATTTTAGTGTAAACCGTAAATAAATTATACAAGAAGAATTTCGATTTTTTTTTCTTACGCACTCTATGTTTTCTAAAATAGCAATATTTGATACAGACAAGTTGATTCCAAAAGTTCTATTTTTACTTGTACTATCTCCACAAGTTCTGTGTCCTGTAGTCCTTTATCCCTGTTTACAGGGTGTTCTATAACCGGATATATTTAATACAACGCTTAACCACAGTTCTTGAAGCCAACTGAAACGGGGTTTACTACTTACAAGATGCTAGTGATCAATATATCATTTGACCACCTTAGGTATCCGTTGACTCGTTCTCCAGAAATTAAAAAAAAGAGCATCATCTTTAAAGGGCTCTGACGGCCAAAGAAAGCACTTTTAATTAAATAACAAGATAATTAAAGTTGGGTTAACTCGATTTGTTTTAGTGTCAAGGATGTATGGTTAAGTCCTTGCATACTATTGGTTTAACTTAATTTTAAAAATTAGGTTTTATTTAATGCTAAATTGCTTAGAGTGATGCTTAGTCAGATAAAAACCATAAAACACTGTTAGTCTCACAATTTATTGGACCAATATTATCAATAAGTATGTTATTTTTCGACTCAGTCTCCGTTACATTACATGCACCTTTCCACCGTTTTGGTAGTGCTTCAGTATCCAAAGAAAGGGTACGGCACCACTCATGTACTGCCTGGATTACTTTTTCATTACTTTGAATTGTTACTTCTCACTTAACGTCTCTTTAAGTGTAAACCAAAGACATGATTAATATTACCGTTTGCATTGGAGACATCTCCGACACCACTCAGTGATATACAGATACAACAAAATTCACTGGGTTTATGAAACCATCCATAAACCCATATTATCTTGAAATAAGAATAATAAACCAAGAATAGAGATTCTAGAAAACTTATATAAAAATAACTAGGTTGACAAGTGATAAGACGCCAGAGCTCAATGGAGTTTTCTCTTTAATATCATTGCACCCCATGATAGAGTATTCATTTATAGGCGTCATCTAGTTGGTTGTAAAAATCTCAGGTATTTTCGAACAAATATCTCCTAGGTTATTTTGAAACCATTGAGGTAGGACTGGAAGCAACAAAACGATTGTCAGCATTTTCCTAAGATTTGTTCCGTCTTTTGATTGGAAGTCTGTCATGTTTGGGTGACCCATGACGTATTTATAGTCGCAACTTGAGCACGAGCACGAGTTTAATCAAAAATTATTGACGTAAGTCCATGTATTTGAAATGGAGACTACATGTCAAAGTCAGACTTGAGACTTACTCGGAGCTAAGTCACGACTATAAATACGGGCATTAGTGCCATCGTAACGAACAAAAGTCAGACAGGGAGCAGAGCAGGATAATTACATCTACTGCGACACTCAAAGCAAAACGAGTTCAAAGCTCGTTCAGGATCGCAGGGATGCTCTAGTCACTGGCAGAAACAAAAAGAGTAACTGCAGGATGGGTTTGTGGGCATAGGGGCATCGAGGGGAACAAGCGAAGAAACGTGGTTCCCAGACATACTTTACTGGTCTAGAGCCATGTCTAGGAGTAAGTAAAAGGTATGTCTCTTACACTCTGAATGAGTGGGCAGGGGAGAATACAGGGACAAACTGGTCACAGTCAGGAATATGTAGAAAGACCAAGGAAATCTACCCTAACCCGGATAAATATCTAGGGGTGACCATCGACAGCTGGGTGACCTGCAAAAGTCACGAGGAAAGGGGATGCAATAAGGCAATATCACTGACGTGGCAAACCACGCAGAGGTAGTGGAAAGGAAGTGGGGTCTAAAGCCACACGTCCTGCACTGGCTCTACACTGCGGTAATCAGACCGAGGTTAACCTATGGGGCCGTAGTTTGGTAGCCAGCGGTGGACAGGGCATGCTATGTGCTGAGGTTGACCAGACGGCCGAGAACAGTCTGCCTAGCCATAATGAGTGCTTTCAGAACAACACCGGGAGCAGCACTCCCTGCCTTACTGGGTCTGCCGGAGCTTCCGAATCTGGGTTAAGAGGGAGGCGATAGCGTCCTGCCGGAGGATGGAATGCTGGGGTCAGTGGAAGGATACAGTTATGGGAAGTGGTCACACGCAGATCGCCAGCCTCATACAGCGGGACATCCCGATTGTCCTGCCGCAAGAGGGGCGCCTACGCGATTAACTGAGACTGAAACAGCCATTTGAAATAAACATCCCAACAAGGGACGAATTCAAGGAAGAGCTGCTTCAGCAATCTTCTGAAAATAATTAGGTTAGTTTTCCAGGTTTTATGTCTCCAGGTCAGCTTATCACGCCAGCCAGGGATATGGTCAGCAAGCAGGCCATTTGGAGGGCGATGGCTTCACCTTGGGAAGCCACACGACGGTTTTCCAGGCGGAGGTGTTTGCAATACTCGAGGTGGTCACACGAACAGAAGTCAAACAAGGAGCAGAGCATGATATCTACATCTACATCCGACAGTCAGGCGGCTTTGTGAGCAATCTGCAGGAGCAGAACGGGTTCGAAGCTCGATCAGCACTGCAGGGATGCCCTAGAGTCACCGGTAGAAATAAAAAAGGCTAACTCTGGGATGGATTCCTGAACATAGGGGCATCGAGGGAAACGAGCGTGCCGATGAATCGGCGAATCGTGTTTCCCAGATATGCTTTACTGGACCAGAGCCATGTCTAGGAGTAGTACGGGGACAAACTGGAGACTGTTACTACTCTAACCCGGATAGATCCAAGGCTTCGTGGCTTCTTGGAATTGTTACTGGACACTGCAGACTAAACAGGCACATGCAGCTCCTAGGAATGGCTGACAGTCCACTCTGTACTCACTGTGGGGCAGGGGAAGAGTCGTCATACCACTTTCTGGCAGTGTGCCAAAAGTGGGCGCGGCTGCGCCATAGGATACTTGAAGCCGCTTTTCATCATCGAGAGGAGGTTTCGACTCTGAAATGGGACGGGATACTCTCCTTCATTAGAGGCACTCATGGAGGGAATGAGGGCCCGGCTGGAGTCGGGATGGGTGGACCGGGGGACTGTGAGAAGGGCTTCTAAGGCCTAGTTTCAATGCTTCGGCCCCCATTGTTTACTACTACTACTACTAGTGTCATAGTCAGAGCACATCAACTAGCAAATCGCAATTTTGAAATATTTGACATAAGAGTCAAGTAAAGGCACCTCAAGTGAATTTGGCCGCCATTTTTGTATGGCCTCCTACCAAAAAGGGCTCAAAATTTTAAAGATGCCGGTCTCCATATGCAATTCAGTAGCTGGTTAATTGGAATATTATGTAAACTCCAGATTTAATGCAAATGTTCACATATTGAGACAGATGGAATGGTTGGGGACAAAATTTTAATAAAATAAGGAATTTAAAGTGAGTCATGCAGTGTTTGACGCAACAAACTTAATAAACAGTTATGTCAGATTGCTATAGGTTTTAGTTTTAAGAATTTTGCATGTTTCATTGCCAGTCCCTCAGAAAATAATAAGAAAAGCCCAAAAGCACAACCTCTGAGGCGGATGACGATCATAGCGTTCAGAAGGTTCATGTCGATTCAGAAGGTACCATTGGTCCAGATCCTGATACCGAATCATGTGTATAAAAAAGTGGAACGATGTGGAGGTATGATGCAAATCATATGACTGTATTGTACGTTTCATATTTTTTATGAGGTAAAATTCTCAAACATAAATCTATAATACTTTTCATATACCTAACAACAACGCCGTAATACTGTCATGTACTTAAGTGTCTTGTAAACGATTATTTTCGCTAAATTAACTAAGAAGACATAAGAGTATGTTCCTCATTTGAGCAAGATTTACTGGAATCACTTGTACTTACCCTAATCCCCAAATCACTGTGGAACCCTCAGAAAACAAGTTTAAAAGTCTGTGCAAGTGGTCTAGTCAGTTACTTGTGCAGATGTCAGTTGAGTCCGGGATCGGTTTGATTCACTATTGAAACAAAGAGAATCTTTTCTCTATTGAAACCCATTAGAAAATTATTGACGAAATTGGTAAAATCCTGTCAGAAAACAGTCCAAAGCCTGGCTGTGGCCTAATCGGTTACAGTGCATATTTCTGTTGAGTCCGGGATCGGTTTGATTCACTATTGAAACAAAGGGAATCTCTTCTCTATTGAAACAGAGAAACAAAGTACGAACTGGACAACACCAATCCTGGACCGTCAAAAATCTGCGCAGTAACTAGCTATAACCCAGGTTTTGGACTGTTTTCTGACGTTTCGGGACTCATTTGACTTTCTTGAAATTTCGCAAATCGTACTGAACCTGTATTTAGCCATGGGTGAGACCAGCAATGGCGTCTTAGCCACCGGGGCCAATCCGTCCCAGTCCGCCCCTGATAAAAAATTATTATTATTTTTTTGCTTATAGAAATTGTTTCAGTCCACAGTCGTATCACCTGGCACCACAATATGTTTTCTGACATTGACTCAAATAATTGTCTTGACTAAAAATAGCCATACAAAATACCTTACAGGGATGGCAAGTATTTTTTTTTGTTTATAAACTTCTCTTTCCAAAACTCGTGCCTTTTATAAAAATTATTATACAGGGTGATTCAAAATTCTATACAAAGATTTTAGGGGCATATTTGTGGGGTCAAAATAAGACGTCTTTTTTCCTAAAACATGGGTCCTAAAATGAACCTACTCCACCCTACAGGTGCTCAAAATTCTTGCAAATTTGTACATTCCGTTTCTCATCGAGCTTTTTATCTTTTCTTTTCTCAGAAAGTGCGCATTTTTTAAGGATTTACTGTCATTATGATGACGAGCATTTTATGTTTCCCGGGAGTTTTGTTAAATTCATCATCACTATCTAGTAGGAAAAACAAATATCTTTAATTTTGATTCTCGAAGCTTCTTAAACTCACCGTTTTTGAGAAAAACTCTTTTGACTGAACGGTTGCATCATCATAATAAGGAGAAACATAGGAGGCTGGGACTTTGTAGTTAAGGGAACTGTACTTTTATTTATGCTGTCAAATAATGGATCTTTAAGTCGTCTGATTAACCCACAATAGCTATTTAGCCGAGATTCTAATATGTGGATGTGAGTCTCCCAATTCAGACAAGAGGACCTCTAGAAACTTTACGTAGTTCTGCACAGGCAGAGATCTTCCCTTCAAGGCCAAATTTTAAATGATTGTTTATGCACCAACTACTCATTCCTTCCGAGCAAATACATCAGTTATTAATGGAGAGGCAATTAAAAGGGAGGTGTCGTCAGCATACTGACAGAGGATGTTGAGACATTTTTTCTCATAAGAAAGATAATGACGAAATAAAAGCACTGTTTGACGTGGTGTGGTCATATATTATGTAAAAAAAACAAATAAATTCAACAATACACAATGGTTGGTGTGTTTGTGGAGACCTTATATTTAATGGTGGCCAAAAGCCCAATAAGGTGAACACTTGCGGTCGCCAATAAATCAAGGTTGTGAGGTGGTTCAGATAAAGCTCGGCTAATAGGGGTGGGTGCGCCACCTGTTGTTCACAGGCTCAACAGGACGCCTCCCAGGTGGAAGGGAAACCTTAATAAATTTGGGCCACAGCAAGAGTTCACACCAAAATATGCCAAATATGCCATAGGTAACGAGGCAAAATAAAGTTGGCCAAATAAGATGCGCAATAAGTTACATAAATAGTCAAAAGGTCTTACCACTAATTTACAAATGCTGTAGGGGGGACATTATGGGGTTGCAACAGTCCCCTGTCCTGTTAGTCTTACTAGGGATGTACGTCAGAGTGACTCGGTGACAGTAGTCTGGAGTTGACTCGACAGCTACAGTGCTGATAGACACAGCAGCCGAAACAATCTTACAAACACTAGTCCAGGCCAATGAAGGTGGCACAAGTAGCTGGAC
Organism: Taphrorychus bicolor; assembly: GCA_951812265.1. Lineage (NCBI taxonomy): Eukaryota > Metazoa > Arthropoda > Insecta > Coleoptera > Curculionidae > Taphrorychus > Taphrorychus bicolor. The sequence goes on from OX638301.1 coordinate 20,366,345, forward strand.
CAGTGGTTCAGGTCAGGGAGTGTTGGGTGGTACGTCTACGAGCCCCAAGCAAGTTTTCTGTGTGCAGTTGGGGTGCAGTTTCTGTGTGCAGTTTCTGTGTGCATGTTTCTGTGTGCAGCACCTAGGGTTACAATGAACTCTAATAATCAAAAACCAGAAGAATAGCAATGCAAAAAAAGTGAAATACTAGTAATGAAATCGCTGAAGGCACATGGCTGGAAGACTTACCTCCAAGGAGGACCCAAACCACCACCAAAATCTCTCTGAAGTGGGTGGTCCCACACCAAAATCAAACTCTGCAGTTGGCGCTCAAACACTCGCAATCTAATAAATTAAAGTACAAAAGAAAACTACTTGAAATGGATCCAATAATACGCGATAAAAAATGCTTACCAGGAAGGTGTTCCTTAAGTGAGGTTTGTCGGCAAAATCCCGTAACGAAAGGACAGTGGCGTGAAATTTTATTCGATTTAGTCGAAAAATCCTCAGGATGCCCGAGATCAAATACAACTTTTCTTTTCCAACGACCAACCTTCACGCCGGCAGCAAATTCCAAGAGAAGAAAACATCAATAAGAAAGTCACTGTCAACACTGTCAGACGGCAACCAAAAAGAAGCAACAAATGGAGACACCTCCCAAGAAAATGTTCCCGTTTCTGGGCCCGAAGTGTCAACCGATTGTCAAACTTCAGATAGAAAGTAACCTTAAAAAAAGAATGGCAAACGTAAATAAACCCAAAATTATTAACTGCAAAGGCAAATAGCAAAAAAGGTCAAGACGGTAAAGATATTGAGTGTAATGAGGCCAAAGAACAATCAAAAAGGTAAATTTATTCATAAAATTCCAATGGCAAAACCAAACTGTTACAAGTTGAGCCAATTACTTTTTACTTTTACGCATGTTGAAAAAGAAGCAGCTTTAAGTTAAGTAAAAAAAAGGTTAAATAATATCTTAATAAGCGCTTGTGCCTTAATATATACAGAAAAATAATCGTGAAAACATGAGAAAAATCTCATTTGCGTTTTTACCGCTGTGAACAGAATTTCGTATTGAAAATGAGTCAGTCTCTTTTCCTCTATAAAAAAAAGCCATTCAAAATTGCATTATTTGGGTGTCCTCGATAAAAATCCTTAACGAGACTGCGTTGTAAAACAGGATTAAAGCCATTAAAAGTCGCGCGTTTGAGAAGGGTTGATTGCACATTAACTATGAATCGCGCAATTAATTTATACATTAGCGAGGCCGACAATAATAGAAGAGACGATTTTCAATTTGGCTGAAACTGAAGGCTGATCATCGTCCGTAGCCCGGACCTGAGTGGCACTCGTCGTAATTAAAACGTGGCATTCCGATCGTTCTACAAACAAAGGCATAAAAAATATAGCTGAAAATTTAATATCAACTTCTCGTTCGGATGTACACTCTGCTTGCCCTTTTGACGAAGTCCGGCCTGCGGGAATGCTCTATGTAAAATAGATTCAAAGCTTTGTTCGAAAGGTCGTCACAAGAGGATTATTAGGAATGTCGATTATATTTGCCTTTTTGAACGAGCTCGAATTGCTGCACCACTCGAATTAAAAGCGAGGATTTCAGTAGTTTTCAATGGTTGTTCTGCTGCACTAATTAGTTTAAACTGCAGAAGAAAAAAAAAACCGGCTAAATGGGCATAAAATTTTGCCTTTTTTAAGTTTAAATAAACCCGGGGGTTTTAGCAGCGAAGAGTCGAAGCTGCCACAAACTGAGAGAAAGACAGAGACGAAAGCCGTGCATTAGGTTTACAAGCGAATCCGAATATTAAATCCCCACCTCTGGATTACATTTAATCTGGCTGATTTGTCAATCGACGTCTAGCGGCATACAAATGCATGATGTGAATGTTTTAATTTATCAAATCGTTTTTTCCGTCTCGAGTTAGTAAGAACTAAACCAACGCTTTTTTAGCACATACGGAGACTCCGTACTCGTTAAAAATTCTCCTCATCAAAGAACTGGCAGACTGAAAAAAACATTTCTGATCCCACAACCCAAATATCAGAACCACATCTAAACAATTTGGATAAAAAAATTGATAACATTTACAGATAAATTTCAATAAATGACACTCTGTAACTGAGTTTGAGTTTCATTTTGAGTTGTGACCTAAAACCAAAATTTAAAAAAAAAATCTAGAATTAAGTTTTTGTCTAGAATTAAGTCATTTGCCTCAAAAGTTCGGCCTAGATTATTGATCATTTTTGGAAAGTTTGCACGAATGCAAAATAAGTTGAAAAAGAGCATTAGGGCAGGGCTGCTCTATTTCATTTAGTTTGATGTTTGTCTAAAACTATACAGGATGATTCAAAATTCAGTACAGAGATTTTAAAGGCTAATTTCTGGGGCCAAATAAGACGTTTTTTCCCTATAAATATGGGTCCTAATATGAAGCCCGCTCCCCTAAGAGCGCTCACAGTAAAAAAAGAAAAATAAATTTCTGGAAATCCCGCACCACCACTACCCCCACCCCAGTCCTCTCAATATAGCGCGGCGGGGGAATAAATACTACGGAGCTCACCATAGTCGAATCAGTCATCGACGGGAAACAAGGGAGATCACTTCGCCCATTGATTCATCGCCTTTAATAATGTCTGCCGCAGCTGTAGACAAAAACTCAGAAATAATCTATTGGACCACGGCCTCAAAGCCCGGAAAACAATTTAGATTGTAATGTAGAGGCTTTCTAAAAGAGCTCCACCAGTGGCAACTTTTTATCAATTTAACAAAACTCTGTTAAATAAGCCGTTTTGGAGAACGCAATACTGCGCACACTTAAAAAAAGATAACCTATATGGTGATGATACGAGCGAATAGGGCTTCAAAAAGTAAAATTATTTTTTCCCTTTAGCGCTTTTTCGATATTTGCGATATCGAATTTTTTTGATTACTGCCAAACCATTTGATAAAATTAAAGAAAATCATATATAAGTTAATAGCGAGGTGAGAGAAAATTTTTTTGAATAAGTTACTACTTTTTGCGTTTGACAGTGGCGCGCGTATAAATTTTTGTTTTTTTTTTTTAAAGAAATACAAGCTACTCATTATTTTTTTTAACAAATAATTATTGTTGTATTTCTCGTTCAATTCTAAAATGAAAATCTTTTTTTGTTATTTTGTGCACCGATATCGAGTAAAAAAAAATAAAAACCTTTATTTTTTAATGTAATTTTTATTTTATTAAAATTAAATTTTATTTAAATTCAAAATATTAATATACGAGTTCTATGGCAAGTGATATTTCATTACTGAAACTTGCAAAATTTTAGTTAAAAACTCAAGAAATTTGACAGTTTTAATACATTTTATTATTTTAAATAAAACTTTAACACCTTATATCTCGGGTTATACGGGGTGTTCTCTATAAAACTTCATCTAGTTGGCTGTAAAATGTCAAAAGAAAAGGATGGAGAAACAAAAGTCCAATTATTTTGATTATGCCACCCTTTTCTGTCAAAATTTCATAGCCTGCTAGATGAAGTTTTATAATGAACACCCCGTTATTAATATTTCGAAAAAGCACCAAAACAAAAAGTTCTTATTTATTGAAGCCCTATTCGCTGGTGGAAAGTTAACGCCAACTTCAAAATTGCTCTGTATAGATAATGAAATAATGAAAATAAAATAGATAAAATATATAATATCATAAAAACAACCTCTTTTGTTAGACTCTGTACACTGGTGGCCTAACCTGAAATCTGCCAGGTGGTTAACAGTTTGGTTTGTCATGTTTGTTGTTCATTGTTGTGAATTCAAGTGACTCAAATAAAAATTGAAAGCATTCTGTATACTCTGCGAGTACATTCTTATCATAAAATCCAACAATTCCGAATCATCAGAAGTAGGGTGTGGCATGTAGTAGTAGGTACCATAACTTTAATAACAAACGTTCGTATTGCTGCGCACGTTGGAATTGTGGAGCTCTTCCTCACATTGTTTGTATATCGTTGAATTAATAATGTTCAGAAACAGCCAAAATGTTGGTCTTAGAACAAAAGTTGTTTTCTCAACCAATCGTCCAACTCCACAAAACTTAAGCGTTCTGGCTGTGTCTGAAAAATCTGTCAAAAAAGGCTGAAAATGATCCTTCTCACCATTTCGAGAAACTTATACCTCAACTTTCTATTAGATCTTAAACTTTATAATTGTTGCGCTTGAACAAGCAGTTATGTCTCAAAAAAGGTCCGATTTTCAGGCAAATGTCGAAACCATTTTGAAAATTAATAATATTTTGCAGTTTTGATCCATTTGATTATATCTAAAGTTTCTGTTGTATCTGAAACTTTATAATTGCTCTATGTGAAGGTTCTGTTTGTGTTTAAAATATCTGATAAAATGGCTACAATTTCTGACATATAATGTTAGAAAAAAGTTTGGAAATGATCCCTTTTATCCTTTTGAGTATTTTGATCATAACTAACCAAAACTTTCCGTTCAATTTGAAATTTCGTATTTACTAAGTTTGAATATTCTGTCCGTGTCTGAAAAATGTGTCAACTTCTGACGTAGGTAAAAATTATCGTTTAGTACAATTTGATTAAACTTCATTATTTTGTTGGTTTTTAATATTACTGAAACTTGCAAATTGTTAGTTAAAAGCTCAAGTAATTTGACAGTTTTAATACATTTTATTATTTTAAATAAAACTTTAACACCTTATATCTCGGGTTATACGGGTTGTTCATTATAAAACTTCATCTAGTTGGCTGTAAAATGTCAAAAGTAAAGGATGGAGAAACAAAAGTCCATTTACTTTGATTATGCCATCCTTTTCTGTCAAAATTTCATAGCCTGCTAGATGAAGTTTTATAATGAACACCCCGTTATTAATATTTCGAAAAAGCACCAAAAGAAAAAATTCTTATTTTTTGAAGCCCTATTCGCTGGTGGAAAGTTAACACCAACTTCAAAATTACTCTGTATAGATAATGAAATAATGAAAATAAAATAGATAAAATATATAATATCATAAAAACAACCTCTTTTGTTAGACTCTGTACACTGGTGGCCTAACCTGAAATCTGCCAGGTGGTTAACAGTTTGGTTTGTCATGTTTGTTGTTCATTGTTGTGAATTCAAGTGACTCAAATAAAAATTGAAAGCATTCTGTATACTCTGCGAGTACATTCTTATTATAAAATCCAACAATTCCGATTCATCACAAGTAGGGTGTGGCATGTAGTAGTAGGTACCATAACTTTAATAACAAACGTTCGTATTGCTGGGAACGTTGGGATTGTAGAGCTCTTTCTCACATTGTTTCTATATCGTTGAATAATAACCAAAAACAGCCAAACCGTTAGTCTTAGAACAAAAGTTGTTTTCTCAACCAATAGTCCGACTCCACAAAACTTAAATTATCATTTACTTTACCCAAAAGATCGATTGGAGATACACCAAAGTGATGAGAAATAAGATAGTCCAAACCAGTCTTCAAGGGGCGGTTAACAATATACAGTGTGAGATTCTAAAATGGAACAAATTCTCTAAAAAAAAAACGTTTATTTTGTTGGAAAAACGTTTAGATTGCCGTCTTTTTTTTGTAAAATAAACTATTATACAGGTTGACCCAAATTCAATATGTGACGTCATCGATTGTTTTTTTTAATGACAACTGCAGTTTTGGGTTAGCTATTTTCATAGTGTACATCATGTTATACATAGTTGCCAATTGTCAATTTTTTATAAACTGCCAGTCGCGAGATAATTAACAAAATTTATTTTATTCCAAACATCAATTCATATTAATAAATATTCTACAATAAATGCTCAAAATGATGTCCATTCACTAGTTGGCAATACCCTAAACGTAACTGAAACTCGTTTTGTACGTTTGCAATTACTTCGAGGGAAATTAGTCTGCACTCATGCCTTATTTGTGCTTTCAACTCTTGAACATTTTCAGGTTTCGTTTGGTAAACTTTGCTTTGTAAGTAACCCCACAAAAAAAAACCAATGGAGTCAGGTCTGGTGACCTGGGTGGCCATTCAATGGGGCCTCTTCTACCAATCCATCGGTCCGGAAATAGTTCATCCAGATATTGGCGAACAGGTCAGGCAAAATGGGGAGGAGCACCATCTTGTTGAAACCAGATATTTCTGTTGAGGACATCCTCTACAGGACAAGGAAATAGAGTAACCAAATTTGGAATTAATTTCTCTTCCAAAAATTCTAAATATCTCGCTCCGTTGAGATTTTCTTCAAAAAAGATTGGTCCTATAACTCGATTATCGACAATTCCTGCCCAAACATTGACTTCTTCTGGGCGTTGACTGTGATCTTCTCTCATCCAGTGGGGATTCTCGTCTGACAATAACGAACATTTTGTCGGTTTACCTCACCATTTAGCGTAAACGTCGATTCGTCAGAGAACACAATGCTGTTTGTGTTCACAACGTTTCTGTTCAGGAGATCCATCATTTGCTCGCAAAAAGAAAAGTCTTCTATCAGGATCATCTTCGATCAATTCCTGGACAATTGTTCGTTTGTAAGGATGCAATTTTTGGGCTTTGAGAGTTTTTACTGCTGAAGTTTGGCTAACTTCCTGTTCATTACCTAGCTTCCTGGTGGAAATAGTAGGGTTTTGTTGTTTTGTCGTACATGTCCGTTTCCCTTAAACCGTTTTTCTATCTTGCTTACAGTACTTCGAGATAAGAGTGGCAAATCACGATGCTTGTCTCTCAATAAGTGAGCTACTTCATTTTGTATTCGTGTTCTATCTCCGTATCCAATCATCATTAAAATTTCAATCTTGTGACTTTCAGTTAAGTAAGACATTACGTTGAACGAGTTATTAAGTTATTACTATCAAGTATTTAAGTAAAGATATTTAAGAAAAATAAAACGCTGTCAATTGTACATTTGATATTGACATTAATGAAACGTACCTAATGCTGATAGAAATTATCGTTACCAGAAAGTCAAAGGTAATCTATGAAAGGGTAGCTTGGGGTAATTCAGTAGGTAAATGACCAATATGAATTGATGATTGAAATAAAATAAATTTTGTTAATTATCTCGCGACTGGCACTTTATAAAAATTTGAAAATTGGCTACTATGTATAACTTGATGTACACTATGAAAATAGCTGACAAAAAATAGCAACTGTCATTTAAAAAAACAATTAATGACGTCATATCTCCAAATTGGGACAACCTGTATAATGGTTTATTTTACAAAAAAGAAGGCAATCTAAAATATAAATCGACGGGTCCAAGCGTTTTTCCAAAAAATAAAACTGTTTTTTTCACTGAATTTGTTCCATTTTAACTGATATTTACATCTCAGATTTGTATCAAAATCGTATTTCTTTCATATATATATCTTCCAGTATTTCGGATGTATTTTTTCCAGTTTTTAAAACTAAACTACAATATGGTTAAAATGTCATTCTCCCTCACCTCGCAAAACCTAGTTTAGTAGCAAAACAAAATTAGATAATATTTAAAAAACTCTAATATCATTGAGTAAGTAGTTCGACAATCCAAAGATCTTATAGATTTTTGCATATCCAGCTAAGAAAAAACTTTCTTAAGAGTTGTGTTGAGTATTTTTCACATAACTATAAGCTATATATAAAAAAATGTCGGAACTGGGTGTCGCACTCGTGATCTCATCAACTAATGTCAACCACTTTGATAATGTTAAATTGGGTGTTTCTGCGAGTACATTAAAAGTCATCTTCTGATCTTCTGTTTAAATAACTATTTTTTGTGGTCTTTATAGCTTTTTATCCGACCGCCAGTGAGGATTAAAAACATCTCATGACTTTCAATTTTGAGCGTAAATAATTGGAATTTGGTTCTGACGCTTACAACTCTTAGGGCCGGTATTTTGAAATCCGATTAGATTATTTGAACACTGATTAACCTGAAACAGATATCAAATACCATCATACCTTGATTAATTCGAATTGACAGCTGCTAATATTTAACCGTCGGTTGCTAACATTATTTTTTGGCATTTTGTCATTTGATATTATTGTTTCAGTGGGTTTGAACCCACTAAAACGGTCCAAGAACAGAAAGTTTTCTACGCGGACGACGCAAAAAACGAAATAAGATTATTTCACCACTAATCGGATGATTAGCTAATCAAACGTACCAAAATACTTAATCAATATTTATCGCAGCTTCATCGGACCGTAACATTTGACCGATGATTACATGATCAAATGCGTGATCGGGATTCAAAATACCGGCCCTTAAACTACTAATTTGACGGTATTTAGCGCGTAAGTACAAAAATAAACGAGTTTTCCAAAAATGTGGTCGGTTTAGTGGTATGTGCGGCGTTATAATGTAAATAGGAAAAACTAGAAAAATCCGCAAAGTTGGGATGGTTTTTTATTTTTTTTTTTTGTAATGATTAACTTCTTGGCTCCTCTAGTTAAACGAGTGGCCCCATGAGCGCGTTACCAGCGGAAAGGGCATGTCCTTAAGCAGTTTTAATCCTATCCTGCCAAAAATGTCACTTTAATGCAGTCCAATTTCCAAAAACAGTTAAGAAAAATTGCCCAAAGTGATTTAGTAAATTTTTGCGATTTTTCCGAAAACTATAGCGAAGCCCCGTTTCTGTTATGAATGTGTAGCTAGAAGACGTGGAGAGAAAAAAAATCAGTTGTTAATTTTGGTCTAACTCTTATACCGGGCGAGTTACAAAAGGTTTTCTGTGCCACATTCTTGGGACGTAGTATTACTCACCTACGGCTTGTGTCCAAACCGTCACACTCGTGTGAAAAGTGCAATTTTCGACACTAGTTGCACAAAATACTATTAATAATCCACACCCCATTCCCACAAGAAATATATTGTGCAAAGCTTGTTAAATGCGAGGAATATAGAAAAGGTTGTATTTAGGGTACTATTGATGGTATGTGGTTCAAATTTGGATGGTAGGTACCTGAAATTGTGATATAGCTGGTACATTGGTGTCAATAGCATCGTTACAAAATGTTTAGTTTTCGAATTATATAGATATAAGTGTTAAAATGTCCATAAAAATTGGAAAAACTTGGTTTTAGTCGCCATTTTGTAGGGGAAGGAAATTACTGAAAATTCCAAAATTGCATATTTTGTACATATTGTTGTCCCCTCTTTCATATGAGACTAGTTTTGATAAAATCTATGACAATGAATTTCGGTCGAAATTTTTAACGACCTACGAAATTTTTGAAATTTTTACCTTTTCCTGTTTATCTTGGAAACGGTAAGGTTTTTCGATATGCGGGTTAATGCGATGTATGAAGAGGTCATTGAGGACTATCAGACGCATGAATCAGAAAGGAGCTGCCTTTCACGGTTTTCGAGAAAATTGAAAAAAAAGTGCAAACTTTGTACCTTATATTTGAGCCACCCGTGCTCAGTTACTGTTCTAGGCAGACCTTCAAAAATTCACTCAGCGTGTAACTCTATTTCTTAGTTTTACTTACAGATTTTATAATAAATCTTCATCGAAACGAGATATCAGCTGTTAAAGGCCGCAATCCACAATTTTGATCTCAAAATTTAGGTTTTTGGGCCAGTTTAAGAGCCTTTTATGCTTAACATAGAAATATAGACTTCTCCAATATAAATCAAGAGCAATTGATTTTGTTCGTTGGTTTTAGTAGTTCTATGATAAATAGCGCATATAATTTCGTTATAGATAGTATTAATTTATTGTGTTAATTCGAGTAGTTTTATTTTAAATAGAGCATTGATTTCTGTTTTAAATAGTATACATTACCCCAATTAATGCTGCAACATTTAACTTAAATTTTTTTTGTTTACCAATATATATTTTTTTGTTTTTTTCCCTTATTATCATATAAACAATGCCTTGAATTACTGATTTAGATACCACCCCAAAAGCTTAGAAATATACCATATTTAGGGAACAATGAAATCTAGAAAACTGAAATTTAAGTTCTAGATTCTTTTCATAACAGCGAACAATATGTCATAAATGGGACCCTTGATCCGACTACTCGTGGTACCATTTTACATCTTGTCATGAATTCTAGCACGATTTCTTTACCATTCTTTAAAAGTTTTTAGGTCTGCGAATATGAAAATCTTTCAGACGTTTCAACATCCCAGCTCCTTTTAGGCGTCATCAGGTTCTTTTGTCATAATTTTATGGTAGTCTTTCAGACGTTTCAATATCCCAGCTCCTTTTAGGCGTCATCAGGTTCTTTTGTCATAATTTTATGGTAGTTTGGGCAACATAAGAGCAACGTTCTGATATTTTTAACTCAAGATTTCTGCCAATCAACTTGTTTTATTCAAATAAAACAGACAAAGATACTGGCTCGAGTTTATTTTTTTTGTTTGCTGAGTAACACAGACAAGTTTTGAGAATATTTTAGGACAGGATTTTATGCCAGGGAAGTCTATCGTTCAACTGTTTTTGCTAACGCACGATTCTTAACGCATGACTGTGTGTTAGCATAAGTTTTCGGGGCTATGTTATGTTTGCTAAAGGATCGTGGGAAAAGTTATTTATTTGATTTAAAAATTTAAATCTAGCTACATTAAATTTTGAATTAGATACTTCGAAATTAACGACGGTTTTTTGAATCAGACGACTTTACTAAACTGCTAACGGAAAAGATCGATACAGCAAAATTTTTTGTCATATTTGGGAGTCTATATCTCGGAAATGCCTTAGCCGAAATTTAAAACCTAAAGAGATTTTGAAAGGTCCTTTATTCTAGAATCACGGTGGGAAATTAATCTATACAGGGTAAATAAAAGCACTGCAAAATGGTTGCAATTCAACCCACTGCATTTGGTAGGTAGCGTAATTTCAGAACATTCATTGTTATGACATTAAATGGCGTTAGTTGGTATCTCGGGACATGTTCGGCAGTTTTCAGTTTTTTGGCCTACATAATAAATTACAGGGGTTTTTCAAAAAGTTGACGCTCTTTTGTAAGTCACCTTGTATCGCGAGAATGCCGCAGCCGATTTTAATAAGATAAATGATCTCTAAAAGGTAACTGGTTGTAAAATCAGCGACGTAGACTCATAGTTTATAAAACATTCCATTTTGTACAAGGATGGCAAAAAATCTAATAAAAAACTGACTCTTTTTATAATGGCATTTAAGAGCTATAGTCGATATCTCGGGGCGGTTTTGACGGTTTTTTATTTTTTTGCCTACTAAATCAGTTACAGGGCGTTTACAGAAAGTTTGAGCTTTTTTGTAAGTTACAATACAAAGTACCCTGAAATCAACTGGGAAATCCCTAGTCAAAAATAGGGCACAATGTTGACACAAACATAGAACGTAAACACTTCGTCTCCGAGATACAGGAGGGTGTTGATTTCTTTTTTTTTTATTTTTTCTTTATAGCTCTTAGAGTTTTTGAGATATTTAGCTCAAAATTTTAATATAGGTAACCATTTATTATTATCGTTGGATATACCAACCGCTAGCCAAAGTTGACAGGGTCTTATTTTTTCTCGGGTTGCATCCCTTTTGCCCTCACAACCTTTTTGTAGCAAGCCACTGATCGTTTTTTCTTAAAAATCTGAATTCTCTATTCAATTTAGACACTTTCTTGCCTCTTGCATCCTTGTCTTATCTCTCACCGTTTTCGAGAAATTTGCAAAAGTGTCTAGAAATGCACATAATTTTTCCATAAGTGACTCTTTTTTATCAGTAACTGGGAATAGGAACATAGAACACAGACATTTTCTCGAAAACGGTGGGTGATAGGACAAGGATACAAGAGGCAAGAAGATTTCTAAATTGAATAGAGACTTCAGACTTTTAAGAAAATACGCCACGAAAAATTAGTATCGTGCTACAAAAAAGTAGATGTAGTGATACAAAGATGTAGATAAAAATGGTTACTTATGTTCAAAATTGTATGTTAAATATCTCAAAAACTCTAAAAGCTATAAAGAAAAAATAAAAAAAAAAATTCAACACCCTGCATCTCGGAGACGAAGCGTTTGCGGGTTATGTTTGTATGAATATTGTACCCTATTTTTGCCTAGGGATTTTCCAGTTAATTTCAGAAAACATTGTATTGTAACTTACAAGAAAGCTCAAACTTTCTTTAAACGCCCTGTAACTGATTTATTAGGCAAGAAAACAAAAAAAAAACGCCAAAACCGTCCCGAGATATCGACCATAGCTGTTAAATGTCATTACAAAAAGAGTCTTAAAGTTAAGGCTCCCGTCATGGCATCGTAGAAACAAAACTTTAATGAGTTATTTATTAGATCTTTTGCATTCTTGTACAAAATGGAATAAAATTGTTTTATTAACTATGAGTCTACGTTGCTGATTTTACTACCAGTTATCTTTTAGAGACCATTTATCTTATTAAAATCGGCTGCGGCATTCTCGAAATACAGGGTGACTTACAAAAGAGCGTCAACTTTTTGAAAAACCCCAGTTTATTTATTTTGTAGGCCAAAAAACCGAAAACTGCCGAACACGTCCCGAGACACCAACTAACGCCATTAAATGCCATAACAATGAATGTTCTGAAATTACGCTACCTACCAAATGCAATGGGTTGAAATGCAACCATTTTGCAGTCCTTTTTTCTTTATCTTGTATATCCTTTAGAGAACAACTTAGTTAAGATCAATCTCCCGCCGTATTTCTAGAAGAAACGACCTTTCAAAATCTCTTTAGGTATTAAATTTCGGCTAACGCATTTCCGAGAAACAGACCCCCAAAAGTGAAAAAAAAATTTTGCTGTATCGATCTTTTCTGTTAGCAGTTTATTTGCCCCGAATCAAACCTGCTAGTTTGAAAAAACAACAGATAAAGAAAGTTTTTTTGTTTTATGTTTTATAGAAAAATTCTTGCATGTACATCTCTCATTTCATTCATCTCATTGTAATGAGTTGTAATAGGAATGGTGCAATCCATTTTTCGTTCTTCTAAAAGTTTTCTATAACCTCATTTGCCTCCGAACACTACTAGCAGGTTTTGTGTGAACCGATATTCTCAAAGCTTTGAAAACTGAAATGTCACATTGTTTTGTGCAAAAGTGAGAAAAAAAAGTGTTCTCTATCGAGGAAAAAATCTCAAGGCACAATCTCTATTTTTGTTATTTCATTCGGCGACGAAGGAGGAAACAAAAAGTGGTCGTAACACGGATCGTTTCAAAAGCCGAAGCAAAGAAAAATGACCGAACCCAATCGGCCTGTCACAACTTTAAATAAACGACCGATAAACAATGCCGAACGGTAAAAATAGAACGGGCGAATACAAAAGTGCCTCGTCGGTTTGAGTTTGTGCGTGAAATATTTCTCGTTTGACCCGATTTTCCTATTCCCGCTCTTTTCCCCCCTTAGAGCTTTTTATTAATGAGTCTCCTAAATGAGAGGTAACGCCGAGCTGAAAAGAGTGCAGATGCAGATGGAGAAAAACGAAAAAGAATGAACATGCCAGTTATTGTTCGAGTTCCATTTGAATTATTCAATAGGCAGAGATGGACTTGCAATAGAAAATATCTACTGCATGGGAACACCCCTAGATTTGCGTGTTGCATAATGGAGAGCGGCGCGCAACATATGTTTTTCCTTTCTAACGTTGTCAAAGAACAAATTTTCTATTTTTTTTTATTTTAAATATTTTTATGGATTGTTATTCCTGTAGGTCGAGATAGTGTTCTGGCTTTAAACGAAAACAAACAGGAACATGGATTACTGGTAATTTTTATGACAGGAAATCCCATTACGTTCGATTTTATGGAGGCAAATATGCGGCTTGGGATCGACTTTCTGCGGTAAGAAACTATTCGCTCTCAGGAGTGTTGCAACAAAAGGAATTTCTTTGCTTACCTTTCCTAGCCCGCTCATTCCTAGTTATTTAATGCATCCTCAATTAAAAAAAAGTAATCCAATATACAACCTCACAGACCAACACTACCACACTTTTCGCGATCACAACACCTAAAAATTAATAAGCGCATCGCGAAATCAAAACACTATCGCTGGATTTTTAGGTATGGACGCCGCGCGACGGCTGCCGTCGGCCGAACTGAAACGTCGCGACGCAACAGCCCGTTCGATTGGTCTGTATGCGGCCGGCTTGCGATCGAATCGTCATCGTTTTTTCGCAAACGGGAACATTTCGGTTTTGATTGCGAACTGGCCAAAAAGTGACGAATTTCGTGTCGGGAGTGTGATGCATTCTACTATTATGAGAGAGTTATGACTACTGAGAGTAATGTGTCATCACAGGTATGAGGGGAAACACACAGCAGACGCTAAAATATTTTTGAGAAATGATTGTCAAAGCAAATCCGAGAATAAAAATTATTCTCAAATCGCAAGCTGGATTTTGACTCCTAATACCCTCAGGTTACCTCCCCCCGCCCCCGTTCGGTCGAAGGCTTTTCCCATTTTCTGGGGCACTAAAGGCCTCAGCCAGCAATCTGAAACGTTCAGGTAAGTTTAGGCTAATTTCTCGTGGGGTGGAAAAAGCCTTCGCACCATCCTGGTCGCCATGCGCAGAATCAATTTTACAAAATTCATCTCCCGTGTTAGAATTCATTTTTACTGTGTTGAGCGCCAAGTAGTTTTATGAAAAAAAACGACTAAAATCCCTAGTGTTCACAATAAACCTGTTTATTACTTATTACGTACAAAACTCGCCCAAAAAACCAGGGTGATTTTATTCTAAATCTACGTTTTCAAATCTTACTAAAATTTTAGAAAAAAAAATCTTTAAAACTGACCGACAATAACTCCTAAAATAACTAACGCTAATAATGACCAACTCCTTTCAAAGTTACTTTAAAAGTTGTATACTTAAAGCTGCAAGCCTAATGCTAAGCAAACTTGTTGAAGTTATTAGGCAATACATTATACACTTACGTGCATTACGTTGCAGAACTTGCAGATGGGCGAATGTCAGTAATGTTAATATAGTCGTTTTCAGGAAGATATTCATCTAGCCACCCATGACATTGTAAACGCACCTTTTAAAAACAATTGAGAAGTTACCAGAAAAGTTACTAGATCGGAAAGTGGTGCGAATCGAGCTTAACGAACGAATTTATCGGGTTTTAACCTCAAATTTTGTAATTTTCAAACATAACTACTTTATTTCTCAAAATTTGCTCAAATCCAATCGTTATGCTGCGTTTGTAAAGTAGACTGGTTTAATAAGCGACTAACTACCACACAGAACTATTAACACAATTCATCGCATGACGCAGAACACTCATCTGCAACCTGCAACCTCCAACTTCTGCAAAATTAAATGCCAGAGTAGAGTTACAAAAATTGAGACACGAAAACCACATTCAAGCAGTTATTATAGTGTTAAATGTGAAAAGTTGAGTATGAGCGTTAAATTAGTATGCCTATGCAGAGGGAAGAACTGAACTGGACCATCAACCATGACCAAGATTTCCAAAAGTTCCAAATATACTCACCCAGAAATTACCTTAGTGTCCAGATGCCCTGGGAATAGACCATACATTTAACTATGCTCATGCCTATGTCTTACATAATATTATATAGTTTACCGCTTTCCAAGCTTAAAATTGAATGCAGATTGCAGTGAAGTAAAAATTGTTCCAAACACAGCAAAATCATCTGAGAAAAGATTATGTTTTTACCAGACTGAATTTAAGTACTGCCATATGATTTGGATTGTGTGGTTATGATCCGTGGTGAGAGTCCCAGTGGCCTTTTCATATAGGTTAACCTATATGCCATATGCCATCCATAATTATGATCACCTCGATGATCACTATGGATCTTGAGTTAATATTAGTCGAGATTATTCCCCATGATAAAGAAATAGTATATTACATACCGGGGTGGGAAGTCGTTTATTACTGTCGAGAGATTTGATAGTTTATCGAGACGTGCAGCGTCGATTTTTGTTTTGTTAAATATATGTGATTTTACATTATAAATTAATTAGTCTTGCCTAATTGAGCATTTAATTTCTAAAACTACCTAAATATCAAGACACTAAAACATTTGTGTAGTGATTTAATATGAGGTTTGTTCCAACATGCTAGAGAACCATTGCAAAACCTTTAAAAAATCATTTTGGCCAACTCACTAGCAAACATTTCAAATTGAAATGAAGAATCATCTTGACGTTTGTTTAGTTCTTTTAAACTAAATGACATAAGCTGGGGCCATTTCTTATAAACTCAGTTGAAAATGTTTCGACTTATACGCATAGAATTTGAAGTAACTTTTTGAAACAAGTAAAGGCTATTTATTAGTTTGAAATTAAGAACCCCTTTGAAACTAACTTACTATACCTGAAATAAAAATGCTGTTGAAGTTGCAAGAACTGTTTTATTTCATATACAAAGCAAAACAAATAGTGTGTTTAATGGAAAAACTCAAACTACATCACTCAGCATGTAGTATTTAAGAATGTAAATTAGTTTTAGTCACTTTGTTTCTTTTGTTTTGTATTCTTCTGAAGTTTTGAATGTTTATTATTATGATCTAAGATCAGCTGTAAAGTGTCAGGTGTCAGTTTCAAAGTTTTAATGTATTGACGGGGGGGAGGGGGGGGGGGGGGTGTTGAAGTTATTAGGCAATACATTATACACTTACGTATATTACGGGTTGCAGAACTTGCAGATGGGTGAATGTCAGTAATGTCAATATCTGAGTAATGTCGAAAAAGGCCACTGTCAAAAAGTAGTTTTGTGTAAGAAGTTTTTACCGAAAGAAGTCGGGTTGTACCATCAATCATCATGAGTTGGTCTAGGAGTTTTTGTTAGTTACTTTATAATAAAAATAAGAGTTTGAGTTTGAACGCCTCGTTTTATTAAAACTTCTTCAGCAAAAATCTACAAAACTAAATGTGGAAGTCTAAGAATAAATATAAGGTCAAAATTTCCTTCCAAAGGGTTACTTAAAGTATTGTTGCGAACTCGGGGTTCAATAATTCCAGTGTAACGATTTAACACGAAAACACTATTTATTTATTTCCACAATTACACACGACTACTGAATAACTCATTACTTAACACTTTATAGCCTTCTAATATCGCTTCGTAACTTTAGCTTACTTATAGCTCGACTAAAATAGGACTACTACTTAACCGCCGCTCTATGCGCCTTTTATATACAATCCTAAAATTACAGAAAAACCTAGAAAGTTCTTTATAAGAATTCTTGAATAATCTCACATAAAAAAACCGGTTGTAAACAACTGCCTTCTAGATTAAGCCAGACGAGCAATAAATCACTCGTGTCAGCCATGACGCGGCGCGGATAGGTCGCGAAGCTCCACCAACCAACACGCTCCCATGCGTTGCCCCGCCTCCCATGCGGCGTTGCTGCGAATCGTAACATTGCCCTCCTCCTAAGGCTGTTTGTCCCGAACAGATAGAGTTCCATGGTATCGTGCTAATCGATCCAAATGAACGACCTTCATCTTTGACCTAGGGGTCCGCTGGATCCTATACACCACATCATTAATCTTCTTTATAATTGTATAAGGTCCTTCCCAATTTTGGCTAAGTTTGGGCGACTTCCCCACCTTTCGCCTCGGATTGTATAACCACACCAAATCACCATCCTGGAAGCCGCGGGAGTTAGCTAGTAAGTCATATCTTGCTTTGGCTCGATCACTGGATATCCGCAGTTTATTCCTGACTTGTTCATGAACATTGTCCAGTCTCTCCTTAAGCTCCTCCATAAAATTCTCAGAGTTGAGTGAGTCTTTTTCTGGTGTTCCATACATCAAGTCTGCAGGAAGCCTCATTTCCCTTCCAAACATCACTTTCGCCGGAGTATAACCAGTGGCTTCATGCGTAGAGCTGATGTATGCCATCAACATGAGAGGTAGATGTTGGTCCCAATCACGCTGATGATCTGCCACCATTTTAGACAGGTAATGTTCCATGGTCCGATTAAACCTCTCTACCATCCCATCCGACTGTGGATGCAAAGGAGTTGTCCTGGTCTTGCGAATTCCGAGAAGTTCCATGACCTTCTGGAAAACAGCCGATTCAAAATTTCGACCCTGATCAGAATGAAGTTCGAGAGGGACCCCAAATCTGCAGAACATTTCATTTACTAGCACCGTTGCCACAGTCGTTGCTTCTTGATTAGGTAGGGCGTATGCTTCAGGCCATTTAGTGAAGTAATCCATGGCGACCAAGATGTATTTGTTGCCCGACTCAGTCTGAGGAAATGGTCCCGCGACATCAATTGCTACCCTCTCGAATGGAGCACCTACAGTGTACAGCACCATTCGGCCGCGTGATCTTGTTCGAGGTCCTTTTGTGGCACAACAAACTTCGCACTTGCGGCACCAAGATTCGACGTCTTCATGATAGTTCACCCAATAATACCGCTCTTTAATTTTGGCCAATGTTTTATTGACCCCAAAATGGCCTCCGCTTGTTCCGTTGTGCATTTCCTGTAGTACATCTGATTTTCTGCTACCAGGAACAACCAACTGACTGACTACGGACTTGCCATCCGGACTCTCCCACGCTCTCTTCAGTAGTCCATTTTCTATTTTGAGAGAGTGCCACTGGGCCCATAGCGCCTTCAGGTTTGGACTTTTACCAGCGATTTCTTGCCATTCTGGTCTCTTGTCGTCAGTCTTTGCAGAGAGAATGGGTCCAATATCTGAATCATTCAACTGTTCTTCTCGAAGCGTCTGTGTGGTCCAGCCATCGTTTACTTCCACCGACGTTCTCCTTACAGAAGGATGTCCTTCACGTTGCTGAGTTCTTCGACAATGCTGACTATCTTCTTTACATGGCCGTCTAGACAATGCATCGGCATTTCCGTGAGACCTTCCTGGTCGATGTTCAGTTTGGATCTTCTGTTCTTTAATGCGTCCGGTCTCTGTAACACTTTTGCCACCCAAATTATTGGCTTGACTGATCCTGGGATTCTTAACGGGCTCGGTCAACTGCCCCCTTACATTGAGCGGAATTGCTTTTTCCTGGAATCTAAGGCGTTCTTGGTTGCCGCTCGGTCTTCTAAACAACGGCGACGGACTTCTTGCCCTATGACGGCAGTTACTCTTGACGTGACCCAGTTTACCGCAGTTAAAACATTTTATGCCCCGATTGCCTGTTGATCGAGGAGTTCTTCCCAACAGGTCTTGCATATTTACTGCAATATCCTTCAACGCTTTATGTAAACTGGCAATGGATTCAGTCATAGACGTATTCTTCTTGTCACCGCAAGTTGCCACTCTTACACTTGCAGCAGAACTAGATGACACTCGTGACGCCTCGAATTCCAGGGCCCGAACTAGTGCCTCGCTGATATTCTTGGGTCTTACTAGACGTAAATGGTATCTCATGTCACTATCGCGAACTCCCTCAATGAACCTTTCGGCGGCAAATTGCGTTTGAAAAGATTCAGGGGCCGATGGATATGCCAGGTGAATTAGTCTGTCTATGTCCGCCTCAAATTCTTGTAACGATTCACCTGACTTCTGCTGTCTCATCCTCAGCTGGGCTTGGAACACGGTTTCTTTGTGCTCGTTTCCAAATCGTAGTTGGAGAGAGTGTACTAAAACGGCATAATTACTTTGATCAGCTGCCGACAGAGCAATTGGAGTAGTTCAGCCGCTTTTCCACGAAGTGCTACCACTAATGATGTAGCTTTCTGGGGGTCGGACCAGCCATTAGCTTTTGCAGCTGCCTCAAACTGGGTTTTATAAATTTCCCATGCCGTAGTACCGTCATAATCGGGAGGCTTAATTTTAGCGTTGGATGTGCTAAAGCTCTCTGTAGACACGTTGTCGTCCTCAAGTTGTTCCCGGAATTTCTTTTCTAGCTCGAGAACCCTCTGGTTGACAGCTTCGAGTCCTTCGTTAACGCCGTTAATGGATTCGTTCACGCCATTAATGGATTCGTTAACGGATTGCATTATTCTTTCTTCCAATTGTTGCTCCCTAGCTG
This sequence comes from Taphrorychus bicolor, assembly GCA_951812265.1. Lineage (NCBI taxonomy): Eukaryota > Metazoa > Arthropoda > Insecta > Coleoptera > Curculionidae > Taphrorychus > Taphrorychus bicolor. Next base: position 20,386,250 of record OX638301.1, read on the forward strand.
CGAGATGGTTCACTAATTCTTCTTTAAACCGTTTCTGTTCTTCCTTTTGTTCTTGATAATGATTTTTCTGCTCTTCTTTCTGTTCTTGATAACGTCGCTCCTGTACTTGATCACGTCTTTCTTGTTCCTCTTTTTGTTCTTTATAACGTTTTTCCTGCTCCACTTTTTGTTCCTTATAACGTCTTTCTTGCTCTTCCTTCTGTTGTTGCATAAGGGACAGCAGGGCGGCAAGTTGATCCTCCATCGCTTGATGCTGGCTTCTGGTCACTGACATAAACACGTAATGTCCGGCAATGAAGCACTCACTTACAGTTCAGCAATATTAGTCCTCAAATTCCCACTGGAATCGCACTTCTGACACCAATTGTTGCGAACTCGGGGTTCAATAATTCCAGTGTAACGATTTAACACGAAAACACTATTTATTTATTTCCACAATTACACACGACTACTGAATAACTCATTACTTAACACTTTATAGCCTTCTAATATCGCTTCGTAACTTTAGCTTACTTATAGCTCGACTAAAATACGACTACTACTTAACCGCCGCTCTATGCGCCTTTTATATACAATCCTAAAATTACAGAAAAACCTAGAAAGTTCTTTATAAGAATTCTTGAATAATCTCACATAAAAAAAACGGTTGTAAACAACTGCCTTCTAGATTAAGCCAGACGAGCAATAAATCACTCGTGTCAGCCATGACGCAGCGCGGATAGGTCGCGAAGCTCCACCAACCAACACGCTCCCATGCGTTGCCCCGCCTCCCATGCGGCGTTGCTGCGAATCGTAACAGTATGTTGTAACGGTTGAAAACTGTCGCTAGAATTAGTCATGCAAATGCAGATATTTGTCGTTTATTTGGGGCTGAAACGTTTGGTGTTCTGCCCGAGTATAAAGATTTGAGGTTGTTTATTTACCTTTTTTAAGATATGAGGTTGTTTATTTACCTTTTTTTGTTGCTAACCTGTGGAAGGCGGGTAGTGTTCGCGTTTTATTTTTGCCAGGATTCTCACCACTGTACTGGCAGTGAATTGCGCCCATTTTGCGTGCCTTTGCTTCAATAAGGGAGGCCACAGATTTTATTATGTTTTATAAAATTATAACCCCAAAACTTGGAAATAAATAAATAACTGAATTATTTCAAATGTCGGATTGATTGACTGATATATTGACGGATTGGCAATGGGTGAATTGTGTAGATATGGAAGTGACTGCCTATCAGCCTAAGTACTTCCGTTTTTTGGCTGGAAGTCCGCGATGTTTGAGAACACTTTGCTACTTCTTTGCTTGCACCTAATAGCCCATTGTTAGCTGTTCGTAAGTCAAAAGTTATTTTATGTGGGACAAACTTAAAGTGATACATTTTGCTTATTTTCTGAGGAGTAAAAACGGCAGCAAGAGCAAGTATTTTGGGTGTCGTTCAAAAACGCCTTTTGACAACGATGATAATTGTCATTCGTTAATTATGCGTTGCGCGCTGGCGCTCTCGACCAATATCTTTTCCCCACTCCCACCTTTTATCTATAGAAAATCAGAATATTGGAGAAGATCTTTCTTTCTGGACCAAGACTGATCAGATTTGTAGTAGTATTTCAACTTCCCTTAGTTGGTGTTCCCTTAGTTTTGAGAGGTCACTCGATCAGTTTTTGAGACGTTTGTGGATGAGGGAAGTTGAACCGAATTTCGGGATTCTGCAGCAAGAGGTCGGTCATCTTTCAGGTTTAGGGGTTTTTCTTTTCCTTCCACTGAGCCTTTTGTATTTCCTTTCTATCAGAGTTTGGGCCTACAAGCTAAGCATTTGTCGATCTATACTACGATCCAGGGCCACATAAGCCACTGTACCACGTGTCTGCAAGGTTAATGTGAGGGCCGAAAACAGCAACACCACTTGTTTATTTTGTTCTGTTTTTGAGAACCCTCGTGGACGAGGTAATTATTTATTAATTTGTCTATGTTTAGAGTTTTATGATTTTTTTTTATTTGTTGGATTTTTCCATTTCAATCTGGGGTCATTATAGGGTTAAATTGTCTGGGTGGATTACATTCAATTATCGAATAACTCTTGTGTATTTTATTTTTGATTTTAAGTTTGCAAAGTCAATTTGATGTAAAGAAGTTCATGAGTAAAATTTTCCTGTCACTTTATTAGTTAACTTATTAATGTAATCGCTGCGTAGTGATATCTGTCGCTAACCACACTCCCCTCAAATCACAAATGCACTCGAAACGCGAATGGGCCCGCCGATGCTCCTTTCTTGCCCGCACAGTCACTTTAGGAACTAAACTCATACTACGAACGTCAATCTTTCCCCACGGATTAAAAGTGCAGCTTCTGGACTATGGAAACCAAGATTAGGCTCACTGCTTGCTAATGCGCACATTCTTCTGCGCAAGACATATGCGGAGGATACGCCCACCGAAAAAATTGCGTTTTTGGCCGGACGCCCTAGTGCGCTCTCGGAGTATTCTCATCCTTCTATTCGCAATGAGAAAACTAAGGATGGTAGTAATGTTGCAGCGCACAGAGCAGCCTACCCAAAAACTCTAGAAGAACAAAAGTTTGAGGTTAGGTCAACTCTGAGTACTTTTTGACATGGAAAAAAAAATGTAATAACGAAAGACCGGAGATTTGTTTTTTTGATTATAGGCTCGTATTTATTTTAAAACAAATTAGTGGAATAAGTAATAAATACTCATCGGGCGGATTGCAACATCGCTTGGTGGTAGTGAGGGTGGACCGTTCCAGTCAAAGATCGCGTGGGTTCAAATACTACGTCCTACAATAACACCAAGATTATCAAGTGTATTGTGTATTGATTTCTTGATACCTGACTTGTAAGCCAAGGCAAGGAAGGGCGCCAAAAGACTATATCAAGTGTATTGTGTATTGATTTGTTGATACCTGACTTGTAAGCCAGGACAAAGAAAGGCGCCAATATCTTATAGGATGGTTAGATGTTTTCTGATCATGAAAATGGTGAGTATTGGGTCTTTTTGAGGTTTTATGATTATAATTAATTAAATTAAATTACATTATTATAATTATTATTATGGTTTTATTATCAATATCAACTGACTAATGTGTAAATGTTACGCGCGTAACCGCCAAAAAAAAACCTAAAAAGTTAAGTTAACGGCATTACGGCATTGTCATATTATGTAAATAATATTCAGGAATAAAAATAAGCTTATTTTAAATTATGAGTTTTTAGTTTTTTCTTACACCACACCATGCTAATTTGGCAAGTTAACTAACAGCTCAAACATTTTAGAAAATAAAAATAATTCTTAGTATTTTTTATGTAGATATAATATATTACCATGACATAAATTATTATAAAACTTAATAAAACATAAAGCTTGGCATCGTCCATTTTTCAAAACTAAGAGGCGGAGCTTGGCAGCCGCGCATGCGCTTTTGTTGCCACTGAGCCGGACTTTTTCGGGCTGAACTTTTTAATGTTACGTTATAATTATATGTCAATTAATTATTATATGCTCAGTCCCAACTAACTAATTTGAAAAAAATTGCCCTCTTAGAAATCATTTGACCTGGCGGAGGACTGAACGGAACAAGTGAGCCCCTCGCCTTATGAAGCCCCTCCTCTTATGAAAACCTCGAGGAGGTAAAAAAGGACTGGCGGAGGACTGAACGGTGGTAGGCGGAGCCCTCCTGCGTCACCTCACAAAAAACAGTGTTTGGTCCAAGTTTTCGAGATATTAGCGACAAAAAAAATGCAATGCGCACCATTGCAAGCTGGAAACGGTAAGCAGGTTTAACATACTTTAGGCTAGTAAGCTTTATTAAGCTTACTGTTGCTGAGATATCGGCCTCAGAAAATGTCTTTACAAAAATCGAAAAAGCATTGTAGTTCAGCAATGCCTTAATACCGAACAACCAAATAAAAAAATTGTATTTATATTAATCACGTGTTTAGTTAGTAGAAACTTGCAGTGACTGGCAGCTTAAAAAAGGGTAGTTCAAGGCTCGGTCACCCTTAATTAATTTACGATGACGGTCTTCCACCGTAATAGCAAATTCAATTTTACAATTTTTTTGTTCTTGTCATTTTTTTGAGACACTGCTTGTTTCTGAGAAAATTACGATATTATGATAGGATTCAATGAGAAAAATAAAAAAAAAAATCTGAGAAAAACATGATAAAATGACTTTAACAGGCCCAGAAAGCATTACCAGCTAACTGTCATGTCAATAACTTGGCGTTTTTCTAGCCGCTCCTGTAGTTCTAACCATCAGTATCCCTTGGCAAGGACGGTTCCCATGTCTTGTATATTTAGATAGAAAATAAAATTAAAAATTAAGGATTAAAGCCCCTTTTGAGGTTTTATGTTTTGGGATACGAGAGTTTTACTGGAAGAGCTTAATTATATTTCTTTTTGTATTATTTGTTTTATTTATGAGCAGTATAAATAATACCATTTGCCGTTTATTTAAACTGAGTCCAGAGGACAAGTAATGCGGGATTGGGATCACACCCGTTTATAACCTTGCAATGACCTGCTGTCGCACCTGCATTCTTTTAGCGGTCCAACTGTACAGCAGCATGGAACTCAGTAAACTCCGGGTGCCTATAGGGGATCTCTGCGGTCTTTGGCCGATCTCAAGCTCTGTTGTATTGTACGAGTAGGTTTAAAGATAGTTTTAACATTGTGCTTTACCGGTAGCCTGCCGATCCTGTCCGTTACATTGTGGATGTATGGTAGACTAGTCCATCTGCGCTTTTCTTCATCTTCTCTTGCCTAAACTAAAAGCTCTTTCCAGATGCTTCACTTCCCGTTCCAATTGAGCCGGCTCACAAATTCTCTTGGCTCTCACAGACAGAGTATTTATGAATCCCATTTTCTGCCTGGGATAATGAATGAATCCATTATTGTCGTATCGGTCAGTGTGTGTTGGTTTGTATAAATGGTGTGCGCAAGCTTCCTCTTAATGCAAGAGGTTTGGAAAGACTGGCCTTAGGTGGATTGGATGTCAAGTTGGAGACAATCTGTGCTTTTGAGGTTAAGAGTGTCTGAAAAGGTCATGAGGCAATCCCAGATGGCCACTACATGTTTTGTTATAATAGATTGTTTTTAATAATAAATAAAGAAGAAAAGTTTATTTTTACAGTCCACAAGTTTGTCAATTTTTAATTAATTAATGCACCTTTTACATGGTCCTTCGAACCGGACCATGAAGTTCAATAATCAGATATTTTAAGAAAATATATATTTCTTGGAATTTTGAATTGACTAATATTTTTTAAATCATCAATAATTGTTTTCCAAACTCCTAATAAATGCAATGAAACTTTATTATTCCAATCCGATTTGAGTTTCCAAAATTCTTGAATTATAAGTTTTGCAACAACTACTACAGGATTCAATAGTCCTAGTGGGTCAAAGATCTGACATATGTGGGATAAAATACTACGGTTTTCCACTTTATTTTTAAATAAGTTATTTTTTGTATTAATACTATACATGGTCAAATCATTATTCGAATCCCAGTACACCCCGAATGTTTGATTTTGTTCATTTTTGCCACTAATCAAAATACTTGAATCTAAGATTTATAGTAAAACGGTGCTTTAATTAATTAAAAATTTATAAATTTGTGGACTGTAAAAATAAACTTCTGGTCTTTATTTATTATTAAAAAACAAGCTATTACAACAAAACATATACTGGCCATCCGGGATTGCCTCTAACCTTTTCTGATACTCTCAACCTCAGAAACACAGTTTGTCTCCAACTTGACATCCAATCCACCTAAGGCCAGTCTTTCCAAAACTCTTGCATTAACACTTCCCATTCGGCCTCCTTGATACTTTTCTATCTCCATAGTGAATTGAATTTTTGTGTTGATACAGTTGAGGTGTAAGAGGAAGCTTTGAAGTTCGCCCTCGCCATGGATCCAAATAACACGTATCGGAACCAGCACTTTGGCCTCTTATTTGCCGTTGCCAACGCCTTGGTCTCGAAAATGTCCTTAAAATAATTGGCTCTTACTGGGCTAAGGGAGCTGCTCGTAGCCATACCATCAGTTTGTTCGCAGAAGTCTTCCTTCCGTTGAAGTTAGGCAGAATTCTACAACGCGCAAAACCACCAAAAAGCAATCTCATCTTTGCAAAAAGGAAAGCTCTGAAACCCTTGAACAGAAACTAGGATATTCTCGATTTACCAGCAGATAAAGGAAACGCAACTGTATTAAGGTCAACATTGGATTGCGAAGGAAAAATCAAGACACTGTTAGGTCCCACCACCTAAAAGAAGTTAACTCGCGATCCAACCGCCCGGATTCTGAGGGGCACAAACAATTGAATCAAGGATGTGGCATCGGATGAAATGACTAAGCTTAAAAAAACAGAAGCCTTGCCATCAAGGCCGTACGGTTTGGCAAAGATCCACAAACCGGATGTGACACTGAGACCCATCGTGAGCACCATAGGAAGCCCCACCTACGAAATCCCGAAACACCTCACAAACCTGCTGCAACCAGTAGGAAATTTAGCAACAATAGGACACAAAACATCTTCGTATAGAAAGGATAGATCAAATTGGAGGCTCGGTTAACTGTTTTAAGTTTGCCTTCCTATTGTGTGAGAGCGCCACTAGTACTCCGTTGTCAAAGGTTACAGTTTTTTTTGATTGATTTGAAGGTGACAATGACGAGACACTTAAAATTCACGTCTTTCTCAACTTGGCACTACTCAAATTTTGGGACAAATTTCGTTTAATTTCAATGATTTCGACTTGTTACTTATTGAGTGTATCATTTAGTTCAAAATAGTTAATTATTACATATATGTGATTATTTGAGGATGGTAGAAATCTTATGTGGTAAAACTGGAAATCCAGGTGCTTTTCCTGTTTTATGTAGAACCCAAGGTACGATTTATCAAATTTATAAGGAATACCTATGTAAAATATACTTTATGGGATTTTCTCGTTTTGAATGTCTTTAGACATACATTTTTCCATAAAAAATTTAAAATAAAGTGATTTTTGCATATCGTGGCCATCACCATTCTAGTTTGTACACTCTCTAATATTCTCTTATTCATATGGCATTTAAAAAAAGAAACGGTATATATTAGCCAGATTACCATGTTGAACATGATACGGAAAGCATAAAATATTGGGTAAACAGTTAATTTTATAAAAAAATATTAAAAATTGATAGTTTATACTATTTATTATACAATTGCACATGTATAATAGAAACTATTGTTTCCTAATGTTCACATGTTATTTCCGCAAAAAAAAATACATTTACATCAACAACATTTGCAGAGATTATTAAAGAAATTAAACCTCTGAAAGACATTGATGGTACATTTGAAAAACATAGATTAATGCATCATCAAACAAAGAGATTCTAGAAAATCATGGAAATGCATCTGAAGACCCAAAGCACACAGTCAACTTAACTCGCCTTCTTTCTCTGACAATGTAATCCATCAAAGAAGATTTATTCCAGATACTCAAACATTAACAGGTATAATAAATGAGTAAACTCCATAAATGAGTTATTATGTATTATGACACAATATTCAAACATGAGAAATTTAATGATTATAATCTACTAGTGTACTAATAATTATAGTAACATATTACGTAGTAAATCTTGCCAGTTGTTGAAATAATTAATTTTCTGCCTATTTAAAATACTACCTACTAAGTGTAACAATATTTGTGAGAAAAACCACATTTGAATTCATCTCTTTTCTTTGTTACAATAAAGTACAAATATCATATTTATGGAATTCTAGGTAACGTCATTTTAGATTTTATTGCTTTAATAATTTAAATATATTCCATTCACTCTTAATAAAAAAGTAGATGTTTGTAAAAAAAAGGTTATTTTTCTTCTATACTTCAATAATTGTAAAAAAGCGCGGTTAAGTTAAAAAACATTAAAATTTTACTCAAAATCACGTATTGAAATACTGTCTTTCTAATTTCTAATTTGTGGTAAAATAACGACTTGCAAGACATCCTGTATAGTAATTAAAATAGTAGTGTTAGTATTAGTATAATTGCGTCTGTAGGAATTTACAAGTGATTCAGTTGCTGAATGCCACAAACGTCACTTGTAAAATAGTAGTATTAAGTAAGTCCATAATAGGGGGTGCTCATTTGAAAACGACATTTAGTTGGCTGGGAAATATCAAGACAAAAGGATGAAAGAACAAAAATCCATCTACATCGATTATGCCATCCTTTTCTGTCAAAAATTCATAACCTTCTAGACGACGTTTTCTAATCAACACGGGGTATATAATATATTTGGAATTGCAGCACAGAAAAATGGGTAGGCGAATTTTTATTTAGTATTTAGATAATTAAATGTTGTAGTTTTTGTGTATATTTGTATATTAAACAATATTTTCAATCGTGCACTTGGACGTAAGTAGATACCTAAATTCTAAGAATTGCCTATATTTTAGTTAATGCCACAACACTTTTAAGTTTTTTTTTATTTCATAGAATTTAAACTGTGCAGGATGATTGATTTCAAAATCAAACACTATTTTTAATTACCACATACTAAACTCACACTAAGAAGATCTGTCACTTATCTTATCCTGCTAACTTCAATCGCAATATAAAAGTACAAAATAGTCCGTAAACTACTAATACTATTAATAGTAGGTAGGCTATTATATATAAATTGTATAAGATTATTCACATCAAAAACATTTTTAAAGTAGTTCTCTATAAATAGAATACCATAATCTATTAGATAGACCAGCAGGTTGTTTCAGGAAGAGGATATGTGCTTCAATATCTTATTCTATATTTTTTTTAAGCGAAAATGTTCCTATATACTTGGGATATAATTAGAGTATATCCTACATAAAGCCTCTGCCGATATAAGCGTATAAAGGGACATTTTTGCTTAGAATGAAATGTAGAATAACATATTGAATCACATGCATCTTCTTCTGAAACATCCTGTATAATGGTGCCTTCCAAAAAGCGGAATAAAAAATGGTGAATGCGCCAGGATTTCTAAAACTATGCCTTCCTATTAACAGATGGCGCTGAAAAATATCGCCAAGGTGTAACATTTCACTTTCCGTTCTATATGGGGATGTTTTGTACAATAGGAAATACTGACAGCTTTATAAAAGACTCCACTCATTTCGTCAAAAACTACAATCTTTGAGCCATTCTTCAGGAGTAATTCTCTTTAGCTTCGGTATTGTTTCGCTCTTCACGATGATACTCATTAAGGAAACGATGGAACATATTAACCAGAAATTTTCACAAGATATTGCCAAGTTGTTCCAACACTACCTAACCACTATATATTTTTAATGTAATGAAGACCTCTACGAGCAAACTGATGGTGTAGCTATGTATGAATTTTTGGGACCAAGGCATTGGCAACGGTAAATTAGAGCCCAAAGTGGGAGTAATAAAGATTCTGTCTGTGATAGCTAAGAAAATTTGTGAGCCGGCTGAATTGCAACGGAGAATGAGGCATCTGGAAAGAGCTTTTGGTTGGAATGGATACAACAAGCACGAGTTCGATAGGGCGGTTCGTCCAAAGAATGTAGAGCGCCAAGAAGGAACAATGGGAGAAGATGGATAAAAGCGCGGATGGACTATTCTACCATACATCCACAAAGTAAGGGACAGGATCGGTAGGCCACTGGAAAAGCAAAGTGTTAAAAACTATCTTTAAACCAACTCGTACAGTACAATAGAGCTTTAGATCGCCCAAAGACCCCCGGCGTTTATCAAGTTTCTGTTCCATGCAGCTGTGACTCGGTATACATTGGCACCACAAAACGCAGTGTCAACACGAGGATTACGGAACACAAGAGGAGTTACAGGCTGGAACACAAAAGTCAGCAGTAGCGAAGCACGCTCTCTCCGAAGGTCACGACATCCTTTTCAACGAGGTGGATATCATACATCATTCGCAGCATTGCTATCCGAGACTAACGAGAGAGGCCATTGAGACCTTTAAACACGACAACAATTTCAACAGAAATGAGAAAATTACGTTTATAAATGCAGACTGGAAGCAAGTTCTATGACATATTTTAAGTGCGCCAAAACCCCGCGCCACCACTACCCCCACTCCAGTCCTTCCACTGCCGCGCGACGGCGGGAAATAAATACCAAGGAGCTCACCACAGTCGAATTAGTCAACGTCGAGAAGCCCGGGAAATCACATCGCCCATTGCCTCACCGCCTTTGATTATGTCTGCCTCAGCTGTAGACGAAACATCAGAAAGAAATTCCATTGAAACACTGGTTCAAAGCCCGGAAAATACTTTAGATTGTATGAATGGACTTTTGTTCGGACTAGGCATTAAGCAAGATAATTCCGGCAACAAAGATTCAAAAACAAAACGACATATCTTGGCAACTCTAAGTTATTTTCAAAGTTAAGAGCAAATATGCTTGAATGGTTCATAAAAGGAAATTATTATAAAGAAATAACAAAATAGCTTTTTGATACAGCCACTCACAAGTTGATAAAAAAATCATTCATGCAAAAATGTTATTACATTCACAGAGGCGGGCTAGTTTCTACTTTCAGACCATCAGCAGAGACTGCGATGTGATGACGAGCAAATGTACATGATAAAGAGGAGAGGGGTGAACTCCAAGAACAGTTGTTTAGTTAGAGGTGATTACAGATTGCTTGGCGTTCCCACATCAGCTGAAAATTTTATTAATTTGTAAACAGCATCTAAAACTCCACTGACGTAACTTCAAAACATCTCATTTAACTAGAACTCACTCAATTATCGCACTGCCAGTTTCGAAAATACGCCTTGTCCACCTGTCAAAGAATGTAATTTATAAGCTAAAATGTCATGACTGAAACCCCTCATATTAAGTGGGACCGCAATTTTCGTTACCTGAAAACGCAGATAGAAGATCTACCTCGTCTTCCGGCAATCATCTCACAGATTTTCAATATAATTTTGAAGCCAGCTTTGATGAAAATGCTTTTTTGGGCATCACTTTTAAAGAATGCAATAGATTAGACTTCACAGAGAACCTTAAAATTGGCCAAAACAAAGAAAGCGGGGGAAAAAAAATACATATATCACAAAGACGGAAAAGTCGTGGTCGTTTTTGGATAATGCATTTTTGCCAGCAGGAGAAGAGTGTCGTTTCGCTTAGACCTTTTTAGACAAAACTCAAATCTGCTTGATCTTATTCAGACACAAATCACAAATTACCAGACTGTTAAAAAGGTTTCCTACTGATAATTCTGATGACGCTTGAGAAAACAACTGCCACCAACAACCATCAACCACCAACAACCCCTCTCTCTTTCTCTCGCCATCTTGATGAATTGAGATTTCTATCTAATCCCGCCTCTTAAGCGTGACAATCTCCTTAATGAATCGGACAATATCGTCGGGACAAAAACCAAAAACCGCGGTTCGGTCCGACACAAAAGGGGTGAATAGATATTTCCAGAGATGCCCCCATTCATTATTCATCCCTCCTCACGGCCGCGGCGCTCTCTTCCCCCGTCTTCCCCCGCGGGTCCCCAAACAGACCGCGTCGTATCGTTGAACACGGCTTTGCAATAAAGCTTATTCCCGATTTGTTTGTCTAGCGCCAAAAACAAAAAGAACACTGAAAGGGTTGTGTTTTCCGTGTTTGTAGTTTTATTGGCATATTTTGTTTACGGCTTGTTTCTTCTTTTGTTTTTTTTTGGTTTCGCTCTGTGCACGAGGAGAGAGTGTCCTCTGCCGCAGACTAATTTGGGATTCTATGACAATATGTTTTTCCGCTATCCAAACAACAGTCATTCAAATCTTTTTTTTCCATGGGGAAGGTTTGGCACCGATCTCACGAAAATAAACTTAATTACGACCTCTACGAATGGTTTTACGTGTGGGCCGAAGGCGCCAAGTTTTCTTGTTTTAAACACATATGCACGAGTTCAATTGAATAGCAACATTGTGGTCGATTACGTAATAACATGCTTTTAGCGTTTAAAGATTTATCACTTCATTTAGACAACAGGAGCTCAATTCTTGACTCTGGGGAACAAAGTTGCCTCAGGGAGTGACGTCTAATGCTGCATAGCAGATTCCTCAAACAAATATATGTAATATTTGCCATATTCTCCTTTAGAACTAATCTCCCTAGTTTCAAGAAAGTGATCCAGGACGAACAGGGGCTTTTGCTTCAGTGGTTTGGTAAAATTGAGAGACTTCGGTTACGTCTTATCTGGTTACATTCCTTTTTCAAGAGTAGATTAGTTATACTGTCCTTAGCCCTGACTACGGACTCAAACTAAAGAAGCTGAGAATATAACCTGAACTTTTTCTCTTTTCGTGTGTTGATTCAAATTACTTGCCAACCTCTAGATACCTCTAGATACTACCCCAACCTCTAGATACTATCCAGGGTAATCTGAATTCACGTTTAGGTATTTCAACCATTCAGTTATTTTTGGCATCAGCCCCTGCCATGGAATTTTCCCAGTATAACATCGATTGCGTTTGTTTGTTTACTTGTTGTCAAAATAAATTTGTCAAAAAGTGTCATTGAAATTTAGTTGTTGCCGATTTTTTATATATTATCAAGTGCATTTTCTATATTATAAAACTTTATTTTGCAACTAAAATGCCGAAAGTAGCTAATACGAAGATCTAAACTTGTTCAGCATCGCCTTAGCTGAGCAGATTTCCAATATTTTTGGGGTAAGCATGCCTTCCATCTAGACATTTTTAGGTATTGGCTGTGGGGCCTATTTGAAGACTGGAAATACTACTTAATGTCTTCCTGCTTATACATATCTACTGTCTGTTTTTTGTCCATGTAGTGCAATAATAATAATTTCATTAACGGAGGCAGGCAAAGCAAAATAATGTTTGCAAGTACCAGCAGCCCCAACACGTAACGTCTACTTGACGGATTTCCTGTAATCGCAGGCTAATTTGATAGATACTAAAACCAAAAAAGCTATTCAAATTCAAACTGCCCTCAAAGCGCTTACATATAGGACATAGGAATTACCAGGTAGATACCAATTAATTTTTTTAAAAGCCTAAATTTACAAAACTGATTTCACTTGACAGGTTTTCTAGAAGAAATTATAAACAATTTTAAAACCTATTCTTCCAAATGTTGTTCATACTCTGGTTGCTCTTGTTAATCAAACTTTTACGTTTAGTAGCATTTCCAGTTTAAGAAAAAAAAATTAGAGAGAATTATTAAATTAAATTGTTAATTAGATGGTATGTTTCAAATATGTTTTAATTTTTAGGTTGGTGGAAATATAAAAATAAAAGTACAAATTTAAAGTAACAGGAAAGTTTCATAAAGCCCATCAGAGCAGAAAAAAAGTCCTGCAAGATATATCCTCCTGTAAGATATGTCAGATCAGAACTTTGAGATGTTTAAAAGTGGGAAGAGCGAGTTGCATAGAAGATATTTCTTAGGGAAAGCTGGAGGATTAATAGGCAAAGACACGGATTCCTCATAAACCCACGCAGGGTTTTTTGATATGTAAAAAAAATATACTACTTCTAGCGTTAAAGACCGCTGGATGTACCTACCGAGAAGATTCAACGCAACTCAAATTGCTGCCTGTCATAGTCGAGAAGCATGGAATATTCCTATGCCCTCAGCACTCTCGCAATCTCAGAAGTCCATGATTGAGTTTTTGTGCATGGAAGTATGGACTGTCTCGAATTTACGTAATCATTTGTTACCAGCTTCTAGAAGGTAAGACCGTTTCGAGGTCCGTTTTCTTTACTTTACAAACAAGATTAATATTATAACATTTTGTTGTGATCTCCGTATAACTTAGGCATTGTCCGTGAGCGCAGGACCGCCACTGGTGTCACCGTCGCGAGAAACAGTCATCGGGTGTTTTCGCGAGTGATCGGGGCGAATCGGACTCTCGCCTGAAGCAGTATTGCCAAGTCAAGGATTTTATCCTTAGATCTAAGGATTTTTTGGAACGTTTAGGAATTTAGGAGGATTTCGTAAAATCTGTTAGAATCTGAGGATTTTCTCTTGCATACAGATGTTGACTAATTAAAAGCGACAAATACGAAACATAATTATAACCGCATAAAAAACACAACGCATTATGATATTCGCGAAACGACACTACTACTACTAGTGGAGCTGAAATCCAGAGAGTAAACAGAGCACTTTGAGTAAGGGCGACTTTTACAAGTTCAAGTAAAACTTCAGATTGAAGATAAAACACCAGTCTTGACGTACATTTCATCGTTTATCTGACAGATAAACAATGCAATGTAGGTTCTATCTGGAGTTTTATCTTCAATCTGAAGTTTTACTTGAAGTTGTAAAAGTCGCCCTAAAGCTGCATGATCTCGGCACAATTAACCATTCCAGAACAGCTGTTTTCGATAAAGTTCCGCCATACTGATTCGTAGGGCAATCAAACCATGTAGCCAAATTTACGAAATATTCTGTGGTTATAAGGAGCAGAGGGTTCGCCATTTTCATGCAAAAATATCCGGCAAAACTGCTAAGAAGGGCGCCAAAATTGTGGAGCAGAAAGGTTTCTCCTTATGTAATATACGAGGTGTTTATTAGAAAACCCCATCTAGCAAGCAATGAAATTTTGACAGAAAAGGATATCAAAGTAAATGGACTCTTGTTTCTCAATCCTTTTCTTTTGACATTTCACAGTCAACTAGATGAAGTTTTCTAATGAACACATGATACTACCGTGTTGGTTTCACTTGTGTGGGGGAGAGAATGCAGAAACCATTGTTTTGCATTTTGCACTGTGTTTTTGGGTATTTTCATCCATGGGACACACCAATGTGCGATCATTCTGAGACGACAACACCGTTAAGGGGGCACACAACTGCGGCCAAAAATGGAACGGATATTTTAAGGAAATGTCGACAATTGTTGCTCTCTCCATACTATCTCTTAGCTCGTTGGATTGAGTATGATAATGACATGACAATGACAGATGATTGACCTTATTGACGACTAGAACAGCTCATATCGATAAAAGTCCGCCATACTGATTCGTGGGGCATTCAAACCATGTAGCCAAATTTACGAAATTTTCCGTGGTTATAAGGAGATAGTGAATAAGAATTAAGAATCAAAGAAAATTAAAAGCAGAAAGTTGTACCTGAATATCTTTTGTTACCAAGATACAGGGTGATAATGTTTCAAATTTTTTACAGGTTTTGTTTCATAGTTGCTTCAGTTCTTGACATAGAAGGATTAAAGTTTGTACATACGGGACTCTTTAGAATCTCCACAAGAACAATTCACAAATTATGTTGAAAACATGGACACAGGATAATAGTTTTTCAGGGGTCAGGCCTCTTTTTACCTTTCCAAACTGTTTTGTGGTGCTGTAATTGTAACCTACAGTTTCTTTGTTAAAAATATTGCAAAAAGCAACTTCGACAACTACAAAAACAAAACATAATTAATTATTCAAATTGTCTAACTAAAGATGTGCCAAAAGCAATTAATTTGAAGATTAGCATTTTCTTAATTAAACAGCATTTTTTGTTGAAAATATAGCAAAAAGCACGAGAACACTAAATAACATAAACAATTCAAATTACTTTATTGAAAAAATGACAGAAACAAGAAAGTTAAAATTTGGCATACACAGCGATGAAAAGTTTAAATATGCCGAACGTTACAAATTGTTTAATTGTAAATATGACAGAAACAAGCTACTTGATATTTGGCGTATTTTTAATTAACCTGCAGTTTCTAGGTTAAAAATATAGCGAAAAGTAAGCAACTATGCCAAAAGTGCTAAATATAGTTAACTTAAAAAGTGACAAAAGCAATACATTTAAAACTTTGCATATTTTTAATTAACCAATATTTTTTGTTGGAAATATGGAAAAAAAGACTGAAAACCCGCAAAACCAATAAATGTCTTGAACATTTTAAATATGCTTTAATTATGTCGAACGTATCAAATATGCTTTAATTGTGCCGACGTTGGTTAAATGCAAATATGACAGAAACAGGCAACTTCCAATTTGGCATATTTTTAATTAACCGTTGTTTTCTATGTTGAAACTATGGCTGTATGGTGTAATTAAACTGCAATTATGAAAAATAAATTTGTTTGACGTTTTAGGATTATCTTTCGTACTTCGTACAGCTATAAAACTATGAAACTATGAATATTTCTAAAGTTAAGTGTCTAGGCATTTTTTTGAAAAATAAAATATTCACAATTTAATTGAACAATAAAACCAAACAAATATAATTTTTGTCCCACGGCTTCGATGATAAAACTTAGCGAGTGGATAGCCCATCTCTTCATAACCAAAAACAGAAATATGCACTATTCCAGAAGTGTCAAATGACATTAGTGTCACCTGTCATCAAATGTCAATAATTTATATGTCTACGCTTTTTTAACTATTTAGAGCCTTGGAGCTTTTGCCTAAAAGAGACAATTTTGGAATATACTATAAATAAATCTCAAATCAAACATGAAACATGATGATCAAGATCAAGTTTTAATAGACGTTATTGATTTTTGATCCAATTTGTTAAGATGTGGTTTTGATTTTTGGGTTGTGGGACCAGGGGTGTTATTCAAAATCAGTTATGAACTTGCCGAGGTTTCGCCATATATTACAGCATCCTCAGGACAAATTCAGGTAGATTTTGAGAGTCATCGGCTTTCTAAACATTAAGTACAAAGGTCGACAAGAGGTTGCTGTCCATGCCAATAGTCGTTCGTCTCTTGTCGACCTTTGTACTTAATGTTTAGAAAGCCGATGACTCTCAAATCTATCTGAATTTGTCCTGAGGATGCTGTAATATATGGCGAAACCTCGACAAGTTCATAACTGATTTTGAATCAAGTTTTAAGTTCGCTCTCATATCTAAATAAGTTGGTGCGCCATATTGCCTTGGGGGGCAAACATGTCAAATGACGTAATTCTCGAACGGTCAATACGCTGCAAGCGTCAGCCGTCAATTGTCAAATGGTAAATGTCATTGATTGGATGTCGTGTCGACTGTCGTTACTTGTTGCTCTAGCTCTCGTTCGTATTTCAAGAATTGAAAAATATTTGTAAAAATTTTGAAAAAAATAGGGACTTTTTTCGCATGACATGTTGGCAACACTGGCCTGAAGGCGATCAGGGGTCGGGTCGCTTGGCACAACAACGTGTGCTTTGTTTTTATAATTCTTTTTCGTATTTTGAGCAACAAGTAGTAAATATCGTTGTTTTAATAATAAATAAATGTCTATTTGACTTCGTTGTGCATCATTTTCTCGAAGCACAAACCAAAAGGTGATATTACAGTCCATTATTCGTTGGGCCAATACATTGGTCCTTTTCGAGCCGGATCGTCGTTTGACCTGCTGCCTGTTGCTGAGCCGTCGTTGTTCAGAATCCTGATACCAGGTAATCGTCGTGCTCAGGGCTTTGTTGAGGCTTTTTGGAAGAGCTACAGTTGATTGTTGGCAAAAAACAATAGGAAGTGGGTAAGTCCTTTCTTTCCCTATTAAATCCCTATGCATTTTTTTATTTCGTTGTGCCAACAAAGTGGAGTACCTATTGTGTTTTATTTAATCATTTGTTGTGTAAGTACTGTATATTTAAAAATGGCTAATGAAGAGGCTAGTGCAGGTGCCTCGGCCAATAATCAAGTTAATGTTTCGATTGTTTCGAATGTGGATAAATTAGTTAGGGGCAGAGGCACTTGTAAAGCTCAGATGACCGCCTTTCAGAAGGTTTTGGAAAGGTTTGAGGTAAAATTTATTTTGAGTGGTGCCGAGCTATGTGAATTGGAAGGGAGGTTAACAAAATTGGACACAATTTATCAGAAATTTGATATGATTCAAGAGGAATTAGATTTTATTCATACAGATCAAGATGCTCAGGCTCTTGAGCGCGTTAATTTTGATGATCTCTATTTCGTTTTAAAGTCAAAAGCAAAAAGTTTATTTCAAAAATACAGTGCCGAACGTCAAAGTGAGGCAAATGTCAGCATGCATTCTAGCGGAAACGCCAGTGAAAATTGATCAGGTGAGCTTGGTTCAAATTTGGGCGGTGTTAAACTTCCTGTTATAACTTTGCCTAAGTTTTCTGGTGACTATAGGGCATGGCTTGAATTTCGAGACATATTTAGTAGTTTGATTCATGAAAATGAGTCTTTAAGTCCCATACAGAGGTTTCACTATTTAAGGGCCTCCTTGCAGGATGCAGCCGCAGAGGTTATTCGCTCGTTAGATTTTTCAGGTGCAAATTACAGTATCGCTTGGACTGCCCTTTGTGAGAGATATAATAATTCTCGTTTATTAGTTCACATGCATTTAAAGTCAATTTTTGAATTAGAAACAATACAAAAACAATCGTCCGTTAGAACTAGAACTTTAATAGACACAGTGTCAAAAAATTTAAATTCTTTAAAGGCGTTGGGACAAAGCGCCGAACATTGGGGTTCTATGATTGTGTACATAGTTGGTACAAAATTGGATAGTGTAACTGATCGTGAATGGGAACAATTTAAGGGCTCAAGTCAGGGCGAACTTTCTTGGGATGATTTGAAATGTTTTTTAAAGTCACGTGCGGACCTGCTTGAGACATTAGAGCGTCGAAAGTCAGAAAAACCTTTAGAGCCATTGGGTTCTCAAGGACATCGTCGTTTTGGTCATAATGACAAAAGTTTTCTGGGTAGCGAAATTAGGTGTCCCATTGGTAAAGATAATCATGTTGGCCGTAAATGCGGTGATTTCCTTAAGTTAATACCCAAAGAACGTTATGAAAAAATTAAACAGTTAAAGTTTTGTTTAAATTGTCTTAAACCTGGACATTTCAGTCAAGTTTGTCGAGCAGATCTTTGTTCGAAATGTAAATCTAAACATAATGTTTTGTTGCATTTGGGGTCCTTGCAATCAGCCAAAAATAATTCACCTATTGAGTATAATACAACTTCAAATGCCAAGATAGCACTTTCATCCCTCTCAGTTGGTAATGATATTTTACTTTCTACAGTTTTACTTGAGGTTAAAGATAGTGAAGGCGTTTGGCATGTTACACGGGCTATTCTTGATTCGGGTAATCAATCTAGTTTTGTGACTGATAGGTTTAGTGACAAATTAAAAATTAAAAAAGACAGTTTTGATCTTACAATTGGAGGCCTAGGTCAGAGTAATGCCAGGGTGTCAAAGAGATGTCACTTGAGTTGGATTGCCTGGTTTTGCCTCAGATAACTGATTCCATTCCCGCAAACAGGATTAATGTTCAAAACTTAAATATTCCCAAAAACATCATTTTGGCAGATCATTCTTTTCATAAACCTAGCTCCATAGATATTTTGATAGGATGTAAGTTATTTTATAGCTTGTTATGTATAGGTCAAATAAATTTAGGACCGCAAAATCCAATTTTGCAGAAAATACGTTTTGGATGGGTGGTGTCAGGTCCAATTCCGACTACTTATCCTCGTAAGTCAGTTTGTAACTTCGGCAAGAATTGTAACAATTCGGAAATGTTGTTCGACTTGCAAAAATTCTGGGCTATTGAGCATGAGTTTCCAAATAATAATAGGTCGTTGTCTGATGAAGAGAGAATGTGTGAGCTTGATTTTGAAAATTCATTTAAGAGAGACTTGAATGGAAGATTTGTGGTATCTATGCCTCTCAGGGAAGCACCAACTGTTTTGGGTGAGACATTAGAAATAGCTAAGCGCCGTTTCTGCTCTCTGGAGCGAAGATTTCAATCAGATCCCAAATTTCGTGAAAGATATCGTGAGTTTATCGACGAATATCAAAGTCTAGAACACATGACTGAAGTGAGTAAGTTTGGAGGTATTTCTGGAAGGGACCAGGCACCCACAGTTGCTTACTATATGCTCCATCATGGAGTATTGAGGGAGGAAAGTCTTACTACGAAGCTACGCGTTGTTTTTGACTGTAGTACAAAGAGCACGTCAGGAAAGTCTCTGAATGACATTCAAATCGTTGGCCCAGTATTGCAGCCTGATTTGCTCAGCATTTTGATTTGCTTTCGAGAAGGTCGGTATGTGATTTCAGCCGATATTACGAAAATGTATCGCCAGATTTTAATTGAACCATCTCAGCGTCCTTTGCAAAGAATTCTTTGGCGCAATTCACCTGATGAGCCGATAAAAGTCTTTGATTTAAACACAGTGACATATGGTCAGGCGTGTGCTAGCTTTCTGGCCGTAAGGTGCGTGGTACAATTGGCGAATGAGTGTGAGACTGAACTTCCACATATTTCAAAAATAATTAAAACCTCTTTTTATGTCGACGATTTCTTGTGTTCCATAGATAGCTTCAAGGAAGGAGCCTATATTTGTGGTAAGGTTTCTGAAGTCCTAAGCAAGGGTTGCTTTCAGTTGCGTAAGTGGATTTCGAACGAGCCTCGTGTCCTGGAGCCATTAAGAGCAGGATCGGAGAAATTTAATATCCTTGACTTTGGTGAAAAGGAGAAAACTAAAACTTTGGGTTTGTTATGGTCAAGTTCTTCCGATAGTTTGACTTACAAAATTGGTACACCGGGAGAGCCTATTAAGGTCAGCAAACGTTCTGTTTTGTCTCGCATCTCGCAGATTTTTGATCCCCTTGGATTACTGGCTCCTTACGTCATTGTAGCAAAAATACTTCTCCAGAGGTTGTGGCTTGAAAAATTGTCCTGGGATGAATCGCTACCTAGTGATCTTCACCAAATTTGGATTAAATTCTATAAGGAATTGCCTAAGTTGAATAAACTAGAGATTCCAAGGCATATTGTTTGCGTGAATGCAGTGTACTATGAATTGCATGGCTTTTCGGATGCGAGTGACCGAGCATATGGAGTTGCGGTATATATGAGGACCATTGACAATGATGGTAGGATTGCTGTGCGTTTGATATGTGCTAAAAGTAAGGTGAGTCCTTTAAAAACTTTGACAACTCCGCGTCTTGAAATTTGTGGTGCTCTTATGTTGGCGCGTTTGGTTGGTAAGATTTTGAGCTCAACAAACTTAAAGCTTAATAGATGTTTGCTATGGACGGATTCGACAATTGTGTTAGGGTGGTTGAGAACACCTCCTAATATGCTTAAAACATTTGTTAGTAATCGAGTTTCCGAAATACAATCAATAACAAAGGATTTTGAATGGAGGCATATAGCAACTAAGAACAATCCGTCTGACGTTCTATCTCGATGTGTCTACCCAGGTCAGTCTTTAGGGCTAGAAACTTGGTTTTTAGGACCACATTTTTTGGCTCTGATTGAGACGGATTGGCCTCAATCTATTTCAAAGGCAAATGGTTTACCCGATTTGCGTGTTAACAAAAAAATATCGTTTTTAGCTACTGAGCTTGATTCTTGGATTTTTGATAGGTTCTCTGGTTTTACTAAATTAATAAGAGTAACCGCTTTGGTTTATAGCTTCATGAATAATTGCAAGCGTAAGATGGCGGGATTAGAACCGATTAATGGTCATATTGAAGAAAAAGAACTTGACTCGGCAAAAATCTCGTTGGTACGGCTTTCTCAAAAAATTTCATATCCCGATGATTATTTACGTTTGGAATCTAAAGAACCATTACACTCTAAAAGCAGATTACTTTCCTTAAATCCATTCATGGATGACGATGGTATAATTCGCGTAGGAGGTAGGTTAAAGAATGCTCAATTTTGTTTCAATAAGCGTCATCCCATGTTAATATCGAGCAATCATCGCTTGCCTAAAATGATATGCAAGGAGGAGCATATAAGAACTTTGCATGCAGGTCCACAGCTATTATTAGCATCTATAAGAGAAACCTATTGGCCTATAGCTGGTAGAAATTTAGTGAAATCAGTTGTTCGCAATTGCGTTAAATGCTGTAGATTTAATGCGCAAAGCTTACAGCCTATTATGGGAAATTTACCTGAAAGGAGGTTGAAGGGTGGTAATGTTTTTGATTCTGTTGGAGTGGATTATACGGGTCCTCTTAATATTAAAGACAAAAGGGGCAGGGGTGCAAAATTGTCCAAGTGCTACGTAAGTGTTTTTGTATGCTTCGCCTCTAAAGTAGTATCAGATCTTACTAGCGAATGTTTTCTGATGTCGTTTAGAAGATTTGTTTCGCGCCGCGGGAAGCCAAGTCATGTGTACTCTGACAATGGGTTAAACTTTGTGGGTGCTAATAGGGAGTTAAAGGAATTAGGACGTTACTTGCAAGAAAATGCTGAGAGTCTTACTGAATTGTATTCTCGTGAAAATTTCCAGTGGCACTTTATACCTGCAAACTCTCCCCATTTTGGTGGCCTATGGGAGGCCGGTGTTAAATCGGCTGAGCATCACTTAAAGCGGGTTTCAGGTAACGCTAGTTTGACTTTTGAGGAGTTGACTACTTTGTTGGCACAAATCGAATCAATCCTAAATTCCCGACCTCTCACTCCCCTCTCATCCGATCCTAATGATTATAACCCCCCAACTCCCTCCCACTTCCTAATTGGAAAAAGCTTTATGAATTTACCTGATCCAGACGTTCGTCATATACCAGAATCCAGATTAACGCTTTATCAAAGAATCCAGCAACTAAAGCAACACTTCTGGAACCGTTTGGAGCAAGGAGTATGTGAGCGTACTTCAGCAAAGAACGAAATGGAAGCGGACGCAATCGCAGCTTCAGGAGGGATGCATGGTTTTAATTAAGGAGGAAAACAGCCCACCTTCGAAATGGCGCTTGGGTCGTGTGTCCGCTGTATTTCCCGGGTCAGACGGTGTCAGTCGTGTCGCAGACATTAAAACGGCCAATGGAACCATTATACGAGCGTTTTCGAAAGTGTGTCCTTTGCCAGTAGAACATCGAAGCAACATAGAAGATGTGGAGAGTGGATGCAGTGTTGAAGACAAGGTGTAGTGCTTCAAGGCGGGGGGCATGTTGTGATCTCCGTATAACTAAGCGCATTGTCCGTGAGCGCAGGACCGCCACTGGTGTCACCGTCGCGAGAAACAGTCATCGGGTGTTTTCGTGAGTGATCGGGGCGAATCGGACTCTCGCCTGAAGGCGATCAGGGGCAGGGTCGATTGGCACAACAACGTGTGCTTTGTTTTTATAATTCTTTTTCGTATTTTGAGCAACAAATAATAAATATCGTTGTCTTAATAATAAATAAACGTCTATTTGACTTCGTTGTGCATCATTTTCTCGAAGCACAAACCAAAAGGTGATATTACAGTCCATTATTCGTTGGGCCAATACACATTTTATATTTTTAAATTCAGAGCCACAATTTACTACCAAGTCTTGCACACTGCAATTGCTGTTGCATCTTGACGCATCCTGAAAAACAGGGTAAAGATGGCCAAAAATCTCACTACTGGAAATAAATGCTTGAGGTAAAAATTGACTTTTGAAACTCTATCAGGCTCCAATGCTAATAAAGGCTTCATTAGCTTTGGAACGTATTTTTTTTTATTTTAGTATATTTTAGCAAACAAAAAGAAGAAATGTATAGAAAATAAAGATTGCAAAGGTAACTAGATATAGTTATAAGTTATTTAACTCGAATGAAGAACCCTGTTAATGGGTAGGTAAGAGAATCATCTGAGCGGTTTATCGAAGTTAGGGGCGCATTATTTTCTTCTAAGGATGAGCAAATAATAATATGGTGAAAAAGTCATATTTGTTCATAACTTCCTAATCTTGTGCAATATTATTGATCAGGATAGAGCTTGGCATAATAATTGTCATATTGCAACTGGTGCTACTAAAGCACGGTTTTTTGTGACTCGTCATTGCTTGATGAAGATTTGACATTCTTAAATGAACACCCCCTACTTAAGATCACTAGAATACCTTCAATTGAAATGTTTATTTCCTTAAATTAGTTATGTTATTATTAAATGAACAACCATATGAGAGGAACATCATGTAGAAAATCACAGCTAAACGGCAAATTCAACAGTCTGAAGAACTGAAGAATCCGAATCGCCAGCTGCACAAAAAGAAACACTTTAGTGATTTTTGGTTGCTATGTGTATTCAATGTTATATTATTGTATTGTTATTAATAAATATGCATTAATAAAAAGTCTTGCAAGCATTTAGGTATGTTATGAAAATTGGTGCCTTTTTCTGTAGGATTCAGCTATAGCCATTTCCAAATTTCTTCGAACTATAGTCAAGCGTTGAGATGGGGCAATGAAACAATTAAGAAACAATATAAATATTTTTAACATGTGCTCACAGTCAGCTTTGTGCCCACAGTCAGCTTTCAGCTCAAAGTCAGCATTGTTGTTTCATTTTCATGCCTTCAATTGGGGCATCCATATATCATTGAACTTGCCCTTCACTTTTTTTTGGCCTAAAAAGACCTTTTTATAAACATTGTCACTAGTAGGTACTTATGTAGAATGTATACATTGCTGAGCACACATTCACACTAAAGATTGAATTTCTTTTGGAATCTAAATCTCTCTAAATCATTTTGGAAGATTTATTTTAAAATATATTAAATATTAATAAAATTAGGGAATTACATATTTTAATATATCTTAAAATATATTAAATCATTTAATTTTCATTTATATACCACCATTTAATTCCTAATCATTCACCAAACTCTCATTCAGTACTGTGGTGGAATAACTTTTAGAATAACGTTCTGTCAAATGTGCCCCTAAATTAGACTTTTCCTTGTACATGTTTTTCGAAAACTCGGTGCAAATGCATTGGATTCTTCGTGGTTCACCGGTTTGTTTTTGAGGTCGTTCATACTTTCCAAGGTCACATATCCTTTAAGAGACTCTTCATCAAGCGGTTTAATTTTTATGTCGATATAGTTTCCACTAAAAAGGAGTAGCATTTAAAGAACGAATAAACATTTAAAGTTCACTCAAAATATATATAAGGAGTGTCTGAATATATACAAAAAATATTTTTTATGTAAAATTACAACCCAAAAACCTTCTTATCAGCTTGAATTTTTAGTGCACAGCTCTCTTTGAAATGTGTGTCTTTAAATGTAATTCGTGTTGCTTAGCCGTCTTGAAGTTTCACATTGGAACACCCGATGGTAGCTCAACAAGTGTCGATGTAAATCTTTAACTAACCAACACGAGTCGTCACATCCAGGACACAAGTACTCTCCATCCGCAGTACTTTCAATACCCATGCTGTATTTGAAATTGTCAGTGGACTGAAGATGCCTAGCATAGAGCTTTTTGCCAACAACAATTCTTTCTCTTGTAGACTACCCCGCAAATGTTGTATCCTATGGTGAGACTCTACATGTTGCTTTAGTAGGTAAAGTAATCTGAATTCTTTACCGCACTGATTACACTTTTTGGATGTCAGTGCTGTTGATGAAGTACCCTGAGCAGTTGGTGCAGGCTTAGTTACTTGGTTACTGTCAGTGGACGTTGTGCTCAAAAAATCGTTCTTTTTCTCATTTTTGCTGAGAGGCTCATCCTTAAATTTGCTATCTTGAAATGGCAGTAAACTTGGTCTAAAAGTAGCTAAATATTAGTATCAGTCAACTTGAATTTACTCGTTTAAGAAATGGTAAAACCTAACGGTGTAGTGCCAGGCCAGTACCAAAGATTCATCCAAACGATGCTAGTTTTGAACATAGAACCAAGAGTTTAGCAATTTTGAAACAATGTTTTCATTCGGGTTAACCCTCTGTTCTTTAGGTTTCTCTAGTTCCTTTCCTAATGGATCCGGACTGCTCATGAACAAATCTCAGCAAATACATGACTCTAATTGGTTGTGAAAGTGCCTACAGCTCGAGTTCTGACTTTCGACGAAATATGTATCAGAAGAAACTATGAAATAGTGAACCTAAACTAATGGGAAAAACTGCAAACGCCTAAGTTTTTTGGTTTGCTTGAAGCGATGAAAATTTTATTCCAAGATGAGATCCGAGAAGGCACAACTTTCCAACCTATGAAAATAATGTTCAATTTCAAATTCAATTTTTCGCATACTGAACACTAGTTCAACACGTTACCATGTTTCATGTGACAAGGAAATAAATTTTGAAATCTGAACGCATCTATGGTACTTTTTCTTTATGCTCCTCCACATATTCATGAAGAAATTTGCGAACTTCGACTTATTGATTCTAAATGAATACCCACATAACAAATTGATATCTACTGAATTTTCAGTGGACATGAATATCCTCAATTATAGGTATCCAATGGACAACCACCCGATATTCATTGTACATTCAATAGATGTAGATTTGTCGCCCGATCATCATCCAATGGACTAGCAACATCCAATGGACTTCCATTATGTGCGGGGTGTTCATTATAAAACTTCATCTAGCAGGCTATGAAATTTTGAGAGAAAAGGATGACATAATCAAAATAAAGGGTCTTTTGTTTCTCCATCCTTTTCTTTAGACATTTCACAGCCAACTAGATGAAGTTTTATAATGATGTTCAAAAAATACTACTGATATCCATTGTACGTCCGATGGATATACATTAAATGACACTATTGAAGCCACATAGACATCCAATGGATGTTTAAAATCAATTTTATGACCAACTCAGGCAAAACTGATTAAACCTTCTAATTTGTTGCTATTGGTAAAGAGACATGTTTGGTCCAAAAAAAAGGGAAATTTGACTGAAAACGTCTCAAAATGCAAGTTTGGTGTTTTTCCAGACCCATTTAATTTATATTAATAAAATATAATATAGCTACTAGCGAAGAACCTCGACCCATTACTAGATTCTCAGTTATTAATCGATATTATTAAAAACTTAAACAAATATAGATATCTGGCAACTATGTGAGCATAATTGTAAACAATAATCTTAACCTCACACGGATTAATAATCACTGTCACTGTCAGTCATGTTATACCGGGGGATATGTCAGATTTCCAACGCCTACTTGACGACAATAATAAATAACAGAATGGATTATACAGCCTAGAGTACTTTCATTAAAAACTATCAGCAGTGTACACTGACGCATCAGAACTGAAGAATCAAAAGCTCAACAATCTGAGTGATGTAATGCTATGATCTTACTATGAATAGGTCTCTAGATTAGCTAGTATACAATATCTAGATGTTTTGTACACAGATATATCAGAATAATACGTTTCCTGTCAGCTATCCATGTGTGGAAGTAAAGCAAAATCCTCCTCTGTGTCTTTTATATGTTAGACATATAATAGGTGACTTATACCTATCATATATCTAAGAAGAAAGTTTAACATAAATAGTCAGCTGGGTATATGGAAGAAATTATATTATACAAAAAATTGCGGAATATCGGTAATCAAGAGAGATAGTAATTTTTGTATATGACAAATTATTTTTTCCTTCTCTTATTACATGACCTTTTGGACACCCTGTATATCACTACCCCCACCCCCAGTCCCTCCAATGCAGCGCAACGCCGCCGGCGGGGGAATAAATACCACGGAGAGTCGAATCAGTCAACGTCGGGAAGCACGGGAGATCACTTCGCCCATTGTCTCATCCCCTTTGATAATGTCTGCCGCAGCTGTAGACGAAACGTCAGGAACAAACTCCATTGGACCACGGCCTCACAGCCCGGAAAACACTTTAGATTGTATTTTGACCGGCCGTGAAAGTCTTCACAGTCTTAGTCTCTAAAGTGCTTCGAACATAAGTAACATATAGATAATTATGCAAGTGTCTCCATCGGGCCACGGTAGGTGCTTCCACTAGGGCATGCGAGATAATAGTGAAGTGAAACCAAGTCAGTTTTTTGCCGAAGTTGTCGCTTCCTACAGACAGATGGCCGAGATTCTTACATATACTGTCTGGAGACGACGTTCAGCAGAGTATCAAACTCATTTCTCTATCAAGCAGAGGATCCATAGACCGGTTTCGCTCTTAATGAAGCTTGTCAGTTTGGTATACCTCAAACGTGACAGAAATACGAGTTCGAATTAAACTTGTTCTCTTTTCTTGCTCAAGGCACTGTGTACATATGCAAGTGGCGCCATCGGACGACGGCAGGTGCTTCCACTTTCGAAGACGGTGCCGGTGCTTTCAACGGCAGGTGCTTCCACTTTCGCTTTCGAACTCGTATTTCTGTCCGGTTTGAGGTATACCAAACTGATGATGTTCAATAAGAGCGAAACCGGTTTATGGTTCCTCTGGCTGATAGAGAAATGAGTTTGATAATCTGCTGAACGTCGTCCCCAGACGATATAGGTACGAATCTCGACCATCTGTCTGTGGAAAGGGACAACTCAGGCAGAAAACTGGCTTGGTTTCACTTCACTATAGATAATTATATTACACACTATAGAAAAACTTGAATTGAAATATTATACCTGACCGAACATAGATAAATCTTAAATTTAATCAAAATAAATATTTATGTGGCACGCGTATTCACAAGTCTACTGCTAGAAAAAATCTCGTCTGATAGAGATCGCCTTAGACAGGTCTAATTCTGCGTATTTAAAGGATGATTTGAGGTTTAGGTACCTTTAGCTTAAGTTTCAGTTTCATTCTCCATAAAATAGTCAGTTTTCGATTCTTCGAAAACCAAATACTTGAAAATTTGTTTTTTTTTTCCAGTTTTTCTTCTTCATGTCTATCTCTTGTTCTTTTCATTGTCCTAAATGGTGCAATGAAACGCACTCAACTATATCCAATGAACATACATGCTCAATCTTTTTGGACCAATCAAATCACTATCATTCTGGCGATGAAACGAGGTAGAGGGCGCAGCCAATGCAATTTCTTTTCTAATGGAGTGTGTCTCTACTACTCTAGAGGTGGCGGCCATTTTTCTTGTGGCGCTCCATCAAGCCAAAGCCTCCATCAACACCCAAAAGAACGTAGTAAAAAGAACTTTACTGCCTTTTCTCTAAAAGCGGTTTTACCGTCAAACGTGGAACTTTCACGATAAATCTTAAAACGAAACGTTTAAATGAATCATAAACTCGGCCACGTAACGTTATTTAAGCCTAAAGTCGACCTTGAGGCGCGCAGCTTTTTGGCTCGCCGCATCCAGACATTCTTGGCAAATATCATAAGCACGTACACGTAAAATATATGGGCCTTCCTATTCATATTAATTGTTCATTATTGTGCCGCGTCTGGCTGGCAACCGTAATAATAATTAGACTTGTTTTCACAGCTGTTTCGCCACTGGTTTTTAATTAGGTTGTCCAGACTCCAGAGTTGCGACCGGCAACAGTAGGAAACAGTTTGCAGGTATTTTTTCTGCTCTAGCGGTATGGAGCAGTATGTGGCGCCGTCTTTTTTAGTGAGGCAATAATCATGGCAAGTAGCGCCATCTGTGCATAGGTAGAATGACTAGTACTGTAGTAGTTAATTATATACCGGGTGACACAAGACGTATGTAACAGCCCAGCGTTACCACAATTTTTATTTTAAAAATTTGAAATTTGGAGGCGATAAATAAGTCGTAAGTGTGCTTCAGATTCCTTTTCAAGCACTTAGGCACGACTTCCGGTTTAACCGGCAGTACCGCTATATTTCGTTTTTTTAATGAAACACCCTATATATTTGTTCATTTTCGGATTCACCGTCAAATTCTAAGTTAATTCTAAGTAACATAATGTATCCTTATCTCTAACCATTTTCGAGAAAATCGCTCTCGAACTTTCCATATCATCAATAATAAATGTGGATTTTAACCTGATCAATGTTCATTTGTTTCCATAAAGCTCCACATTTAATATTGATAATATGGAAAGTTCGAGAGCGATTTTCTCGAAAACGGTAAGAGATAAGCATATATTATGTAACATGTTAATAACTTGGAATTCGACGGGGAATCCGAAAATGAACAAATATACAAGGTGTTCCATTTAAAAAATAAAATATGGCGGTACTTCCGGTTAAACCACATTTACGACTTATTTATCACCTCCAAACTTTTAAAATAAAAATTGTGGAAACGCTGGGCTCTTACATACACCTTGTGTCACCCGGTATATGAAATGGAAACTCTTCAGTCGTTTTAAAACGTCATGCAAGTATTTCTTTTTGCTCTAGTGTAGACCAGTATGTGGCGCCATCTTCTGTAGAGAGGCAATAATCATTACAAGTAACGCCATCTGTCTGTAAGTAGAGTGACTAGAATTGTA
Source organism: Taphrorychus bicolor (assembly GCA_951812265.1). Classification (NCBI taxonomy): domain Eukaryota; kingdom Metazoa; phylum Arthropoda; class Insecta; order Coleoptera; family Curculionidae; genus Taphrorychus; species Taphrorychus bicolor. The sequence continues at coordinate 20,416,317 of OX638301.1, forward strand.
ATAGTTAATAATATATATGAAATAGAGATTCTTCAGTCGTTTTAACAAATCAAAACTCTTTTTCTTTCATATTTTTGTGCATCTCTTCATCGGTGATGGATGGGAACTTACCTATTAAGATTTGGTTACAGCTAACAAAAGAAGACTCACCTAGAAAAAAAGAAAACAACATTATTGCAAAAATCAAATGTGAAAAGTTTGTTTCGATGTTACTAAATTAAAAAAAAAAATATATTGAGTGAGTTGTTGCATTTTCCCAGTTTTAACGAGCAAACTTCGAACCGTAAAGGCAAGTTTGTTCATTTCCTGCAGATTTTTATTAAAAAGCTGCTCTCCGTCGTATTATTCAGTATATAATTTTTATATTGACTTAATTAGAGTGAGTTAGTATTTACTTTTATCTAGTTTGAAGAAAAAAAATCAGAATTCGATTTAATAATATTTCTCAAAGGAGGAGGAAGAAATGAGGGAGAGACGCGCATGCAAATTGGCCCGGAATATAGGGGGACGAACGTGTTCAACAACCAATAACTATCCTGAATTTTAGATATATTTTTATAGGAAAACGTGAGTCCTTCGTTTGAAGCTGTTTTCACGAACCTGTTTTTTATCATATGGGGAATTTAGTCGATGGAGTCGAATCTCAACTCAAGTGTAATTCAATACAAAAAAACTTGGGATGGAAAATGCGTAACTATAAGAGCATATTTTATTTAAACACGAGCTGGAGGAATGGGAATAGGGATAAAAGGCGCTTTTATTATATAGAGATGACGCATTTCTCTATTGCTTTTCCACTTTTTCTTTTTGGAAAAAAGGTACCCAGTCTGAAACCTGACGTCTTTTTTATTCGACGTTGTAGGTAATAATGCGTTAGTCGAAGTCAAATTTACTGCGTTTCTAGAATTAATTTTTGACAAATTTTAATCGAAAATAAATTATGACGAATTCCAAAACATGAATAATGAAGCTGGTCGCAGAGAAATCAAGGTTTTTCAAAAAATTTATCCAGGAAACGGATGCAGTCGCGAGGATAAATACGGTAGGTAATAATGAGTTAGTTGACGTCAGATTTACTGCGTTTCTAGAATTAATTTTTGACAAATTTTAATCGAAAATAAATTATGAGGAATTCCAAAAGATAAATAATGAAGTTGCTCGCAGATAATCAAGGTTTTTCAAAGGATTTTAGGATAGGGTCGCTCTGCAAGAAAGTGAGTTTATCATGGAGACGGATGCAGTGGCGAGGATAAATACGGTAGGTGATAATGCGTTTATCGAAGTAAAATTTACTTCGATATTTCCAGATTCGACGTTTCTAGAATTAATTAATGACAAATTTTAATCGAAATTAAATTACGAAAAATTTCAAAAGATGAATAATGAAGTTGCTCGCATATAATCAAGGTTTTTCAAAGGATTTTAGAGTAAGAAACTGAGTTTATCATGGAGTCGGCTGCAGTGGCGAGGATAAATACGGTAAGTAATAATGCGTTGGTTGACGTTTCTAGAATTAATTTTTGACAAATTTTAATCGAAAATAATTTATGACGAATTTCAAGAGATGAGAAATGAAGTTGCTCGCAGATACTCAAGGTTTTTCAAAAGATTTTAGGATGAGGTTGCTGAGCAAGAAAGTGAGTTTATCATGGAGACGGATGCAGTGGCGAGGATAAATACGGTAGGTAATAATGCGTTAGTTGGCGTCAAATTTACTGCGTTTCTAAAATTAATTTCTGACAATGTTTAATCGAAAATAAATTACGACGAATTTCAAAACTTGAATAATGAAGTTGCTCGCAGATAATCAAGGTTTTTCAAAGGATTTTAGAATAATAAAGTGAGTTTAGCATGGAGACGGATGCAGTGGCGAGGATAAATTCGGTAGGTAATAATGCGTTAGTTGACGTCAAGTTTACTGCGTTTCTGGAATTAATTTTTGACAATATTTACTCGAAAATAAATAATGACGAATTTCAAAAGATGAATAATGAAGTTGCTCGCAGATAATCAAGGTTTTTTTCAAAGCATTTTAGGATGAGGTTGCTGAGCAAGAAAGTGAGTTAATCGAGGAGATGGATGCAGTGGCGAGGATAAATACGGTAGGTAATAATTCGATAGCTAACCTCAAATTTACTGCGTTTCTAGAATTAATTTCTGACAATGTTTAATCGAAAATAAATTACGACGAATTTCAAAACTTGAATAATGATGTTGCTCGCAGATAATCAAGGTTTTTCAAAGGAATTTAGAGTAATAAAGTGAGTTTAGCATGGAGACGGATGCAGTGGCGAGGATAAATACGGTAGGTAATAATGCGTTAGTTGACGTCAAGTTTACTGCGTTTCTGGAATTAATTTTTGACAATATTTACTCGAAAATAAATAATGACGAATTTCAAAACTTGAATAATGAAGTTACTCGCAGATAATCAAGGTTTTTCAAAGCACTTTAGGATGAGGTTGCTGAGCAAGGAAGTGAGTTAATCGTGGAGATGGATGCAGTGGCGAGGATAAATACGGTAGGTAATAATTCGATAGCTAACGTCAAATTTACTGCGTTTCTAGAATTAATTTCTGACAATGTTTAATCGAAAATAAATTACGACGAATTTCAAAACTTGAATAATGATGTTGCTTGCAGATAATCAAGGTTTTTCAAAGGATGTTAGAGTAATAAAGAGAGTTTAGCATGGAGACGGATGCAGTGGCGAGGATAAATACGGTAGGTAATAATGCGTTAGTTGACGTCAAGTTTACTGCGTTTCTGGAATTAATTTTTGACAATATTTACTCGAAAATAAATAATGACGAATTTCAAAACTTGAATAATGAAGTTACTCGCAGATAATCAAGGTTTTTCAAAGGATTTTAGAGTAATAAAGTGAGTTTAGCATGGAGACGGATGCAGTGGCGAGGATAAATTCGGTAGGTAATAATGCGTTAGTTGACGTCAAGTTTACTGCGTTTCTGGAATTAATTTTTGACAAATTTTAATCGCACGTAATAAAATAAGAGCTCAGATTTAGCCGAATATTTTTTAACTAGTCTTAGAATACTTTCTTTATAGAATAATTTAACCAGATCTGTTTATGTCAAAATCACGAGAGCATAGCTCGAGTGTATGAGAGTGAAAGAAAGTATGAGAGGACAAGCAAAAAATATCAGGCTTAAAATCTGAGCTGGAATGGTATTTGATAAGACAATTTTATGATTAAAATAGTCATAGTAATACCAAATATGAAACTACGAAGCTTTGTTTAATAGTTCAACATAAAAACTGAAATTAACGATAATAACGCCAGAATAATAGATTTTAAAATAAACAATTATTAAAAACACAGTTCTTATGTTTAATTTGTTCTTTAGTATCTGCCTCTACAACGGAGATTGATGAAGATTGTTCTGTAAATGACGTTGTATTCGGTTCTATATGTGGAAGATTGGTTGACGATGGGCTCTTCTCTCGGCTGGCTGATCTCGAAGACCCTCAAAGATTTATTAAAAGTTTTTCATGGTGATCGTTATTTAGTTGCAAATAAGGTTTTATAGAACCGGCTGAAACATGTCCAGTCATTTTAATTAAGTTTGGTTCACTAACTCCTGCCTTAGCTAAATTTGACACTGCACTGGATCGATGGGAATGATTAGTTATTTTTTTCTTCTTAATATCCAGGCCAATTTTTTCGGCGGATACCTTCGTCCACTTAAGTACTTCATTTACTCCTATTGGAACATTTTTGTATCATCCTTTTGAAATATTATTTTGTCAGAACGGATTTGGAGTTAAGAAATATCTATCAGTAGAAATATGACTTGTTCTATGAAACAAAATTTTATAAAATAATCTTACTGGACAAATGCCGGGATTTTTTATGTTCCTTATTAGCCATTTACTATCACAACACTGTTTCTAACCACCTTGACACGTTTTTGAAAACACCGCATTGTATTCAATACGGTCGGTTAAGTCCCCATTATTAAACTTTTCTTCCTTGAAGTAGGACACCTTACAGGTTGCTGCCTGATCTCCTCCCCAAGCTAGTTCGTATGCAGCGATATGCAATTTTTTTTTAAAAGGCCTATTGGCGTATTTTCATCCCATATTAACGCCATTTTATCAATTTCGCTTTTTGTTAATGCATCAGAACTTTCTTTTCATTTGTTTAAGTTACTTCGCAACTTCTTTCGTTTAGAGTTACGCGCGTCACGAGATATTTTAATAGCCGGATCACTAAAAGGGTTGAAGGAGACATGGAGTTGTTCGAATTACCTTTTTTTGCAGCATTTTAGCCGTTGTATTCCACATAGTTTTGACAACGTATTCCTTATAATCGCCCCCTTTCTTTTTCTTCATATTAAACCCCCAATCCATTAGTATGTCTGCTATACCTTGTACCGATTGTTGTGTGTTCAAATCAAAACTCCGTTCTTTGCAGATGCGTTAAACTGACTCCATATTGATGATTGACTTTTCTTGGTATTAATCGGAGTTATATTATCTATTTCTTTTTGAATTTCTGCTTCGCAGCTTACTCCAAAACGAGCCATATCGCAAAAAATGGATGTATCAAATTTAAATTAGCTTTCAAACTGACAGATGATGAATCGAAAATTCAATTTTAACAATTGGTCCCCAAGTTACATGTATCTATGGCGACGTAATTTATCCGATTTTTTTAACCACTTGCATTTTCTCTTCCTTCCTATTTATCCGATAGCAAACTAGCATTTTATTACCTTCAAATGGCATTAATTGCACATGAATAAAATTGTCGAAAATAAATTATGACGAACTTCAAAACATGAAGAATGAAGTTGCTCGCAGATAATCAAGGTTTTTCAAAGGATTTTAAAGTAATAAAGTGAGTTTAGCATGGAGACGGATGCACTGGCGAGGATAAATACGGTAGGTAATAGTGCGTTAGTTGACGTCAAGTTTACTGCGTTCCTGGAATTAATTTTTGACAATATTTACTCGAAAATAAATAATGACGAATTTCAAAACTTGAATAATGAAGTTACTCGCAGATAATCAAGGTTTTTCAAAGGATTTTAAAGTAATAAAGTGAGTTTAGCATGGAGACGGATGCACTGGCGAGGATAAATACGGTAGGTAATAATGCGTTAGTTGACGTCAAATTTACTGCGTTTCTAAAATTAATTTTTGACAAACTTTAATCGAAAATAAATTATGACGAACTTCAAAACATGAAGAATGAAGTTGCTCGCAGATAATCAAGGTTTTTCAAAGGATTTTAGAGTAATAAACTGAGTTTAGCATGGAGTCGGATGCAGTGGCGAGGATAAATACGGTAGGTAATAATGCGTTAGTTGACGTCAAGTTTACTGCGTTTCTGGAATTAATTTTTGACAATATTTATTGAAAAATAAATAATGACGAATTTCAAAAGATGAATAATGAAGTTGCTCGCAGATAATCAAGGTTTTTCAAAGCATTTTAGGATGAGGTTGCTGAGCAATAAAGTGAGTTAATCGTGGAGATGGATGCAGTGGCGAGGATAAATACGGTAGGTAATAATTCGATAGCTAACGTCAAATTTACTGCGTTTCTAAAATTAATTTCTGACAATGTTTAATCGAAAATAAATTACGACAAATTTCAAAACTTGAATAATGAAGTTGCTCGCAGATAATCAAGGTTTTTCAAAGGATTTTAGAGTAATAAAGTGAGTTTAGCATGGAGACGGATGCAGTGGCGAGGATAAATACGGTAGGTAATAATGCGTTAGTTGACGTCAAGTTTACTGCGTTTCTGGAATTAATTTTTGACAATATTTACTCGAAAATAAATAATGACAAATTTCAAAAGATGAATAATGAAGTTACTCGCAGATAATCAAGGTTTTTCAAAAGATTTTAGAGTAATAAAGTGAGTTTAGCATGGAGACGGATGCAGTGGCGAGGATAAATACGGTAGGTAATAATGCGTTAGTTGACGTCAAATTTACCGCGTTTCTAAAATTAATTTTTGACAAATTTTAATCGAAAATAAATTATGACGAATTTCAAAAGATGAATAATAAAGTTGCTCGCAGAAAATCAAGGTTTTTCAAAGGATTTTAGAGTAAGAAACTGAGTTTAGTATGGAGACGGATGCAGTTGCGAGGATAAATTCGGTAGGTAATAATGCGTTTATCGACGTCAAATTTACTGCGGTTCTAGAATTAATTTTTGACAATTTTTAATCGATAATAATTTATGACGAATTTCCAGAGATGAATAATGAAGTTGCTCGCAGATAATCAAGGTTTTTGAAGGGATTTTGGGATGAGGTCGCTGAGCAAAAAGTGAGTTTATCCTGGAGACGGATGCAGTGCCGTGGCGTGGATAAATACGGTAGGTAATTATGCGTTAGTCGACGTCAAATTTACTGCGTTTTCTAGAATTAATTTTGCTCGTAGAACATCAAGGTATTTCAAAGGATTTCAGGATGAGCCCGGTGAGCAAGAAAGTGAGTTTTTGTGGAGACGGGTGCATTGGCGAGGATAAATACGGTAAGTAATAATGCGTTGGTTGACGTCAAATTTACTGCGTTTCTAGAATAAATTTTTGACAAATTTATAAAGAAGATAAATTATGACGAATTTCAAAAGATGAATATTGAAGTTGCTCGCAGATAATCACGGTTTTTCAAAGGATTTTAGGATGAGGTTGCTGAGCAATAAAGTAAGTTTATCGTGGAGACGGATGCAGTTGCGAGGATAAATTCGGTAGGTAATAATGCGTTTGTCGACGTCAAATTTAGTGCCAAAAGAATCAAAATTTGCATTTTAGGTCGAGGTGGATCATTTTTAATCGATTTAGTCCCAGTTCTAATCTGAATTTCCCCAAAAACTCCTCATTTGCGTTTTGAGGCACTTTGCGTCCCTAACCGAGTTTGGCTCTATAATTCTGACTTGAACTCCAAAAATTTGAGATATGCTTTTACAGATGCTTTGTCATTTTAACCGATTTTAGTTATAACGGTTAAAAACTGCCGCTAGAATTAGTCATGCAAATGCAGATATTTGTCGTTTATTTGGGGCTGAAACATTTGGTGTTCTACCCGAGTACAAAGATTGAGGTTGTTTATTTACCTTTTTTTACTAACCTGTGGTAACCCAGTAAACAGTCGTTGTTTCAACGTAGAATCATCGTTTGGTCCGTTGATTTATAGTTGTCATGTTGACTTTAACGTGTTGATTTCAGGTTGATATATGCGATAGTGCACAATCATGATTTTCGACGTTAAATCAACGTTGTTAAAACGTGTTTTGAATGTGTTTTGATATTGGTAGAATTTATCCTGTTGATTAAACATTGCAAATAGGTGACAGTAATTAAACCATCACGAATTCGCGGCTGCGAAATGCCTTTTAAAACTTATCATCATTTGTTCAGTTGATTTATTGTTGTCTCTTTGATTTTAAGCTGTTGATTTTTGGCTGATTCTTTCGAAAATGAACAACCATGTTTTTTAACGTTAAATCAACGTTGTTAAAACGTGTGTTGAATATGTAGATATAGATATTGGTTGAATTTATAGCGTTGATTAAACGTTGAAAATGTTTACATACTCTGAGCGCTAGGTGGCGTTGGCGTAAACGGCGGACGACCCAGATTCCTATAACGAGGCTTAGAGGGGCAGGACGTATTGCCACGATCCCCGGTGTTTATCTTTCTCACGCGTGTCGGGCGTCGGCACTCTCGGCTGCTTGAGACTTGAGATGTTATTGTCGGCCATGACACGACGATCTTTGCTGTTGTTGTTCGTTTCGTTTTGTTTGTTTACCGTTTTTTTAGGTTAAAAATTTCAAATCGCTTAAAAGGTTTTACTGCTTTTTTTAAGATTAGAGACAACATGCCTGGAATCTCACTATCACGTTTGGTTTTGATGAGTGTGGATATACTATTTTGCAGGCCAACTAATTTAAGTAGATATGGTTAAATTAAGCTGTACTAAATTAGGTACATATAGGCATATTACGGCTGATATAAATTATTTACCTATGCATCACAACAAAATTAATGCTTGACAATCAAAGCTTTATTGTCTCTAGAATTGCAGTCTCATTGAGAAAGCATTCCAATCCATCCAAAATATACCTACCAGATTCAATTTTCAAGAAAATTCTTTTAAATCCTATATACCTAATTTGCCTTGAGCTCCACTAAATGTTTTAATATCAAAATGTCTTTTTTTTTTTAAGCAAAGTAATTTTCAGACGCTCGAACATAAATAGGTACTCATAAACAAACACACAAATAAGTATAATTTTTGTATTTCATCATTTCTAAAGTTTTTTCACTTTAGGTAGTTCTGAAGAAGGCAACAGAGCGAAGTTGTCAAAACATTAACCAAGTGGATTCGTCCGAGCCCTTTCCAGGGTAAATTGTTAATAGGAGTAATTTTACTGTGATTTGTGGGAAATTCCTTATCCAACAATCCAAAATTGTCCAAAAAAGTGTATGAGGTAAACATTACCCAAAAGTAAGTACTAAAAAATTTAATTCTTGTTTTAAATTATTCCTAGTTTACAGTCACCCCCAGTCAACCCTTAAGTGCTGTCCTTCCTTTGGTTTTAAGTTTTAACATATATATCATCAAAAACGAATTTATAAAATATAACTATTTTACTAATGGTTGTAATTAGCACAAGTATTATATTTCCAATAAAACACGTTTAAAATATGTTATAAATTTTTTTTATGATAAAATGCAAAGTTTGATATATTAAATACGTAGAGACGTCAACAAATGGATGTCTGTGACGTAGTGTGCTACCTGCAGTAAAACACTGTTTTGTATGTGCTTTTTAATTAAACATTAACGCTCTGTATATTTTTAACAGCATTTTTGGTTTACAGTTTTTGTCTTAAACTAAAATTAAAACTCATTAAACAGGTTTACTCATTTTTATCGAATAAGTTTTAAATAGGTTCAAAGTTCAAACCCTAGTAAAACTTATTTGAAATAAATTATATTCATATAAATAGAAAAAAATAGATAAAAACGTTGAAATATTAAACAGGAGCAAACTGCCAGATTTCCATAGCCGTGCATTCAGTAGGTAGAGGACGTGAAAGCTTAGGAGTCAAGAATATTATCTCCCTTATCATTATTTCCAACTACCCATAGAAGAATAATGATATGGGCTTGGGGTACCTAGAAAGTTTATAAATTTAACTTTCAGTAGCCTATTTCTGTATTACCGCATAATTCAAGACTTTTATGCTTCAACTAGTGATCGGATTACCAACGCTCGGGAATTAACAGACAGTCAGGCAGCTAGACAGGCCCGATTTGCGTCTGGAATATTAACGTCATAGCATTCCATCAATAATACAATGGAACCTAACGATCCATCGACGTTGAAACCTGCTCTTTTCCATTTTAATAATATGATTCTATCGGGCGCGTCTACTTTGCACGATTCGGTTTTTGGCGTAGCCGCCCTCCCCCCCCCCCCCCCCCCCCCATTCTCCCGCCGCTCAAACCCCGAAACGTTGCCAATAACACAAAATTCGCAATGTGCAGATATGCACTTTTAATGTTTTATTTAGCGTTCGGGCCTATTAAATGGAAATAATTCCCCCGGCGGCCAAATCCGTTGCCAATATTAGTTCAGTTTTGCCTGGAAAATTGGAATTCTGTTTGGACAACTAAAAGGGAAAATATTTTACGATTTTATTTTATTTAAAAAGACATATTAACAAAAATTAATTTATGACATCGCCTAAGCCGAACGTTATTGATTAGTTATATTGTGATAATTCCATCGTTAATGGCAAACAAAGTACTTAGTAATGCCGCCTCCATATAAACTCTTCTGAGTCTAAATTAGTGGTTTCCTTTCATGATATAAATGTTTTTGAAATTCAAAACTCCGAGAGATCTCTCTGAGTAGCATCGTCTTGGCATCAGAACTCCAAAAATTTAAAAATCCAGATGAATCTCTCCGAGTGATAGGTAAACAATTCTTTTCTTCGGGTTCACATAAATCAGTGGTTTTCTTTCTTGGAAGCAGTTTTCTCAACATTTAAAAACTCTAAGAGGTATTTCTGAGTGGCAATTTCAGCATTAGAATTCCGAAAATTTTAAAACCCTGAAGAACCGCTCCGAGTGTTATATAACTACTTCTTCCCTTAGCAAAAGGCTTTCTGAGTCTAAATCAGTGGTTTCCTCTCATCGTATCATTTTTTTTGAAATTGAAAGATATCAGAGAGATCTCTCTGAGTAGCAGTGTCTTGGTATCAGAACCCGAAAAATTTTAAAACCCAGAAGAACCACTCGAAGTGTTATATAATCATATCATCTCTTAGCAAAATTTTTCTGAGTCTAAATCAGTGGTTTCCTTTTATGGTATCATTTTTTTTTAAACTTAAAACACAGAGAAGTCTCCCTGAGTAGCAGTGTCTTGGTATCAGAACTCCAAACATTTTAAAACCCAGAAGAACCACTCCAAGTGTTATATAACCATATCTTCTCTTAGCAAAAAACTTTCTGAATCAAAATCATTGGTTCACTTTCTTGGTTTCGGTTTCCCTCTTTCATTAGCGTTTTTTATATATCAAAACTCTAAATTTTACAGCCCAGGAGGACCTCTCCGAGTGTTAAATAACCAATAACCCATCTTTCCTTATCGAAAAATTTTCTGAGTCTAAATCACTATTTTTTTTTCATGGTATAAGCTTTTTTAAAATGTAAAACTCACAGAGATCTCTCTGAGTAGCCAAGTCTTGGATCAGAACTCCAAATATTTAAAAATCCCGAAGAACCTCTACGAGTGTTAGGTAACCAATTCTTTTCTTCAGGTTCTTCTAAATCAGTAGTTTTCTTTCTTAGTAGCAGTTTTCTCAACTTTTAAAAACTCTAAGAGGTTTCTCTGAGTAGCAATTTCTGTATGAAAATTCCAAAAATGTTAAAACCCAGAAGAACCGCTCCGTGTGTTATATAATCAGTTCTTCCCTTAGCAAAAAGCTTTCTGAGTCTAAATCAGTGGTTTCCTCTCATGGTATCATTTTTTTTTTGAAATTTAGAACTCAGAGAGATCTCTCTGTGTAGCAGTGTTTTGGTTTAAAACCCAGAAGAACCAGTTCAAGTGTTATGTACCCATATCTTCTCTTAGCAAAAAGTCTCTTTCTGAGACAAAATCAACTCTTCCTTGGTTTTGGTTTCCCTCTCTCATTAGCGGTTTTTTTATATCAAAACTCCCCAGGAGGATCTCTCCGAGTGCTAAATAACCAATAACCTATCTTTCCTTATCGACAAATTTTCTGAGCCTAAATCAGTGGTTTCCTTTTATGACTTAAGTTTTTTTGATTTGAACTCGCAGAGAGCTCTCTCTGAGTGACTGAGTCTTGGATCGGAACTCCAAAAGTTTAAAAATCCCGAAAAACCTCTTCGAGGTAAATCAGTGGTTTTCTTCTTAGTATCAGTTTTCTCAAAATTTGAAAACTCAGAGAGGTTTTTCTGAGTAGCAGTTTCTGTATCAGAATTCCAAAAATTTTAAAACCCAGAAGAACCGTTTTGAGTGTTATATAACTAGTTCTTCCCTTAGCAAAAAGCTTTCTGAATCTAAATCAGTGATTTCCTCTCATGGTATCATTTGTTTTTAAATTTAAAACTCAGAGAGTTCTTTCTGAGTAGCAGTGTCCTGGTATCAGAACTCCAAACATTTTAGAACCCAGAAGAACCACTCCAAGTGTTATACAACCATATCTTCTCTTAGCAAAAATCTTTCTGAGTCAAAAAGAGTTTAAATTACTGTTTTTTTTAATGACATAAGTTTTTTTTTAAATCTTAAAACTCATAGAGATCTCTTTGAGTAGCTGAGTTTTAGATCAGAGCTCCAAAAATAAAAAAATCCCGAAGAACCTCTTTGAGGTTTATGTAACCAATTCTTTTCTTCAAATTCTTCTAAATCAGTGGTTTTCTTCTTAGTATCAATTTTCTCAAAATATGAAACTAGGAGTGGTTTTTCTGAGTGGCAGTTTCTGTATCAGAATTCTACTAAACATTTTAAAACCCAAAAGAACCACTCGGAGTATTGTATAACCACTTCTTCCCTTAGCAAAAACCTTTCGGAGTCAAAATCAGTTGTTTTCTTTCTTGGTGTCGGTTTTCCTCTCTCAGTAGCTGTTTTTGATATCAAATCTCTAAAAATTTAACAGCCCAGAAGGACCTCTTCAAGTGTTAAATAACCAACAACCCATCTTTCCTTATCGAAAAATTTTCTGAGTCTAAATCAGTGGTTTCCTTTCATGGCATAAAATTTAAAACTCAGAGAGATCTATCTGAGTAGCTTAAAACCCAGAAGAACCAATTCAATGGTTATATAATTATATCTTCTCTTAGCAAAAAGTCATTCTGAGTCAATATTAGTAGTTTTCTTTCTTGTTGTCGGTTTTCCTCTCTCAGTAGCTGTTTTTGATATCAAATCTCTAGAAATTTGATAGCCCAGAAGGACCTCTTCGAGTGTTAAATAACCAACAACTCATCTTTCCTTATTGAAAAATTTTCTGAGCCTAAATCAGTGGTTTCTTTTCTTGATATATTTTTTTTTATTTAAAACGCAGAGAGATCTCTCTGAGTAGCGGTGTCTTGGCATCAGAACTCTAAAAATTAAAAAATCCTGAAGAATCTCTCCGAGGGTTAGGTAGCCAATTCTTTCCATCAGGATCTTTTAAATCAGTGATTTTCTTTCTTGGTAGCAGTTTTCTTAACATTTAAAAACTCTAAGAGGTTTTTCTGACTAGCAGTTTGTGTATCAGAATTCCAAACATTTTAAAACCCAGAAGAACCGCTTCGAGTGTTATATAACCCTTAGCAAAAAGCTTTCTGAGTCAAAACCGTCATATTAAAAATGTATTTTTTTAATAGAGCAAGGAGGCGAGCAAAATGTGTACGTCTTTTAAGACATCGTCGACTCCGACTGGGAGAATTGCATGTTTTGTGATGAGACAAGATTTAACTTGATTCATTCTGATGCGAGGATTCTGGTTGGAGACGTCCAGGAGAGAGACTCCTGGAAGAAAATATGGCCCCTCAAGAGGCTTTTGGTGGCGGAGGCATAACAGTGTGGGCTGGGGTGATGATGAATGGAAAAACCGAACTTTTTATTACCAACCGATGTATCAATGCAGAGATTTACAGCAACGACATTTTGAACAACATTGTTCTGCCATTTGCAAATAATTTTGGCCCTAATTTTCTTTTACTGGACGATAATGCAAGACCACACGGAGCTCGTATTGTTCAACAGTTTTTAGAGGCGTACAATATCAACCAGCGCAATTTGCCTCCAAAATCGCCTGATCTCAATATAATAGAGCATGTGTGGTCGTCTTTCGATTAACTTTCTTTAGCGATAGAGGATGAGTGGCAAAACATACCCCAACATTTTATTAGCAACTTAGCAGTATGCCAAGATGATGCCGAGAAATTTGGAATGTTAACGGAGGACCGACAAAATATTAAACTAAATGTATTCTTTGGTTTTCATTTAATTGTTATGATGTTTCGATTTTTTAGTTAGTTCAGCTTAGTTATTACCTGTGAGTAATAATTATATTAAATTTTGTTGATGTTAGTCAGAAGATATCATCATTCTTGAACGGAAGAAGGATCCATGAAAAACCAAGCGCTATTTGGAGAAAAGCTTGCAATCATCACTTATTTTTTCATGAAAATATTTAAACTTTATATAAATACGGCAACACTGCTTAATTTTTAAACTTTTTTTGAGTTATCAACCCAGGATTCGTTATCCTAAAATTCACATTTCGATTGTCTTCATATCATCGTTCACGAGAATCGCTTAACAAACACCAACTCTCTACTTGTGGGACACTCTGTATACCACCGATTTACTTGACATCAGCGAAAAATTAGTTATTAAAGTTCTTGAAAATTATGGACGGATTTACAACCAGTAACACTCCAAAACCCGGTCTTTCGATTATCCTGTATAATTCTCAAGCCAATTAAGATATCGCGAACGGAAGAAAAAGGTTCCGAGTCAAGATCACCAATTTGGATATTCTGATGCCCAATTTCGAAACCTTTCATGGCCTCACTGATAATATCACTCACGCAGTGCCAGTTCACTACTTTACCAATGGCCGAACCAATCTCTACATTCTTCTGCCCTCTCTATATCGCTGGCTTGCACTCTGTTAGTTTCTTACTCGTGGATATGTTGCAATAGACTTACTCCTTGCACTCATCTTGAGAGAGGGAATAGAAATGTTTCGCAGGGAAGATATCAGACCGAAATATTGAAAAAGTCCATATTTTTTATAAATCGATGTTTCTGTCGAACCAGGTATCATATCGAAAATCGATCAAACATGTCCCGAGCTATCACATTCCTCTGTATACTGTGCTGCAAAGGAACCACGTGAGATTTTTTTTCAAAAAATGGTGTATCGAGGAATGTTTACTAAAAAACATAAACTTTTCTCGACCCTGTAGTAACTTTCGGGCGCAACGGATGGAACTCCTAATTCCCTTTGTAAGTTAGACAAGGAGTGGGACTATCCGATATGTTTTTAGTAAAGAAAATCCGAGTCGCCGTTTTCCAGATATAGACTTTAAAATTTGGTAGTAAAATTGGCTTAATACGTTTCGTTTGGCCAGAAGTTTAGAAACTAAGCAATGGTAATAGGCCAAAGCTTTGCAATATTCGTTAAGTAAATCGATGTATTGGGTTTAACTTTAGTGATATAAGTTTTTTTTTAGTGACAAATTGTGTGAAGGCTTTCACGGCCTGTTAAAATACAAATTTTATGGAAATTTTCGAGGCCAAGGCGTTGGCAACGGCAAATTAGAGGCCAAAGTGCTGGTTTCGATACGTGCACGACACCTTTGTTATTTGCAGTCATGGCGAGGGGTTCTTTCTGTACTAAAAAATTTAATTTGATTTTGAAACAGAAATGTATTTTTTGTTTAAATGCTTTGTGAGAGTTTTCATCGACTTTAGCCCGAAAAGTAAATTTTTTAATGATTCTACTACAAAAGAGTGTGAACCAAAACGTGTTTTTTTTTGTTATACACGTTATGAGGACTTTGAGGCAAAAAAATTAATGTCTAAAACATTTTTCCAATAAAAATTTTTATTTGCTAAGTATTATTTTCTTACAAGAACAATTTTTTTACAATAATATTGAAGCAAAACTTGATTTGTTACTGCTACAGTTTTAACGATTTTGAACTAGACAGTGAATATTTTAATTGTTGAATATGTTGTGAATATTTAAATCATTGGTGAGTTTTGTTGTACACACATTGGAAATTCAGTGAGAATTAGAGGAATTTAAAGTTTTATGGAATTTTTGAATATTTTTTTTCTTCACGTCGAAATGCACTAGGTAATTTTACCCGTGAAAAATTCCGTTGTAATTAGTAGAATTTGGAATTTTGGTGTACCTACACATTTTATAAAGTGATTTCCCCCTCGGTCTAAAGCTAAACATAAAGGTATTGTATAATAACCAGCGCCTTATCCTAAACTTGAACTTGTCTTCTTTATGTAAAATCAGAAAATATGGGCAAAAGGATTTGTAATTTCTATACGTCAAAAACGCGTACGCAAAAACAGAAAGAGACGAGTCAATAAATAAAACGTGACATACCCAGAGACCTAAAACACGCGACCCCCATGTCCGCCCTTTTAGCCCTACTGCTCCGTATATTATCCCGCTAGTGAGTGCGGGCGGGGGGAAGAGGGGGGGGGGGCAGAAGGCGATGTTTTTCGTTCGGTATCCCGTTCCCCCAAACAACGAAATCGCTTTATCCCAAGTGATGTTTTCATCGCGTATATCAGTTACGAAATATATATTACGGGCTATAAACGTCAAGCAAAAAGACTATTTTAAATTCATTCACTTTGACTGCGGGGGCGTAATGTGTTGGCAGCGGGCACTGATGCAAATATCTCTGTCTCTCTCGCGCCCGTTTTCTTCCAGTAAACAAATCCGCGTGAGGATTTTCGAGTAATTCCGCTAACATCTGATACTTCTCTGTGCCACTACACCTGCCTGCTAATGATGATGTTTTTTGCCTAAAACGACCTTCAGATACCGGTTAATTAAGGCAAAAGAACACAGTCCCTTTCTTGGTCGTGTCAACACTGACGGGTCTTCGCTAAATAAACGAAAGGCACAGAGAGAGAGAGAGAGAGAGGGACGAAAAGCACAGAAGACTAATTTTAATTCGACCTTCGATTATGTAAATGTTAATGCTAATGTTTAGGGGAAGGAGGAAGCAGAAAGAAGAACACGCTTCGGTACTCACAGAAAAGAACAGTTTAAATAATCAGTGTTCAATTGAAATAATGAGTACCAAGTACCCATAACTTATTGCTACTAAAACGTTTAAATCTTGGCATTGTTTCTAATAAATTGCGAGTTGCATTAGGATGTTTGTGATACCTACTAACAATTTCGATACATTTTAATACGACATTGTGTTTTTGGCAAATGTGCTGCTCGTAGTTTCACATTTTCATACAACAGGTGATACCTTCGACAGCTAACATGTATCGTTGTACTTTTGTTTGTTCATTCTTTTCTTTTGACGTATTACAGCCAACTAGAGGACGTTTCAAATGTCAAATGAACACCCCCTATCTTTGACAGCTAACACGTATGCTACAGCAGGTGTTCATTAGAGAAAGTCATCGAGTTGGGTAAGAATTTGTGACAGAATAGGCTGCAGTAAGAGAAGTGGGTGACTCTTGACATCTCACAGGCAACTTGATGACTTTTCTGTTGAACACCCTATATTATTGTATAGGATTATTTTTATGTAACCTGGAAATTTATTGCAATTTGCAATAAACACAATATTACTTTTCAAATTTTGTCAAAACTGTTAAACTCCCATAAAGTAACTTGTTACTGTTAAAAGTAAATAATTTCGATTATGTCATCCTTTTCTCTCAAAAATTATAGTATTTCACTTTATTAGAGATTGTGGGTGTTGCATTATATATAGATTGATTTGAGAAAAGCGTGCTTGAGATGCTCAGAAAGAGGCTCGGTTAACTTTTTTTTGTAATTTGTTACTTTCTGTAGTAACTATTTATTACCTACTCTTAAAAAGGAATAAAACTACTAAACTATTTTCCATGGAGTGAGATGGACCCATTTGCAAAAGCCTGGACTGTATATTTGTTGCAAAAATTCTGCAAAATTGTTTTCTTTTATTAACAACTTAAATAGATTTTTCGAAAAACTTAAAATAAAAGTTCTCATGTAAAGTAACAATTACTTGTTCTTTATAAAGAACTACTTATTTACTCATACTATAAACATTTCTAACTTAAAATCATAATGGTTGGCATTTTATTACTAAGCGGATAAAACAACTAACTGAATAGAGAATACAATTTAGCAAAACAGTATAAGTAATATTTTGTTATTGTCTTCACTTAACAATTTATTACTAATTACTACTTAGAAAAACAGCGAAAATAATTGTCAATTTAAACTACTACATCGTAAATTCTCAAAAGTAATAATTTGTTAGTACTAAGAGCAGCTATAATATTAGTTATTGAATGCAAATTTATTAATTTGATTAGTTGTAGATACCATTTTTTTAAACTAATTTGTTTTGATTTTAATTCTTATACTACTTTCAGTAATAAACCAGCAAATTTGCTCTAGGAATATATCATACAATTACTCTCAAGTAATATTTATTATTCTGAAAGAGTTACTTATTACTTTTAGTAGTTTTAATTACATAGATTTGGAATCTTATATAATTCAACTCCCATTTAATAATTAAAAAAAAAATTTACAACCCGATTAAAAGTTTTCATTACTTTAAACATTGATAAACCTTTTTGTTACAGCATAATATAACATTTCATTATTAACAAGCATAAGTAAATTAATTCACTTCAAATATTAACTTAATTACGAATAAGTATTAACGTTATATTAACATTCATTCTGAATAATAAAATTAACAATATATAGATAATTAAATTTTATGAAGAAATTGATACTTTCTTTAACTTTGATTAAGTTTCAATAATGTTACTACTTCGATTCTATTCTCTCAACTCTATAGTTACTACTTCGATTTTAATATCGATTCACTGGATGTGTCTATATTATATATAAAAAGTAATAAATCAGCAATTCTGGTTGATCCTCAGTAGTACTAATTTTCTTCGATAATAGATGACTTTTCTACTTTAATAATTAAATAAATTTAATTACTACTTTTTTTTTCAGTTATTTCAATTATTTGAAAATGCGTGTGGAATATAATAAATTGCCTCGTTGCGTTACTTTTTAGTAATAATTTGAGGAGTTTGATACTTGCTGTAACTTTCATTAAGTTACAATACATATTTCCGTTGAAAATAGCTATTCACTTATTCCTTAAATTAAAAATTACCTTTGTGACTTTAATTTCAATATTAATTCACTAGATGAGTTTTTGAGGTATTTAAAAAGTAATAAATCAGCAATTCTGGTTCATCCTCAGTAGTAATAATTTACTTTCATTTGATTTCTAATAAATTACTTGGCTACTTTAATAATTAAATAAATTATTATTTTTATTTGAATTAGTTAAATTATTTGAAAATGCCTGCAGAATGTAATAAACCGCCACGCTGCGTTACTTCTTAGTAATAATTTGAGGAGTTTCATACTTTTTGTAACGTTCATTAAGTTACAATATATTACCGCTAAAAATAACTATACACTTATTCCTTAAATCAAGAGTTACTACTTCAATTTCAATATTGATTCACTAGATGAGCCTATGAGGTATTTAAAAAATAATAAAACAGCTGGGTGGTCATCCACAGTAGTAATAGTTTACTTGGATTTACTAATAGACTTTGATTACTAATAGACTACTTGGCTACTTCAATAATTAACTAAATTATTACTTTTCATTTTAATTAATAGTAGCTAATTTAAATTAAATTATTTTAAGATGCGTGTAAAATGTAATAAATTGTCACTACTATTTAGTAATAATTTCTGTTACTTTGTTAAAATAATAAATCAGCTATTCTGGATGACCTTCAATAATAATGATTTACTTCAATTTTATTACTAATAAGAGAAGTTGATACTTTAATAATGAAATAAAATTTTACTGCTTATTTGAATTGATTTAATTATTTAAATATGCATGTAAATCTTCTTATTACTGCTGCCTTATGTAATAATAATTTATATAATAACCTGAACTAAACAAGATTAAAGGTTTTCACTACTTTAAACGTTACTAAACCTTTTAGTTACAGCCTCTTAAAACAATTTATTACTAAAAAGAATAAGTAAATTCATTAATTTCAAATTTTTATATTAACATTAATTCTGATTAATAAACTTTGATTAAGATACAATATGTTTTTCATTTAAACTTACTACATTGGTAAAGTTGCCTTATAATTGATTCCCTAGATGAGTCTTTGAGGTATTTAAAAAGTAATAAATCGGCAATCGTGGTAGATCCTCAGTATATAATCGTCACGTTGCATTACTTTTTAGTAATAATTTGAGGAGTTTGACACTTTCTGTAACTTTCATTAAGTTACAATATATTACGTATAAAAGTTACTACTTCAATTTCAATTATGATTCACTAGATGACCCTTTAAGATATTTAAAAAGTAATAAAACAGCAATTTTGGTTTATCCTCAGTAGTAATAGTTTACCTTGAATTGATTACTGATAGATGACTTGGCTAGTTTAATAATTAATTAAATTATTACTTTTTATTTTAATTAATAAAATTATTTGAATATGCGTGTAAAATATAATAAATCCCTACCACTTTTAGTAGAAATTTGAGGAGTTTGATACTTTCTGTTTCTTTGTTAAATTATAATATGTCTCTGTTGAGGTGTTTGAAAAGTAATAAATCATCTATTCTGAATGATCTTCAATAGTTATGATTTACTTCGATTTAATTACTAATAAGAGTATTTGATACTTTGATAATTAAATAAAATTTTACTGCTTATTTGAATTAATTTAATTATTTAAAGTTGCATGTAAACCTGCTTATTATTGCTACCGTACGCAAAAATAGTTTATATAATAACCTGAACTAACCAAGAGTAAAGGTTTTACTAGTTTAAACGTTACTAAACCTTTTCGTTACCGCCTAATAAAACAATGTAATACTGACAAGTATAATTAAATTCATTTATTTCAAATTTTTATATTGACATAAATTCTGATTAATAAACTTTGATTAAGTTACAATAGTTTAATGTTAAAAATAACTACCTATATACTTTCTTTTTAAATTTAAAGTTACTACATTGGTTTCAGTATTGATTCTCTAGATGAATCTTTGAGGTATTTATAAAGTAATAAACCAGCAATTCTAGTTAATCCTCAGTAGTAATATTTTTTTTTCAATTTTATTACTAACAGATATATTAGCTATTTCAATAATTAAATAAATTATTACTTTTTATTTGAATTAACCAAATTATTTTAATATGCATATATAATGTAACAAATCGTCACGTTGCGTTATATTTTAGTAATATTTTAAAAAGTTTGACATTTTCTATAATTTTGATTTAGTTACAAAATGTTACTGCATAAAATAACTACATTTACATCTTAAATTTAAAGTTACTATTGCAATTTGAGTATTGATTCACTACATCTACACAATTTGAGTATTGATGAGTTTTGAGGTATTGATGAGTCTTTGAAGAATTTAAAAAATAATAAATCAGCAATTCTGGTTAATTCTCAGTAGTAATAATTTACTTTGACTGGATTACTAATAAATTACTTGGCTACCTTAAAAATTAAATAAATTATTCCTTTTTATTTGAGTTAGTTAAATTATTTGATGATGCGTGTGGAATGTAATAAATCGCCTCGTTGCGATACTTTTCAGTAATAATTATATTAAAATATACATATATACTACTGTAATATATACAATATATTACAGTTAAAAATAACTATACACTTACTCCTTAAATTAAAAGTTACTACTTCAATTTCCATATTGATTCACTAGATGAGTCTTTGAAGTCTTTAAAAAGTAATAAATCAGCAATTCTGGTTCATCCTCAGTAGTAAGAATTTACTTCGATTTGATTACTAATAGATAACTTATTAAATCTATTTTAATAATTCATTAAATTATTACTTTTTATTTTCATTAATAGTAGCTAAATCAAATAAATTTTTTTGAAGATGCGTATAAAATGTAATAAATCGCCACTCCTTTTTAGTAATAATTTGAGAAGTTTAATACTTTCTGTTACTTTGTTAAGTTATAATATGTTTCTGTTGAGGTATTTGAAAAGTAATAAATCAGCTATTCTGGATGAGCTTCAATAGTAATTATTTACTTCGATTTAATTATTAATATGAGTATTTCCTACTTTAATTATTAAATAAAATTTTGCTGCTTAAATTTAAAGTTACTATTGCAATTTGAGTATTGATTCACTACATCCACACAATTTGAGTATTGATGAGTCCTTGAGGTATTTAAAAAATAATAAATCAACAATCGTTGTAGATCCTCAGCATATAATCGACACGTTGCATTACTTTTTAGTAATAATTTGAGGAGTTTGATACTTTTTGTAACTTTCATTAAGTTACAATATATTACCGTTGAAAATAACTATACCCTTATTCTTTAAATTAAAAGTTACCACTTCAATTTCAATATTGATTCACTAGATGAGTCTTTGAAGTTTTTAAAAAGTAATAAATCAGCAATTCTGGTTCATCCTCAGTAGTAAGAATTTACTTCGATTTGATTACTAATAGATAACTTATTAAACCTATTTTAATAATTCATTAAATTATTGCTTTTTACTTTCATTAATAGTAGCTAAATTAAATTAAATTTTTTGAAGATGCGTATAAAATGTAATAAATCGCCACTCCTTTTTAGTAATAATTTGAGAAGTTTAATACTTTGTTACTTTGTTAAGTTATAATATGTTTCTGTTAAGGTATTTGAAAAGTAATAAATCAGCTATTCTGGATGAGCTTCAATAGTAATTATTTACTTCGATTTAATTATTAATATGAGTATTTCCTACTTTAATTATTAAATAAAATTTTGCTGCTTAAATTTAAAGTTACTATTGCAATTTGAGTATTGATTCACTACATCCACACAATTTGAGTATTGATGAGTCCTTGAGGTATTTAAAAAATAATAAATCAACAATCGTTGTAGATCCTCAGCATATAATCGACACGTTGCATTACTTTTTAGTAATAATTTGAGAAGTTTGATACTTTTTGTAACTTTCATTAAGTTACAATATATTACCGTTGAAAATAACTATACCCTTATTCTTTAAATTAAAAGTTACCACTTCAATTTCAATATTGATTCACTAGATGAGTCTTTGAGGTATTCAAAAAGTAATAAATCAGCAATTCTGGTTCATCCTCAGTAGTAATAATTTACTTTGATTTGATTACTAATAAATTACTTGACTACCTTAAAAATTAAATACGTTATTACTTTTTATTTGAGTTAGTTAAATTATTTGAAGATGTGTGTGGAATGTAGTAAATTGCCTCGTTGCGTTACATTTTAGTAATAATTTGAGGGGTTTCATACTTTTTGTAACTTTCATTAAGTTACAATACATTACCATTGAAAACAACTATACACTTCGTAGAAAAAATCCATTTTTTATCTCTAAGAGACTGGTAGAAATTTAAGTTTGAAATAAGCAACTCTAAGTCAACAGTCTCAAGTTTATTTTTTTTTTTTTTTTTTTTTTTTTTTTTACATGTTTCGCCTAAAAAGGCATCATCAGGCCTAAAATATAATTATAAACAATTGCAAAGCAAGAACAACCAATAATTAAACTCACCACAATCCCAACACAAGTTAAAATAGTTAAAATTCAAAACACGTTCACATATTTACAAACTCACAGTGGCAACTACCTGAAGGTCGGTCGTCGAGCAAAGTACGAGTACGCCGGTGGGGGCAGGGACGTTGATACGCAAATCATTTTAGATTATTAAAAATCAAAGTAGGTTCGAAATTGAAGACGTCATTGATGCACTCCAGTATGGGACTCTTTTTTGCTTTAGTTATTTCCATTTTTTCTAAAAGGTTAAGCTTATTCGACTTTTCACATTCATGAAGGATCCTGAGATTACCCGGAATTGAGGCTCCATGGCGATTATCCAACAAGTGATTGGCAAAAGTAGACCACAGTGGCACCTAAACTTGAGACTGTTGACTTAGAGTTGCTTATTTCAAACTTAAATAACTATACACTTATTCCTTTAATTAAAAGTTCCCACTTTAATTTCAATATTGATTCACTAGATGAGTCTTTGAGGTATTCAAAAAGTAATAAATCAGCAATTCTGGTTCATCCTCAGTAGTAATAATTAACTTTGATTTGATTGCTAATAGATTACTTGGCTACTTTTATAATTAAATAAATTATTACTTTTTATTTGAGTTAATTAAATTATTTGAAGATGCGTGTGGAATGTAATAAATGGCCCCGTTGCGTTACTTTTTAGCAATAATTTGAGTAGTTTGATACTTTTTGTAACTTTTGTTTAGTTACGATACATTACCGTTGAGAATAAGTATACCCTTATTCCTTAAATTAAAACTTACTACTTTAATTTTAATATTGTTTCCCTAGACGAGTTATTGAGGTATTTAAAAAGTAATAGATCAACAATTCTGGTTCATCCTCAATAGTAATAATTTACTTTGATTTGATTACTGATAGATTACTTGTCTACTTTAATAATTAAATAAATAATTACTTTTTATTTGAGTTAGTTAAGTTATTTGAAGATGCGTGTGGAATGTAATAAATCGCCTCGTTGCGTTACTTTTTAGTAATAATTTGAGGAGTTTGACACTTTCTGTAAATCTCATTAAGTTACAATATATTACCATTGAAAATAACTATACACTTATTCCTTTAATTAAGTTACTACTTCAATTTCAATATTGATTTACTAGCTGAGTTTTGGTGTATTTAAAAAGTAATAAATCAGCAGATCTGCTTCATCCTCAGTAACAATAATTTACTTTGATTTGATTGCTAACAGATTACTTGGCTATTTAATAATTAAATAAAATATTACTTTTTATTTGAGTTAGTTACATTATTTAAAGATGCATGTAAAATGTGATAAATCTCCATTACTTTTTAGTAATAATTTGAGGAGTTTGATACTTTTAGTAACTTTATTAAGTTACAATACATTACCGTTAAAAATAACTATACCCTTATTTCTTAAATTAAAACTTACTACTTTAATTGTATTATTGATTCACTAGAAGATTCTTTGAGGTATTTAAAAAGTGATAGATCAACAATTCTGGTTCATCCTCAACAGTAATAATTTATTTTGATTTGATTACTGATAGATTACTTGTCTACTTTAATAATTAAATAAATGATTACTTTTATTTTGAGTTAGTTAAGTTATTTGAAGATGAGTGTGGAATGTAATAAATCGCCTCGTTGCGTTACTTTTTAGTAATAATTTGAGGAGTTTGATACTTTCTGTAACTTTCATTAAGTTACAATATATTACCATTGAAAATAACTATATACTTATTCCTTTAATTAAGTTACTACTTCAATTTCAATATTGATTTACTAGCTGAGTTTTTTATGTATTTAAAAAGTAATAAATCAGCAGTTCTGCTTCATTCTCAGTAGCAATAATTTACTTTGATTTGATTGCTAACAGATTACTTGGCTATTTAATAATTAAATAAATTATTACTTTTCATTTGAGTAAGTTACATTATTTAAAGATGCATTTGAAATGTAGTAAATCGCCTCGTTGCGTTACTTTTTAGTAACAATTTGAGGAGTTTCATACTCTTTGTAACTTTCATTAAGTCACAATATATTACCGTTGGAAATAACTGTACACTTACTCCTTAAATTAAAAGTTACTACTTCAATTTTAATATTGATTCATTAGATAAGTTTTTGAGGTTTTTAAAAAGTAATAAATCGACAATTCTGGTTCATCCTCAGAGGTAATAATTTACTTTAATTTGATTACTAATAGATTACTTGGCTACTTTAATACATAAATAAATTATTACTTTTTATTTGAGTTTGTTAAAATATTTGAAGATGCCTGTGGAATGTAATAAATCGCCCCGTTGCGTTACTTTTTAGTAATAATTTGAGGAGTTTGATACATTTTGTAACTTTCATTAAGTTACAATATATTACCGTTGAAAATAACTATACCCTTATTCCTTAAATTAAAAGTTGCTACTTCAATTTCAATATTGATTCACTAGATGAGTCTTTGAGGTATCTAAACAGTAATAAATCAGCAATTCTGGTTCATCCTCAGTATAATAATTTACTTTGATTTGATTACTAGTCGTAATTTATTGGCTGCTTTAATAATTAAATAAATTATTACTTTTTGTTTGAGTTAGTTAAATTATTTGAAAACGCGTGTGGAATGTAATAAATCGCCTCGTTGTGTTACTTTTTAGTAATAAATTGAGGAGTTTGATGCTTTTTGTAACTTTCATTAAGTTACAATATATTACCGTTGAAAGTAACTATAAACTTATTCCTTAAATTAAATGTTACTACTTCAATTTCAATATTGATTTATTAGATCAGTCTTTGAGGTATTTAAAAAGTAATAAATCAGCAATTCTGGTTCACCCTCAGTAGTAGTAATTTACTTTGATTTGATTATTGATAGACGGCTAAAAATTATTACTTTTTATTTTAATTAATTAAATTATTTTAATATGTGGGTAAACTGTAATACTACTTGTTAGTAATAATTTGAGGAGTTTGATACTTTCTGTTACTTTGTTAAGTTATAATATGTTTCTGTTGGGGCATTTGAAAAGTAATGAATCAGCTATTCTGGATGATCTTCAATAGTAATGCTTTACTTCGATTTAATTACTAATAAGAATATTGGCTATTTTAATAATTATATAAAATTTTACTGCTTATCTGACTCAGTTTAATTATCTAAAGATGCATGTAAACATGTAATAAACCGTCATGTTGCATTACTTTTTAGCAATTATCTAAGGATACAACGTAAAGTGTTTTCCAGATTATGAAGCCGTGGACCAATTGGAATTTTTTCCTGACGTTTCGTCTACAGCTGCGGCAGATATTATGAAAAGCGATGAGGTAATGAGCGAAGTGCTTCCCGACGTTGACTGATTCGACTGTGGTGAGTTCGATGGTATTTATTCCCCCGCCGTCGCGCTGCAATCATTGGTCCACGGCTCCTCAGGCCGGAAAACACTTTAGATTGTATTTTGACCGGCCAGAAAGTTTTCACAGTCTTATAATAATTTAAGAAGTTTGAATTACTTGTTAAACCAGTGATTACTTATTACTCTTGAAAGGAAATATTACTTTTGCTGCCTTGGTAAATATTAAGCAATAAAATTACTGTGAGTGTTTTCACTATAATCTTTTATGGTAATTATAGCAAGTATAAGAAACACTCTGCAACATACATAAAACGAAGCATCAGTTCTCCGCCCTGGAGCTTTCTCCCTTAAGGCTAAGATCAAAGGGAGCGTTTAACTAGATCCTGCAAAATTAATCTTAACGCAATCTAACTTGAAGCCTTCGAATCGAATTGAACGGAAGCATCTAATATTCTCATCATTGGAAACGTAAACAGCCATCTTTTCGCCCGGCTCTATTAAATAGAGCTTCGGCCAAAGAACTGCCGGATATAGTCCGACCCGTGATTTCACGTTTTCGCATCACGTATCGGTTGCCCTCCACTGCGGTTAACGTCAACAGTCGATGTAAAATTTACGTCCGAATCCTGAACTAACCCTCAGGGTCTTCGAAATTGAATAATTTTCAACAATGCACCTTGAGGGGGACGGTAAACTAATTTGAAACTTTGGTTCGAATCCGGTGTCCGGGATTAATCGAGTTTGTGCAGAGAATGTCGGCGACGATGACGTCTCAATCAAACCGACCGGATTTATTACGTTTTGATCGACAAAAGGTAATTGTCTCGGCTCAATGTTCGACAAACCGGTGTCGGTTTAATTAAGTTTCAGTTTGTGCGTGATTAAGTTGTCGCTCCAAAAATAACACTTCGAAATTATCACCGTTATATGGTAGAGCTCCTGGTTTGTTTTATGTAGGAACAAGGGGGGCACAATCACTTTTGGCGACAATCATCAAATCTCTTTCCCCATTTTAAAATTTTTTTTGAATATTACTATCATCGCCTAGCTACTTTTCTCTGGTAGATTTAACTGAAAGGCGATTATTCGGCTTTAACCCTCGGGAGGCTGCTCCGTTAGATTTTATGAATTATTTATGGCGGGCGCTAGGAATATCTTGACCGTTCAAACTGCAAAGGGAAATTTATTCCGAAAATATTCAGGCCATAAAACCAGACTTATGCGAGCCTCTTTGCCTGATTTAAAGGAATGGTTTTAAGGTCCCTATGTCGGTCGTCTGTGCATCGCGAAATGCTCTCTCCGACAAAATTTCCAACTTAAAGGTTCTCGAACTTTACGACCCAATATATTCCCAGCGAAAAAAAGGGAAGAAGCCTTTAATTTTTGGACGAGATGATATCTGCAAAGTTTTTTCAAAGGGGGGATTTGGTGCACGGCCATCTTGGCTTCGGGAACGTCGCCTCCCCGGGGCGGCTCGGTTTTATTATTCTTTGTGTATTCGGCAATTCCGCCTGATACCGTCGATAAAACCAATGCAGCTTAATAATAGAACGGATTCTTAGTTTCGAAGCCGAACCTGCTGAAACCTTTGGCGACAAAGTAGCTAAAAATTTTATCTTTATGACCGATAGGAGTAGATATACGGAGAAACGGCTTCTCTAGGGGGTGTTTTGCAATAAAAAAACTGTGGTCCTATAATAACTCAGTTTTATCTTCCCATTATGTAATAAAATATTTCATACATTAGACGAACCCAAATCATCGAAAACGATTTATAAGTTAAATGTAGATTTAAATCTTTTAAATTTTACAAAAAAAAAGAATACCTTGGTATATTACTACTTCAAAGTTGGCATTATTCCGTAACCACAAGCCGATTTATTATTGACCCAACCATCTGAATCACTTATAATCACAAAGATTTGGCAGCAGTAAGGAGCTAATTTATGTAATTTATAAAGTACGGATATATTACTAAGCTGTAGCTTAGTAATAAAGTAAAAAAGCTTTTAAAAGTAATAAATTATTGGTACTTTTGGTGAAGTAAAAATTATTAAGGATTTACTGTTATTAGCCTAGGTTATGAAATTAATGATAGTATAATTTTAGTAACAGGTGTATGCGTATGTAAGTAAAAATGCAATTTGTTACACTTTTATAGTAGTAATAAATTGTTACTTAACGCTGACCATAAAAAAGTTTTTTTTTAAATTATTACTTAAAAATTGTTAAAAAACATTCTCTTCCTGTTAAAAACTGTTTTTTTGTTTAACTGAATTTTTATTCTTATAAACAGAAGCACTTTAGGATTACTAACAAAATATTAAGTAACAAAGTTACTACTTCTCAATTTAGTAATAGAAATTCTATAGTAATGCTATAATATTACCTTGTTTTTAACGGAAAGCTGTCGTAAATCTTATATGTAAATATATTATATATATTTATAAAAAAGGAAAAAATCACAAATGTTTGGTATAAATAAAAACCGGTAAATCATGCTAATAAATTGTCGTTTCTAAGCACATAAAACTAATGTTCATAGATAGGAAGTTGTTGTAATTACTGTTTTTTGCTAATCAGAAAACAATTTTCTGATTTATGACTTTCTGAAAGTTTGATACAAACTACTTGACTAGCCGGTTAATAAATGGAATTGTAAAATGCAATTTGTTACACTTTTATAGTAGTAATAAATTGTTGGTTACCGTTGATCATAAAAAAGTTTTTTTTGGAAAAATTATTACTTAAAAATTGTTACAAAAATATCCCTGTTAAAAACTTTTTTTTTTGTTTAACTGAATTTTTATTGTACAAGCAGAGGCACTTTAGGATTAGTAACAAAATATTAAGTAACAAAATTACTACTGCTCAATTTAGTAATAGAAATTCTGTAGTAATGCTATAATATTACCTTGTTTTTAACGGAAAGCTGTCGTAAATCTTATGTGTAAATATATTATATTGCAGATATTTATAAAAAAGGAAAACATCACAAATGTTTGGTATAAATAAAACCAGTAAATCATGCTAACAAATTGTCGTTTCTAAGCAAATAAAACTAATGTTCATAGATAGGAAGTTGTTGTAATTAGTGTTTTTTGCTAATCAGAAAACAATTTGCTGATGTATGACTTTCTGAAAGTTTGATGCAAACTACTTGACTAGGATGCTCCCAACCAGTTAGTAAATGGAATTGCAAAATGCAATTTGTTACAGTTTTATAGTAGTAATAAATTGTTACTTACCGCTGACCATAAAAGTTTTTTTTTTGAAAAATTATTACTTAAAATTTGTTGCAAAAATGTTCCTGATAAATTTTTTTTTTTGTTTAACTGAATTTTTATTGTACAAGCAGAGGCACTTTAGGATTAGTAACAAAATATTAAGTAACAAAATTACTACTGCTCAATTTAGTAATAGAAATTCTATAGTAATGCTATAATATTACCTTGTTTTTAACGGAGAGCTCTCGTAAATCTTATGTGTAAATATATTATATTGCAGATATTTATAAAAAAGGAAAAAATCACAAATGTTTGGTATAAATAAAAACCGGTAAATCATGCTAACAAATTGTCGTTTCTAAGCAAACAAAACTAATGTTCATAGCGAGGAAGTTGTTGTAATTACTGTTTTTTGCTAATCAGAAAGCAATTTGTTGATTTATGACTTTCTGAAAGTTTGATACAAACTACTTGACTGGGATGCTCCCAACCAGTTAGTAAATGGAATTGTAAAATGCAATTTGTTACACTTTTATAGTAGTAATAAATTGTTACTTACCGCTAACCATAAAAGTTTTTTTTTTGAAAAATTATTACTTAAAATTTGTTACAAAAATGTTCGTTAAAATTTTTTTTTGTTTAACTGATTTTTTATTGTACAAGCAGAGGCACTTTAGGATTAGTAACAAAATATTAAGTAACAAAATTACTACTGCTCAATTTAGTAATAGAAATTCTATAGTAATGCTATAATATTACCTTGTTTTTAACGGAAAGCTGTCGTAAATCTTATGTGTAAATATATTATATTGCAGATATTTATAAAAAAGGAAAAAATCACAAATGTTTGGTATAAATAAAAACCAGTAAATCATGCTAACAAATTGTCGTTTCTAAGCAAATAAAACTAATGTTCATAGATAGGAAGTTGTTGTAATTAGTGTTTTTTGCTAATCAGAAAACAATTTGCTGATGTATGACTTTCTGAAAGTTTGATGCAAACTACTTGACTAGGATGCTCCCAACCAGTTAGTAAATGGAATTGTAAAATGCAATTTATTACACTCTTATAGTAGTAATAAATTGTTACTTACCGCTGACCAAAAATTTTTTTTTTTTTTAAATATTACTACTTAAAATTTGTTACAAAAATGTTCCTGTTAAAAACTGTTTTTTTTTGTTTAACTGAATTTTTATTATACAAGCAGAGGCACTTTAGGATTAGTAACAAAATATTAAGTAACAAAGTTACTACTGCTCAATTTAGTAATAGAAATTCTATAGTAATGCTATAATATTACTTTTTTTTAACGGAAAGCTGTCGTAAATCTTATGCGTATGTAAGTAAAAATGCAATTTGTTACACTTTTATAGTAGTAATAAATCGTTACTTACCGCTGACCATATTTTGAAAAATTATTACTTAAAATTTGTTACAAAAACATAACATGCAATTTTGTTTGTTTAACTGAATTTTTATTGTACAAGCAGAGGCACATTAGGATTAGTAACAAAATATTAAGTAACAAAGCTACTACTGCTCAATTTAGTAATAGAAACACTATAGTAATGCTATAATATTACCTTTTTTTAACGGAAAGCTGTCGTAAATCTTATGTGTAAATATATTATAATACAGAAATTTATAAATAAGGAAAAAATACAAATGTTTGGTATCAATAAAAACCGGTAAATCATGCCAAAACATTGTCCTTTCTAAGCAATATAACAAATGTTTATAGAGAGAAAGTTGTTGCAATTACTGTTTTTTGCTAATCAGAAACCAACTTATTACTTTCCCAATTAAGTAATTTATTACACTCTAGTTTATGTCGTATTATCAGCTTAATTTAGTTTAATTTTATTGTTACCGAACACTGATTCTACGGAAAAAACATCCATATTATGACAATAATATAACGATATTCTTAAAATAAATCTTTAGTAATAAATTACTATTTAACACTGGACATAAAAATATTCCGGTTAGTAACTTGTAAATTTATTGTAAATAAGTTTTTAGATAGATTACAAAGAAATCTAATCGTGATGTGAGGCAGTCGTAACTTCATAACGTATCAGTATTTGAGCCAAATTAGTATTAAAGTTTTTGAAGGAATAAATATCTGTAACCAGAAGTAATAAATTACTATTTCTGACTATAATATACTATTTTGTATTATAAAGCTCTGAAATCTTTCAGGTCCAGTCAAAATATAATCTAAAGTGTTTTTTCGGGCTTTGAAGTAGTAATCCAATGGAATTTCTTCCTGACGTTTCGTCGGCAGCTGCGACAGACGTTATCAAAGACGATGAGGCAATGGGCGAAGTGATCTCCCGTGCTTCCCGACGTTGACTGATTCGAATGTGGTGAGTTCCGTGGTATTTATTCACCCGCCGCACAGTGGGGCCAAATGGCAAAAATTCGGAAATAACTATATCTTTTTGGTTAATAATGATATCAATTTGCCGATTGTTTCGTTCAATTCATTTAGAGCAAAATTTAGTGTTTATTGAGGATTGAGGTATAGCATTTAATCAATAAATTCAGTTGGTAGAGTTGTACCTTTACAAACTTTATAACCGCACGTTTCTTAGACATATTACAATAACTATAATAAAATAAAAGAAATTCGCCTAGTCGGAGTTGGGTTTATCTCATTATTATTATTTATTACTATACAGGGTGGCACAAAACGCAGGATTCGATAGCATCAAAGCTATTATAGAAATTAAGTTGGGACAAAATCTGTATCATGTAGAGCAGTTAGAACAAGATTTTAAAAATAGTGACCATTATACAGGGTATTCCAAAAAGTATTTAAGATTTAAACATGTATTTTATAAACGATATATCATAAGGTATTATGGTGTTTTTGCATTTGAAATTAGAAATAGTTTTACGTGGAGATAATTGCACCTAAAAATTGTAATTTGTTTTTTTTTTAAATCTATAGCTTTTAACAGGCTTGAAGTAGAACCAAACGAATTACAGTTTCATATCTTAGATTACAAATTTTAAATAAGGATCTCTCAGTTTGTACTACTTTTAAAAATTTCTAAAATTCAACACATTTGAATGACAAAAAAATGACAAAAAAATGTGTTGATTGATAGATCTTTCAAAACTAAATTAGGAATGTGAATTGCATTTGGCTCTATCTCAAGCCGCTTAGGAACTACACATTCTTGAAGCAAAAAAATACAATTTTAAAGACGCAATTATATCTAAAACTTTAGGGATCATCATAGGATTTGCTACATAAAAAAATGTACTACTGTAGTAGTGTCTTACTTAAAAAAAACGTATGTTTGAATCGGCATTAGGTACTTTGTGAATCATCCTGTTTGAAGGTCACTATTTTCTAAATGAAGCTCTAACCCTACTACATGACACCGCCTTTGCCTCAAATCAATATTTTGAGATATCAAGAAACCTGCGTTAAGAATGTGCCACACTGTGTAAGTACGTACTCAATAGTTTTGCTGTTATGGGGGGTAAGGGCACATTAGCACTTGGCAATTCCTATCCGGATTGGGTTGATCACTAACTGGTCATTTTCAACCAATCGCATTAACTAGCATGTCATCAGTCACCAATCCGGTTCGCCTGAAAACTACCTGTAGAGAGCACTCCAATCCAGGATCACCAATTCCAAAAAGTGCTAAAGTCAAATTAAGAAAATGGCCAGGGTCAGTTAAAAATTACTCAAAGCGTCAAAAATTTTCTGGGCCAATTCAGATTAAGATTAGGGTTAAAAATTATTAAGAAATTACACAGAGCGTCCAAAAATGGAAATTTGGAGTCTATGGAGAAATTCAGATTAGAATTAGGACTAAAATCGTTTAAAAGACACTACTTTCATAAAGAAGTTGAATTTCGATGTTTTGTGAGAAAGTCACACTAAGAGTAGGGTAAAAATCGATGAAAAGTGGCTCAAAGGGTTTAAAACTAAAAATTTAGAGAGTTTGGGGAAATTCAAATTAAGAAAATGGCCAGAATCAGTTAAAAATTACTCAAAGCGTCAAAAATGCAGATTAAAATTTTCTGGGCCAATTCAGGTTAAGATTAGGGTTAAAAATGATTCAGAAATTACACAGAGCGTCCAAAAATTCAAACCTGGAGTCTATGGAGAAATTCAGATTAGAATTAGGACTAAAATCGGTTAAAAAGACACTACTTTCTCTAAAAAATTTATATTTTGATGTTTTATGAGAAACGCATACTAAGATTAAGGTAAAAATCGATGAAAAGTGGCTCAAAGGGTTTAAAAACACAAATTTAGAGAGTTTGGGGAATTTCAAATTAAGAAAATGGCCAGGATTAGTTAAAAATTACTCAAAGGTCAAAAATGCATATTAAAATTTGCTGGGCCATTTCAGGTTAAGATTAAGGTTAAAAATGATTAAGGAATTACACAGAGCCTCAAAAAATGTCTAACTAAAATTAAGGCAAAAATCGGTGAAAAATACTCAAAAAGTTTAAAAACACAAACTTAGAGAGTTTGGGAAAATTCAAATTAAGATAATGGCCAAGATCAGTTAAAAATTACTCAAGACGTCAAAAATGGAGATTAAAAATATTTGGGTCAATTCAAATCGTTCAAAGGGTTTAAAAATAGAAATTTAGAGAGTTTGGGTAAATTCAAATTAAGATAATGGCCAAGATCAATTAAAATTGGAAGGGATAATTCAGGTTATGATTAGAGTCTATAGTGTGTGTCAAAGCGCCTACAAATGCCAGTTTGGAGTCTTTGGAGAAATTCAAATCAAGTTATAACATTTTTAGAAAACGTGGAAGGAGTTTTGAAATTAGAAATTTAGAAATAACTTTTAATGTCGGGAATTTAGTTCTTATCATGGCTTGAATTTAGCCTCTTTCCCCCCCCCCCCCCCACCCTTAGGATCTCTTCCTCACATTCTTTTGATATTTTTATTATTGTTAGCGCATTTATTTGTAGAAAGTGGCCTGTATGAAATGGTTCAATCAATGCGCCACATTGAAGAAAGTAATAGCGATATTTATACTAAAAAGCACACACAAGAAAATAAGGGACACTTACCATATCATTTCCATGTGCTGGGATAAGGGGATCCCCTAATGGTCTTCGTTGAACTAGTACACAACGCGCTAATAAAACGAGGTTCCCTTCCGGAGATTAGTAAAAATTATCGTTTTGGCAGTGATTCTACCTTATTGCCCGGTTCTAGGTATCTATCTTAGGTCGGACGTCGTATATGGTGCTGCCCATTAACAACCTTGTGTGCGTATGCGCGGTAAATCGAAACGTTTAAATAAATAAAGAAATATTGCGCTAACAATTATTATAACTGCAAAAAAACTAATTTATTTTAAAGAGTAACTACTATATATCTTTTTGGAATTTCTACTACAGAATGACACTGTTTGACTGATATTGAATTCTTTTGAAATTGACTCCTTATTTTTAATGGACAAAAATCAAACAACAGAAACCTCTTCTTATATTTTCTTATTTAGTAAAATGTGTAAACACACGTAGGTAGTTTGTATACAAATGCAAACCCTTTTTTTGTGCTTTCAAGGCGAAGCGATAGGATTCCTTTTAAAGAATCCAGCTAGTGGGACATAACAACCTAACTTACAATAACAACATGTTATTGGAAGTTAGGCCTTTAATAACAAACGTGTTTAATACTCTGAACTTATGCTTTTATTTCAAAGTAAAAATTACTAAGGAGAGGTGTGCCCGAAGTGTATTCAATAGAACGCTTTCGACCCAACTAACTAATTTTATTCAACACTTAAGAGCATTCGTAAATACATTTTCTTATGCCCTTCTAATTTATGGGTTCCCAGAAACAGAGAGACTGGAGTCACACGACCCTTAAAAAGTCTCATATTTAACTTAACATAAACAAAGCTATAAGAAGGTTAATTGACTGGTTTTTGGACATGACGACTTATATATTCCAACACATGTAAACACACTTTGATATTTTGTATACAAATGCAAACCCCGTTTTTTTGTGCTTCCAAGGCGAAGCGATATGATTCCTTTTTAAGAATCTAGCTAGTGTGAGTAAATACGTCGAGCGTCGAATAAGCAACACGCTGCATTTTTATTTAAGATTCCCCATATTCCAACAGTTGACTTAAAATCCTTATTTCGTGACTGTAGGTCTTAACGTTAAATTGAAATTAGGATAAGTTGTTTAAATGTGGTAGTGCTACTTGGAGGATTCTGCGCCTGGAAGTGGGTGGAGGGCGAGAGAAAGAGAAGATAAAATGGTTCTTCTACTTTTCTACACATTACCATCAAAGCCACCTTACTAACGACCCAAACAAGTTAACCTGAACTAACCTGAACTAATTAATGACCCAACAAGTGGTCAAGTGCCAAAAGATATACAGGTTAGTAGTGTAGTTTGCAAGGTTCTGGATCACTTTCAATCGCTTACCTGAAAGAACTAGTTTTTAATTGGTTTGAGAATATATTTCGTATTATTTGCAATAAGAAATTTGTCGCAAATGCCTTGTGGCAATCGGCAAAACGATTTTTTTACTGACTACACCCTAGTTGATATCGTAAGCAATATTTATTACTTCGAATAATAAATTAGAAGTTATAAATTGATACTCAACACTGGCTATAAAAAGTTCCTTGTTAGTAACTTGGAGATTTACTTCAACTACAAGCCGAAGCAGTTTAAGGTTGGTAGAAAAATTATTACTATCCATTATTACAAACCTATATATTACCAACCAAATTCACTCGTTTATTACATTATATGTTTCGTAAGAGAAGTAATAAATCACAGATTTTTAGCATTAATGGAAACACATAACTCCTGTCGTGTTGTAGCGTTTTCTTTTTCACAAAGAAAACCTACTGGCTTTCCTTTCATTCCTTAATAAATAACCTCTACAATACCATTTTATTTCCAAAGAAATATGAATACCTTGGCCGCCATGTTTGTTCACCTTTATTATCGTTTCTATGCGATCCTTCTACTTCGAGTTCTATGGTTAGAAATCCTTTGAAAGTTGACTTCTTTTGGACATTGACATGTGTCAAAGGGTTGATTAATTATTTTGCTGTTTGTACAGCATTGCCAAATTTCACCAATATTTTTACTTAGATTCCCTTATTTTCTTCATGTGCTCTTCTAATACTTTCTATAAATGTATCTTTTATTTCGCAACAATAGCAATATTTTCATATTTCGCGGTTCATTTTCTCCTTCTTTTTATTTCCCCCTTTTGACACTATAATTTCCGTTTATTTTACCAATTCTGAGCCCCGGTGGTAAAGGTAAAAACTTTTGATAGTCATGCAGTTTGGATCAGAAAAAACACTCGTGCACTCGTGCTTTTTTCATCCCAAATTGCATTCGTGCATATCGTCCAAAAATTACCGATACTTTTCAATGCACTTGTTATATTACATATGATAATTTTCTCAATTTTAATATTATAGCTATATCTGTAACTTAAATTGAGTGGCGCCCAATTAATTGTATTGTACAAATTGTAATTTTGAACCATGACCTAGCTCTCCACCTACCCAAAGCTGCCATTCGCATAGTATGTGGCTTTGCCAAATTTTATTCTTTTTAAAATACGTTACAGTCTGTAATACAAAATTCATCAGTAACACCATAGATCCGTACTAAAGTCAAGGTAATGAAGTAATAAGTTTCGAAGTAATAGGTTTTTGTACTTATTTGGAATGTATCGTTGTAAGCTTTTTGTTATAATCTGATTACTAATATAACTGTGATAATATACTAATAACTAAACTGCACTTCACTTATCAGAGCTACTAAAAATTACTGATTTATTACTTTCATATATTCCATTAAAAAGCTTTGAGAACAGTTAAGCTATTTCATATATGCCAATTTTAAAAGGGGACTCATTACATATTTTTTTAGCAATAAATTATTACTTAATTGTAAAAAAGCCCATTAAATGACGCTTGACGTTCTATTAAAGGTAATAAATCGTTACTTTTTGACAGCTGGAAAAATATCTTTTTAGTAACTCTAAAGTGAATAA
Organism: Taphrorychus bicolor; assembly: GCA_951812265.1. NCBI lineage: Eukaryota > Metazoa > Arthropoda > Insecta > Coleoptera > Curculionidae > Taphrorychus > Taphrorychus bicolor. The sequence goes on from OX638301.1 coordinate 20,453,794, forward strand.
AAGTAATTTTTTAGCAGCAAAATATCGAAAAAAATGGTATCTGGCAGCTAATCGATTACTCTCTTAGCCCGCTGATTCATTATATTGCAGATATTTGTAATATAGTAGTAAAGTGACGCAGCTTTAGCTTGACTATATTAATATCTTTAATAATGTCAAAACAGCAATGTTTTAAACACATTCTTGTTACTGCTCACACAAATCTTATTTGAAAACTTCTGCGATAAGCCTTGCATTACTGATGTTATAAGATAATAATGTAGTAAAAATTCCAACTAATTTAAACTGATTTGTTACTTTATTAACCTTTATAAACCATTATTTTTTCTACAAATCAGTATTGCCCGGCCAATTGATATATGGAAATACTATAAGAAGTAATAAATAACATTGTTTATGTAGTACTAAATTAATACTAATAACAAACTAATAACTAAAATGTACTTCACTAATCAGAACTATTAAAAATTACTGATTTATTACTTTCAGATATTCTATTAAAAAGCTTTGAGAACAGTTAAGCGATTTCATAAACGCGAATTTTAAAAAGGGACTAATTACTTATTTTTTGTAGTCATAAATTATTACTTAACTGTAAAAAAAAGTCTATTAAATGACGCTTTACGTTATATTAAAAGTAATAATTCGTTACTTTTTGACAGCTGGAAAAATATCTTTTTAGTAACACTAAAGGTAATTTTTCAGCAGTAAAATATAGAAAAAAAACTGGTATCCGGAGCTAATCAATTACTCTTATAGCCCGCTGATTTATTATATTGCAGGTATTTGTAATTTACTGGTGAGGTGACGCAGCTTTAGCTTTAAGTAATTTATCCTTAATAGAGTCAAAATAGCAATGTTTTAAACACATTTTTGTTACTGCTTACACAAATCTTATTTGAAATCTTCTGCAGTGTATTACTAATGTTATAAGATAACAATGTAGTAAAAACACCAACTAATTTAAACTGATTTGTTACTTTATTAACATTTATAAACAATTATTTTTCTACAAATCGGTATTGCTCGGCCAATTGATATATGTAAATACTATAAGAAGTAATAAATAAATTGTTTTTGTAGTACTAAATTAATAGTAATAATAAACTAATAACTAAACTGTACTTCACTACTAAAAGAACTACCAGAACTACTAAAAATTACTGATTTATTACTTTCAGATATTCAATTAAAAAGCTTCGAGAACAGTTAACTGATTTCATAAACGCCAATTTTATAAAGGGGCTAATTACATATTTTTTGTAGTAATAAATTATTACTTAACTGTAAAAAGTCTATTAAATGACGCTTTACGTTATGTTAAAAGTAATAAACCGTTACTTTTTGACAGGTCGAAAAATATCTTTTTAGTAACTCTAAAGTAACTAAAGCAATTTTTCAGTAGTAAAATGTTGAAAAAGCCTCAGACTAATTTAAACTGATTTGTTACTTTATTAACATTTATAAACAATTATTTTTCTACAAATCGGTATTGCCCGGCCAATTGATATATGGAAATACTATAAGAAGTAATAAATAACATTGTTTTTGTAGTACTAGATTAATAGTAATAACAAACTAATAACTAAAATGTACTTCACTAATCAGAACTACTAAGAATTACTGATTTATTACTTTCAGATATTCCATTAAAAAGCTTTGAGAGCAGTTAAGTGATTTAATAAACGCCAATTTTAAAAAGGGACTAATTACTTATTTTTTGTAATCATAAATTATTACTTAACTGTAAAAAAAATATATTAAATGACGCTTTACGTTATATTAAAAGTAATAATTCGTTACTTTTTGACAGCTGGAAAAATATCTTTTTAGTAACACTAAAAGTAATTTTTCAGCAGTAAAATATAGAAAAAAAATGGTATCCGGAGCTAATCAATTACTCTTATAGTCCGCTGATCTATTATATTGCAGGTATTTGTAATTTACTGGTGAGGTGACGCAGCTTTAGCTTTAAGTAATTTATCCTTAATAGAGTCAAAATAGCAATGTTTTAAACACATTTTTGTTACTGCTTACACAAATCTTATTTGAAATCTTCTGCAGTGTATTACTAATGTTATAAGATAACAATGTAGTAAAAACACCAACTAATTTAAACTGATTTGTTACTTTATTAACATTTATAAACAATTATTTTTTTACAAATCGGTATTGCTCGGCCAATTGATATATGTTAATACTATAAGAAGTAATAAATAAATTGTTTTTGTAGTACTAAATTAATAGTAATAAAAAACTAATAACTAAACTGTACTTCACTACTAAAAGAATTATCAGAACTACTAAAAATTACTGATTTATTACTTTCAGATATTCCATTAAAAAGCTTCGAGAACAGTTAACTGATTTCATAAACGCCAAGTTTAAAAAGGGGCTAATTACATATTTTTTGTAGTAATAAATTATTACTTAACTGTAAAAAAGTCTATTAAATGACGCTTTACGTTATGTTAAAAGTAATAAACCGTTACTTTTTGACAGGTCGAAAAATATCTTTTTAGTAACTCTAAAGTAACTAAAGCAATTTTTCAGTAGTAAAATGTTGAAAAAGCATCAGACTAATTTAAACTGATTTGTTACTTTATTAACATTTATAAACAATTATTTTTCTACATATCGGTATTGCCCGGCCAATTGATATATGGAAATACTATAAGAAGTAATAAATAACATTGTTTTTGTAGTACTAGATTAATAGTAATAACAAACTAATAACTAAAATGTACTTCACTAATCAGAACTACTAAAAATTACTGATTTATTACTTTCAGATATTCCATTAAAAAGCTTTGAGAACAGTTAAGTGATTTCATAAACGCCAATTTTAAAAAGGGACTAATTACTTATTTTTTGTAGTCATAGATTATTACTTAACTGTAAAAAGAAGTCTATTAAATGACGCTTTCCGTTATATTAATAGTAATAATTCGTTACTTTTTGACAGCTGGAAAAATATCTTTTTAGTAACACTAAAAGTAATTTTTCAGCAGTAAAATATAGAAAAAAAAGGTATCCGGAGCTAATCAATTACTCTTATAGCCCGCTGATTTATTATATTGCAGGTATTTGTAATTTACTGGTGAAGTGACGCAGCTTTAGCTTTAAGTAATTTATCCTTAATAGAGTCAAAATAGCAATGTTTTAAACACATTTTTGTTACTGCTTACACAAATCTTATTTGAAATCTTCTGCGATAAGCCTTGCATTACTAATGTTATAAGATAACAATGTAGTAAAAACACCAACTAATTTAAACTGATTTGTTACTTTATTAACATTTATAAACAATTATTTTTCTACAAATCGGTATTGCTCGGCCAATTGATAAATGGAAATACTATAAGAAGTAATAAATAAATTGTTTTTGTAATACTAAATTAATAGTAATAATAAACTAATAACTAAACTGTACTTCACTACTAAAGAACTATCAGAACTACTAAAAATTACTGATTTATTACTTTCAGATATTTCATTAAAAAGCTTTGAGAACAGTTAAGTGATTTCATAAACGCCAATTTTAAAAAGGGATTAATTACTTATTTTTTGTAGTCATAAATTATTACTTAACTGTAAAAAGAAGTCTATTAAATGACGCTTTACGTTATATTAAAAGTAATAATTCGTTACTTTTTGACAGCTGGAAAAATATCTTTTTAGTAACACTAAAAGTAATTTCTCAGCAGTAAAATATAGAAAAAAAAGGTATCCGGAGCTAATCACTTACTCTTATAGCCCGCTGATTTATTATATTGCAGGTATTTGTCATTTACTGGTAAGGTGACGCAGCTTTAGCTCTAAGTAATTTATCCTTAATAGAGTCAAAATAGCAATGTTTTGAACACATTTTTGTTACTGCTTACACAAATCTTATTTGAAATCTTCGGCGATAAGCCTTGCATCACTAATGTTATAAGATAATAATGTAGTAAAAATTTCAACTAATTTAAACTGATTTGTTACTTTATTAACATTTATAAACCATTATTTTTTCTACAAATCAGTATTGACCGGCCAATTGATATATGGAAATACTATAAGAAGTAATAAATAACATTGTTTTTGTAATACTAAATTAATAGTAATAATAAACTAATAACTAAATGTACTTCACTAATCAGAACTACTAAAAATTACTGATTTATCACTTTCAGATATTCCATTAAAAAGCTTTGAGAACAGCTAAGCGATTTCATAAACGCCAATTTTAAAAAAGGACTAATTACTTATTTTTTGTAGTCATAAATTATTACTTAACTGTAAAAAGAAGTCTATTAAATGACGCTTTACGTTATATTAAAATTAATAATTTGTTACTTTTTGACAGCTGGAAAAATATCTTTTTAGTAACACTAAAAGTAATTTTTCAGCAGTAAAATGTAGAAAAAAAAGGTATCCGGAGCTAATCAATTACTCTTATAGCCCGCTGATTTATTATATTGCAGGTATTTGTAATTTACCGGTGAGGTGACGCAGCTTTAGCTTTAAGTAATTTATCCTTAATAGAGTCAAAATAGCAATGTTTTAAACACATTTTTGTTACTGCTTACACAAATCTTATTTGAAATCTTCTGCAATAAGCCTTGCATTACTAATGTTATAAGATAACAATGTAGTAAAAACTCCAACTGATTTGTTACTTTATTAACATTTATAAACAATAATTTTTCTACAAATCAGTATTGCTCGGCCAATTTATGTATGTAAATACTATAAGAAGTAATAAATAAATTGTTTTTGTAGTACTAAATTAATAGTAATAATAAACTAATAACTAAACTGTACTTCACTACTAAAAGAACTATCAGAACTACTAAAAATTACTGATTTGTTACTTTCAGATATTCCATTAAAAATCTTCGAGAACAGTTAACTGATTTCATAAACGCCAATTTTAAAAAGGGGCTAATTACATATTTTTTGTAGTAATAAATTATTACTTAACTGTAAAAAAGTCTATTAAATGACGCTTTACGTTATGTTAAAAGTAATAATTCGTTACTTTTTGACAGCTCGAAAAATATCTTTTTAGTAACTCTAAAGTAACTAAACCAATTTTCCAGTAGTAAAATGTAGAAAAAGCATCAGACCAATTTAAACTGATTTGTTACTTTATTAACATTTATAAACAATTATTTTTCTACAAATCGGTATTGCCCGGCCAATTGATATATGGAAATACTATAAGAAGTAATAAATAACATTGTTTTTGTAGTACTAAATTAATAGTAATAGTGAACTATTAACTAAACTGTACTTCACTAATCAGAACTGCTAAAAAGTACTGATTTGTTACTTTTAGATATTTCATTAAAAAGCTTTGAGAACAGTTAAGCGATTTGATACAAACCAATTTTAAAACGGGACCAAATTTTTGTAGCAATGAATTATTACTTAACTGTAAAAAAAAGTCTATTAAAAGACGTTTTACGGAATATTAAAAGTAATAAATCGTTACTTTCTCACAGCTGGAAAAATATCTTTTCAGTAACCCTACAGTAACTAAAAGTATTTTTTAAGCAGTAAAATATCAAAAAAAAAACTTTATCTGGCAGCTAATTGATTACTCTACTAGCCCGCTGATTTACTATATTGCAAATATTTGTAATTTACTGGTGAAGTGACGCAGCTTTAGCTTTAAGTAATATATCCTCAATAGAGTCAAAATAGCAATGTTTTAAACACATTTTTGTTACAGCTTTCACAAATCTTATTTACAATCTTCTGCAATAAGCCTTGAATTACGAATGTGATAATATAACAATGTAGTAAAAAATCCGGCTAATTTAAACTGATTTGTTACTTTATTAACATTTATAAACCATTATTATTCTACAAATCGGTATTGCCCGGCCATTTGATATATGGAAATACTATAAGAAGTAATAATTAACATTGTTTTTGTAGTACTAATTTAATAATAATAATAAACTATTAACTAAGCGGTACTTGAGTAATCAGAACTACTAAAAATTACTGATTTGTTACTTCCAGATATTTCATTAAAAAGCTTTGAGAACAGTTAAGCGATTTCATATATGCCAATTTTAAAAAGGGACTAATTACATATTTTTTTTTTTTAGTAATAAATTATTACTTAACTGTAAGAAAAGTCTATTAAATGACGCTTTACGTTATATTAAAAATAATAAATCGTTACTTTTTGACCGCTGGAAAAAAATCTTTTTAGTAACTCTAAAATAACTAAAAGTAATTTGTCAGTAGTAAAATATCGAAAAGAATGGTATCGGGCAGCTAATCGATTACTCTTCTAGCCCGCTGATTTATTATATTGTAGATATTTGTAATTTACTGATAAGGTGACACAGCTTTAGCTTTAGGTAATATACCCTTAATACTTAATATATTACCGCTTACACAAATTATATTTGGATAGTGTAATAAAAAATCCGACTAATTCTATAAAAAATTATGTTTCTACAAATCGGTATTGCCCAGACAATTGGTATATGGAAATACTATGAGAAGTAATAAATAATAATGTTTTTGTAGTACTAAATTGTTACATAATATAAACAATTATGTTAACTGTTAACAAACAAATTATGTTAACTTAAACTTAACCAATTTTTATGTAAATGGCATGAAGAAAATTAAGATTATCAGTAATTAACAAAAGTAATAAATTGTTACGTTTGAATAAGTAATAAAATTACTACGTACTTACCAACCTTATACAACTTATTACTTTTTGGTTAGTTCAGGTTTTTTACGTAAAAGTAATACATTAGTAGTAACAAAATGTTACTTTGGACAACAAAAAGCAACAAAAATGTAAAGGATTTATTACTGTTGCTGGACTAAATAGTAATGGGTTGCGCAACGACAAACAAACTACTTGCCCCGGTAAACAATCGCAACGGGTTCCCTCGCCTCCGTAAAAATGATGATAAATTCGTGCTGTGCCGCCCTTAATAAGGCCCTCGTTAATCAATTTAATAATGTGTACCTTTCCAAAACTATGTATCCCCAGTAATAAATCGAGCCGACATAAAAAAGCATTATCTCTTGAAGCGGATTGATAGCACCACCCGGGGCTCACTTTGTACAGTTTTATCACCTGCATCACTTTTACTGCCCCCAGGACTAATTTATATTGCCTGCCAGATCGTTTAATACTGCGTGTTCGATCACGTCACGGCCCTTTTGCCAATAATAGCCCTTTTTTAATCACTTTAGCTATAGAATAAAAAAAGTAATAACTCCACATTGAGATGAGATACGTAATCTACTATTGAAGGGTATTTTTGCCCTTGTTTACTTTCAATATAAAATGTTTAACCAGAGGGAAACAGAAAAGCAGCTTACGTTGTTCGAGCAGTCCCATATAACCCAATCGAGCAGATCAACTTCTTAGCGGGCCTGGTTTCAGTTCGATCGCTTTTCAATCAGCCTTTGTTTCTTACATCTCGAATATAATAGCAATAAAAACAATTTTTATCGTAGATAATAATAAATTGTAGAGCTGTAAAGGTCCTAAGCCGTAAAGAGGGCGCCACTAGACAATTTGTTTTTTTTTTATGTGAGCTATTGACTGACTCATTTGCAAGGACGAGCTTAAATTTACTTCCATTAGCATCGCCTCTCGTCCGATTTGCCTACCCAATGAGGCGTGCCCTAAATAATGGAAATAGGTGTACCTTCGCATATTGATTTTGGATTAAAATGTCCCGTCATTGTAAGAGGGTGAAAACCGTTAAAATTGGGTAGCACCAACAACTAACGAAATTGAAATTAAACGATTCGTCCCTACCGTTCAGCTGCTTTTAGATTTCGAAATCAGACGTAAATTAATGATTAATTATTCCAATATGGCTCCATAAAAACTTCAGGACCAATTTGGAAAGTAATTAAAAGAAATCCCAGTTATCGAAGGGAGAGCGACAGAAGAAAATTCGTTCGTTTCTTTGCCGCGACTTGTTTTCGAGACAATTATTCTAATGAGAAATTAAAGGAAAAACTTTCTGGGAAAAAAAGTTTTCCGGATTATCCGGATTTAGGGGCGAAAAAAGGGCTCCCAGAAGATAGGGAATTTCTACGTCGAAAAACTTCCACTTTCAAATTGAAGTCAGAGACAGAATTTGAACATGGTTCTATTTAGTAAATTTGCCTTGCAACATATTTTTTCCTATAATTATGAGAGTTTCCATATTTCTTACTAAAGAGTACTTTCATATGGGTTTTACTTTCGCTTTGAAATCTAGTATCGCGAGACATTTTCTATATTTTCGGTGGCGGAACTTCATCCACCAACTCACAGGTGGCAGCGCCAAAATTTCACCTGCCGACTCCCAGGTGGCAGCATCAGTCAAAATCCTTTATAACATCACACCGCCTTTTCTGCGCCGAATTTCTCTTCAAAGTTCTAACTATAAACTCTCACCTCGGCGTATAAGGCAGGGGTCTATCAGTCTTTACTGAAGAGTCCAATGTAGACCCAATGTAGATGAAACGCCTACACCACATACATAGGCCACAATGATACATTACAATACATCTACCATCCATGGCTCATCATTTACGTCGCTATACTTCTTTTACTTCTCAGTGTGAAACCGTAGCAAGTTTGCGAATAACCAAACACACTCGTCGTAGATGGGTCGAAATTTCGGCTCTACGCCTCAAGGCTAAGGACAGTAAAAACGTCATAAAAATAATAATTTAGCCTTTCAAGGGGCAGAGTTATAACAAACTTTTAAGGACTTTGAGTGTTATTCGAGCCGTTAGCGAGTTGGGTGAAAGTTTGCTAAAAAATACTCCCTCCTTGGCTGTATTGCACGACGACGTTCATATTAAAAGGGAAATTTAGATGTCTCCTTGAGGAATTCCTACGCCGGCAATTTATCTCGAAAAAGGACCATTTTTAATAAACATTAACTGAGGGACTTGTCTGTACAAGACGCAAATGGCAAAAAGTATACAATTTAAAGACAACAAATTTAATAATTTAAATATCATCTAAAAGACAAAATAAACCACATTTATCAAAATCATTAATAGTAATACAGTTACTTTTGACAGAAAAGGATGACATAATCAAAGTAAATGGACTTTTATTCCTTCGTCTTCTTCTTTTGACGTTTCACAATCAATTAGATGACTCTTCTATATGAACACCCCTACACTAACTAGTTAGTTACTTATTCATTTTGTATCTAATGGACATAGATGTAGGAGTTCAATAGATATAGATACATATAAGCAAAGTTCTGTTCGTTTAGTTTTCCTCCCAAATCTTGGCGAAAACCATATAACCAAGACGAAACAAAGGGATACCTAAACTAATTCCCTTTAATTACCGAAATTCCTGACGATGAATAATTCGGAGCTCAACAATTTAATAAAATTATGGTTAGAGCCTCGCACAGAGTTCTGATTTTAACTAAATTAATTACCCAGGCTGTGCTTGACAGGGATTCGCTGACAAACATTCTGCGTTATTCGTTGACTATGTGTGTCGTTAAAACAACCTCAAAGTCTCAAGAAAAAGCTTTTTTAGGTGATAAGGGATAGAAATTTGTCTAGAGTTAATGCTTCCAAGTAGAAGTCGTAGCGCCTTTGAGGTATTCAAAGAGGATCTCAAACTGTTTTAGTTTATATGGCAAATGAAATAAGTAGATACGTAAATACGTTGCACTCAAAACACAATGGCGGCGAAACATAAATCAGAGCTTCTCGTTATCTTTCGAAAATAATTACATTCCCGCTTTGATAGCGAGATTTCAATTCGAATTGAAGTTATTCAATCCCGGCCGAAACAATGTCCTGGTTTAATACAATTTTGCGTTCGTACTGCATAATTTACCGTCGTCCGTATGTGACTACCCTCCGGGGGGTAGAGAATTTTGCCGCACTTCCTGCATACACAAATTACTTTTTTTGCAGGAATAATAACTATATTTAAAACATGAAATTGGATCAAGCTTTCGCAGCAAGAAGTAGTTGGTAGGGAAAACAGAAACGTAACTAGGGCTGTTGGAGGTTGTTTTATTTCTCATAATATGTAAAAGTAAACTGCTGATCATTACTGCCTTCCTAAAATATACTTTTGAAGTAGCGATTTGCACTTAACTTTAAGATTTTGACATATATATGAATTATAAAAATCAACAGGCCAAGGCGTTGGTAAGGGCAAATAAGAGGTCAAATTGCTGGTTCCGATACGTGGACGTTACCTTTGTTATTTGGAGCCATGGCAAGGGCTTGACTTCCTCTTCAAAACTTCCTCTTATACCTCAAGTCTACCAACACAAAAATTCAATTCACTATGGAGATAGAAAAGGAAGGACGCTTACTGTTTTTGGATGTTTTGGTATCAAAGGTGGGCAGCTTGCGCACACCGTTTCTAGAAAACCAATACCCACTGACCGATACCTCAACAACGGATAAAATCGTCATCCCAGACAGAAAAGGGGAGTCAGAAAGACTCTGTGTGTGAGAGCCAAGAGAATATGGGAGTCGGCTGAGCTTGAACGGGAAATAAAGCATCTGGAAAGAGCCTTTGGTTGGAATGGATACAGCAAGTACGAGTTCGATAGGGCCGTCCGTCCATGGAATGTAGAGCGACAGGAAGGAACAACGCAATCACATGAAGAAAAACGCGGATGGACTAGTCGACCATACATCCACAAAGTAACGGACAAGATCGGCAGGCTACTGGAAAAGCACAATGTTAAAAGCGTTTTTAAACCGACTCGCTCAATACAACAGAGCTTGATGTCATCCAAAAAACCGCAGAGGTCCCCACTATCGGCACCCAGAGTTTACTTAGTTCCCTGCAGCTGTGGCTCGGTATACATTGGCACCACAAAACGCAGTTTTAACACAAGGATTACGGAACCCAAAAGGAGTTGCAGGCTTGGACAACCAAAAAAGTCAGCAATAGCAAAGTACGCTCTCTCCGAATATCACCACATCCTTTTCAACAAGGTGGAGGATATCTTATATCAATTGCAGCGTACGTTTCTAAATGCAGTCTGGAAGCGAGTTCTACGAAATACTTCAAGTGCGCCGAAACTCCTCGCCACCACTACCCCCACTCCAGTCCCTCCACTGCAGCGCGACGGCCGGTGAATAAATACCACCGAGCTAACAGTCGAATCAGTCAACGTCGACAAGCACGGGAGATCATTTCTCCCATTGCCTCATCGCTTTTGAAAATGTCTGCCCCAGCTGTAGACGAAACGTCAGGAAGAAATTCCATTGGACTACGGTTTCAAAACCAGGAAAACATTTTGGATTGTAAAGAAGTATATGTTGGGCTTCTTGGGTTATCGGCCTGAAAATTAATTTTAATTTAACTTGGACTCACAAATTGGCAGAAAAATGGACATTTCAAGAAGAAAGCTACTGAGGATAGAAAAGAAGAAACAGAGGGGCAAAAAACTGAACATTACTTAAGAATAAAGAATGTAAATTGAAAAAATGCAAAGGAAGGAAAAGGAGAAACAAAATAGAAGAAAAAGAAAAGAATATGTCGGGCTTCTTGGGTTATCGGTCTGAGAAAAACATTCCATTTTTTTTTTCAGAAAAGAAGAACCACAATAGGGCAGAAAAAATGCAAATTTCAAGAAGAGACTCACTGACGAGAGAAAAGAAGAAGAAGAGGGGTAAAAATATGAAAATTTCAAAAGTATAAAAAATATAAATTTAAAAAAAAAGCAGAGGAGAGGAAAGAAGAATCATGTGTTGGACTTCTTTAATTATCGGTCTGAGAACTAACACTGGTTTAGCTTGGAGTTCATGGAAATTTTAAGAAAAGAACTACGAAAAATAAAGTGAAAAGAGATTAAATTTCAAGGCAGAGTAACGTTTAAAATATTGATAATCAAAATAAAAAAAAAATCCAGAAAAGAAGGAACAGAGGGGTAGAAAAAGTAAAATTTTCAAAAGAATAAAAAATGTAAATCGAAAAAACTTATGCCAAGGGAAGAAAAAGAAGAATGCAATAAATAAAAAAAAAATGGGATGGTGATAATAACACTTTAAGTAAAAAATTCAAATAGCGCAATAAGTAATAAATTGCAAAGACTTTTGCTACATTTTACGTTTTACGAACATTTTATCTGTTACTATAGGAGTTGGAGACTAAGTAATTACTCATTTTACTTGTCAAACCGCGTGTAACACAAAACACACATAAAATAATAAATTAGTAAAATACCCACACATATAGTTCGAAGACTTTAGTAACCGATGATTGAACGAAAGCGTATTATTCTTAATCATATGATTCAATTATTAGCAATTTTATTACTTGCATCTACGAAATCCATTCAAACTTTAACAAAAAGTATGCAACGTGTTAGTACAATGTATATAATATAATTTCTAGTAAAGTAGCAATTCTGCAAGTAATATATCAGTAAGTAAAGAAGTAAAAATACTGTCCAAATATTAAGTAATACATTTTTTTAACTTAACTAGTGTGTATAATAGTAGAATTTTAATTGGGCAGCGCATGTTATGTTGGTATATCAAGAGTCAAATCAGGAATTATAATGTTTTTAAATAGTAAAAAGTGAAAAGAAATAAGTAGCTTCCATATAGTTAAAATAAGATAAATATGCGTCGTTAATTCATTGCTCCTTGTTATAGCCTAACTTTATTACATTAAGTACCAGTAAATAACGAATACTAGGATACTAACTTAAAATGATACAGCAATAATCCTGCGCACGTATTAAATGAAGTTGTGCCTATGAACGCCAAGTAATTAGTTAGTAAAAGCAATAGAAATAATATGGTAAAAATATATTTCTATCTCTGGCAAACTTGGTGTTTTAAATCGCCCAAGGAGTAATATATTATCAACTTGTTTTGGTTTACGCGGTAATAAATTTGATAATTACTTTTTGCATTGGAAAATTGCTAAAAATTGGAAAATTATTCCTCACTGCCTTGGAGATTTGACGATTAGAATAAGTAGTAATAATTTATTACTAACTTTCTCTATTTAGTCTTCCATCCGTGCCTGATAACTGAGTATATTAAATTCAAACCAAGGGTTTCTGTGCGCAAAAATTATAGTTAATAATAGTATAATGCGGTCGAAATAACTAGATAGCCTTAAGTAATATTTCTGAAAGTAATAAATCAGTAAATGAGGCGGTAACTATAAATATCAAGTAATAAATCAGAAACTGCAATAGCAATAATGATTTCAAGATATATTATCATTCTTTATAGATTAGAAATAACATTTTTTGAAATACCCAAAAAGCAATAAATTTTATCAATTTGTTTTTTTGAAGTATGTGCAAATAAAGTTTCACCGGTTGTCCAGCAGAACCCTGAACATAAGAGATTAACATGTAAAAACGGTTTTTATTTTTTTGCGCCTGTACGGTTGATTTGTTGAAAAACTTTTAAGAGTAAAGTTGTAGAGCTTATGGTCAGCTATCATCCTGCAATTTTTTCAATACCTCAGTTTTGGCTGTTTTTTGGAAAAACGCCTCGAAAAGTGCAAGAAAAATTCTAGAGTCTAAATCACTATTTTTTTTCATGGTATAAGTTTTTTTTTTAAATTTAAAACTCACAGAGATCTCTCTGAGTAGCCGAGTCTTGGATCAGAACTCCAAATATTTAAAAATCCCGAAGAACCTCTACGAGTGTTGGGTAACCAATTATTTTCTTCAGGTTCTTGTAAATCAGTGGTTTTCTTTCTTAGTAGCAGTTTTCTCAACATTAAAAAACTCTAAGAGGTTTCCCTGAGTAGCAATTTCTGCATCAGAATTCCAAAAATTTTAAAACCCAGAAGAACCCCTTTGTGTGTTATATAACCAGTTCTTCCCTTAGCAAAAAGATTTCTGAATCTAAATCAGTGGTTTCCTCTCATGGTATCATTTTTTTATTTAAATTTAGAACTCAGAGAGATCTCTCTGAGTAGCAGTGTTTTGGTTTAAAACCCAGAAGAACCAGTTCAAGTGTTATATACCCATATCGTCTCTTAGCAAAAAGTCTCTTTCTGAGTCAAAATCAATTCTTTCTTGGTTTCGGTTTCCCTCTGTCATTAGCGCTTTTTTATATCAAAACTCCTCAGAAGGATCTCTCCGAGTGTTAAATAACCAATAACCGATCTTTCCTTATCGAAAAATTTTCTGAGTTTAAATCATTGGTTTCCTTTTATGATATAAGTTTTTTTGAAATTTAAAACTAACTGAGTAGCTGAGCAGCTGATCAAAGATCAGAACCCCAATTTTTTAAAATTCCGAAAAATCTCCGAGTTTTATGTAACCAATTATTTTCTTCAAATTCTCCTAAATCAGTGGTTTTCTTTCTTGGTATCAGTTTTCTCAAAATTTAAAAAGTCAGTGAGGTTTTCCTGAATAGCAGTTTCTGTATCAGAATGCCGAAAATTTTTAAACCCACAAAAACCACTCCGAGTGTTATATAACCAGTTCTTCCCTTAGCAAAAAGCTTTCTGAGTCTAAATCAGTGGTTTCCTCTCATGGTATAATTTTTTTTAAATTTAAAACTCAGAGAGATCTCTCTGAGTAGCAGTGTTTTGGGATCAGAACTCCAAAAATTTTAAAGCCCAGAAGAACCACTCCAAGTGTTATATAACCATACCTTCTCTTAGCAAAAAGCTTTCTGAGTCAAAATCAGTGGTTTTCTTTCTTGGTTTCGGTTTCCCTCTCTCATTAGCGGTTTTTTATATCAAAACTCTAAATGTTACAGCCCAGAAGGACCTCTCCGAGTGTTGAATAACCAATAACCCATCTTTCTTTATCGAAAAATTTTCTAGTCTAAATCAGTGGTTTCTATTCATGATATAAGTTTTTTTTTAAATTTAAAACTCAGAGAGGTCGCTCTGAGAAGCTGAGTCTTGGATCAGAACTTCAAAAATTTACAAATCCCGAAGGACCTCTCCGAGGTTTATGTAACAAAATCTTTTCTTCAAAATCTCCTAAATCAGTGGTTTTCTTCTGAGTATCAGTTTTTTCAAAATTTTAAAACTTAGAGTGGTTTTTCTGAGTAGCAGTTTCTGTAGGAAAATTCCAAACATTTTAAAACCCAGATGAAAAAACCGCTCCGAGTCTTATATAACCAGTTCTTCCATTAGCAAAAAGCTTTCTGAGTCCAAATCAGTGGTTTCCTCTCATGGTATTACTTTTTTTTTGAAATTTAAAACTCTGAGAGATCTCTCTGAGTAGCAGTGTCTTGGCATCAGAACTCTAAAAAATAAAATAACCAGAAGAATCTCTCCGAATGTTAGGTAACCAATTCTTTTTTTCACGTTCTTCTAAATCAATGGTTTTCTTCATTAGTAGCTGTTTTCTCAACATTTGAAAACTCAGTGAGATTTTTCTGAATAGCAGTTTCTGTATCAGAATGCCAAAAGTTTTAAAACCCAAGAAAAAACCACTCCGAGTGTTATATAGCCAGTTCTTCCCTTAGCAAAAAGCTTTCTGAGTCTAAATCAGTGGTTATAATCATTTTATTTTCATGGCATAAGTTTTTTTGAAATTTAAAACTCGGAGAGATCTCTCTGAGTAGTTGAGTCTTGGATCAGAGCTCAAAAAATGTAAAAAACCAACAAACCTCTCCGAGGTTTATGTAACCAATTATCTTCTTCAAATTCTCCTAAATCAGTGGTTTTCTTCTTAGTATGTCTAAAAATTTGAAAACTCAGAGGGGTTATTCTGAGTAGCAGTCTCTGTATCAGAATTCCAAAAATTTGAAAACCCAAA
The DNA here is from genome assembly GCA_951812265.1 of Taphrorychus bicolor. Classification (NCBI taxonomy): domain Eukaryota; kingdom Metazoa; phylum Arthropoda; class Insecta; order Coleoptera; family Curculionidae; genus Taphrorychus; species Taphrorychus bicolor. The sequence continues at coordinate 20,469,528 of OX638301.1, forward strand.
AGTACCTCTCCGAGTGTTATATAACCAGTTCTTTCCTTACCAAAAAGTTTCTGAGTCAAAATCAGTGGTTTTCTTTCTTGGTGTCGGTTTTTTTCTCTCAGTAGCTGTTTTTGATATCAAATATCTAAAAATTTCACAGCCCAAAAGGATCACTTCGAGTGTGAAATCACCAATAACTCATCTTTCCCTAATGAAAAATTTTCTAACTCTAAACTAGTGGTTTCCTTTCATGATATAATTTTTTTTAAAACTCAAAACTCCGAGAGATCCCTCTGAGTAGCAGCGTCTTGGCATCAGAACTCCAAAATTTTAAAAATCCAGCAGAATCTCTCCGAGTGATAGGTAAACAATTCTTTTCTTCGGGTTCATCCAAATATGTGGTTTTCTTTCTTGGAAGCAGTTTTCCTCAACATTTAAAAACTCTAGGAGGTATTTCTGAGTGGCAGTTTCTGCATTTGAATTCCAAAAATCTTAAAACCCAGAAGAGCCGCTCTGAGTGTTATATAACTATTTCTTCTCTTAGCAAAAGGCTTTCTGAGTCTAAATCAGTGGTTTCCTCTCATCGTTTATTTTTTTTTTTGAAATTGAAAACTCAGAGAGATCTCTCTGAGTAGCAGTGTCTTGGTATCAGAACCTCAAAAATTTTAAAACCCAGAAGAACCACTCCAAGTGTTATATAATCATATCTTCTTTTAGCAAAAAACTTTCTGAATCAAAATCAGTGGTTTACTTTCTTGGTTTCGGTTTCCCTCTTTCATTAGCGTTTTTTTATATCAAAACTCTAAATTTTACAGCCTAGAAGGACCTCTCTGAGTGGTAAATGACCAATAACCCATCTTTCCTTATCGAAAAATTTTCTGACTCTAAATCACTATTTTTTTTTTCATGGAATAAGTTTTTTTAAAGTTTAAAACTCACAGCGATCTCTCTGAGTAGCCGAGTCCTGGATCAGAACTCCAAATATTTAAAAATCCCGAAGAACCTCTACGAGTGTTAGGTAACCAATTCTTTTCTTCAGGTTCTTCTAAATCAGTGGTTTTCTTTCTTAGTAGCAGTTTTCTCAACATTTAAAAACTCTAAGAGGTTTCTCTGAGTAGCAATTTCTGTATCAGAATTCCAAAAATTTTAAAACCCAGAAAAACCGCTCCGTGTGTTATATAACCAGTTCTTCCCTTAGCAAGAAGCTTTTTGAATCTAAATCAGTGGTTTCCTCTTTTTTATTGAAATTTAGAACTCAGAGTGATCTCTCTGAGTAGCAGTGTTTTGGTTTAAAACCCAGAAAAACACCAACATGCAGTTCAAGTGTTATATACCCATATCTTCTCTTAGCAAAAAGTATCTTTCTAAGTCAAAATCAATTCTTTCTTGGTTTCGGTTTTCCTCTGTCATTAGCGGTTTTTTATATCAAAACTCCTCAGAAGGATCTCTCCGAATGTTAAATAACCAATAACCTATCTTTCCTTATCGAAAAATTTTCTGAGTCTAAATCAGTGGTTTCCTTTAAATTTAAATTTAAAACTAACTGAGTAGCTGAGCAGCTGATCCAAGATCAGAACTCCAATTTTTAAAAATCCCAAAAAATCTCTCCGAGTTTTATCTAACCAATTATTTTCTTCAAATTCTCCTAAATCAGTGGTTTTCTTTCTTGGTATCAGTTTTCTCAAAATTTGAAAAGTCAGTGAGGTTTTCCTGAATAGCAGTTTCTGTATCAGAATGCCAAAAATTTTAAAACCCAAAAAAACCACTCCGAGTGTTTTATAACCAGTTCTTCCCTTAGCAAAAAGCTTTCTGAGTCAAAATCAGTGGTTTTCTTTCATCAGGCAGAGTATCAAACTCAATTTTCTATCAGGCAGAGACACCACAGACCGGTTTCGCTCTTATTGGAGCTCATTAGTACAGTATACCTCAAACCTGACAGAAAATGGAGTTCGTGAAACTTGGTTCTTTTACTTGCTCAAGGCGGTGTGTATATGAGCAAGTGGCGCCATCAGACGACGGTGAACGTAATCCTTACCGTTTTAAACTGTGTATTACAACTTAAAACAATGTGTTCTCTCTCTGCAATTTGTCTAAAACTGTTTTCGTAAACCTTCGAGTCGCCTACCTGCCATTACTGTGAAATGAAGGACAAAATAAAAGCAAACACCTAAGTAGGTATAACATAAATTGAAATTTTAAGCTCTCTTTTATGTCCTTATACAGTAAATTACCGGCAGAGGAATATAAACGTTGGAGGATGGAACATTATATTATCTTTTTATTTCATTACATCGCGTTCCACTGTTTTATTTCGAGTTAAGCTCGTAATATATTGTTTTAAAATGTATTCTTTTGTTCGACCGGTGTATGGTTTGCGTCTCCAGCGATTATTGAGCACTTTGTTGAACAATGCTGGATTTTATGGATATAAAATATTTATTCTGCTCATTTTTGTACCTGCATTAAAAAATAGTCGATACTACGGTCAATGTTAACTAGACATTGATCAATCGCTTTTTTACTGAGAGCATGTAGCACGTTTATGATTTCCCATATCCAGAACGACCGTTCGAGACGGGAATAAATGGAGGGAAGATATTTTTAAATTATTGACCGAGTCGAACAAAAGGCGTTTTTATAGGAGTAGTTTCCCTTTAAGTGCAGCGATATATCTCCGAAATCGGTACTTTCTGGAAATGGGTATAAACATAGTTTAAAAGCCGCCAGACGGAATGTGTGCACGGATCTTTCGGAGCGGTCTGCCATCGATTACTTATGGCAAATTGAAAGTAAATTGTGGCCCAATGAAACGTCGATTTGAAGTTATTCCCGAACAACATACATTACCTAAGAAACTACACTTTTTTCTAGAAACCAAACGAAAAAATAAAGCTACGTGATGACAGTGACGTCACTAACACCAAGAGGCACAAATAGAGGACCTTCTAGATTAATCATCGGCAAGTTTTAATTAATTTCCGAGTTTCAGAACTTGGAGAAAATTGATATCGAGAGTTCATAACTCAATTTTCCTCGTGTCGTTCACCTCCGGAATCTGGAAAACTTGCGGCTTGTAACAACAATTCGCGAGCTAATTTTCCGTTACAAAGACCCCTGGTGGGGATATTTCAAAAACTAATTTTAGTTGAGTTTCAAAAACTGGAAAAGAGGATGAACTCCAGACAGTTGTCACGGTCCCCATTCCACTCTGGCTCCGCCTGAGGTCTAGTCAACATGTAAAACTTTTATTAAACACACCAACTGGGAAATTTGAATAGAAACTGCAAACATCAGTGTGTTCTTTGGGTTCGCGTTTCTCTAAAATTTATAGCCACCTAATACAATGTGTTTGCCCTGTTCAAACAGACTGTCGCTTTCCTAAAAGCAAATATGCTGTTGGGAAATTATTCAGTCCCCATTGATTTCTTTCATTCCTCCACGGACGTATTGTTTACCGATGTTTTTGTTACCCCATCGAACGCTCTTGTTGTTTCAGCAAACACACTCTACCTGTTCTTTTATTTATGCGCCATATGACCTCGCAAACGTCCGCGGAAAGAACTCGAAGAGCTCAGATTTTCAATTTATTTATGACCTTAGTAGTTTAAAAATAAGTGCAGGGCTAACATCGTCGAAGTATCTAGTTTCTTCTTTTGCTTACCCGAATTGACCGGAGAAGTAATAAATTTGTAAATGAGTTAGTTTGCTCAGTAATAAATTTGCACATTATTGATTTATTACTCTCAAGATAATCCAAAGTAACTAAGCTTGCTGCAATAAATTATTAATACAAAATCTATTACTACGAACACAAGTTACGTTAATTATTTATTACTTACTATTTTTACTACTTTACTTATTGATTTGTTACTTGTCACACATGGTTATCATTCCATTTATTGATTGCAGAAGTGCTACTTTACTATATATTATTTATAAAAGTTATTTATAGCAATGATCCGAAAAAACTGCTTACAATACACTAACAGATTAGGGCCATTTAAGGCAGTTTATTACTTATTTCGTTACAGCAAATTTATTGCTGTTCTAAGTTTTTAATTCAGGTTCAATAAATCATTAAATGAATTATCAGTAATAGATTTGTGTTGTGATGTTTTTGTTACCCCATCGAAAGCTCTTGTTGTTTCAGCAAACACACTCTACCTGTTCTTTTATTTATGCGCCATATGACCTCGCAAACGTCCGCGGAAAGAACTCGAAGAGCTCAGGTTTTCGATTTATTTATGTCCTTAGTATTTTAAAAGTAAGCGCAGGGCTAACATCATCGAAGTATATAGTTTCTTCTCTTGCTAACCCGAATTAACCTGAGAAGTAATAAATTTGTAAGTGAGGTAGTTTGCTTGGTAATAAATTTGCACATTATTGATTTTACTCTCAAGATAATACAAAGTAACTAAGCTTGTTACAATAAAATATTAATTCAAAATCTATTGCTACAAACACTAGTTACGTTAATTATTTATTACTTAGTATTTTTACTACTTTACCTATTGATTTGTTACTTGTCACACATTGTTATCATTCCATTTATTAATTGCAGAAGTGCTACTTTACTATATATTATTTATAAAAGTAATTTATAGCAATGATCCGATAAGACTGCTTACAATACACTAACCGTTTAAGGCAATTTATTACTTATTTCATTACAGCAAATTTATTGCTGTTCTAAGTTTTTAATTCAGGTTCAATAAATCATTAAATGAATTATCAGTAATAGATTTGTTTTGTGATGTTTTTGTTACCCCATCGAAATCTCTTGTTGTTTCAGCAAACACACTCTACCTGTTCTATTATTTATGCGCTATATGACTTCGCAAACGTCCGCGGAAAGAACTCGAAGAGCTCAGGTTTTCGATTTAATTATGTCCTTAGTATTTTAAAAGTAAGCGCAGGGCTAACATCATCGCAGTATATAGTTTCTTCTCTTGCTAACCCGAATTAACCTGAGAAGTAATAAATTTGTAAGTGAGGTAGTTTGCTTGGTAATAAATTTGCACATTATTGATTTATTACTCTCAAGATAATCCAAAGTAACTAACCTTGTTGCAATAAATTATTAGTACAAAATCTATTGCTACGAACACTAGTTACGTTAATTATTTATTTCTTAGTATTTTTACTACTTTACTTATTGATTTGTTACTTGTCACACATTGTTATCATTCCATTTATTGATTTCAGAAGTGCTACTTTACTATATATTATTTATAAAAGTTATTTATAGCAATGATCCGAAAAAACTCATCAAATTATTAAATGAATTATCAGTAATAAATTTATGTTGTGATGTTTTTGTTATCCCATCGAATGCCCTTGTTGTTTCAGCAAACACACTCTACCTGTTCTTTTATTTATGCGCCATAGGACCTCGCAAACATCCGCGCAAAAAACTCGAAAAGCTTAGATTTTCGATTTATTTATGCCCTTAGTATTCTAAAAGTAAGTGCAGGGCTAACGTCATCGAAGTATATAGTTTCTTCTCTTGCAAACCCGAATTAACCTGAGAAGTAATAAATTTATAAATGAGTTAGTTTGCTTGGTAATAAATTTGCACATTATTGATTTATTACTCTCAAGATAATCCAAAGTAACTAACCTTGTTGCAATAAATTATTAGTACAAAATCTATTGCTACGAACACTAGTTACGTTAATTATTTATTACTTAGTATTTTTACTATTTTACTTATTGATTTGTTACTTGTCACACATTGCTATCGTTCCATTTATTGATTGCAGAAGTGCTACTTTACTATATATTATTTATAAAAGTTATTTATAGCAATGATCCGAAAAAACTGCTTACAATACACTAACAGATTAGGCCCATTTAAGGCAGTTTATTACTTATTTCGTTACAGCAAATTTATTGCTGTTCTAAGTTTTTAATTCAGGTTCAATAAATCATTAAATGAATTATCAGTAATAGATTTGTGTTGTGATGTTTTTGTTACCCCATCGAAAGCTCTTGTTGTTTCAGCAAACACACTCTACCTGTTCTTTTATTTATGCGCCATATGACCTCGCAAACGTCCGCGGAAAGAACTCGAAGAGCTCAGGTTTTCGATTTATTTATGTCCTTAGTATTTTAAAAGTAAGCGCAGGGCTAACATCATCGAAGTATATAGTTTCTTCTCTTGCTAACCCGAATTAACCTGAGAAGTAATAAATTTGTAAGTGAGGTAGTTTGCTTGGTAATAAATTTGCACATTATTGATTTTACTCTCAAGATAATACAAAGTAACTAAGCTTGTTACAATAAAATATTAATTTCTAAATCTATTGCTACAAACACTAGTTACGTTAATTATTTATTACTTAGTATTTTTACTACTTTACCTATTGATTTGTTACTTGTCACACATTGTTATCATTCCATTTATTAATTGCAGAAGTGCTACTTTACTATATATTATTTATAAAAGTAATTTATAGCAATGATCCGATAAGACTGCTTACAATACACTAACCGTTTAGGGCCGTTTAAGGCAATTTATTACTTATTTCATTACAGCAAATTTATTGCTGTTCTAAGTTTTTAATTCAGGTTCAATAAATCATTAAATGAATTATCAGTAATAGATTTGTTTTGTGATGTTTTTGTTACCCCATCGAAATCTCTTGTTGTTTCAGCAAACACACTCTACCTGTTCTATTATTTATGCGCTATATGACCTCGCAAACGTCCGCGGAAAGAACTCGAAGAGCTCAGGTTTTCGATTTATTTATGTCCTTAGTATTTTAAAAGTAAGCGCAGGGCTAACATCATCGCAGTATATAGTTTCTTCTCTTGCTAACCCGAATTAACCTGAGAAGTAATAAATTTGTAAGTGAGGTAGTTTGCTTGGTAATAAATTTGCACATTATTGATTTATTACTCTCAAGATAATCCAAAGTAACTAACCTTGTTGCAATAAATTATTAGTACAAAATCTATTGCTACGAACACTAGTTACGTTAATTATTTATTACTTAGTATTTTTACTACTTTACTTATTGATTTGTTACTTGTCACACATTGTTATCATTCCATTTATTGATTTCAGAAGTGCTACTTTACTATATATTATTTATAAAAGTTATTTATAGCAATGATCCGAAAAAACTCATCAAATTATTAAATGAATTATCAGTAATAAATTTATGTTGTGATGTTTTTGTTATCCCATCGAATGCCCTTGTTGTTTCAGCAAACACACTCTACCTGTTCTTTTATTTATGTGCCATAGGACCTCGCAAACATCCGCGCAAAAAACTCGAAAAGCTTAGATTTTCGATTTATTTATGCCCTTAGTATTCTAAAAGTAAGTGCAGGGCTAACGTCATCGAAGTATATAGTTTCTTCTCTTGCAAACCCGAATTAACCTGAGAAGTAATAAATTTATAAATGAGTTAGTTTGCTTGGTAATAAATTTGCACATTATTGATTTATTACTCTCAAGATAATCCAAAGTAACTAACCTTGTTGCAATAAATTATTAGTACAAAATCTATTGCTACGAACACTAGTTACGTTAATTATTTATTACTTAGTATTTTTACTATTTTACTTATTGATTTGTTACTTGTCACACATTGCTATCATTCCATTTATTGATTGCAGAAGTGCTACTTTACTATATATTATTTATAAAAGTTATTTATAGCAATGATCCGATAAAACTGCTTACAATACACTAACAGTTTAGGGCCATTTAAGGCGATTTATTACTTATTTCGTTACAGTAAATGTCACAAGCACCAATTAATTTAACTTTCCAATTTATTATTTTTCAGACTTTTTGCTACATATTTAGTAGATTCCATGCAGTTTATTATTTATTTCTTTACGTTATATTAATAATCTTTACGTTATAAATTCATTGCTGATCTAACTTTTTAATTCAGGTTCAATAAATCATTAAATGCATTCTTAGTAATAAATTTGTTCAGTAATAAATTTGCATATTATTGATTTATTACTACTCGTTTCTATCCTATATGTAAATAAGTTGGTGGGTAGATTCTATAAAAAGGTTCTGCTTTACACATCAATTCATTTAGAGTAAATAGAAATGATTTATTACTAACATTTTCTATTTTAATATTTTAGTTCGATGATTCGATTATTTACACTATGTCATCTATGCCTCACCCAATAAATCACAAATTTAGTAACACATTTTTTTACCATCTGGCAGTTTAAGGGTACATTTATCTTATCTGGATCAGACCGAATACCCAAAAACACTTTCACCTGCAAAAAGCAGTAAAAGGTATTTCCAGTCAGAGAAGTTAAAGAGAATTTGCTGCATTATGTGTAATACCAAAAATCTCTGCATTTATTGCTTATATTAAAACTTAAGTAATATGTCTGGAAAGTAATAAATTAAAAAATTGAATATATTGATGACAGTAACAAATCAAGTAAAAGTTTAGTGCACCTAAATAAGTAACAGATTTTTTACTAAGTTAGACTAAATTACTATAACGAAGCAAGTAAAATATTGGAACTGATTTATTACTAGCTTCTGCTAAAGATTTTCCTATGCACAATTTTCATTGGTGACATATAACTTAATAGTTATTACTGAAGAAGCTAAAACTTAGGTATAAACACACTTATTTCCATTTGCAGAACAGGTATAACACCGAATATCTATGGTCCTAAATCCATATGTTACATACATTTATAGTAGGAAGAATGGTAACAGACTAATAAACCAATGTATTAATAACTTCAAATCAATTTTTCATAAATTTTGCATCGCATTGCAAAACACTGGAAAGTCATACAATTTTTAACAGTAATAATTTAAGTAAAACGTGAAAGTAACAAAATAAGTTATACATTATTTACTGAGTTATTAATGTAAAAAAGTTACTAATGTAACCATTTTCTCCTAACCTAACCTGACCTAACGCTTGTCTAAAAGTTACATCAGTAAATGAGGCAGTAATTTTATTATAGCATTCATAGTGCTTTAAAATGTATTACTCCCAAAAACGTATGTCTCATAGAATTTATGCTTAAAAATAATGATATAACACTAAATATCTAAAGCACCAAATCAATATTATGCACATCTTTATTAAGAAGAATTTGGTAACAGGTTAATGAATCAATTTATTAATTAGCTTTAGCAATTTTTTAGTTTATTTTTTACTTAGTAATTTAATGATTGATGATATCAGAGGCTGAGACACAGCAACAAATGACAAAGTTTAAGTAATTATTTTAACCAATTTCACGAAGTGTGCATCAGAGGGATTTTAAATAAAAAAATTGATATCGGTTTGTAGTAGTAATTATTTCATTGCAATACATTTTTGTGCATTATATTTATTAGAAGATTTTTATGTACCTTATTAGTAGTAATAAATTATGTCATAGGCAATGCAATATTAATATTCTTTTATATAGTACATTTGATTATACTCTAAAAAGTATAGAAAAGTAATAAATTAGTATCGTAGTGTTCTAAAATTTATTACTACCAAAAACGTATATCTCATAGAATTTATGCTTAAAAATAATGATATAACACCAAATACCTAAAGCACTAAATCGATATTATGCACATCTTTATTAACAAGAATTTGGAAACAGATTAACGAATAAATCTATTAATTAGCTTTAGCAATTTTTTAGTTTACTTTTTACTTAATGATTGATAAGTAATTTAATGATTGATGATTTAATGATTGATGATATCGGAGGCTGAGACACAGCAATAAACCACAAAGTTTAAGTAATTATTTTAACCAATTGCACGAAGTGTGCATCAAAGGAATTTTAAATCAGAAAATTGAAATCGGTTTGTATTAGTAATTACTTCATTGCAATACGTTTATGTGCATTTATTACGAGATATTTTATGTACCTTATTAGTAGTAATAAATTATGTCATCGGAAATGCAATAATAATATTCTGTTATATTGTACATTTGATTATACTTTAAAAACTATAGAAAAGTAATAAATTAGTTTCGTAGTGGTTTAAAATTTATTACTTCCTAAAACATATCTTTAAGTGATTATCACAATTGGGTTATATAACTAATTTAGACATATAATACATAAATTAGTTTGTGAGTAGTAACATTTATATATGACATATTGAAGCCTGTAGTGCTTCTAGTGCTTGCAGCTTTAGTGGAGAAGAAGCGAGTAACAAATTATAATTTTTTAACAAAGAAAAAGTAATAAATCATAGAGCAGTTTGATTTATTACTAACTAATATTGAAAAATATAATAGTAAATTGCTGCCAGAACGTTTTTGCATAGTAAAAATTGAATTAGTATTTCCTACATGAAAAAGTTTAGTCATGACGGAAACTCATGTATTTTAATTAAGCGCCTGTTATATTCTCAGCTTAATTAGGGATTTTCCAATAATTTTACAACAAATACCTGCCATTTAGGCCTTTTTCCCGTTAATATTCAGTGAGCAAACGTCGTATAAAAAGCCGTTTCCATTTTTCACCGTTAATGGCGGCTATTACTTAATTCCGGAGCGAAAGATTAAATTTTTTCTCCTTGCCTCCCCCCCCTGGCTCCCGCCCCCTTCCCCAGTGCCTCAGCCGGACGAGTCGATTTAATAAAACAGGAAATCTGGCCGCGTACACTGGCAATATTCCCCGTGGACAATGCGACTTTTTCGGTCGGAAAACCCCATTAGAACGAGCAAAAACTGCCACGTAATTCCAAATCCCCGAAAATTACAAAAACCATACACCCGGGGGCGCGAAGAGTTTTTCCCGGCGAAATAAATTTAATACATTAAAACTAATGGACAGAAACAAAAGAAAGTCGGGAGGGAAACGCCGAGAAGAAAAAGAAATCTGCAACCCAAATCCGGGACGATATTCGCGCTTATGTTGCGGGGGGAAAACAGCTGGTGCCCTCATAAATTTCTAAAATCCATGAACCTAAAGTGTTTTCTGCGAAACGTTTTTTCTCTTGGTTTTAGTATACGTGTATTGCCTTATCAACTGATTGATGACGGTACAATTATGATATAATTGTTCAAGTACCTGTTAGGGGTAGTTTGATAGTCACAAGTAGAGGGTGTTCATTTGAAGACGCCATCTAATTGGTTGTGAAAAAGAACAAATGAAACGAATCAATTTTATACTTTGTGAACATGAAATGTTCACAAAGTATATGATAAACAAAGTTGCCCCTGCACCTGTCTCTGCTGCTCTTCCAAAATTCGACTAGAATCAAAGAACGAACAACAAAAGGATTAAAGAAAATAAACTTAAAAATCCATCAAGTTTCCTTCAGTCAAAATCCTCCCATCAAAAAAAGATTTAGTGAAGTAGAAAATAAAAATTCTATACCACCTGGATGGCAAAACAGAACAAAAAGGAATAAGAGAGAAGTGTAAAAGACAGAGGAATAAAACATGAAAAACTGAAGATACGCGCAGGTTATAATTTAAACTGACGAAAATTGTGTCAAAAATCTGTTGAGCAAAAGAACCAATTTGTTGCAAAAAACGGACAATAAATTTAAATAATCAGGAATCATAGCAAGGCAAGAGAAACGACAAACAAATATGGCAAACAAGATTATAAGTTTTAACAAATTGATGAAAGTTATAGGTGGAAGAAGAAATTATTCGTGCAACGGAAGAACCTAGTTAGGGGAAGGAAAGAAGTATAGAAATACATAGCTAGAGGACAAAAAAAAACAATTTAGAGAAAGTGGTAGCAAATTGTAGAACAAAGACAGTATACTCAAAAATTTGTTTAAACAATTGTTCAAAAAGAAATCCTTAGACTGGTAAATGGGGAAGGGAGGTTTGAATATTGTAGGAGACAAGAAACATAAGAGAAAAGAAAGAAGTTTAAAAAAAGCATGATAAAAAGTGAAAAGGTAAAGATACAGATAAATTGAAAAAAAAATGGAAAAATGTTAGGAATAAACTTTAAAATTAAAAAGTAATAGTTGACAACTCTGCGTAAGTTATTCTTAAAAGAGCCCCTCTATTGCAGTAAAACAATTTAATTTTTCTCGTCGCAAAGAAAATTATATTTCTGTACGACAACATAATTTTAGTATCTTTCTTGTTTATATATTTTGAAATGGTCGCCTCGATGGTCGCCGTCGCATTGAAACGGTCGCTTTTTTTATAAAAATGTTCCTTAGTTACCAGTAGACCATCGACAGCGGGCTGACCTGGAAAAGTCACGTGGAAAAGGCATGCAATAAGGCAACAGCACTGACATGGCAACTACGTAGGGCAGTGGGATCTAAAGCCACACTTCCTTCACTGGCTCTACACTGCGGTAATCAGTCCGAGGATAACCTATGGGGCCGTGGTGTTGTAGCCAGCGGTGGACAGGGAATGCTAAGTGCTGAGGTTGGCCAAACTGCAGAGAACAGTCTACCCAGCCATTAAGAGTGCATCCAAAACAATACCGGGAGCAGCACTCAATGCCTTACTGGGTCTGCCGGAGCTTCCAATTTGGGTTAAGAGGGAGGCGATGGCGTCCTGCAGGAGAATGGATTGCTGCGGATAGTGGAAGGATACAGCCATGGGAAGTGGTCACACGTACATCGCCAGCCTCATTCAACGGGACATCCCGATTGTTCTGTCGCAGGAGGGACGCCCACGTGATCAGCTGAGACTGAAACAGCCATTTGGGATAAAAATCCCAACCAGGGACGAATTCAAGGAAGGAAGAGCTGCTTCAGCAACCTTCTGAGAATAATCAGGTATGGTACACATTACTGGTCAGGATTGTAGCTGTGCTAGGAGTGCCGTCTCTGCCAGGAATAAGCCTAATTACTCTCCCCAAAGGCCACTTGTATGGAGGATGTTTGTCGTTCTTCACCAAAACTAACACGCCTTCCAATATTCGAGATGGAGTATCCTTCCACTTGTACTGGTGATGGAGTTGCGAAACGTAGTGTTGCGAAAATTGGTTCCAAAACTGCTGGCACAATTTTTGTACATGTTGTAGTCGACTCAATCCGTTTGGTCTTGCTTCTTCAAGAACAGGTTCAGGAATGTGATTAATTGGTCGTCCAATGAGAAAATGGGAAGGGGTAATAGGAGCTAGATCATTGGGATCGTTGGAGGGAGAATATAAAGGTCTTGAGTTTAGAATACCCTCCACTTGGACAGTCAAAGTGTTAAACTCTTCCAAAGTTACATTACGATTTATCGTTGCTCGTTTAAGATGGTGTTTAGCGCTTTTAACAGCAGCCTACCATAGCCCGCCATAGTTGGGTGTATATGGGGGAATAAAAATCCAATGAATACCATCTGAACTTGTACCGTCTACGATAGAATTCTGACTTTTCATTAAAAAATGGCCAAGATCTTTCATCTCATTATGTGTACCCACAAATGTGCTACCATTATCTGAATAAATTGTTTGAGGAATTCCTCTCCTAGCTGTAAATATCTTGAGACATGCTAAAAAATTTGACACAACCTCTAAACGTATTGCTTTGGTACAAAAGCATACAAATACCACCAGATAACACTTTTCTAGCCTACCTCCCCTTCCAGGTTTGTTTAAAACAAAAAATGGACCTGCATAATCAATGCTTATGCCCGTTGTGTTAAAAGGAAAGCTATGCTTAAGGCGTGTATCTGGTAAGTTTGCCATTGGGCTACTAAAGGCTTTAGGATTGAACTTAAAACAAACAAGGCATTCTCCAACCGTTTTCTTTGCAGCATTGAGACCATTTATTAGCCAATAGTACTGCCGGACTGATGCCAATAAAAGTTGTGGTCCAGGATGCAGCAATAGTTGATGCTTATGATTAAAAATTAATCCAGTAAATGGGTGCCTTGAATGCAGCAAAACAGGGTGTTTAAAGTCATAGGATAAATATGTATTTCTCAAACGACCCCCAACCCTCAATATAAAATCCTTGTCAATAAGTGGGTCCAAGGAAGACAAATTGTGTTTTTTATCTAATGTCTTATTATTCCTAAGCAGATCCAGCTCAGCCTGGAAACAATCAGATTGTGCTGATTTAATCAAAAATTTATTTGCATTGTCCAACTCTTGAACAGAGAGACAACCAACATGAGCATTTCCATGTGCAATCTTGCTGCGCAAGTTATTAATAAATCTCAAACAAAAAGCGATAACTCGCTTGAGTTTATTCAAACCAGAAAATTTACCAAACAAGGAAAATGGTTCAATTGTATTAGTCATGCCAAGCAAAACTTTCCTTTTAATTTCGGGTAGTTTGTTTCGAGAAATAGTGAGATCACAGTTGGGCCCGTAGCAACTATCTTGCTCAAGAAATTGTGGGCCATTCCACCACAAAGATGAATTAATTAAGTTATTTATTAAATTTAAAGTTGAATTGGAAACATCAGAATGGTCCAAACCAAAAATAGCAGCTGGATGGTTGGACACCCATTTTCTTAATACAAATTGGGCTGAGTTAAGAATTGATATTCGTTCATGAGAACTAGGCTTTAAACTGCACTTGAGTTATCAAAAAATTGACATACACTCGAATAGCTAGCAACATGTAGAGAAAGAGGGAAGAGAGAGATATCGCATGGATAGCCCACATGACATAAAAGAGACGTACGACATCGAGAGTTGTCATAACCTAAATAACATAATGTATGACATTTGACAAAGTCATTAGTACCTTGCGGTTTGATCGGATCTTCATCAATTTTGATTTTAACGTCGACACTAACATTAAATTGATTATTTGCCTCATGGTAAGATTTAGAGGCTCAAAAGTCTGTTTTTTTTTTCAACTGATTATTTAAGTTATTTGGGCAAAAAAAAGTCCACTCTCTCGTCATCTCTGAATAGGGGAAGTGGCGTCCTTTATTACGAAAAAACGAGTCGTTGAAACGAATTTAAATGACAAAAGACAAAGTGGCCTCCGCCGTCGTTATTTTTAAGGGAGACACCTCCATTTTCTTCCTGGGATTTACTGCTGCTACAGGAGTTCCTCTTCGCGTTGTTTTATTGCCCGCGTTACATTGTATAATGGGACATTTGAATATCAACGTTGCCAAACTTCGACAATTATTAATTGAATAGTGCGGGTCAGATTCGCGATTCTTGGCTCTCTGCCAGACCCCGTCATCGTTTACACAATACCTGAAGCGCGAAACGACAAAAAAAATATCAAAATTACGATAAATCTTAAAAGGATCGAAATACCTATTCATGGAAACGATATTTCATCGAATCTCTATTTAGATTTCATTGGGGGAATTTGAGTCGAGACGAGCCTTTGTTTGCCTATTTAACGGTTGCAATCATCAATTATGACGAATCAGACGGGGCCATATCAAGGGCAAACACTATCAATCTGGAAACCCAGCGATTTTGTCAATATCCATGTTTGAACTCTCATTGAATAAACTTTCATCCCCAACTCAGTTCGAAATGTTGCTCAACAAGGAACATGCTTCGTAGGACTAAATATTCGTAATAAGCCCCAAAAAAACTTAAACGTTTAGAAAACAGGTTTTTATTTTTAAGCTTCTACTGAAATTCCTTATTTTCAAACTGGCAAAATATCCAAAATTACAACCAACGTTACAGAAAAAAATAATAATTTGACGCTTGATTGATAAGAAAATCTGTTTGAATCCATTTAAGAACTCTCTGAATTATTTCTCCTAAAGTTGATGCCTTCCAGATCTCAAAACCTTACATGTAAACACTCAATTACAGATATAAACTATTCAGTAATCAATTTAAAGGAATTTATTTAAATTTTTCCACTAGATGCTTTGTTTCAGTAGATATAATTTTAGATGTAATCAAAGTCAATTTATAAACATGAACAGAAATGGCGCCCATATGGATTATAGAAACCTCATCTACCTGGAAATGTCTTTAAACTATTAGTTCTTAGGTTTTTAGAATCCTAGTACTGTGAAACTGGATCTATTGTAGAGTTGTGTAAAATGTAAACAAAGTTTGGGTTAGTTCAGGTTCAAAGTTTATATCCAATTGTTAGTAACAGGGATAAGGTGTTGTAAAGTAAAGACGGTTTGAATGTTTGGAGCACGTATTTCAGTTTTATCACTATTTCTAATTTTTGGATGTAAAGAAATCAGTAATTCTTCTAACGTCTAAACATCAGTTTCTTTGATTAACCGATTGTTCTTTTTTAACTACTGCTTCTGCACTTGTTATTTAGTTACTAGGATTACTAGATGTAAAAAAATTTTTTTATCCAGAACTGTGGATGTAAACAAAATTGGTTTACAACATCAGCAAACCAGAGACGTTTAGTAAAGTTTAGTAAAATAATTTTTTTCAACATAGTATGAGAAAAGTAAGGTTAAAACAGAGTTGTTGATATAAAAAAAGTGTGCAAACTTCTCAAGCCGGAGACGTTTACTTGGTAAAATAAACATTATTTATATATGTTTAGTTATATCTTTAACGTCGTTAAATACTTGTAAACCTGGACACACTTCCTGAACTCTTAATCTGCAAACATCCTCCAGTTTTTAAAACCTTGGGATGTAAACTAGAATGTCCATTTTTAAATCACTTTAATCACCAAACGATTTTATTTAAAGTTATGAAATTTAACGAATTGCAAACAACGTTTCCAACGTTATAATAAAAAAACTGTTTAGTGAGGCAATGTGGTAGATGTAAACAAAATTTGTTTACAAACTACAGTAAACCGAAGACGTTTGATTCCTTTCAAAAGTGTTTAAATTCCCGGTGGTGGTGAAAGTGCCATCTGAAGGTAAATAGACCTCAAGAACTTCAGGGACCTCGAGATCCATGAAAAAAGGAGGATGGCGGAAAGTGATAAAGTTCCTGCTGATCTATTTGAAGATTTCCGAAAACAAAAGACAGAGAGCAAGGAAAGTGACGATGACGCCATGAGTTCGCGTGGACTTGAAAAAGAAAACGCCAAACTCAAGGAACAAAACACAAAAATGCAGAGGAAAATCCAAGAAATGGAAATGTAAATGGCAAAGTTGAAGACTTTGCCGTTTACTTTGCTTGACAAAAGAGAAAAAAGCAGAAGAAAGAAAAATAGAAAACCCAAGGGAAGAAAATGATCGAGGATATGTTCCAAGAAACACCCGATCAAGAAATGGAGATTTGCTGGAGCCAGCGATATCCGTTCGGATAGCAATATTCTTTCGGAAGTTGCTAGACGGAGCAATATCCATAATGAGATCAAGGAGATGACCGCAAGAAAACTGGCAGGAAAAACAACACCACAGAGGAAGAAAGGAATGCAAACGACTGGCCTGCAGTCTGCAAACGACTTGGAAGGTCGAAAAAAATATATACCAAGGCAAAGATGACCCGGAATGGACTAGCTATAGCACCAGAAACAGCTGCAGACAACAGGCAGCTCACTAAGATGCTCACCGATACAAAAAAAAAAGAGTACTAAACGTACACTTTAAGCGAAGACAAACCAAACGACTGGTGATTATGGCGTACCTACAGTGTGTAACACTAAGGACGTAACAGCCCTAGGCATAACCACATTATCAGTGCAACAGATGCACAGCTTTAAGGACAAGCACCCCTTGCTCTACTTAATTCTCGTGCAAGTGAAGAAGGACGAGAAGGAGGCTAGGCTGAAGCGTTGCTGCGACTTAGCAGTCCTAGTAGAGCCCCAGAGAAGCAAAACAGCCCCCAAATGTGCCCGGATGCCAGCGGCACCGACACGTGCAAAGACATTGAACAGCAGCAGCGAGGTGCGTGAAATGCGGAGGTGACCATCACTCAGCAGAGTGCAGGAAAACCAGAGAGACTCAAATCAAAGAAACACAAATTTGAGAAGATCGCAAAGAATGGCTAAGCAAAAGTTAACGGCTTTGTTACATACGTTCTCTTCTTGAAAACTACTATCTTTTTGTAGGGGAAGCTACGTCTTACGGATCAAATTTGGGTTTGTAGCTTACCAACCAGAAAGTTCCTGACGCCCTTCTTCAGATTTCTCTAAAGAGATGCCATCCAATTGTAAGTATTTGGCAGACGACGATTTCAAGTGAAGCTGCTCGATATTACCAATAAAATCACAAAATATCACAAAATAGCTGAGAAACTTAACAGTAAACTTAAACGTAGAGTTGAGTGTTGTTTGCTGGGAAGCATGCAACACTGAAGAAACTAAAGCATTTTAGAAAGCAATTCTCAGAGAGTAAATGCAAAAAGCAGAGAACAAGGTGAAAGGAAGAAACTCAATGACCGCAAGAAAGTATAAGCAATAGAGAAAAAATAACAAAAAATGAAGAAATCAGTTGATAAAAACCTACGTTGGGTTAGGTGTTGCTTCATATATTGTTTGCTAAGAAGCATGCAACATTGTAGAAACCGAAGGATTCTAGAAGTCAGACTTAGAAAGAAAGCAGAAGCAAAGGCAATAAATTAAGGATTTCTTTGTGTTTAGGCATGACCAAGGTGAAAGAAAGACATTTGATGATCAGGAAAAACTCAAAATAATAAGAAAACGCTGAATACGAAGAAATACGCTGATACAATTGAAATTGTTGAAAATTCATTGAAATATGGTTTATTTTGATCTTAGCTTTAAACTGAAGAAAAGTGTATGAAAATCTACCTAAATTGCAACGTGAAACTGACTTTGCAGGAAACGATTAAAAAAAACTAGAAGAGACTAGAAAATCAAGGAAGATATCGTGACGACATAAGTCATCAAAGTTGCAATTCTGAGTACGATTAAGGGTTGCCTCTACAGTTTTTTTCTGTGGGACGGAAGAAATTATGTTTTAAGCAGAGATAAATGAGGAATTTGTTTAGTGCTTAACCATAATCAATGTGAAAGGAAGAAACTCGATGATATTACGAATAAAATATAATAACGAAGAAATAAGTAAATTCACCTAAAAAGAGTTACTGACAAGGGAATATCTTGAGAGTAAAGATTAATGATAAAAAGCTAGCTGAATTGTAATGTGTCAAGGATTCGAAAAAAAGCTGTTCGAAAAAAGAAGAACAAGAAGGAGGAAGCCAAGTGTGCGAACTGTAGGCTCCCACCCAGCAAGCTATCGAGGCTGTAAAGGAAACTCCGCTGACAAGAAGCTAGAAAAGGCTCTTCAAAGGCAGCAGAACAGCCAAAGAATCCCCAATAGAAGCTGCGCAGCTGCCGCCAAAGCCAGTAGCAGCCAACCAAAAGCCCCAGCATGAAACATAGGCTCAGGCATGAAAAGAAAATTTGCAGTAGCTCTGTTTCGGATCCCACAGAAGCCAGGACCATCCAAAGAAGAGACAGAGAAACTCCTTACACACGAGATATTCCCCACAGGCAGCGAGAATTTTATTCTCAAAGCCCGGGTATATCCTACCGAGGATAACTGGTGCTAACCAGCTCTTTCCACATCCCGCTCACTCACTAGGGTGAACTTCCTTCCTACCCAATATACCGAACCTCCCCTGAATTGTTACAAAGATATAGCAATTTCAAATTGCTGTATTATGTGTTTCATTTTAAAACCGACAACCCGAAACGGTGACAGGTTACGAAGAAAGAAGCGTCCAGGAGGACAAGAAGAGCGCCTGAAGAGCCCCAGTCGACAGGGTATTTCTAAACAGGATCCCGAAATGGCCATCACGCAGGACTAGACAATCCTCAAGATTGTTCAGAAGGAAGACGAGTGGCTGAAATTTCTGTAAAAGACTACACCGATGATAGAATAGCATGCAATAGTCCTGCCTGACTCTTTGATTTGAGGCCGTTTTAAGTCACGAATAGTGACGCGTTCTACAATCCTTGGGCGGCCGGCCCTATCGAACTCGTGTTTGCTGGAGAAGAGTTTTTGTGACTCCTCTTTTCTATCTGGACTCTGGGATACGTTTCTCGTTGGAAGCTTAAAATGCTACCAACGAGACCTTTAGCATATGCTTAAGGCCTTTTCCTGCATCACAATCTGAGAGAGAGACGGAAAAAACCCTGGGGGATCAAGTTCAAGGTATTGAGTAATTTGAGCAAAGGAAGAAAAAAATGGGTACTTTGGAGAAGCGAAATGTTAAAAAGAGCAAAAAGGCCTGATTGGAGGAACTCAAAAATGTAAATAGTCAAATACTTAACAATTAGGATACAGAGCAGGAGGATAGGTTAGAGGTGCAACTTCCAGGTGTTGAAAGCTATATTGCAGAAGCAAATTCAAGATTTTGAAAGATCTGAATAAAAGTGTAGAAACGGGGGATAAATTGGAAGAACGAGTTTAAAAATATATATAAAGTCTTCAGCAACAATGAGGAAACAATTCGTGGGGGTGAAGTTTTTATATGGCAGGGTGATAAATTTGAGGAGCAAGGTGTAGGTGTAGATAAAGAGTTGATACTCCTCCACTGTACAGGAGAAACTTCAAAGTGTTGAAAGACCTGAGCAAAAATAGGGAGAAATGAAAAACAAAAGAGGATATTAGAGGAGCAAGTTTCAAGTAACAAAATTCTTGAGCAACGAAATTGTGCAAGCGAAAAAGTCTAAGAATAAGCTCTAGGTATTGAAAGCTCTAAGAAAAGAAAAAGAAATGTATTGTCTCAATAACGTCAAAATATTGAAACGGCTGCGCATGGATAGGGACTTGGAGATAAGGGTCTTGTTGCGAAACCGCAATATTGTAAATCAAATGTTAACTTAATCTAGTTGTGATAATCACGTCCTTTATATCTCCACTTCTGACAATAATACCACCAGCCAGGTAACTGCCTGAGAGCTGGTGAGCTGCCACGTCACGTTTTTCTTCAACTTCTTCAACATACAACAACATTTCTGAAAAAGGTGGTTAAAAGTTTATTTGAATTTGTTGCAGCATCGTCTAAAGTGGTACCATACTCAACCAAATCTTGAACCTAATATGTTAGTATTGTTAAAAGAAGACGATGTTCCACCACTCAAATGGTCTTTGGCTAGAATTATAGAAGTGATTCCTGGATCTGATAAAAAAGTTCGACTGGTTTCTCTTAAAACTAAAAATGGATTATACAACAGAAGCATTACTAAAGTATGTCCTCTCCCTTTTTATGACTAAGTTCAGCTAGGTATTGCATTGCATTTTTTTGTAAACATAAGTTTTTGTCCTTATAATTTTAGAAGTTAACACTTCAACGCGCGGGAGAATGTTGCGAAACCGCAATATTGTAAATTAGATGTTAACTTAATCTAGTTGTGATAATCACGTCCTTTATATCTCCACTTCTGACAATAGTACCACCAGCCAGGTAACTGCCTGAGAGCTAGTGAGCTTTCACGTCACGTTTCTTCTGACATAAAAAGCTTTTCAAGTTGTCACATTTGACGTCTCGGCATATTTGCCCCCATTTTCTGCCCAGTCAGTTAAATTTCATCAACGTACAAAGTTTATCTTTTCCGGGTGATTCCCACGTATAAAACCCCTCTCCTCTCTGTGCTACAGCACCTCGAGGTTGTTAGCAGGTTGACAGTCTCCATCATATCCCTAAGAAAGGAGGGTTTTAGGTCATTTGGCTTCAAAAGCGTTTTAAAAGTTATGCGAATAGTTAGAGTACCAAAAACTGTACATAGCAAGTAGATGCGTCCAGAAATCTGGTTGGTTGCATACCAGCAACTGCTTGTGCTTATAAGTAGGACTCAGGTATGTGTTTGAATTTTGGTTAACGTTACCGCCTCAGAAGTTACAAGTACTTCGTTGATTAGCAGTAAAATTTAGATCATTCACCGATGTGTACATTCATTTCGTTTTTGTAAATAGATTATTAGTTAATTGTATATTTTTCTCTTTATTTCATAAGCAACCATCTAAAACCAATCACCCTTTTTGAAAGTCTGCTAAAGCTTGGAATTCTAACAGGCTTATAGATTCCCACCCTATGAAAATGTCTATTGCAAATTCATTGTAAAATTGCATGTCGTCATTATTCAGGTCTAAAGTGTCAAAAATCTTTTTGAGAGGGCTACATTAGTAAAACAACTTCTAGAAGGAGAAAATTCCTTAGTAGGTATTGAAAACTTTATACGTTAGAGGAACAAGTTGAAGGTATTGAAAGATCTGAGCACTGGTAGAAAATACGAACAAGAAAATAGGAAGAGGATTACATTAGAGGAACAAAGTTTGGGTGCCGAAAGCCTTAATCAAGAAAAGAGAGCAGTGGGTTGAGTAGTTGGAGGAGTATTTTTCTAGGTGTTAAAAACTTTAAGAGAAGAAAGAGAGAAGGTTATTTATTAGACAAACAAGTTAAAATCCTGAGAAGAAATATGAAGAGAGTTAATTAAAAATGTCAAAACCCTTGAGAAAAAATTTAGTTAAATTTCTATATTAGATTATCTAACTTCTAGATGGTGTAGGAACACCAAAAAGCCACTAATTTACCATAAACCACTAACTTCAAATACGCATTTTAAGACATTTTAGATCGTTTTACGTCGATTTCTACTGGTTTTAGCTGACAACATAAAATTACACCAAAAAAAACACTAACTATCCTCAAATACGCATTGTAGGACGTCGATTTCTACTGGTTTTAGCTGAAAACAAAATTACACCAAAAAACCACTGATTATACTCAAATACGCATTGGTTTTTGTGGACTGTATTATTTTCCGTAAAATATACGGTTTCGTGGCAAAAATTAAGACATTGACAAGTTTTCAATGATATTTCTAATTCTGTCTCTTTGACAAGAAAACAATATAACTAATAGAAAAATTAACTGGTTAATTAAAAAAACACCTTCCATAGGTATATAAAATTATCCACGCATTTTAGGACGTTTTAAGTTATTTTACGTCGATTTCTACTTGTTTTAGCCGAAAACATAAAATTACACCGAAAAACCACTAATTATACTCAAATACGCATTTTAGGACGTTTTAAGTCGTTTTACGTCGATTTCTACTGGCTTTAGCTGAAAACAAAATTACAACAAAAAACCACTAGTCATACTCAAATACGCATTTTAAGACGTTTTACGTCGATTTCTACTTGTTTTAGCTGAAAACTTAAAATTACACACAAAAAAACACTAATTATACTCAAATACGCATTTTGAGGGTTTAAGGGTTTTAAGGTTTACACAAATATTTAGTGTTTGTTTTACCAAGGAAATGTCTCCGTTTTCGTGGTTTGAAACCACATTGTTTACATTCACTGCTCAGTCTGAGAAAAACAGTTTTGTTTACATTCCATTCTCAAACCTGAATGATGTTTACAAGTTAGTAGTTTCAACAAGTATTTGAGAAATAAAATTTTTCCCAAATCCCGATTATAACGTGATCTAAGTAAAGTAAACAGAGGCAAAGTGCGAAGAATGTGGCCAAAAAAGGCGGTTTTAATAATTAATTATTTTTTATATTGCAATATCAATTTCTTTATTATTAAAGTCAATCGAAAGACATTTTGACGGTTTTTGATAATTAATAAAAATAATTTACGTTTGGATATTGAGCTAGTTCTATTTTTCGTACATGCAAATGCTGATATTATCCCATATAAAGTGCGGTAATTTTAGGCGCCCAAACTGGGGTCAAAAAATAAAGCCGGTTTTTTAACCTATTTCTCTAGCTTTCCACAGCTTAATTGAGTTACTGAACATATATTACCACTATTTATTAAAGGAGCAGTTGTTTTCGAAAAAAAAAATCCAAATATATCTGTGAAAGCCGTTCCGCTCCATTTTTCCCCTCCCCATCCAGCTTCTCAGTCCATATTACTTCCAAACTTTGGCGATATCCTCCTCCCTCAGCTTTATCAGTTGAATAAAGTAGGTTAAATATTGATTAGCTCTTCTCGGCCAACTTTGCTAAATGAATGTTTAATTTGCGGAGGAGAGTGCTCTCGTCTTTTGTTTTTCTTCGGGGCCTGTAAAATTTCATTAGGGCTGTCGTTAATTGGGTTCGCCAAAGTTGTTTATAATAATTTGACTATAAGCAACGATCGGTCGTCGAACTCCATCGTAGGTGAGATCGAAACGGTTTCTTTGGGGGGCCGCGATGTTGGAAATAGATCGATTCGGAACAGGTGGAGCAAACAACTAAACAAAGTGCGAGTGAAACGTGATCACGTGGAAGTTGCGGATATTAGAGAACAAGAAGTGATTTATTTTCTACTGGATCGTTCGAGAGGCAGAATTAATTGAACCGTTGCATCGGCGCCATATTTCATGTGCGTTTAATGCGGAGCGAGAAAGAGGTTTTTCTCCCTGTTTACACCATTCGGACTAATGTTCATAAAACCGAGCGCAATATAAGTTTCAATTTACTTTTAGTGGCCGATTCTTCACACGCGCGCCTTGGCTTATATTTAGAACCCGCCGAAAATAACATTTTGACACTGGACAACAGGTGATTTCAATGATATTGTTAGAACACACAACAGACTTAACCTTTCAGGCAGTCGTGTTCTACTTTTTTTCTCTAATACATTCATATTTCTGCGTTCAAATATTAAACAACTGACCATAACCACCAGTAATTAAGCAACCACTTCCAGGTATAATGTCTCTTTGACTAACCACAACTAAACTAAAATAGATTTAAAGCCACTTAGGTTCACGTTTGTTTCGTTTTTCAGTTTATTTGAATACGTTCTTCTGGTGTAAGTCGTCGACCTTAGAACAACTGGATGGCAAATATAGAACTAGTCTGGATGCCTGTAGCACTGAAAGGTATTCGGTTGGGATGGCTTGATTCACTTCAATAGAAAGACTAGATAAAAAAAAATATTCAGGTTTCGCCAAACTATCAAAACCATACAAGATCTAATTATTAAGTAAAATAGAGGATCGTTTAATTTCAAATGAACTTGAAAGTTTGATGCTCTGAAAAGTGGTTATTGAACCGATGGGTTTTTTGTATGTTGCAAAAAGAAATCAAAAAGACTGCCGGTTGTTAGTTTTATTAATTTCTAATTCCAGACGATTGGTGGCAGACTCAATTTTTAAATCAGTTTTGATCCGGAGAAGTCCGAACTTTGAATAGAGGGTGTTAAAGTCCATTATCTTTTTGAGTGAGATTTAGTGGAAGTCCGGTGGTGGGATGTGTATTCTGCTCAAGTTCCGAAATCTAAGTCTTTCAGCTGCAGGATATTCAGTCAGGATGTGTTCTACAGTCTCATCGTCCTCCATGCACAGTCTGCATTCGGCATTTTCTTACAGGGTCCTTGTATGAACGCCTTTGAGTGGACAAGGCCTGGGCTGTCTATCCAGTAATGTTCAGTCTGTTCTTTCGCCATCTCTCTTATTGCCCTCCTCGATACCTGTATTGCTATGATACCCAAGACCGGTTCAGACCCCATGAAGATTTCCTTGCAAGAGAATCGACAATTTCATTGATCTCAAGACATTTGTGACCTAAAATCCAGACTAAGGTTAGCATATTATGCTTCCCAATGTGGTTCAGTATGTTTTGAGACACTTCTCTTCAAGATCCTGCTGGAGTGAAGTGCTTTGAGTGCCGCTTGACTGCCCGAATATATTTTGTTATTTTTGTTTGTCCAGTTTTGATTGCTTATCGACCTGGCAGAGATTTCAATGGCATGGAGCTCCGCCTGAAATATGGTTGTATGCTTGCGCCATCCGCGTACCAGCAGTGGCGCCCGCTCAGTAGCCTTTGTTTATTCTGGCCCACTCCTCCTGTGTAGGGAGGTTTACTTTGTAGGCCCAATAAGTGTATGTGACAGGGGGGCATTATAGCAATTATTAGCGAAAAATGCCTGGTCATTTCAGCCTGCAGTGGGTTTGGCTCCAATGAAACCTCCCACCCTGTGTATTGTGGAGTCTGTATATACTTCAATTGGCTTGCCTCTCCACCAAAATGTGGAGAGGGATTGGCCCGACAAGTGTTTCCAAGGCCAATGTTGGCCAAATGCCCTACTGATGGCCAGACAGGCTCGACGCTGCAAGTTACTCATTTTGCAACTCGCACTTCTTTGTCCGCCCTTGGAATGCCAGACAATGGCTCCGTACCTGTTGATTACACATACAGCCAGTGCATTAATTTTGTTTTTAATCCCCAGTTTTTGCATTTCTACACACGTTTTGACAATTCAGCCTTGCTGACCATTTCTTTTCATCATGATTCATAGACATCTTCTCTCCCCTCATATCATGCGCCCCTGGACAAATGTGTCCATATCTACTTAATTTCTAGAAAGGACAGTTTGTGATAACATACCAAATTTCATTAATTTACTCGACACGTGTTAAAAAAAAACATTCTCAAGATCTAACTTTTAAGCCCGGTTTATGGGCAACGAAGGAACGTTTATGGAAAACATATAAACGAAACATTTTTAGATGCATGTTTATATAAAGTTAATAAATGGTTACATTTATGGTAGGTTTTTTAGAAACACTTTTTTGTGATAGTTTTTTTCTTTAAAAATATAAATTTTTAAATCAATTTTAATCCAAAAATCCAGATTTTAGTTAATAGATTTTAGGTGCTAAAGATGCTAAAATCCTTGGCTCAAAAAAACGAATTTATTTAATCGATTGATATAAAAATAGAGTGCAAAGCTTTAAGAGAGAGAAAGAATTGCTTTTGCCATAACTTTTATTAAATTCTTCATCAAAAATTCATATTTTAGTCCATAAATTTACAAGTACAAGTTGTTTTTTAAGTCGTTTGTCAGCTTTTTTTAAGCTGAACATGCTAACATTTTTGGCTCAAAAACTGAATTGCTTTAATCGACTTTCATATGACATATCACAACTGAGTTTAAAATTTAGCTCTAAGAAGAGAAAAAAATATCGTTTATCATCATTTTTAAACAAATTTAAATTAAAAAGAGTTGATTTTTCTTTCTTAAAATTATGTTATATATATAATAAATAAGATTTATTAAAAACTATGACACTGCTTTACTCAAAAAATGGCGGTATTTCAAAAACTTGGATCTTAATCCAAAATCTCACCTCTTGCTTTTGTTCTAAATATTGAGTTTAAAATTCACCTCTAAATCAAGAGAAAAATTGTATTTTTCTTTCAGACTAAGTGAAAGAAGTATTTTTTTATTATTATTGAAAAGATTATGAGAGTATTTGAATCAAAAATGGCGTTCTTAAATTAATATTGATCTATGAAATTTCATTTTGCTACAAACATTTTTAGAAAATGCTAACATTTTTAACCCAAATGCTTTACATATTCTGTTGATTTTGGTCTAAAATAGAGCTTAAAATCCAGCTTTAAGAGAGGAAAAGTACGAAGGTGTAGAAGGGCCAACAAGATTTTTCCTCTTGAATTCCGACTTTCAAGTCCAAAGTCGGAATTTAGTTAAATTCCGAGATTAAAGTCTTAATTTAGCTAAATTCCCAGTTTAAAGTAGAAATTTAGTTAAATTCCGAGTTTAAAGTCGGAATTTTGTTAAATTCCCTGTTCAAAGTCGGAATTCAGTTAAATTCCGAGTTCAAAGTCGAAATTTAGTTAAATTCTGAGTTCAATATCGTAATTTAGTTAAACTTCGAGTTCAAAGTAGGAATTTAGTGAAATTCTGAGTTCAGAGTCGGAGTTTAGTTAAATTCCGAGTTGAAAGTCATAATTTATTTAAATTGCGAGTTTAAAGTCGGAGTTTAGTTAAATCCCGAGTTGTAATTTAGTTAAACATCGTGTTAGAAGTCGGAATTCAGTTAAATTCCGAGTTCAAAGTTGCAATTTAATTAAAGTCCGAGTTCAAGGTCGGAAATTTATTTAAATTGCGAGCTTAAAGTCGGAAATGTATTTAAATTGCGAGTTTAAATTCGGAATTCAGTTAAATTCCGAGTTCAAAGTTGCAATTTAGCTAAATTCCGGGTTCAAATTCGGAATTTAGTTAAATTCTGAGTTCAAAATCGTCATTTAGTTAAACTTCGAGTTCAAAGTAGAAATTTGGTGAAATTCTGAGTTCAGAGTCGGAATTTAGTTAAATTCCGAGTTGAAAGTCAGAATTTATTTAAGTTCCGAGTTCAAGGTCGGAATTTATTTAAATTGCGAGTTCAAAGTCGCAGTTTAGTTAAAGATGGAGTTCAAAGTTGGAATTTAGTGAAATTCCGAGTTCAGAGTCGGAATTTAGTTAAATTTACTTCAGTTCAAGGTCGGAATATATTTAAATCGCAAATTTAAAGTCGGAATTTAGTTAAATTGCGTGTTCAAAGTCGGAATTCAGTTAAATTCCGAGTTCAAAGTCTAAATTTAGTTAAATTCCCAGTCCACGGTGGAAATTTTGTTAAATTCCTAATTTAAGGTCGGAATTTAGTTAAATTCCGAGTTCAAAGTCGGAATTTATTTAAGTTGCGAGTTTAAAGTTGGAACTTAGTTAAATTCCGAGTTTAAAGTCGGACTTCAGTTAAATTCCGAGTTCAAAGTTGAAATTTAGTTAAATCCGAGTTCAAAGTCGAAATTTAATTAAATTCTGAGTTTAAAATCGTAATTTAGTTAAACTTCGAGTTAAAAGTAGGAATTTAGTGACATTCTGAGTTCAGAGTCGGAATTTAGTTAAATTCCGAATTCAAAGTCTAAACTTAGTTAAATTCCCAGTCCAATGTCGAAATTTTGTTAAATTCCTCATTTAAAGTCGGAATTGAGTTAAATTCTGATTTAAAAGTTTTAATTTAGTTAAATACCCTGTTAGAAGTCGGAATTCACTTAAAGTCCGAGTTCGAACTTACAATTTAGTTAAATTCCGAGTTCAAGGTCGGAATTTATTTGAATTGCGAGTTTAAACTCGGAATTTAGTTAAATCCCGAGTTTAAAGTCGGAATTTAGTTAAATTCCAAATTTAAAGTTAAAGTTTTGTTAAATTGCGTATTCAATGTCGGAACTCAGTTAAGCTCTGAGTTCAAAGTCGAATTTTTGTTAAATTCCCAGTTCAAGGTGGACATTTAGTTAAATTCCGAGTTCAGAGTGGGAATTTATTTAATTTCCGAGTTTATCGTCAGAATTTAGTTAAATTTCGAACTTAAAGTTGGAATTTAGTTAAATTCTGAGTTCAATGTTGCAATTTAGTAAAATTCCGAGTTCAAAGATGGAATTTAGATAAATTTCCAAGTTCAGAGTCGGAATTTAGTTACATTCAGAGTTTAAAGTCGAAATTTAGGTAAATCCCGTGTTAAAAGTCGGAATTTAGTTAAATCCCGAGTTTAAACTCGGAATCCAGTTAAATTCCAAATTTAAAGTTTGAGTTTAGTTAAAGTCCGTGGTCAAAGTCGGAATTTAGTTAAACTCCAAGGTCAATGTTGCAATTTAGTAAAATTCCGAGTTCAAAGATGGAATTTAGATAAATTTTCAAGTTCAGAGTCGGAATTTAGTTACATTCAGAGTTTAAAGTCGAAATTTAGGTAACTCCTGTGTTCAAAGACGAAATTTAGATAAATTCCGAGTTTAAACTCGGAATCCAGTTAAATTCCAAATTTAAAGTTTGAGTTTAGTTAAAGTCCGTGGTCAAAGTCGCAATTCAGTTAACTTCCCAATTCAAAGTTCCAATTTAGTTAAGTTCTGAGTTTAAAGTCGCAATTTAGCTAAATTCCGAGTTTTTGTGTGTTGGAGTTTGGGTAAATTCCGAGTTTGGATTCGGAGTTTAGTTAAATTCCGAGTTTAAAGTCGGAATTTAGTTAAATCCCGAGTTTAAAGTCGGATTTAATTAAACTCCAAGCTTAAAGATGGAATTTGGTTAAATTCCGAGTTTCAAGTCAGAATTTAGTTAAATTACGATTTTAAAGTGGGAATTTAGTTAAGTTCCTAATTTAAATTTGGAATTTAGTTAAAGTCCGTGTTCAAAGTCGGAATTCAGTTAAATTCCCAGTTTGAAGTTGCAATTTAGTTAAATTCCGAGTTTATGTGTTGGAATTTAGGTAAATTCCGAGTTTAAAGTCGGAAATTAGTTAAACTCCGAGCTTAAAGTTGGAATGTGGTTAAATTCCGAGTTTAAAGTTGGAATTTAGTTAAATTCCGAGTTCAAAGTCAGAATTTAGTTAAGTTCCGAGTTTAAAGTCGGAATTTAGTTACATCCCGAGTATAAAGTCGGAATTAAGTTAAATTCCGAATTTAAAGTTTTAATTTAGTTAAATACCGTGTTCAAGGTCGGAATTTAGTTAATGTCCGAGTTCAAGGTTGCAATTTAGTTAAATTCCAAGTTCAAGATCGAAGTTTATTTAAATTGCGAGTTTAAAGTCGGAACTTAGCTAAATATCGAGTTCGAAGTCGAGAGTTTGAAGTTGGAATTTAGTTAAATTCCGGGTTTTGAACAAGTTAACTAAATTCCGACTTTAAACTCGGAATTTAGAAAAAAAAATCTTGTTGGCCCTACTACGCCTTCGTATGGTTGTCATAATTTTTTCCTAAAATAGGGCGTTTTTTGGGTTAATTTTTGATAAAAAATTCGTAAATTTACACTTTTTGGAGGAACTACAAAGAATGATATTGATTTGATCGATTTTCATCTAAAAATTGAGTATAAAATTCAGCGTAATGAGAAGAAAAATTGCGTTTGTCATCATTTTTAAAAAATTGTAAATTAAAAAAAAGTTGTTTTTTTTTATTATTTAAGTTATGACACTGTTTTACTTAAAAAAAGGGGTTTCTAAATCAATTTTAATCTAAACATTTAGATTTTTGTCCAGACATTTACCCTTTTAGAAGACTCTAAAGATGCTAAAACTGTTGACTTATAAATCGAATTTATTTAATCGAAATTGGTCTAAATATAGGGTTCAAACCTTAGCTTTAAAAGGCGGTATAATTGCGTTTGTTATCGTTTTTAAATGATTTTAAGCCGTTTCTTTTTGGATATGCTTGTAACTGTTTTTTCCTCAAAAGAGCGGTTTTTCAATTTTGATTCAAAAATTCAGATTTGAGTAAAAAAATTACCTTTTTGGAAGGTGCTAAAACTTCTAGGTTCAAAATTCAAATTTATTAAATTAAGTTCGGTTTAAAAACAGAGTTCAAACTTCAGGGTTAAGAGACGGGAAGAATTGAGGTTTGTTATCATTTTTAGGCAATTTTAAGTAGAAAATTGAATTTTTTATTTAAAAACTAATGTGGCAGTTTTTTTTTTCAAAAAAGGCTTTTTTTTTTTTAATTTAATTTTGATTCGGAAGTTCATATTTTAGTCCAAAAACTTATACTTCTTCACCGCTTACACTTCACATTACACTAAGAAAAGAAAAAAATTGGTTTATTATTTTTAGATGATTTTAGGAGAAAAACGAAATATGGACTTTTTATTTTGAAATGTTTGTGACCGTTAATTCCTCGAGAAGAGCGTTCTTTTAATTAATTTTTGATCCAAAAAGTCAAGTATGAGCGAAATTAAGTTTGGTTTTCAAACATCAGTGTGAGAGGGAAAGAGTTGAGTTTGCGATTATTTTTAAATTGTAAAAAGTAAGTTGAAAAAATTGTATTTTTTTTTTTTAATTTTAAAACTGATGAAATGAGTTTTTCTTCACTCAATCACAGATTGATTATCATCCACTAACACAGCACACGGTAGAGGACTCTGGAATTTGTCAGGTCCCTGGCAATCCACACCAGGGGCCTCGTTACTCGTAAATAAATAATTGCTAGTTACATCACTGTGTCCAGTAGGTTGTAGCTTGTTTTATGGGTAACCCTATTTTGGGAATACATCTGGTAGATTTAAACCATACGACTCATACAGTCCACAATGAAAACATATAAGGACAAGGCCTTACCGTTGTAAGCCGGGTAAATAGGATAGATGCATATAGATAACCGCCAATTCACTAGTTTTTCATTAACGATTTACTTACTGCCTTATATTCACAGTCTCTTTAGTACATCCAGAATTACCTCTAAACTTAGACAAAGCAACGTTCAGTAACATTAATCGTGGTAAAAGTGTAGAACTGTAAACTGTAACTTGCTTAATATATAAACTAATTTTAGCCTTCTATACCAGCTGATCAAATTCAGATCCTATTTAGACCAAAGGTTTGTTATTTCAGTTTTGTTTTCGGCCAGATTATTGTACAAAGACCAATTAATTGATCTTGTTGGCTTTTTAAGTGATTAAATTTAAATAGTAACCACTGGGATTGATCACTTTTGCTGACCTCTTCTTTCCCGCTATTGTGCTCACGGGAATTATCATTAGTGAGGGGTTTTGAGTTTCTATAGGGGCATAAAAGTGGGTGGCGCCTATTAATAATTCTGCTAACTTCTACCCCAAGACCACTCTCCGGCTTGAGGGTAGCTAGCGGGACTTTTGCGCCATAACTCAGGACCATAATAGTGCTGATAGTGATAGATCCCCAATCTGTACCTCCTCCACTCAAGCGAGCAATAAAACAAGTAGCAAATGTGATAACTATTATTGATTATAATCAAAGTAAATTAAGGAATAATAACGTTGTTACTATAGAAAATTTACGATGCACAAACTCAAAATTATTAACTTCTATAGGTGGACAAAAACCGAAACACCCGCATAAACTCGCTGGCAGACTTTGCGGCATTATTGCCGTGAGTCACATTCATAAATTAACGAATTAGCGCTCGGAACGGTATTATGTGTCAGAACGGAGCGTAACAAGACAAGTGCCGTAACATACACTTTAATGAATGCTTTCGTTTCTAATTATAATCCCGCGGTCTCCTCGACAGAGAGCGATATCAAATATCTCGGGTGCGAAATGTACGATGCGGATACGTTGGGGGATGACGGTTTCAAAGACCCTCTTTAGAGTCGGATTAACATCAGTAGAGTAATTCTTCAGACTCGGCTTCACTGATGAGTGTCACGAAATTGAGGGATGGAAAAAATGCAAGAAAATCTTACTTTCATTTCGGAACGAACTTGTTTTTTTACTCGTTCGTCGTCTCGAAGTCCTCTTAACATAACTATCATAAGTTTCACAAAACTTAAGATTCATAACCATAATGCTTAATTAACATGAGTACATAAGGGTTACATAGCAACATAATGTCACAAAGGAGCAAAAAGACGAGTTAGAGAAAGAAGGTTTAATAACCAAGGAATAGTTGACCCAAATTTATAAATCATAGATCGTAAATTTGATCAACAATTGGGTACTTCGAACCGCTGATTGACGTCATGGAAAAGAACGTTGCAATGCATTGGAAAAAAGTGCTGACGAAAAGAGAAGTAAGCTCGAGAATTTTTGGGCTAGCGAGAGGACTTGCTTTGGGGCTTGCATGTAGGCAAGACTCCAAGATTTTTTGAAGTTCGGGTTGAACCTTTTGGGGGCGTTACGTCAGATAGACGAACGACCACCCGTCGAAGAGTAATTAAGTGTTTTCCAAAATTTGTTATCGTCCCAGTACAAGGAAGAAAGTTTTCCTAGAAGTCCTTGCTGTCCTAAGAGAAGCCACGAGTACGCTTAGGAGTACCCCTGAAGTACGTTAAATTGGTTGGCACGATACGGTCCTCCTCTACACTTGACTTAAGTAAGACCCTTTTGTTATAACGATGTTTGTTTTCATATTAGTCATTTTATTAAAGTATAGTTAGGGTAATTTTAAGGCACAGAAAATAGAAGTTTACTTGAATCCCACCTATCATTTTAAATATAAATCCCCCATATTTTTGGAAGCCCCCATTCAGTGAGTAAATCAGCATAGGACCTTTCGGGGGAGGTAACGACGATCCGGTACCCAATTTAAAGAATAGAGATTTAAAGCGTAAATTAACGCCCAGTCAAATACAGTAATTTTTACAATAAATAGTTCCCACTTCTCTAGTTAAATATAGTTCCCAACTATCCTTATTTCGTGACAATAATTCAAATGTAAAATACTTCTCAAAGGATCAAAATCATCTGAAATTTGACTACAAATAAACACATAGCAGATCATAAAAGTACACAGATAATTAAGGTGCATAAGATTTATCTAACCTATACACTACTATAGTCGCTAATACCACTAGTAATTCTGAGGTGATAGAGAGAATATGATAATGAATTTTATTAACCTCCTTCTGAATTATAAAGTTTAAGCCTAGAAGCTTCCAGTACACCGTCATAAGGTATTTGTGTATTCTGAAATACAATTATTCGATAATAACATAGCGATCGTTTCTTAGGGTTTTTAGCTATTTTTGTTAGGGCGTTTGATCCTTATCATACCTCTGACAACACCCATTTGATTGATTCTGAATTTTCTGTTGTTTTCATTTTCAGTGCACTAATCTTATTTATTCTTTTATGTCCTCCTATTGTGAGTTATCACCAATTAGATACCTGTATGGGCTTCTGGACTACCGAATGGTGCTAGGACCTAGAGAAAGTATTTTACATGAAATCCTTTGCTAGGATTTTTGATATTTGACATTTGAAGTAACAACTTAAGAAAATATCGAAGGAGAGGGCAGGGCGTTACAAATAAATTTCATAGGTGGCCAGATGACGGTTTCTAATGAACACCTCGTAGTTTCGTATAGAGCAGTTTTTTAATTCTTAATAACCTTCCAGCTATTATATGTGGTTAACATCCTTGTTGCCAATGAATAGGAACAGGTTTACGGGTATAGGACTGAATAAAACCAGCTCTCGTTAAAAAATTTCCGATATTTCGGTTGTACATTACAATTTCTGGTCGAGTATTCTGTCAAGAAAGACGCCGCTTACAATTATTTCGAGACGGCAGTGCCTGGTTTGGTCCATTCCAATTCCTCCATTATGTGTACTGGTGCACTAAACTCCATTGACACAACTATGTTCTCAACTTAAAAAAAAAGCCCTGAAGAAGATTGTAATATACAATCGAAACGTCGGCAATTTTTTAACGAGAGCTGGTTTTATTCAGTCCTATACCCGTAAACCTCTTCCAGCTATTTTCTTTTTCCATTTTATATACTATTTTTCTCGTGTTTTTCCAAAAAGTTGTAAAATACCAACGCAATTTCAGTCTAAGCGAAGTTAGTCATTATTTAAGTGTTAGAGACGATAAATTGCGACGGAAAATTTAATCACAACACCGTCTATTCGAAATTTTTAAAGGTTTATGCCCAATTTAGCACCTCGTCAGGTCGTTATATTCGCGAAAATTACCGACTAAACCTCGCAATATCGAACCCATTACCCATTAAAACAGTTGTTCGAAACGTGGCTTAGAAATTTTTAATAAACGGTTTGCAAAGGGAAAACATCCGGCCCGGCTGACTTTCGTCGGGACGCCTGTCTGTCAATAACAAGGAACGAATGTGGGTTAATGCAAACATAAACTTACGCATCTTTTTATTATTAAGTTACGTTTTAACTTTCGATTTTGCTTTCCTGTGAAAGCAGTTTAAATTTAGCTGTAGTCAATTAGGAGAAAAAAAAACACAATTCTTTCCAAAATCTTACATATGAGCAATTTTCATAATTCACTGAATATTTCAAAAACAGCAGATTTTATGAGTGGGCAGAATAAAGGCGAGTGAAAATAGGCTCACCATATTCAATAAACAGATCCTCAACTTCCTGGTCTCACCTTGATATAGTTATTTTCCTAAAAGTGCGGAAAGTGAGACTCGACTGCTAGCCCGAACTCCGCTTCGCGTCGTTCGGGTCAACAGTCATCGCGTGCGGGAAAGACAGTTTTACAGGCCCAAAACTTTAATATTAATGATTCCTTAGTTTTCAAGTATTTTATACGGTTTTGGCCCGAAACAAAACCAGCGAATAAAAATAATTGTTTTTTGTGAAATTTTGGTTCAGAAAACAATTTTTTTTGGAAATGTTGTGCAAGTTGTACAGGGACATCATTTTAAGTGTCTCACCCACTATTCGGATTTGAAAAAAAGTTTATTCTCGCTTCTTGCTACGGCCACAAGAGAACACCAAATCTATGTTTAGAAAATTTTTTACACGTCTAGTATGACAGTTGTGACGCAAGGTTGATTTTTCTTAAATAGAATGATACCAAATTTTTATGCCAAATCGATAGAGCCTAAGAAGCTGATTTAAAGAATGGTTACTTTCATATACCTAACTTCACTCGTTTCCGATATATTGGGTGACAAAATTATTGAATGTCGAGAATCATTTTAAGTGTGTCTCACCCAATTTGCCCCCTTCCTATTCGGAATTGAAAAAAACTTTATTAGCGCTTCTTACTACGGCCACAAGAGGACGTCATATCTCTGTTTAGAAAATTCTTTGCACGTCAAATGTGACATTTGTGACGCAAGGTTGATTTATCTTAAAAGGAGTTATACAAAATTTGTATGCCAAATTGATAGAGGCTAAGAAGCTGATTAAAAAAATTGTTATAGTCGTTTTCAGGAAGATATTCATCTAGCCACCCATGAGATTGCAAATGGACCTTAAAAAACCAATTTAAAAGTTACCAGAAAAGTTACTAGATCGGAGATCGGTGCGAAGCAAGCTTAAGGTTCATAACAACACTGTTTTAACCTCAAAATTTGTGTTTTGGTAAACATTTACCAATTGTGTTTAAATCCAGTTATTATTCTGCGTTCCTATTGTTCCTAATATGAGTGTGTGTCTAAATGAAAAGTATAGTGAGCAAATAGTTGAGTAACTACCATCCAAAACTACATTTACAATTCACTGGATGAGCCAAAACCTCATCAAGAAATGCATGTTAGAAAAGGGGATAAACATAAGGAGTGCCTTTTTTTTATTTAAATCTGCTTCATCCTTGCATGATCATGAGGAAAGATAAAATACTGCAAATAACATTACATTTTGAAAGAAATTTTATTCTGCCTGAGAAATTGAGTTAACTACCTCAAATTTTGGCTGGTCCAAATAATAGTTAATGACAAACAAGTAGGTAATAAAGAATAGAGTGGAATATAACATTCAAGGAAGGAATCATATTGTTAGCTAGACTATGAATGTTAAGCTAGTATGTATACGTGCAAAGGAAAGAACTGGAACCATGTGATTTAAAGACTTCCAAATAGACTCACCCAGAACACTACCTATTTAAGGTATGGCGATTTTCTCAGTGTAAATAGTAAATAACAAGAGACTAAAACATTTTTGTCTCGATAAGAAATATAATCTTTTTTCTTGGGACAAAATGTTTCAATTATATCTCATAGGTACCTAATTTAACCAATGTGTCAATCTCACATAGGTGAGAGGTATAGGGTTTCTAACGTATACAGAAGAATCAGATAATTTCAGTTAGTTATTTTTGGTCTGAAAAGTAAGTATGTACCTGCCTTGGTACTGTTTTACATATAACTCACTTGAAATGAAAATGCTGCACTTAGCAGTCACAATAACTTTTTATTTCATAGACATCAATGTAGGTACAGCTTATTAATACAATATCACTATTATCTCAAATATTATGTACCCTATCTCTATGAAACACTTTCATAGTAACTGATAAATAAGTTCTTTAAATAATAGTTTCTTTGATATAAATATTATATAAAATGAAAAGATCAGATTTATTATCACCTGTTCAAAAGAAAAGTCACCGCGTTGACTATATAAATTTTTGACCGAAAAGAATGGATTATCTGAAAAGTTAAGAGAAAAGGATGAACTGTTTTGACTTTTTGCAGCCAACTTGATGACTACTTAGGTTCCTATTAAACAAGCCCTTAAAATGTCATATATATGATCACTATAACAATACACTGAGGAGCTCTGTCAATATTATGATAATAGGATATAGTTGATATACATAGGACTTTTTCTGAACAAATATTGCAATGGAATAGTTGAGAAGCCCATGGTACTTAGGTAGCCTGTAGACTTCAAGTGAGAAAAAAATGGCTCAGCACCTAAAACAGTAAATAAATTACTCATAGATGCTCAACAAAATGCAGTGGTAGGTAATTCACTCAACCTCTATGCCCTTGTATAGGTTGGGATGTACGGATAGGATAGGTGTGCATGTGATCTTGTATAGGATAAGTGTGCATATTATATTAGATTGTGTGTGTGTTAGGAGGAGGGGGGAGGGGGGGTTGTGGTACATGCTTGTGTCGCTTGTGAGAGTAAATGAGTGTGTCTGCGTTTTGGCATGGTCCCATTATGTCTTCTAAAGAGTCTCAGTCAAAAAAATCTTGAGGAATAAAAAGAAAATTTAATTAGTAGGTGTCTAATAATTAAAATTGTTGTCATATTTGGGTAATTGTCTCATCCAGGTTCTAGTTCACTGCTTCCTTCAACATATTATCATTTGTTAGATGTCTTCATTTGTGATTGTGTGTATGTATGTGATTCTCCATCTTTCAGCCTCAAAGATACTAGTTTTAGCATTTTCCTTTTTTTAACACAATTGCTTATGTGTCTGTCAAATTAAGGTCATATATTTGACTTGTCACACAGTTTTTTCAGGGCGGTGACTTATTCCTGCAAGTACCATGTCAGTAATAAGATTACGGGATTTGCCCATAAAAATTGCTTTGTTGTCTGCAAGGTGCTAGGATGTAAGCTGATGATGCTATGAATATAAAAGGTCTGTTTTAACATCAGTCAGAAACCAGTTTCCAATAATAATATGACAACATTAATTATTGGTTCAATTCACTTAAGAGACCAACCAATCAGAACCTGATTGTTACTGGAAAACTGTTTTGTGATTGCTACAAGAACAGACCTACTGTTGAAATGAAAAAGTCTTCAAAAAATGCCTTATTTGTCAATAAAAGATATTGTAATGCGGTTTTTGTCATTATCCTTTTCTTCAAATTTGATCTCCTGACTCCCACATCAGTTTTTTTCTGTTATAAACTCCTCATTTACTTCATAATCCCTCCTTTAAAAGTGTCCATCTCAGTGTTCAATTTATACAGAGTGTCCCAAATTAGATAGTGATAAAAATCTAGGATCTTTAAAACCCTAATGCCTAGTTTATACCTTGAAATGAATAATCCAAGTAAACTTTCATTTACACTAAACTTAATTTATCAAAGTTTAAAGGAACTAGGTGGACTCACTTATACTTCTTGCAAATTCGAAATCTAAGCAGGTTTATCTGTAAGTACACTTTTAACTTTGATAAATGAAATATATGTACATGAAACTTAAGTGAATAGTTTGTTTAAATATATAATACAGGCACATAATAGATATAAGGATTAGTTAAAATGTGGCAAATATGGGCAAATTATCTCCTTATATCCAAACAAAATAGTACTTGGTAGCTTTATCAAATAGTAAATTGTCAATAATCCAAAGTAAATTTTGTTGGGGAAATAATTTGGTAACTTTTTTACTATTTGACTGTACCTGAGAGTTTTTAAGATCCCAATGGTCACACTGAAATTTGGGCCACCTTATAAAATTGTTGCAGATCATCTTCTCAATTTATTCACTGTCTGTATCATCAACGACCATAAGAGTGATTTCTTCACAACCTAACTGGAAGTCTGAACAGTTGGATTCAGTTGTTTGCAAGTCGATATTATGCATCCAGATCCTCTTGCTGTACTTGCACTTTGTATTCCAGATCCACTTGCATCTTCTTCATTTTCATAATTACTCAGGTCAGTTGGAAGATCATCAGTCTCAGAAGAATCAGTTTCATCAACGCTAATGATAAATGGGGGGACAGAATCAATGTCATCCACACCCATATATTTTCTCCAGTCCATTTTGATTTCATTCTCTGTGTGTTTGATGAAATTTTGCCACTTTTCCTTGGTGCACTGCTGGATTGCTGCCTGCCAAATGATTTTGACTTTATTAGTTGAACTAATACTACAATCAAGTTGAGAAGGAACAAATTTGTTGTAAAAGTTTTTGTAGTCAGCCCAAGCCAATTCAATTGGATTATATTGACAGTTATAAGGTGGTAATCTCAATACTTCATGTCCTGCAGCTTTTAAAAGCTCATCAACTTCATATTTTATACAGTCAGGGCCTGCATGTGATG
Source organism: Taphrorychus bicolor (assembly GCA_951812265.1). NCBI lineage: Eukaryota > Metazoa > Arthropoda > Insecta > Coleoptera > Curculionidae > Taphrorychus > Taphrorychus bicolor. The sequence continues at coordinate 20,509,261 of OX638301.1, forward strand.
TTATTAAGTCCAAAAGTTGCTTTTTTGAGTAAGAATTTTCATATGGTATACCTCTGCTTTCTAACCACTGCTGTAAAACTTCTTTTTTTGATGATACATTTCAAGGTTTATTGATTTTAACAGAGTGATAAGATGCATTGTCCACAACAACAACACAGTTAGTATTTGGCATTAATTGGCGGGAATCAATTTTTCTTTTACCCATTTTAAAAAAATTTCTCCATTCATGGTCTTATGATAATCTCGATCATTAATGTTGGTGTCTAGAATTAAGTCGCATCCTGGTAAAAAGCTTTCATCGCATCCAGCATTTACGATGGTAAACCGTTTGCCTTCCTGTTTGAATTTCGAAGGAACCCCTTTAGGATTATTTTCTAAAAACCCACTGTCCAACTGGGCTTCCATTTTTGTATATCCATGTTTCATCCAAAAAAACGAATTTAGTATCATTCTGTTTTAAAAATTGAAGGTAACAAAATCTTATTCTCCAATGTACAATTTGTTGGCGTTCTATGAGATTTTTTCTTCTATCAACTTTTTTGAATGAATATCCAATAGACTTTATTATTCTATAAAGACTGGTAGAACTGTGTGAAAAGTCCAGATATTCTATGGCATATTCATAGATAACTTGGATGGTTAAATGTTCATTCTTCTTGATCTTAGAGAATATAAACCCATTCAATTCTTCTTTGAAAGCATAACTTGACCGCTGGATTATGGATTTTCGTCTTGTCTTGATAGTGTCTGTACCAAGCACTTAGCTTACGGTCCTCGTGCAAACTTGAAAAACAAGAGCTACCCGATGTATTCTGCTACTGGAGTTATCAGATTCTGTTAAAAATTCCTTGTAGCAACGGACAATAGCTTCGCACTCGCGGGCGCTCAAAATGGCCATTTTAAAGGATTTGGATTTTTTTAAAGGATGTTCTGAAATAGAATAGTCCTATGAAGGACTGTTTATGATATTGGCTGAAGTAGTTTTATGAAAAATCAAAAATTACTCAAAAAAAAATTAAAATGAGGTCATAAATTAGAAAACCAGAAAATTAAAAAATTTGAACGTAGAGAATCGACCAACGAATATTATGCTCTCTCTCTCAAAATATGTACAGAAAACAAGGATAGAACATAAGCGCCACGTCGGTTCTTAAATTTTAATGGCGATGCCGATGACGTCATATACCTAACGTCACGCGTTTCCGATATACAGGGTGACAAAATCATTGAATAGCTAGAATCATTTTAAGTGTCTCACCCAATTTGGTCCCTTCCTATTCCGATTTGAAAAAAAGCTACTCGGGCTTCTTACTATGGCCACAAGAGGACGTCAAATCTCTGTATAGACAATTTTTTACACGTCAAATGTGACACTTGTGACCTAAGGTTGATTTTTCTTAAATGGAATGATACATAATTTTTATGCCAAATCGATAGAGTCTAAAAAGCTGATTAAAAAAAATATTTACTTTCATATACCTAGCGTCACTGGTTTCCGATATACAGGGTGACAAAATCATTGAATGTCTAGAATCATTTTAAGTCTGTCACCCAATTCCTATTCGGATTTGAAAAAAAGTTTTTTCGCGCTTCTTACTACGGCCCTAAGAGGACGCCAAATCTCTGTTTAGAAAATTTTTTACGTCAAATGTGACAGTTGTCACGCAAGTTTGATTTTTCTTAAATGGAATGATATATAATTTTTATGCCAAATCGATAGAGCCTAAGAAGCTGTTTAAAAAAATAGTTACTTTCATATACCTAACGTCACTCGTTTCCGATATACAGGGTGACAAATCATTGAATGTCTAGAATCATGTTAAGTGTCTCACCCAATTTTCCCCCTTCCTATTCGAAATTGAAAAAAAGTTTATTCGCGCTTCTTACTACGGCCACAAGAGGACGCCAAATCTCTGTTTAGAAATTTTTTTTTCGTCAAATCCCAAGTAACCTGCTGACGTGAATTTATCGTCTTTAATACGGCAGTTTTTTAATTGGGTGACGTGTCGCACTGACGTTAAATTGTCGTTAAAAAGACGGTCGAATATCTCGGACAACTGACGTCATAAGCACGATGTTATGTTCACGTGACTCACGACGTTATATTCACGGAATACATCACGTAATAACGATTATTTATGGAACACCTAACGTTATATTCATGAGTATTCACGTCATAAGACGTCTTTTTGTATACGTAATTTTTAGCAGTTTTGAGTAGCCCTTAAAATGAACTATGACAAAGCTAAAATAATGAGCCAAGAACAGGCAAATATAACAATGCAGAACCAGAGGATAGAAAACGTCGAACACTATGTATACTTCGACTTTACTTGAAAACAGTCAAGACAGTCACTACTGTGACTGTCAAAAAAGACAGTTCCTGAAAACTTCCCATCCTCCTCAACAGTAACACAATTTCGGGTTTTTTCACAATCTGTTTCTTCGGTATTCCTTATATTTTCAACTATATTTTTTCAACTATAACTAGTAGTGAGTGGCTTTTTTCCAGGTTTCTCCACTCGTTTTTTTTTTGACGTACTTTTTCTTTTTTAGAAATCACTGTCCAAGCCTTCATCAACACTTTCCCCAATACCAATGGTCTCTTGTATTTGTTTAAAGACATGTTCAGGAGCATATTCTAATATCTTGAAAACCTCTTCAACTGTATCCGTTGTTTGAGGCTTTTTATTTTTCCTCTGTAGTAACAGTTTCATCTTTTTTTCTCTTTATCGTCTTTCTATTTCTTTATTACAAATTTTTTTATTACTTTTTTTTAAGTGTTTTTTTTCTATTACAGATATTGTCTCTTCTATATTTGCTGTGGCAATTCAACAAGAAACTCCGGCAATTTAGATGTTTCTTCCTCGTCTAAATAAGTCTTCCCCGTCTCTTCTAGTGTAATAATTTCCGTTCTTATTTCCGCCTATAATTCTTCTCTTTATTGTCCTTTTTTTCTTTTTTTTTCAAATTTTTGCGTATTGTTTTTTTATTTTCATATTTTTCTAGTATTCCTGTTTCATCATGTTTTGTTCAAGTTTCGTAATTTTCTACAATTTTCTAATTTTTCCAGGTTTTTACAATCGGCGCTTTTTGTAGTTTTTGATTTATTTTTTTTTCCAATTGGTTTTTTATTCTTCACATTTTTCTTTTCTTTTCATTTGCCATGTTGCATTGAGTTTTTTTTTTATCCTTCATTTTTTATGGCTAAATTAGACTTATCATTGTGATTTCGGATTTTTTTACCTAAAAATGAATTTTTCCAACAATTAAAATCCAAAACAATTAAAATGCTAATTGAATTCTATTTGGGAAATTTTGGCAAAAAACTGCGTTTTGTTACGACTAACGATTATTGATTTTTCAAGTTTTTTTTATACAGTTTTACCCCAATTTAGAAATGATGCAATGAGGTAAAGATTTGATGAAATTGGACTCCCTTCCAGAGTGACTTACGCTCGTTTTTCTTTGACGTATTTTTTGTTCTTTAGAATTAGTTATTTACTTATTTTTAGAGGAAAACCTCCCTCAACAACAACAGTCTCTTGTATTTGCTTAGAGATTTGTTCAGGAGCATATTCTAATGTCTTGAAACCCTCTTCAACTATAATAACCGTTGTTTGAAATTTTTCCTCTTTATCATCTTTTTATTTCTTTATTACAAGTTTTTTTAAGTATTTTTTTTTTACTACAGTTATTACCATTGTCCCTTCTATATTTGGTGTATTAGTTCTTCAACAAGAAATTCCGGCAATTTAGATGTTTCTTCTTGCTCTAGCGACCAACAAAATATCAAAAACAGTTGTTTGGTGGCTCTTCTTGTACATCTATTTCCGTAATTCTTCTCTTTATTGTCCCATTTTTTATTTTTTCAAGTTTTTTTGTATTTTAATTTTTATTTCTCATTTTTTTCTATTAGTCTTGCTTCATCATGTTTCGTTCAAATTTCATTACTTTCACATTTTTTTTTCATTGAAGATTAGTTATAAAATTGAACTTTTCTTTGCGCTTTCATTCTTTTGAGGTAGCTTTGACCTAAAAACTTAAATTTCTCAATTCCGATTTTCATTAACAAAATTTTGGTCTAGAAAAGAAAAATATTTTAGCATGTTTTTAAAAATCTATTGGACTATTTTTTCCCAAAATTATACAGGGTGTTTCAAAAAGATGTTGACAAACTTTAGGGGACTATAGAAGACGCCAAGCCATCTAATTTTTGCTTATAAACCCCTAGCCGCAAATGCACTGTCTTTGAGGTACAGGGGGTCTCAAAGAAATATTTTTTATGGGTTTTTAGATTTTATAGCAGGAACAAATTTACGTAGATAATTGAAATTGTGTACACGTTTTACCATTGCTTGGAGATACTTTATTAGTGTTAAAAACCGCAATTTTTATGTGCCAGTGGCGTAAATTTAGAAGTCGACTGGAATTGTTTTGCCTCTAAGGTCTACGCCACTGGAGAAAGAAAATGCATTTTGGAAGCATATTGTGAAAGGCAAATATTTTCTACACGAAAAAGGAATTCTTAATCAAAAGCGCCATTGTGCGCCGTTTTTTAATTAAATGGTGTTTTATGCAGAAAAAACAGCAAAAATTATTTCTTATAACTTTTATTTATTATCGCATAAGCTGAGGTATTTCTTAACAATTCTACTGTCTAAAATTTGTTTTTTACCTGCATAACAGGTACTGACGTTTTGATTGAAGACCTTAATAACGATTTAATGCCAAAAATATTTCTTTGCACCCCGATGTATCTCGAAAAAAGGGGCGGTTGCAGATAGAGCCTTCTAAGCAAAATTTGGATGACTTGACGTCTTCTATAACCCTGCAAAGTTTGTCAGCACCTTTTTGAAGCGCCCTGTAAATATTTTAAATTTGTGCCTCTATCTATCTTTTTTTATAATTTTATCGCATTTTTATTTCTTTTTTTTTTCTAGTTTTTGACAACTTTCTTTTTAGTCTCTTCTATTCTTCAGTTCTTCAACCAGAAAGTTTAGGTATTTCTTTGGAAAGGAATTGGTTGATAATATACGCAGGCACGACATATTCAAATAAATATAAATCATTCTTGTATTCAAATATCACAAATAAACCTTCTAAAATAGAGCAAGAAACGTTCCAATCTCGGTTTAATTTTTTTTAATTGTTTTATTTGCATTTTTGTCGCTCATTGTTCACATCAGCAATAACCACCAATAAGTAATACCCAATGACCAAATAATGTTTTTATTACGGCAGTTTCACATTTAATACACGTCAATAATCACCAATAGTTGACATACAACGACCAAAAAAATGTCGTTATTGTTACGAGATTTACTCGACCTTTTAGATATGTTAGCAATGTTGATGAATAATTAAAGTCACTTTTCAGTCAGGTGACGTCTTAATTTCAAAAAAACCCATTAATGACGTAACTGTGACGTCAGCTTGCTGGTCAGCAAAGCCTTAGAAGGTGATTAAAAAAATAGTTATTTCCTATACCTAACGTCACTCGTTTCCGATATACAGGGTGACAAAATCATTGAATGTCTAGAATCATTTTAAGTGTCTCACCCAATTTGCTCCCTTCCTATTCCGATTTGAAAAAAATTTATTCGTGCTTGATATTACGGCCACGAGAGGACGCCAAATCTGTATCTAGAAATTTTTTTATGATGATGGAATGATGTATCATTCCATTTAAAAAAAATCAACTGTACGTCACAACTGTCATATTTGACCTATAAAATATTTTCTAAATAAAGATCTGGAGTCCTCTCGTAGCCGAAGTAGGAAGCGCGAATAAACTTTCCTTCAAATCAGAATAGGAAAAAAGCAAATTGGGTGAGACACTTAAAATGATGTCCCTGTACATGATTTGACCCAAAATTAGAAACATTATAAATTGTGCCTCTACCCACCTCTTTTGGAATTTTCAGATGTTTAAGCTTTTCCTAACATTTCTTAAGTTAAACTTGTGCCTCTACGTATCTCTTTTCGAATTTTCAGCTTTTTAAACTTAGATTTTGTAGTCTATTCTTATTATTTGTCACGTATCTTTATTTTTTTTTGTTTTGTTTTGTCATAGTTTTTTTTTCAGCAATTTAAAATTTGCATTTTTCTCATTATTTCGGGGTAAATTTGACCCCAGATTGAATTTTTTCAACCAGTGGAAACTTGTAAATAAAATAAAAACTACGGTCATTATCGAATGTAACCGTATTAGTAATATAAGTTCCATTAGATCCAAGGTAGAATGTTGGATGCAAACACAATTCATGAATTATGGATTGACTTTCGACTTTATTCTCTTTTGTTACAATTTTTAACATACCACTGGTAGCAGACACAAATTAAATTTGGAAGTTAGCTACATTAATACTAATTATCAACTGCAGAGCCCTTTATCTTCCAGCTAAATAAAACTGAATTTATTGGGGCATCAAGAAAAGCCGTTTTTCCATATTAAACATTAATTTTTTTTTGCCGTTTTATTAAAAGCAGGACCCTCGATTACGAATACTCCTCCCAGCCGGAGGTAAATGAAATCTTTTGATCGTCTTTTTTTCAAACTCCTGCCGACCTTATGCTGCGGGGCGGACTTTGGGGGCGATTTAATTAAACTGCGTTGAAGAAAAAATCGTCCTCTCACCTCCGCAAATTCTATATTAAATCATTTTGAGCTCTTCAAGAAATGTCCTCAATCAAAACCAGCATTTGAATAAACGATTTATGTGATATAAGAAAAAGGCGACTCATTCTATAAAAAGCGTTTTTTACATCTGCCCTTCAACTACTAACTTGTTTCGTTTCAAATGGTGGGCGATAACCCACCATTTGAAAGTTCTTCAGTTCTGCTAATTTGTCTTACTCAGGACCGTCAGAAATGTCAACCCAACTTTTTATTTCACTCCAAAGGTTTAGGCGAAACTATATGACGAATTTGGACAATTAAAATAATTTAAAAGCTTCGTTTGCTCTCGGACGCATTCGGAAGTCGCGTGACCAATGACAATATCAAGCGTCATGCGGACACACGCGAACTCATACTGAAGCTTTTAACTTTCACCGATTTTAGGCAGAAACATTAATTCCAACCGAAACAAAATGCAGCTACTCCTTGTTAAAATATCCTTTACGAGAGAGAGGACCCCCAAACAAATTACATCTCCAAATAGAATATTCCCCGAGTGGGTAAATCTTTCCGCCGCATTTTATAATATGAAATATCTACATTTGGCCGGTTCGCTTTGGAGCAGGATGGGATCATTTATATCGGTGACACTCGCCTAAATTGGATGGGAACGATAAGAGGAATTTCCAGGTAAAGACCTCTGTCGACTTAAATTATTCCAGAATTTGTCATCTGAAGCCCCGATGTTACTGGAGCGCAGAGAACTTTTTTCCATGACGTGGTAATAAAAAATTGTTGAGTTGCGATTGAAAGTGACGCTGTTTCTGGAGTTTGTCGATCGCAAATCGCGTGGAAATGCCAGAAATATCACGGTTGAAGTATCGCGCGACAATTTGGCAAAACTCTTTCGACATTGGCAAGTGCTCTAAAAATCCCGGGTCAACACCCGCATTATTGAGGTATCTCGGCTCGATAACGGTGTTTTTATAACGAATTTTCGTCGTATCGATCACGGTTGAGAACGCATTCCTTTCCCAAGCTCAAAAACCTATTTTTAGTTACAAAAGACCAGAGGCGTCTCGGACAAAACAACAAAAAATGACCGCAGCTGCAAGTTTTCCATTAGACACAGTTTTTCCTTTGGTACATTAACGGTCCTTTGAAAAGGAGCTTCCATTTCGACCGTAATTAAATCAGCTCGTTACAATTTTTGCCGAACAAAAGTCCCGTTTTCCACTAATGTGGAAACATGGATTTCCATGAACCGGTCGCGCCATGTTCGTACGTATGGCACCGCCATTGTCAAGACCGTTTCGAATGCCATAATTGAGCGAAATTGGAACACTTCAATGGAAATAATGAATGCCGTGAATGCGACTAAGTTTTGTTTTTAGTTGAAACTTTGCCGCTGTTTTAATGGATATAGTGCGTCAGCAGCTATTTGTTTCTAACTCGTGACTGGGCGAAATTCAGTGGCTTTAAACGATTATCCAGTTATACATTTGTCAGCATAACATAAAAAATGACATCAGTTTTTAATACAAAAATCTGATTATCTTGACTTACAACAGTTTTTCTGTATTAAATCACTACATAGAAAGTTTTTGATGTGCTTCCTAAGTGATGGTAACTTTACAAAGTACTGCAATAACCTTTGGTTCTACAAAGAAGTTTATTTTTCATTTCCGGAAGTGCAGATGCGGTGAACAAATTTAACATTTTTGACACAATCAGTGTAGTTGGTTGTAGATATAATTAAAATTCTAAATTTCTTTACAAAACTTAATGGGGCTGGTAGAGTTGAGGGCAGTCGTTCTTACTAATTTTTTTCGAAAATTTTTCTTTAGGCATTAATAGAAAGGACAAAATAGAAAATTATAGGTGGTGGTAGAACTTAGAAACATTTATAATAATATCAATTTTTAGAATAAATATAATAATAAGCTTCGCTTACCTGAAACAAACTATACAATGGAAGTTGGCTTGAAGGTTATGTTAAAACACTGTCATGGAAATATAAATTGAAACAACGCTTGTCACAAATGCTAACAAGTGACATTTTTGAGAAACTCTGCGTATCCTTGTAAATTATGTAAATTATTTTGCAAAATATGGTAAAACGCACTACTTTAGAGTTTAGTCGTTTCTAATCCGAACTAACCTAACCAAAGGATCCCTCATAGAAAAACATAACTGAACTAATCTAGCCAAAAGAAAACTAGAACTGAACTAATCAGAACTAACCTGATCTAACCTAAACTACTCTGATCAAAGGAAAAACATAACTGAACTAACCTAACCAAAGAAAAACTAGAACTGAACTAACCTGAACCAACCTGATCTAACCTAAACTAATCTGAACTAACCTAACAAAAAGATTTGTCATATGAAAAAAAAGCGCTTGGCCTCTTATAGCAGCGTAGGCCAGTATGGCCAAAGCGGCCCTGACGGGCCGCTTTGTCTTTAGTTAACCTGATCGAAGGAAAAATTTAACTTTTACCATATTTTTCAAAATAATCTACATAATTTACAAGGTTACTCAGAGTTTTTCACAAATGTCACTTGATGACATTTGTGTCAACAAGTGATTTTGTCAACAATTTTGTGTGTAGTCTTATTAAAGGGCGTTATTCAACTTTTTTAATTTTATAAACAAGAAAATGTTTTGATTTGGAAAGTCAGAAAGAGCAGTTATTTGGCAATCTTGGTGAGAACCTATCAAATAAAAATAAAAGATACATTTTACAAAATATTTTATTTTGAATTATTCGTCTGCAAAAATCGTTAAATTATTTTAACTTTAAAGTATTAACATTATAATTTTAACAAATAATAGATTTAAATGTCTAGCTCTAAAAAGCTTTTCTTAACATGTTTCTTTTCTTCAAAAAGGTTAAAAAGGACTAAAATGTAAATTCTATTATTACAATTGAATTTAACCCATTGTTATATTTATAGTTAATTGTTGTAATTAGCGTCCTTAAGTTGTAAGTTGTTGGTGAAGTGAGCAGGATTGGGACAAATAACATGATGGGGACAAAATTTGCGAATTTTGTACTATATGCAGCGGACGTGTAGTTTGTCGAGCCTAAGATACCAGGGTCACCGAACAATCGAATGGAGTTTGCTATTTTAACCATCATGATTAGATTTTTTACTGACTACCCTCTCTAAGCCAAAAGAAAACTAGAACTGAACTAACCTGAACTAACCTGATCTAACCTAAACTAATCTGATCAAAGGAAAAACATAACTGAACTAACCTAACCAAAGGAAAACTAGAACTGCACTAACCTGAACCAACCTGATCTAACCTAAACTAATCTGAACTAACCTAACCAAAAGATTTCTCATAGGAAAAAAAAGCGCTTGACCTCTTATAGCAGCGTAGGCCAGTATGGCCAAAGCGGCCCTGACGGGCCGCTTTGTCTTTAGTTAACCTGATCGAAGGAAAAATTTAACTTTTACCATATTTTCAAAAGAATCTACATAATTTACAAGGTTACTCAGAGTTTTTCACAAATGTCACTTGATGACATTTGTGTCAACAAGTGATTTTGTCAACAATTTTGAGTCAACAATTTTGTGTGTAGTCTTATTAAAGGGCGTTATTCAACTTTTTTAATTTTATAAGCAAGAAAATGTTTTGATTTGGAAAGTCAGAAAGAGCAGTTGTTTGGAAATCTTGGTGAGAACCTATCAAATAAAAATAAAAGACACATTTTACAAAATATTTTATTTTCAATTATTCGTCTGCAATAATCGTTAAATTATTTTAACTTTAAAGTCTTAACATTATAATTTTAACAAATAATAGCTTTAAATGTGTAGCTCTAAAAAGCTTTTTTTAACATGTTTCTTTTCTTCAAAAAGGTTAAAAAGGACTAAAATGTAAATTTTATTATTAAAATTGAATTTAGCCAATTGTTATATTTTTAGTTAATTGTTGTACTTAGCGTCCTTAAGTTGTGAGTTTTTGGTGAAGTTAGCAGGGTTGGAACAAATAACATGATGGGAACAAAATTTGCGAATTTTGTACCATATGCAGCGGACGTGTAGTTTGTCGAGTCTAAGATACCAGGGTCACCGAACAATCGAATGGAGTTTGCTATTTTAACCATCATGATTAGATTTTTAACTGACTACCCTCTCTAAGTGAGAATAGCCCTGATGAAGACTAAATAAATAGTCGAAACGTCGGCCATTTTCGAATAAAGAAGAGGTGCATTATTTGTCCCAATCCTGCTAACTTCGCCAACAATTTATAGTTAATGAAGTTGAAGTTGATGTTTATTTTAATTTTTGTTACTGAAAAACTGTTTATTATCTTGTTGTTTGTGAAAAAAACGGTTAGTAAATATTTGTCCGGCAATATCTTTAACAAGTTGATCATGCTATAAAACCTTGGATCTGAATTCTAAGAAAAGTAAGGTCACACACTAACAAAAAAGTCACGGTTTTCAAAATTGATTCATTTAAAACACACAACATAAATGCTCCTCGGACCTGAAAGTTTTTAAACGTTTAACCTTTTTAACATGTTTTAAATTTTCGGCCTGGTACGTGTGGTCTGTTAGTGTATTTTCATGTTTTATTGACGTTCCCAATTGTTTAAGTTTTAAATTGACTGCCTGTGATTGATTTATGAGGTACCTTGGCGCGATGACTCCTCGCCTTTGGCTTCCCTTCTTTTGACGAATTTTTTGGGCGCTGATGATGGGCTTTGTGCCGAAACCGGTCCTCCAATAAAGGATGTTAGAGAAAATTGCACGAAGTATACACTCTCCCACACCTACCTACTTCTAAGAAAAGTAGCCAACTATAGTATTTCCTGAGGTAATTATTGAAGAAAGTGTACGTCAGTGCATCGCTCTTCTTCTTTCCTTGTCACCCCTGTCATTTGCAACAACAACTCTGGACATTTCCATCTTTCAGCAGTATTTTTACTACCTCATGTGAGAATTTTCCGTTTTTAAACTCTTCACAATTACACACACTTATTAAAATAAAGATATGCATGAAATAAATAGTCTGTCCCCGGAAAGGTAAAAGGGCTCTGGAAAAAATTCCAAAATGAAAGTATGTTTTGGAAAAGTTATATGCAGCCATCAGGCTTTATAACTTACGAGAAAATAATGATAAAAACAAAACTAACGAGAAAAATCGATAACTATGAGTTGGAAAATTTGTAAAAGCTGGCTAGTGATAGAAATTACTTCAAATTGGCAAAATTCTGCAAAACTCAGTTGTTATTTATTATATAAAAAACTTTACGAATCAGATTTAATGCGGGCCATCTTTCTCTGAAATGTCAAAAAACAAAACTCATAATTCCTAAACTGACTCCTTGTAATACTTCTTCAATATCTGAACTACCCAAGAAATGTTAAAAGGATGTATTCACGAGAAAAATCGATAGCCAATAACAAATGGCGATCGATGCTTTAACTGTCAAGTAAATTTTTAAAGTAAAAGAGTCTGTGGGATAATTCAAATGCAGTGTTGCCAATTCTTCCATCTTTCGGAAAAAGGTAAACGATGAACCTAATTTTAGATCGGATATGTATTTCTCATAAAATTCTCCATTTAACCCCATTTAACTTTTATTTACATACTTTTTTTGTAGTCGGATAGTGGCTATTTTGTCGGGAATTGAATAATTTGACGAGTTTGAAGCGCTGATGAAGATCTAGGAACCGATCCGTTAAAAAATTGGTTTATAAAATAAATATATACATGAAATATACAGTGTCTCCTCGGATAAGTAAAACAACTCTCGTAAAAACTGAAAAATGTGTAGATTTTTAGCGAAGTTTTCACTTCCCACAGAGAGATGGCCGTGCTTTCGCACTATCGACGCCCTCGTCTGATGGCGCCACTTGCACATATACACATTGCCTTGAGCAATACAAAGAACCAAGTTTCACGAAGTCTATTTTCTGTCAGGTTTGTCGTCGTGGCCACCAGCTTTGGTCAGATGAGGGTCATGTCGGCATATAAGCCTCCAAAGGACGTGGACAAACATACCAGGTGTCCTAGTTCTTAGATGATTTACTTTATTAATACGGCTCAATGATCGATGGATCGTTAGACTGCAAGACACCCACGGGTTTGACCGAAATTAGGGACGATTACTATGAAAATTAATATATCTTCTTAAAATTTAACTATCTACTAACAATAACTGAAGTTGCAGTGAAACAGGTCTATGATTCATCTGTCTAATCAGTGCTATGGCATCGCTGACGGTGTAGGTCGAAATCTTGATGATCCGTCTATATAAAGTGACAAATACATAGTGGAAACCTGTTTGGTTCATTTACACACATCGTTTTGTATGGCCCTTTGTGGAAGACCCTTCCATCCTTAGATGGCGCCACGTACATCGTGCCGACCGCTCTCGCAGCAAGAACCCCAATCAATTATCGTATCGGATTTCATTGTCTGTCAGGCTCGGGGTATACCTTACTAATGAGCAGGAATTGCAGCGAAACCGGTCAATGGTTCCTTTGCCAGACAGAGAATGATTTTTAGTTACTTACAATATAATAAGTACCTCTTGTGGAAGACCTTATCATCGTTAGAGGGAGCCACGTATATCGTCCCCACCGCTTTCGCAGAAAGAAACCGAATCAAATATTGGTGTATCAACGTTTGGGGTATAGCATACTGTGAACTGAAATTGCAGGGAAACCGGTCTATAGTTCTTCCGCCAGACAGAGAATGATTTTTTTGGTTACTTACGCTAGACCCTGTAATCGTTAAATGGCGCCAAGTGGAAAATAATTTTAGTAGTAGGCGTATTCCTTTTCTGTCATAAAACGCTTCACACTTTCTTGGTCCTCCTCCCTTTCTTTTTATATTTCTATTGACTAACAGGTGGTTGGTTTCTCTGCAGGCTATCTTTTTTTCTTTCTTTGCGCTGCCTCCTCTTTTCTTCCGAAGGTTCCTTCATTTTCTTTATAATTTCTCGTTCGTTCCTCTTCTAGATTTGATTAATTGGGACTAACCTTAGATTTTCTTTTCTTTCTCATAATTTTTATCAAAAACAAAGTGTCTTGCAGAAATATTTTTTTCAAGTAGCCCACCATAATCACCTTGTCGCTTCTGGCATCGAAATCTCTTTGACTACATTTGCCCTGCAAGTATACTCTCTAAGCTGAACTCAAGTTGTACTGAGCCACACTTCAGTACAACTTCAGCTGATGTTTCACATCTTTTCTGATGTCTCGCCAATGAAACTGTGGACTATATGATAGTCTCTCCCTTCTCTTCGATCAAGAAAAATGCAAGAAAAATGAGGACCAGAAGCAAGAGAAACTCCACAGGTTTAAAAATTTGATGAACGAGGACTCAAATGCTCTATTGTCCTCCAATTGGTGGAGTCCATAGCATTTCAAATCTCTAGGGATCCACCTTAGGCACAATTTTTTTTCTTCTTGAACTTCAGAGTTGCAGCCAATTCCTGGATGTTTCTGGATGATACAGAATTGTTCTTGGAAACTGCCTCTAAGGTATTCACAAGAGGTACTTCTTCAGTCTCCCCCAGGTTTGTCTAAAGTATATAGCATTAAATAAGATGAAAAAATTCACCTCAAACTCCTGCAGCCTGAGGTAAAACTGCAAAAAATTTAATTGAGAGTTGCTAGGTCAGACATCCAGGCTATCCTACTGGTCTTGCGATACTCTCAAGACTCAAAAACTTTCTTAGCTTTCAAGGTCGCAGCCAATTCTTAAATATTTCTGATTGATATACCATTGTTCTTGGCAACCGTGTCTAAAGTATTCACAAGAGGTAGTTGATTGGCTTCGCTTCAGATTTCTTTGGTAGCTCTCTTATTCTTCGTTATATCCTCAAAAAGTACTGTTGTTCCAGTGGGTTAATATGGCCAGGTTTGGAGCATTTTTTGTCTTCTTCTTCAGGTTTGCAGAACGATTTTAGCTGCAGTTTTTCATTTTGCTCTTCGAGTCCCAGATTCTGTGTGTATTTGCGAGTAACTTCCAGTTGTTCATAATCTTCAGATTTTCTAGCTTTTCGAGGCATAAGTTGCTTGTCTTTCTGGGCCTCTTCAGGTTCATCTTGCTGAGAGAAATTTTTACTTCTTCAGTCTCCTCTTATTTATTGTCAAGCCAATCAGTTCTCAAATTGTTGTTTCGCAGTTTTCATGACTTCGATATCGGTTGGTCAAAAACGGTGGAAGCTTGAATCTCATTGAGTGATTATTAGCTTTCAACCATATCAAATTTCAGATTTGGAGCCTTCGTCCCAGTTATTGCCGATCATGGCCCAGCTTGAGGGTGACGTGCAGGCGTTCGAAGAGGACGTGCTGCAGGCTCTAAGCCTATCCACAATTGAGCGCGAGGTGCAAAAGTCACCATGTCAATATGGAGAGACACCCGAACATAATAATATACAGGCACTCCTTTAGGAACAAAGGCGACTGCGTAGATTGTACCGCAGAGGACAATCGCAAGGCTGTTTAACAAAAGTAGCCAGCGAATTTAAACAGCCCTTTGGGAGCACCACATTCGATGTTGGGGTGACAAGCTGAGACTGCAAAGAAGCCTCAGGTGTAAGGCAACCACCGTAGCACCGCTGCACAGCGTAAACGATATGGTGTAGGAAAAAGAGTGTGTAGACTAAATGATGAACCCTATGATCCCGGTAACCCCCGGGGAAGAGAGGAATATCCTGAGGAAAATAAATAAAGACATTTCCACAACTAGTTTGGAATATACTAACATATATTCCAAACTACCGGCCAATGACATTACTCTGTGGGGCTGGGAAGGTCGTGGAGCGTATTATTCTGAGGAGACTTCAAGACGAGTGTGTACACCTGTTGGGATATTTACTTGTTTGTGGTACTAGGACTGAATGAAAAACCATTGAACTGAGCAGAAACTTATATTATAATCAAAAGTAAAAAATTGACAACCATCAAATAACAAACTTGTTTTTTTCTTTGGCAACTATTCAACAACTATTCCTATTAACAGAAACAACTGATTCTTTTAAATTCTTCCCACATAAAATAAACAGTTGTTCACTATCTAGTTATCTAGCATGTTCCATTCCTAAATTCTTTACAAATCTAGTAAAACTATTTGTTGGCAAAGCTTTAGTAAAACCATCTGCTACTTGCAAATCAGTAGAAATCTAAAGAAAGTCTATTGTACCAGAAACATATTGGTCACGAACAAAATGATATCTTATATCAATATGTTTAGTACGGAGATGAAAAGTGGGATTTTTAATTAGCTTTAGAGCACTTTGATTGTCCACATACCTCTTGGTTGGGACTGTAATTTTCTCGCCCAGGTCCACCATAAGGCTTTTCCTTTCCTGCAGTTGAAGCTGAGACATATTCTGCCTCTGTTGTAGATAAGCTAACGCATCTCTGTCGTTGACTCTTCCATGTAACAGCGCTCCCATTGATTAAGAAAACATAGCCCGTTGTGGATGGTCTCGCGTCAAAAGCTCCTGCATAATCTGAATCACAAAAACCTATTAGTTCACTATTGCACCTGTTGGAATTATAATGAATGCCCAGGTCTGAAGTACCCTTCAAGTACTTTAGAATTTTCTTGACAGCATTCCAATGCGCTTTTCTGGGATTCTGAAGAAGCCGACTCACTACTCCCACGGAATACATGATGTCTGGTCTTGTAACGGTGGCCAAAAATATAAGCGATCCTACAGTTTCCCTGTAAGGAATGCTATTCAGTTGATTTCCAAGATCACAATTCAGACTAGAATTTGGATCAGCTGGGATTGCAACAGATCTGGCTTCATGTTGTGCAAACTTTCTGATTATCTGTTCGGTGTACTTCTGTTGATGAATGAAGATGGACCCATCCTTGCATTGCTCAACTTGTAGACCTACAAAATATTTAGGATCCTTGATTATGGTAACTGAAATCTTTCTCTCAATGCTTTTAGAATTGAGTCCATTTCTTCGTAACTGTCTAAAAATAAAAGTCCGTCGTCAACGTAGAGAGCAAGCATTCCTTTCATTATTCTTTTTGTAGACACAACTGTCTACATTGCATTGTTCAAATCCAATACTTTGAACAAATTCCTTGAATGACTCATTCCATACCATTGGAGCTTGCTTTAAGCCATAGAGAGCTCTCTTCAACTTACACACTTTTCTTCCCTGAATAGCAGATCCTTCAGGAGCCTCTAAGTAAATATCTTCACTCAGAACACCATTAAGAAAAGCAATTTTGACATCAAACTGTCTCATCTTCAGGTTGTAGTGTGCTGAAAGAGCGAAAAGCACCCGTATAGTGTCGTACCTTATTGTGGGAGAAAACGTTTCTTGAAAATCAATTCCTTCTACTTGTGTAAAACGTTTGGCACATGATCGAGCTTTGAATCTAGGCTTTCCATCTTGGGCTGCTTTGATGCAAAAACCCATTTTGATCCAATAGTTGTTTTAGTAGGTGGCAAGTCAACTGTCTCCCAAGCGTCGTTGACTTTCAGAGCCTCCAGTTCTTCTTGCATTGCTTCCTTCCATTTTTGTTTTTCAAGGCCATTGACGGCTTCTTCATAGTTATCAGGCACTTTTATTTCAATCAGATTCACTTCAGCAAAATTTAAATAAAAATTATCCTGTAAGTAATTAGAAGGACGTATTTCTTCTCTTCTTATGAGGTTGTAAGATGGTATATCTTGATCTCCTTTCACTTGTTCGGACTCGCCATTATCGATCTTCTCTCCTTGTTCTCTGAGATCATCATTGCCTTTTACTTCTTGTTTCTCCGCCCCATGACCTTTAATATCAATTGCTATACAGTTTTGTCAGGGCTGTTCAACTTGTTGTCATCATTAAAAATTACATGTCGTGAAATCTTCACTTTGTGAGTTACTGGATCATACAATCTGTAATTTGTAGAATCTCCATCATAGCCTACAAAAACGTACCTTACACTCTTTCTGTCCAGCTTAGTTCTTAAGGTGGTAGGTGTTAGCAGATAAGCATCACAGCCAAAAACCTTGGTATATTGAAGATTTGATTTCTTCCCAGTCCACTGTTCATAAGGAGTTGTCACTGATTGTTTGGTGGGCGTTCGATTCAGTAGATATACTGAAGAATTTACAGCTTCAGCCCAAAGTGCTTTTGATAAGTTTTTATCAAACAATAACGCTCTAGTACTTTCAACTATAGTTCTATTGTCCTTCTCACAGCTTCCATTTTGCTCTGGAGTGTAAATTCCTGCAGTTTCTAGAACTATACCACAATCTAAAAAATACTGCTTTTAAAGAGAATTTATGTATTCTCGGCCATTGTCCACGCGAACTCTTTGAATTTTGTACCCAAATTTGTTTTTACACAAGTTTATAAATGTTTTAAAACACTGGTATGTTTAATAAAGTTTACTGACCTGAATTCAGTACAGTCACCTTTAAATAGCACATAGTACTTGGATCCTCCTTTACTCTCTTCTCTCATTGGTCCACAAACATCACTGAATTGTTCCACTGTGTGAACTATTCCAAATTGAAGTTTATGCTGCTTGGCGTATACACAGCTTTCACAAAAGAAGTCCTTATTGTCTGCAAGGTTTACACTACTTACCAAGTCTTTTGCAAAAAGTTTTTTCAATGTCTTAACGTTTAAATGTCCAAGCCTTTTATGCCACTGTTTCAAAGTACCTGAGGACACTATCAATTTCTGCTGTACTCACATTTACTGGACGAATTAAAAGTCTGTATAGATTGTTTTCATAGGGTACTGCTATTGCAGCAATGTGCTTCCTATCATATATCTCACACTTCTCATTGTTCTTGAAAATGGTAAATTCTTTTTTTAGTTACTGCGACTTCTGAAAACAGATTTCTTCTTAAATCAGGTACAAACCAAACTTCTTGTATTAGGCCTTTGTTCTACTTTACATTTATTCACTTTTCAATGTGAATGCTTCCTACTCCATGTACTTTAAGTTCTTTGTTATCTCCGAGCTTAACTGTTAAGTTGTTGACTTCATCAAGGGATGTAAACATTGCTTTTGATGACACATGGGACTACCACTGTCCAAAATCCAAATGTTACTGCCACTGTCATCTATATCCACACATAGCTTATCAACACTGTCTCTTCCTTCTGCATTGAAAGCATTAAATACGCTTTCGCTTCCATTGGTTCCATTTCGGTTTTCAGTTCTGTTTCTATCAGAAATTCCATGCCCTTGTCCACGATAATTGCCTCTACCATAGCTGTATCTTTGTTGCTGCGGGTTTTGTTGATACTCACTGGATTGACCATGATGCGTCCTAGGACATCGAGACTCTCTTGCTATATGCCCATGTTTACCACAGTTAAAGCATTGCCTCATAGTTGTACTTACGTTCGTTTGCATACTTTGTGATGGACGAGATAATGAAATGGCTTGCCTAGAAGTTGTTGCCAAGGCATGCTCATTACTATCTTGTTTGTCTAGACTTCTTTCATCATCCAGCAGTCTTGCAGGCAGGTTGTCAATGGTTTGTTTAGCCTCTTGAATTCAACTTATCTACAATCCTCTCAAAGTTTTCTATTAGTGAAATCTGAGCCAAATTCATTGCTGCAGTGACTATGCACATTGCTTGACCATCTTTCTTGTTCCAAATCTCTCTATCGGTATCTGCTGTTGGCTGCACGGTTTTTCCAATTCCAGTATCATACAATCCTTTTCCACGTAAAGCACACTTAGTTTGAAACTTCCATTGCTGAAAGTTTTTACTTTCAAACTTTGTTATCTGGGCGATATCGCCCACATTGTTACTACTCATCTTGTTTAATTCTGCTTCAGGAAATGGGGCCTACCCTCAAACTTGGATTCTTCGTATCGAATCTCAACTTCTTCCTTTAAGTTCACCTGCACAACTTGCAGTTTTATTTATATAATTTTTATGTAACTTAGTTCAGTTCATAATCCACACTACTCTGTTTGTGGTACTAGGACTGAATGACAAACCATTGAACTGAGCAGAAAATTATATTATACACATATTATACATCAATCAAAACTAAAAAATTGACAATCATCAAATAACAAACTTGTTTTTTTCATTAGCAACTACTGAACAACTATTCCTATTAACAGAAACAACTGATCCTTTTAAATTCCTAACACCACCTAAACGTCATGCTCGTCGAACAATATGGTTTTCGGAGGCTGCATTCGGTAGAATTGCAGATCCTGAAAACCATGGAGAAGGTCGCGAAGGCAGGAACTCCAGACTGACCTCTGGATTAGTCCTGCTGGACGTAGAGCGTGCGTTCTACTAATGTGCATAAACTAATAATTGTTATTGTATTGAACTCTATGGCGTTTTCAAAATTTGCATTCTTGCTCACCATTTAAACTAAAATTGTTTTAAAAAAATGGTTACGCGGTAGTAATTTAACAGCGACCCAACACGTAAACACGCAATCTCGTCCAAAGTGAGACAGACACAAATCATCTTCTAAAACTAATTTATCACGATGATAATTGATGGTTATTTTAAGGAGACGGCACAGGCAACATCCAAATTCTCTGGCACCGGCTTTTCATTAATACATACAAATGATAACTGCCGCCGCCATTGTTGGAAAGGGCTCATTTATCATTTTTCCTAAATTGGGAGTTTTGTCATATGCTTTCCCCTCTCCCCCGTCCCACGCTTTTCCCAGCGAACTAATAATATAAAGCGTCGTCAGAAACTTTAATGAATTAATCAAAAAAGAGAAGGAAGGAAATAGGATAAATGTGTATTAACTGTTTTGTGTTTGTTCGTCACTGTTGTAGCACTGATATACAAAATTGGATCCGTATGTAAATCTCCTCTTTGGATTTTATATGTGCATATAAATAAATGTTTGAATTCAAACAAACATAAAATACACATTTACCTTTACAAGGGTAGCCATGTTTAATAATTCGTTGTTTCAGTAGGTACTTTCTGCAAATTATATATCTTCGTTTCCCAGTTGAATCCTATGTACGTGTGCATATCAAAATACACAGACTCCGCTCTGTACCGTCCGCCTCACATATTTGCAATTTATATATGCTGTATTTACATAATGTACTTACTGGAATTTCGTATCTAGTGGTAGAAACCGAGCCGTTTATATAGAAAGCGCTATTTTCGACTTGTATAAATAAAGAGGAAACTTTAATGCTTTTTGTTAATACTGGTGTAAAGTTAATTACAAATTTTTTTCTTGCAGAAAATTTGGTTTATTTTTAGCCAAGAGGCAATATGCAGGAGCCTGCGTCCTTATGAAAAATACCTTCAAAACAGAAAACATCCGAGAAATTTCATAGGGGCTTAATTTCCAGTCATAAATCATCCCTGTTCGTATTAAAAATTTAATATTTATGTCGCAATCATATTTCGCATGAAGTCTCTTTCCAGGTATTTTTATATACGACGACATTACATGTCTCAGCAAGAAGAAGCCTACGGGGACGGTGTAGCTGGATGGAATAATACCGCGTTTCCATTATACAAGAATACCTTGACGAGGACAAATTGCTATTTTTTCATTACTCTCTGGAAAATATTCCTTATAAAACTTTGACGTTGTTTTCTAAAAAAAAATTATACTTTGTTAATATCAATAATTAATATCGCTACCTCACTGACGACTATCCTGTCCACAGCTTACAGGCATAAGTGGTTTCGTCAATTTATAATTAGTTATAGTGAATAATTAGCAACTAACAACTAAGATTTAAAATTTCGTAAGAGTTTGTGAATGACGAAATAACATGTGTGACGTTCTCAGCTATAACGCCCATTTACTCTTTATTGGCGGTAATTGATTCTCAGAGACCTATAATTACTAGACACTAACCTGGGAGATACAACTTGTTACCAAAATATAAGGGGTACTTCTTTTAAGCTACCTCTTTCGTCATAAAGAAACTCCGATATTCTTTTCTATGTCCATGATACCAAGCCACAAGAGGTGATGGTGGCACAAGAGAGACAACCTGATCACAGGTTATAGTTTAGAAAGAGATGGGTAGAAAAAACAATGTTGGCAATAGAGTCTATTTCGCGCCTTATGGTCATCAAGAGTTAACACTGTTATTTATTTACGTTCACTAATATCCAACGAGGGCGGATCCAGTGAGGAAGGAGGAGAAGGATCAAAAGGAGAAGCTCCTTAGCAAAGGAAGCTATGACTAAACTAACAAACATATGGAGAAGTCATGAAATCTCTTTGGCAACAAAAATGAGACTGGTAAGGTGTCGGGTCTTCTCAATTTTTCAGTCAGAATGCTGGTCACTCAAAGTAACGGACAATAAGAAAATTGACGCGCTGAAAATGTTTTGGTGGCGTTGAATGCTGAGAATCTAGTGGACACAAAGAAGAACCAATAAATCAATAATTCAACAAATAAAACCGAAAAAGAGACCAAGAGCAATAGTAGCTGAAAACGTCGCAAAATTTTTTGGTCACGTAGTACGAAGAAACGGCCTTGAAAGACTAACCGTTGAGGGCATGGTAGCCGGAAAAAGACCCCGAGGTAGATCCCCCACTGACATCACGGGACAAAGTCTAACCTGCACATTTAGGATGGCAGAGAACAGAGAGGAATGGAGACATATTCTTGAGAGCAACTCTTGAAAGCACGATTTTCGAATACGAGATAGAGACTAAGAAAAAGAAGAATGCAATATCACTGTAGTTCGAAATATTTTGAATTACACTTGCAACTGGTAAGTAGATAGGTTGTCATTGTCTCATATTTACCTTTTGATTCTGTCGAAAGTCTCATAGAAGATGTCACAAAGTTTGAATTACTACATATAAAGGGTGTTTCTGTATAGTTTTCTTTACCATTTTGGGCAAATACTAATAGTGTTAGGAATTCCCATAAAGTTTCACACCTTTCGGTAACAACCACAAGTATTGTTGCTTTGCCAACATGGTAAACCCACGCAATTGTCTTGCATCGAAGAGATGGATAACTAAGGGCGACTTTTAGAAGTTCAGTTTAAACTTTAGTTTGAATATAAACGAAAGATTTTAGCAGATAAACAAAGCAATATACGTCAAATCTGGAGTTCAAACTAAAGTTTAAACTGAACTTGTAAAAGTCGCCCTAAAGGAAATAAACTGTGCGATTAAATTAAAATTTACGGTGGCAGCTCTGGTCGAAATACTGTGGGACCTCCTACAGTCTATGCACTGCATCTGGATAGTGGATACCTGAGTAGCTGTACTCTATACCACCAGGATCATTTGGAAGTCGTGTGGGAGATGGCAGTTCCAAAGTCATTAATAACGCACAAGAGATTGAAGGGAGCTTACAGTTTTCAATATCCTTTCTTCGTGCTTTAAAAATTCTAAATACTCTCAATGATTACCACTAATTAGGTTTCTAATTGCCTCTGTCTTAAGCGTAGGACGAATATCCACAAATGGTAACCCCTAGAGGCATTAAATCCATATCTAGGAGCTGAGACATCCTTCAAACAGCCCAGGAAGTTCAACTCGTAGCAGATATCAACCCAAATTTAAATATGCTCAACGAAGATGGAGACAACGGTACCATTTTGGCTACCCGATTTGATTGAAATCAAAGAAGGTAAAGCCACAGAGTGCATTAAAACTTCTTGGCAATCAAACACCATCATGCCATCTGCAGAAGTTAAAGAATCTAGCTGGCATTTGTGTTGAAGACGTTATAGAATATTTATTTTTTTATTTACAACCATATATGAAATGCTATCATTACAAACGTCATAGGAGTGTGGGAAATTACCGATTACCTACCTCTAAATTAGGCGTAGGTAATGGGTATTCATTACCACTTAAGGGCGGTAATGGCTTATTACCAACCTCTCTTTCAACTCTCATTTTCTATGCTTATTTTTTGGCCCCTAAAATTTAATGTCTTTATAGAATTAAAAAGGTGTCCCTAGTAGCATTGAACTAGATAAGATAGTTAACTGGTAATTTTTAAAAAAGTTGGTTAAAAATATTATAAATATCTTATACGAAAAATATAAATTCATATTATGTAGATTGTAAATAACGTAGTATACACACCTCGGTAGGAAGTTTCCTTACCGTCTCGAGATTTTATAGTTCATCTCGACGCTACGCGTCTCGATAAACTATCAAATGTCTCGACAGTAATGAACGAATTCCCACCCCGTTATTTAAGATGTGGGTCAGAATTAAAGACATCTTCATTACTAGTTCACAGGAAGTGCTACAAAAAGTCAGCTTTTCTAGGTTCTTTTAATTGCAACCATGTTAGTTGATCTAGGACAGCAATTACCTTTAGTGTTTGCCACAAAATCATCTTCAACAAAAGCTGCATCAAAACCATAAAAGAACCTTGACTATATAGTCAAGTTGTAGCCTTTACGTCAAAAATCTAAGTAATTTTGTTCAGGAGCTCAAAAAAGACCGCCTATAAGGCGAAAGACACGAAGCTAGTTCTAATGTATACTGTTTTTATCACCGTCAGTTCCTGGAAAAAAAGTTGAAACTTTTAAAAATTAGTGGCGTCGCCCCATGTTAAGACGGTTTGTAATTGCATTATTAGCATCATTTAAATCATCTCGTAATCATTGAGGGAGATTCTGGAACACTATTTTTAAATAACACTGGCTCAGTGAATACCAATATTTCCTCCAAATTCTATGGCACAGCAAAGAGATGTTTCCAAATCAAGCTTTAAACTTTTTGCAGCCTATTACACAGTCCTTGAGACGTATGGAGAAAAGTTGTTAACGTTGGACCTCCATCTTCGACGTAGACTCAAGTAAATATTCACCATAGCTAACGTTATCCAAGCCATTTTAGGACCTGATTTATTGGAACATTTTGGACTGATAGTAGACCCCGGATGTAAGACGCTCATTGACAGCACCACCAAACTTACAAATCTAAAAAGCAAATTTCATTCTTAGCAGAGATTCCGTTGTTCAAAATTTCCTAAACAATCTTGTAGATGCAACTTCCAAACACAATGGCCAACATCACATTCTAATCAAAGATCTACCAATCGCAGGGCGCCCCAGAAAGTTGACACCACAGAAGCTTAAAATTGCCAAAACAGAATTTGAATTCATGGTAGAACAAGGTATTTGCAACCCCCTTTGAGTAGCCTATCGTATCTCGCATCTAAAAAGACGGGTGAATTGAGAAAGTTGTTAAAGAAAAGTTAACACACAGACTGGGTAGCTGCAAAGTATTCTCAACATTGCACCTGGCGAGGCCCTACTATCAGATTCCTCTGGCGCCTAAGGATCGTCCAAAAATTGCTATTACTACACCATTTACACTATTCAAGTCCAAAGTAATTTGACTCTGCAATGCTGCCAAGCTTTCCAACGATTCATGTATGAAATTTTTCGAGGTTTGGATTATTTCGTCTGCTTGGGCTACCTGATTAATCAAATGATAATCCATCCACTTCCAGAGGGAGTTGCAGCAATCCAGAAGTTCAACAAACCCAAAACCTATTGTAACGAATTTTAATAAGTGAGGGAAAAAGGGCCTGTTGGTGTTGGCCCTTTGACGTCCATGCTGGTAAAAAAAATATTTCGGGGGCTCTAAGAACCCTCTAAGGGTTTTACGCGGTCGAAGGTCCACAAGAATGCCTATCGAGGAGCTTTTAAACCTCGTTTTAAACAGTGGAGAAAGATGTCCAGGCGTTCTGTCTTCGGTTGCAATTTGAGAGAAAGATACGCTATAGAGTCAACAGTCAACAAGATTATAAAAGTATATCAGTTTAGGGATTTTATGGATTATAATGAGAGGCACTCTAACGGTCGGTGATTTAAAGGAAAATATACGGTCGGCTTTTCTTGGATGAGAACAGGTAGGGGAATTTAACTAATTCGGTAAGTTGACGGTGAAATCTATATGCGTGGGGCCCAACAAACGCTAAGCCGGGTACGTATGTGTATGAATGGGGTCCAACAAACGCTTTGGCCTGAGTATGTGTGTAAATGAGGCTAAACAACCGCTATAGCCCTGTTTGCTTTATGTCAGTAGGGGGGTCCAACGATCGCTATGATCTGTCGGTGAGTATGTGAAAATGGGGCTTACAAGGATCAGGGCTTCGGTTTGTTTATATAAGGTTCTACTTGTATGATTGCCGATGTTTACTGTTCAACGGATGGCGATCAAATCCTCGAAATTTTGCTCCTCAGCTCTTTTATATGGAAACAACAACGAAAACAAATCCAAGGACTGGTTCTAGCTAAATATTGCCAGTCGTTCACCAGAATTTGAAGAAAAAACACAAATTTTAAAAGCTGGCAAACATGCTGTAAGTAACCTACATCCGTTAATTCTTCGGTTAACCCTATTTAATTGAACTTGACTTTTATAACTTTAGGACTGCGTTCCCATTTCGACAGACAATTAGTAACTTCGTTACACTATGAAGGTCAGAAAAATTCTTCCAAGAATATACTTGGGTGAAAAGAGAGCGTAGGTAGTCATCAATTTGTCGATCAACCCATCTGCGTACTAGTTTCGGGGTCTACCCCTCACCAGCGCAGCTTTGGCTGGTCGACAAATTGATGAACCATTATTCGGCTAATTTAAAGCCGGAAACGTAGAGAGTACACAATATACTTGGGTATTAGCAATTTTTATAAGCCTTTACTCAAAAATGCAACAGAAACTTAAGGCACCCCTTCACTCGCTTCTCTCTCTGGAGTAAATAAGAGGAGTTAGCGTCTCACTGCATGGACTTCAGAGTTGAGTGAGGCAAGAAACAACTGGCAAAAGCGTCACTCATTGCTCATCCGAAGGGTAATACACTATGACCAGACGCATTGGGTCGATCTATCAGTACAGTCTTGGAACAGCTCACAGATGGAAAATGGAGAACCAATCAGATTTGTTCAAAGAGCTATGTAGAACAGAACAAAATTACAGCAGAGACGATCGAGAACTTTTGGCAGCCTACAGGAAGATCACATTTTTCCCCTTTATTGACATTTACTTATGGTTGATGGTTGATAGTCAAAACGGACCCACGCCGTAAGCCGCTAACATGGTGGTGGAAAGCAGCTAAAGATTTTGTTAGTCAATTTACAACCACATTAAATATGTATAACTACACTAACCTGAACTAACCTGACAACTTCATAATAGGTGTATTTTGCAGAATAGAACAAATTAATGTCCTAGTGGTCATTTCCACAGTAGACTTTTCCTTTCTTTTCTTTTTCCTAATTTATCTGCTGTCTTTGCTAAATTTAGCTTCAGCAATTCAGACTTTTCACCTCTTTTGATCGATTGAGCTTGGAGCATACGCGATGACGCTCTAGCTTGCATACGCAAGTGCTCTAGCTTAGCGACTCTTGTTCCATCATTCAGGTTTTTAAAGCCCCATTGGTAATTTCTTGATAACCATTATCTTTGAGAGTCCTGACCTCTGTAGCAGCCAGGACTTTTCGGAAAAAAGACCCTCAGCAGAACTGATTGAAACAACTACACCAGCAGAGCTTCTACATTCGCCTCGACAAGAATAAGAGATTGTTCAGTTCAGACTGCACCCAAGCTAGTTAAGAGTACTGAGCCTGATCTTAACTAATTGAGAACGATTAGCAAACTATTCAGTTTGCTATACCACGGTGACTGTGAAGGCTGGTAGACTGTGAAGGCTTTCACGGCCGGTAATAATACAATCTAATGTATTTTCCTGGCTTAGAAGTCGTAGTTCGATGGAATTTCTTGCTGACGTTTCGTCTACAGCTGCGGCAGAGAGTATCAAAGACGACGAGGCAATGGGCAAGCACGGGAGATCACTTCGCTCATTGCCTCATCGCTTTTGATAATGTCTGCCGCAGCTATAGATGAAACGTCAGGAAGAAATTCCATTGGACTACGGTTCCAAAGCCAGGAAAAGACTTTAGATTGTATGATTCAATTGATTTTCTTCTCTATATCCATATCCTGTAGTTTGTATTTTGGTTTGGTGTTTGAGTTTCAATATTACAGCTTTGTAGGTTTCTGGTTTTAGTGTCAAAGACAGTGCCGCTAACCTACTCCACTCTCTACCTACTCGAGGCATTGACAAGACCAATCACACTCCTTTAATAAACAAGATTTATTTTAGTGTTGAGCGATTATGAATGATTTAATCGAATTATGCAGATTATGGCTAATAATCGATTATTCAATTATTGCCATCGATTTCTGCATTATGAATGATATAATTGATATATTTCAGTTATGGCATAATAACCGAACATTCGATTATTATAATCGAGACATCGCTAATTATCCTATGTATGATATAATCGAATAAAAGAAAAATATTGATATTATATATATGATATTGATAAATAATTAACACTTTCATTTTTAATTAATTTTTTATTAATTAATTTTTTATTTTATTTATTTTATATTAATTAATTTTTTATTATCCATTCTTTATCGTTCAAAATAGATATATGATACTTCGCGTCCTTATAGATATAGGTGTAGAAAGTATTGCGGGTGTAGGACTGGAAAAATGCACTTCACACTTTCGAAATTACCAACGTTTCGATCCTTTATTGGATCTTCATCAGGGCTAAAACATTGCAAATTAGTTACCATTATTATGATATACATCTCCACAATGTAAATTAGCCTGAACAATATAAATTGAAAAACAAAACCACATAAAAAAAGATACAATCGAAAAACCATATCTCTAAGTTGTTAAAATTGTGCATACCTTTTTCAGTGTCTCACTTTTTCAGTCTTCACTCACTGAAAAATTTATGCACAATTTTAACAACCTAGAGATATGGTTTTTCGATTTTATCTTCTATAATGTGGTTTTGGTTTTGAATTTATATTGTTCAGGCTAATTTACATTGTGGAGATGTATATCATAATAATGGTAACTAATTTGTAATGTTTTAGCCCTGATGAAGATCCAATAAAAGATCGAAACGTTGGTAATGTCGAAAGTGTGAAGTGCATTTTTCCAGTCCTACACCCGCAATACTTTCTACAAGTTCAAAATAGATTTAGGATAAGCCAAATTTTACATTCATTTCAATTGACATGGAAAGAAATATATTGATTATGCCCAAGAGTAATACAATGAAATTAATCGATTACTCTTTAGGCGTTTTGGAATGAGCAATAGTACATGCCCTTAAAGGGAACACCCGATATAATAACATTTTATATTGTCGCCGATAATTAATCTATTATATAATACCAATTTTAACGCCAGAGTCAACCTGCTTTTTTTCTACAACTTCTGAATTATCATTTTTGGACGTTGTAAGTTATTTTGAGGTTTTGCCTTAATCATAGACTTTCAACTTGCATTCTTGGACACTCAGAGAATTTTTTATGCATTTTCATAAACCCCCCAATGTTCTATTTTCACTTTTTTGTTGTACTTCAAACCATTTATCTCCGATTTTGGCTTCAATCCTAGCCTAACTTTCTCAAAAACATCTTGCCTGATTAAAATCATTATTTAAATCAAAATAACTTTATTTAGTCTTGTGGTTTTCTTATTTTATTCGATGATCTAAATTAAAATAATATTTAATATATAAATTTCTAGCATTTTTTGTTAAGTGAAAAATAGATAAAATCATTAAATTAACTGAAATTAAACGTGTTTAAAGTAAATGCTCGCCTGCTTCATGAAAGTATTTGTGGAGAAACTTCATCCACCAACTCACAGATGGCAGTGCCGAAATTTCACCCACCGACTCACAGGTGGCAGCATTAGTCGAAATCCTTCGTAACATCACACGGTCTTTCCTGCGCCGAATTTGTCTTCAAATACAAGTTCCAACTATGAACTCTCACCCCGGCATATGAGGTAAGGGTCTACCACGCCTTCCTGATGAGACCAAGATAGACCCCGGAACGAAACTCGAACACCACACGCTTAGACTTTAACGATCTCAGGTCGTCCTTGTGGTGTTTCCCTGATTAACAAAAATCTTTTCTGGGAATAGATTTCCCATCCATGGCTCATCATTTTCGACGCAATTATTGGTGACCCTCGACAAAAGCAACATGCAATCTTCCGATCACAAGGCCGCAACTTCCAGTAAACTTTCTCTTCACTCACTGCAACACGGAATAATCTTACACACATCACTCTCTGGTACCATTCACGGCAACACTGGTACATCCTTTATCACTCACCTCGCTCAAGCAACAGCAACACAACTTCGTTCCTCAGTTCGCAAAAAGAGCCTCGCTTCTCTCCCATCATACATCCTCCGTCCTCGTTGTAACTGGGAGGGGAATATTGTGGCGAAACTTCGTCTACCGACTCACAGGTAGCAGCGCTGAAAGTTCAGCAACCGACTCACAGGTAGCAGCATTAGTCTAATACAAGTTCCAACTATAAACTCTCCCCCCCTCCCCCCCTCCCCTCGAGCGTATAAGGCAGGGGTGTACCACGCCTTACTGACGAGTCCAAGATAGACTCCGGGACAAAACGCCGACACCACCACATTCATAGACTATAACGATTTTTGAATGCTCTGTTTAGTTTTTTTACCACTTTTAACCCTAATCCTAATTTGAATTTGCCTAGAAAGAGGCTGCCGCCTTGACTCATTTTTACTGATTTTGGTTTTCTCAAAAAAAAAAACATCGAATTTTACATTTTTAGATAAAATGGGTCGTTTTTAATCGATTTTAGTCCTAATCCTAACCTATTTTTTTTATTTTTATATTTTTCTTTACATAAACTTACGTTTTGAGTAATTTTTAATCGATTTTTACAAACCCATCGAAACACAAACCCCCCATATTTGTATTTTTATCCACTTTGAGTCATTTTCACCAATTTTAGTCTTCATCCCAGCCTAACTTTCCCGAAAACACACCACATTTTGCATTTTTAGATGGGGTGAGTTTGCATTTTTAGATGAGGTTTTAATTGATTTTTGTCCTAATTTAAACCTGAATTGTTTCTCCAAATATACATTTTTAGACGATATCTGTAATTTTTTTACCGATTTTGTCCCTATTCCTAACCGGAATTTTTCCAAAAACTTTTAATTTGCATTTTAAAATGCTTTTTGTAATTCAAATCAAGTAAATGCAACACCTAATTATAGAGATGACAAATGCTTGGTGCATGACCGAGCAAGAAAAGATTCAAGACAAGATGTAACGACCACTTTTCAATGGTTTTTTTTCCGTCTTGACGAGTTTTTATCTCGATTTTAGAGACAAATACATTATAGAAATATATCGAATATGCCAATCGCTAATTTATTTTTTTTTCTTCATTTTCTATCTCTTTTAAATAATTCCTTCTTATTATTCAGGAATTGATCCTGAAGAAAGGGAGTACCAAGGAGGTATTGAAAGATAGAAATACCCAAAAAAAAGCCCAATCTTCAGTCCCCACCTCAGCTCCGCCCAACCTCAGCTGAAAGTTCATAACTATCCTGACCACTTTTGAGACTTAAAATGCTACCAATTATTCACTAGATTTTGTACATATTTTGACTTCTGCACCATGATTCCCAGTGATCAATCCATCATTATGGTTAAGGCCGATCCTCTGATGGCCAAAGAATAACGTTCTATTGACACAAAATATACTTTAGTTTTTAGTTGACCACCACAAGAGAAGATTTTGAGAAGATCTGCCATATTGCCTCGAGGGGCACACATGCCGAATGACATGGTTCTGTAGCAACTACACCAATGACCTTGGAGATATGGACAGAGATAACAAATACCGATATTTCCCTAAAAATGGTCCCGTTTTTTTGGCCAGAAGTCAGCCATTTTAAAGGTTCCCATGACGTAATGTTATCGTCAGTGCACTTCACACAAGCGTCATAGCAGCCTGAAACCGGACCGGATATTGATGTCGATCAGGTTACAAATTAAGTTTTAAAAAACTTTCTGAGCTAGGTCAGGTAAGGGCTAAAAGCCTGGGTGCTCTAGCTAGGAGATGGCTATCTCTAGCATACTTCGATATTCCATTGAATTAGAAATGAGAAGTAATAAAAATAATGCGAGTGACAATTTTTAAGGTCTCCATTTTTAAGGTTCCCACTGGTAAAAAGGGGGGCCAAAAATGGACGGGGTCTCCTGATATAATATACTAGCTCACTGAACTACACCAGTAAGCAACGTTGCCAAACGTTACATTTATCAACATAATGATAATTGCTATTCAACATAATTAATATTTTAGCCGATGAAATGGTAAGAAGGGCCCGTTTATTCAGCTGTATAAAATCCGGGCTAAGACACCGCCCGACCGAAAGGCCCGCCCAAAGGAAAAAAAGTAGGTCACGTGGGCCGCAAATAAAAGATTGAAAGGGATTTTCTTTTTGTCGTCGGAGGCCATTTTAATTAAGGTCCATTTACTAAACTGGGATTGACATGAAGCGTGCAAAGAAAGCTCGGACAAATTATAAATGCCATCGTCGTGAGGGTTTTTGTTTGGACAACTTGAAAGGAACTCGGTGCGCCAGGTCCTGAAGGGCCATATTTTATAACGATTGCGAATATGTATTTTTGTCGACGACGACATTTTCTACATTCAAGACTGTTCCGTTTGAGTTTCAGCTTTTTTCTATGGGACTTTTGTGTTCCGTCGTGTGTGCATTGCGAGAGACGTTCGACAATTTTAGAGCAGTGAAGGAATTTTGAAGAGCACATCTAACATACCACCTTTTTTTAGCCCACTTCGCTACATTAAATTCTCCAATTCCATTTCTATTCGACGAGCCCACCCACGTAACATATGTAGGTCTTTCATCATCCCATCAACGTCTTTTCAGAAAGCAATGGGAATCGTATTTCTGCATGGCAGGTATAGGGCGGCAGGAACGAGCCTTAAGATATTAAAAATACTTTCCGAATT
The DNA here is from genome assembly GCA_951812265.1 of Taphrorychus bicolor. NCBI lineage: Eukaryota > Metazoa > Arthropoda > Insecta > Coleoptera > Curculionidae > Taphrorychus > Taphrorychus bicolor. The sequence continues at coordinate 20,541,722 of OX638301.1, forward strand.
TCTTAAAAGGCGTTTTTCTCCAAACTGCCCCATCCCAGTTTGCTAAATAGGAGGTTTTTATATTTTAATATTTCTTATTGCAGTCTCTTTTGCTTCCCCTCTCTAGTTTGGGCTTAATAAATGTTTTATCAAAGCAGAAAACGTAATTTCCCTTTTCGAGCTCAAAGAGCGGCGGAGACTGGAGCTAAATAAAGTTGTTTCTTCTTCAAAGGGCTTTTTTTACGTCGTTGTTACCGAGTTTTGCAGAGGAGTGTCTATGTCAACAAGGGATTCAATCATTCATGGATAATTTCCAAAAGGGGGAAGATTGAAGGGTAACAGGACCACAACACAAATCAAATTAGTTTTTGAGATACTTGTAAAATGTCATTGTTGGAATAAAATAATTGTATTATTTACGATCGAAAAACCTTTTCTTTGCTCGGATTAGAGTTGTATCGTACTCACGTTCTTTTTCCTTCCACTTAAACAAACAAAAGTCCGTTTCTGAGCACTTGGAATTCATCAAAGAGTGGTTTAAAAAAGCTTGAATAAAATAATCTATTTTCTTATTATGTTACCATACTAGAGGAATTGTAATGTGTACATCTTCCTCAGTTTCTTCATTTCAGATTTCTGAGTAAGGTAATTTGTTTTTTATTTTCTTCTTCATTCAATTAGTTTCTGATGCTTATACATTTAGAGCATACGCCATAAGTAATATTTGTAGTAAAAGTATGACATCACTTCATTATGCATTTACAATTGCCGAAACGCCCCATCAAATCTGTTGAGATCTATTTTCAAAGAAGCGACAAAAACTGATAATTTTTTGAGCCGATATTGCTCTCTGTTGTGACATCTGAAGCATAGATCTGCTACCATATGTCCTTGACATGGTATATACACTTTTAAGTTTTAAAATAAATGACAAAGTACAACTTGATGGGGTTAAAAACTTCAAGAAACTCATTGAAACTTCTCAAATAGTGGAACAAAACGCCATGGAACACATATGAAGGCACAATCTGCTACAACATCAAAAAGTGAACAAGAGCCCATGTTAGCCTGCAGTTATTGTAAAAAGTTTAGGCGTGTAAACAACGATAACTTCATACAAAGTCTTCAAAATTCAAAATCTTCATTCTTTTGTAGCTCAATTTTGCGTGGCAAAAGTAAGATATTTCATCCCCATTTGACCAGAATTGACTATAGTTCAAAGTGGTGTATTTCTTTTGCATATATTTGATAACCCTTTCTACAGTAAAAACAACAAAATTAAGATATTTTTAAGTTCTTCATTTATATTTATTTCTATGTACCTATAAGATTCGACCAAAATTGACTAGAGGTCAAAGTGGTGTACTTCTTCATATATTTGATAACCCTTTCAACAGTAAAAATAACAAAATTAAGATAATTTCAATTTCTTCATTTCTATGTACTTATAATATTGGACCAAAATTGACTAGAGGTCAAAATGGCGTATTTCTTCTTCATATATTTGATAACCCTTTCAACAGTAAAAACAACAAAATTAGGATATTTTCAATTTCTTCATTTCTATGTACCTATGAGATTCGAGCAAAATTAACTAGAGGTCAAAGTTATGTAGTTGTTCGTCATATATTTGACAATAACTTCATATATTTGATAACATTTTCAACAGTAAAAACAATGGGACAAAAAGTAAGATAGTTTCAATTTTTTCATTTCTATGTACCTACAAGATTGGACCAAAATTGAGTATAGTTCATAGGTGTCTATTTTTTATTCATATATTTGATAACCATTTCAACAGTAAATTCAACAAAATTAAAATATTTTCAATTTCTTCATTTCTATGTACCTATAAGGTTCGACCAAAATTGACTAGAGGTCGAAGTGATGTATTTCTTGTTCATATATTTGATAACTATTTCGACAGTAAAAACAACAAAATTAAGGTATTTATTTTCAATTTCTTCATATCTATGTAGCTATAAGATTGGACCAAAATTGACTGGAGGTCAAAATGGTGTATTTTTTCTTCATATATTTGATACCCCTTTCAACAGTAAAAACAACAAAATTAAGATATTTTCAATTTCTTCATTTCTATGTATAAGATTGGACCAGACTATTTGATTCAACAGTAAAAACAACAAAATTAGGATATTTTCAATTTCTTCATTTCTATGTACCTATGAGATTCGAGCAAAATTAACTAGAGGTCAAAGTGATGTAGTTCTTCTTCATATATTTGACAACAACTTCATATATTTGATAACCCGTTCAACAGTAAGAACAACGGGACAAAAGTAAGATATTTTCAATTTCTTCATTTCTATGTATAAAATTGCACCAGAATTGATTAAAAGAAAAAGTAATGTATTTCTTCTTCATATATTTGACAACCCTTTCAACAGTAAAAACAATGGAACAAAAGTTATTTTCAAATTCTTCATTTCTTTGTATAAGATTGGATCAAAATTGCCTAGAGGTCAAAGTGGTGTACTTCTTCTTCATATATTTGACAACAACTTCATATATTTGATAACCCTGTCAACAGTATAAACAACGGGACAAAAGTAAGATAGTTTCAATTTTTTCATTTCTATGTACCTACAAGATTGGACCAAAATTGAGTATAGTTAATAGGTGTCTATTTTTTATTCATATATTTGATAACCTTTTCAACAGTAAATTCAACAAAATTAAAATATTTTCAATTTCTTCATTTCTATGTACCTATAAGGTTCGACCAAAATTGACTAGAGGTCGAAGTGATGTATTTCTTGTTCATATATTTGATAACTATTTCGACAGTAAAAACAACAAAATTAAGGTATTTTCAATTTCTTCATTTCTAGGTATAAGATTGGACCAGACTATTTGATTCAACAGTAAAAACAACAAAATTAGGATATTTTCAATTTCTTCATTTCTATGTACCTATGAGATTCGAGCAAAATTAACTAGAGGTCAAAGTGATGTAGTTCTTCTTCATATATTTGACAACAACTTCATATATTTGATAACCCGTTCAACAGTAAGAACAACGGGACAAAAGTATGATATTTTCAATTTCTTCATTTCTATGTATAACATTGCACCAGAATTGATTAAAAGAAAAAGTAATGTATTTCTTCTTCATATATTTGACAACCCTTTCAACAGTAAAAACAATGGAACAAAAGTAAGATATTTTCAATTTCTTCATTTCTTTGTATAAGATTGGATCAAAATTGCCTAGAGGTCAAAGTGGTGTACTTCTTCTTCATATAATTGACAACAAATTCATATATTTGATAACCCTTTCAATAGTAAAAGCAACGGGACAAAGGTAAGATATATGCAATTTCTTTATTTCTATTTATAAGATTGGACCGGAGTTGACTAGAGGTCAAAGTGTTTTATTTTTTTTCTTCGTATATTTGACAACAACTTCATATATTTGATAACCCGTTCAACAGTAAAAACAACGGGACAAAAGTAAGATATTCTCAATTTCTTCATTTCTATTTATAAGATTGGACCACAATTGACTAGAGGTAAAAGTGGTGTATTTCTTCTTCATATATTTGACAACAGCTTCATATATTCGATAACCCTTTCAACAGTAAAAACAACGGGACACATGAAAAATATTTTCAATTTCTTCATTTATCTGGACCAACATTGACTAGAGGTCAGTGGTGTAATTCTTCTTCATATATTTGACAACAACTTCATATATTTGATAATTCGTTCAACAGTAAAAACAACGGGACAAAGGTAAGATATTTTCAATTTCTTCATTTCTATGTATCAGATTGGAACAGAATTGGTGGTTGAACCACTTTGACTAGACACTAAAATACTATAATTCATCCACAATTTGTTAATTTCTTTGTATAAGATTTGATTACAAACAAACGTCAAAAGTGGATTGACATCCCTTTCAAATTTTATATTCTATTGTAGCTCCATAATGGGGCACAAAAGTAATGTATTTTGTCGTCAATATCTCTATTTCTACGTATAAGATTTGACAAAAACTTCAAAACTTTCTCTCCATTGTAATTTAATATTGCATTAACAAAATTATGTATTTCATCCTCACTTTCTTAATTTCTATATACAAGATGTGACCAGAATTGACTAATTAAACATCAAAGTGATGTATTGTTTTTTTTTCGTATATTTGTATATTTGATAACAATTTCAAAAATGCCCAAATAGGCAGAAGAAGAATAATTTTCTCTTCATGTATTTGACAACCGTTCCAAAATATTTATTTTATCGTAACTAAATATTGCGTAACAAAAGTACCTAATATGTTTCTTTCTCGATCTCAATTTGAAAACCGTTTGAAATTCCTTTAATTGAAAATTCTTAAATCTCTTGAAGTTTAAAATTGCATGTCAAAAGTAATGTATCTCGTCTTCAATTTCTTTATTTCTACATACAAGGTTTGACCAGAAATCCCTAGAGTTAACAGTAGTGTTTCTTTTTCTTCATAGCTAAGAAACGTTTCAAAACATTCAATCCATTATAGCACAATATTGCGTTACAAAAACAATGTGTTTCTTCCTTGATATTTTCATTTCTACGTAAAAAAATTAACCAAAATTTACTAGTTCAGAGTTTTGTATAATTTTTCTTTATATTTGAAAACCGTTGCAAAATCCTTAAATCAATTGCAGCTTAAAATTGCGTGTCAAATTTAATCTCAAGTAGCTCGTCCTCAATTTCTTCATTTCCATTTATAAAATTTGATCAGAAATCACTAAAATTTCGCAGTAGTGTCTTTTTTCTTCATAGTTAATAACCGCTTCAAAACCTTGAATACATTATAGCTCAATAATGCGTGACAAAATTAATGTATTTCTTCCTCAATACTTTCATTTCTACATATAAGATTTGACAAAAATCGACTACTAAAGTCTGTAGTTACATATTTTTATCTTCATATTTGAAAACCGTTGTATAATCCTTCAATCCATTGCAACATAAAATTTCGTGGCAAAAGAAATATATTTCTTCTTCAGTTTCTTCATTTCTAGGTAAAAGACTTGGGAGGGCTTAAGTTCAGGCGGCCCAAAGTCAAAATAAAACTCTAGTTCAATTTTACTTTGCTTTTGGTTAAATTAGTTCAGGTTAGTTCAGTTGTGTTTTTTTATTTGGTTTGGTTAGTTCAGTTAAACCTGTCCTTTACGGCGGCCTGTGAAGGGGCGCCCCTGGATTTCTTGGTTAGTCTTGGTTACTTTGCTTCTGGTTATTTCAGATTAGTTCAGTTCTGTTTCTCCTTTGCTTAGGTTAGTTCAATTCTGTGTCATAACAAAGCAGCTCCCTAGGGCCGCTATGGAGCAAGTTGCACATAAATGTAGGCTCTGTTGGTTAGGTTAGTTGCTTTGCCTTTGGTTAGTTCAGGTAAATTCAGTTCTGTTTTTCCTTGGGTTAGGTTAGTTCAGTTGTTTTTTCTATTGGCTTGGTCAGACCAGCTGTACTTGTCTTTAAAGGCAGCCCCTGAGGGCTGCACCTGCACCTTGCTGCAGCGGCCTTTTAGTGCCGCTACGGAGCTTGTCGAATGCTGTAAAAAAGTGTGAGCTTTGTTGTCCTTTACGGCGGACCGTGAGGGGCGCCCCTAGATCTCTTGGTTAGTTTAGTTTTACTTTGCCTTTGGTTAGTTCAGGTTAGTTCAGTTCTGTTCTTTCTTTGCTTAAGTTAGTTCAGTTCTGTGTCATGGCAAAGCAGCACCAGAGGGCCGCTACGGGCCAGTTGATTGTTACACATAAACGTAGGCTCTGTTGGTTAGGTTAGTTCCTGTTGGTTAGGTTAGTTCAGTTGTTTTTCTATTGGCTTGGTCAACCCAGTCGTACTTGTTTCAAAGGAAGTCACTGAGGGCCGCCCCTGCACCTTGCCGCAGTGGCCCTTTAGTCCTGCTACGGAGCTTGTTGAATGCTATACATAAATGTGGGCTATATACGGGCTACGAAGGCCCGCAAGGGGCGCCCCTGGATATCTTGATTAGTTTACCTTGGTGAGTTTTACTTTGCCTTTGGTTAGTTCAGGTTAGCTCAGTTCTAGCATGACAAAGTGCTCCCCAGGGCTTTTACGGGGCCAGTTGATTGTTGCACATAAGTGTAGTCTCTGTTGGTTAGGTTAGTTTAGTTTTGCTTTGCCTTTGGTTAGTTCAGTTCTGTTTTTCCTTTGATTAGGTTAGTTCAGTTGTTTTTCTATTCGCTTGGTCAGCCCAGCTGCACTTGACTTGAAGCTGTTATTAACAATAACTGAATATGTCACTAGCTTGGAATCCATGAGCCATTGGGCTCTGACAAGAAAGTTTCTTTTTTAACGCAGATGATGGTTTGAGTCTCGAAACAGGTCGGCCATTAAGAACCAAGTTCTGCACCAAGTATGCGACTTTTTCTTATCCTCGAACAAACCCATTCTTCAGGTTAATTACATACGTGCGCTCTATTCAACTCTCGCTTTAAGGCACGTAATAAACGAGCCCTCCATTAATTACTGAAACCGAATCTAACAAGTTAAAATAGTAGAAATAGTTGCAGGCATAGTTTGAATTCGCCGACACTACAACCAGGGGTTAACTGCTTAAATAATGTCTTTGAGTCTAAAAGCCTCGTCGGATCTTAGAGCGGTTTGAACCAGGCAAAATACTTACATCAGGAATGCAGAGAGGTGCTTTTTGTCTTTCAAATGGTGCATCTGCCCTCGGTTTTGTTCTAATTACCGCTTGAGATTTGCGGAATAATACATAGGTACATAAAATGTAAGTGGGAATATTCAATATTCTAAGTAAAGGTGTAGAAAGTATTGCGGGTGTAGGACTTGAAAAATGCAACGGATATGCGATTCTAAATAAATTCATTTTAAATTAAATCATGTTAAAATTAAAGAATATTTTGGTAAAATGGCGTTAGGGCCATTATTACATCTCAAGTTTTAAGTCTGAACTGCGGATTTGGCGGAAAAAGTGGTCCTTAGTATGTCGTCAAAAATTTAGTAAGGAGACACTTGATATATAGATGAAATTAAACATTTTTGGTAATTTTCCGCAGAAGAGAAGTAAGTAATTATGACTCGACAATATTAAGTCTGACGGTATATATTTTTTTTACGATCATTTGAAAATGGGTCATCAGGTTGGTTATGAAATGTCAAAAGAAAAGGATAAAGGAACAAAACCGATTTACTTTGATTATGTCATCCTTTTCTGTCACTAATTCATAACTTTCTAGATGACGTACGAAATTTTATACTTCTTCATATTGCTGACAGTCATCAACTGTCACGATTAACGTATCTTTTACCTAGTTGGAGCAAGTCGCAATTGCATTATTTTTTAAATTTAGACCCATCGAGTGGGAATTCGTTTTTAGCTCATTTCCAACCTACGGCCAGTTGTAGATTGCTGGTACAAACAAAGTTTAAGGTTATCCCCAGTTAAACGTGATACGTTTGTGCAGAATTTCGAATATGAGAGTTAATTCAGCACACAGTCTATAAAGAAAGAGATGGTTGAAAGTGGAAGTTTCCTCAGACTGGCAGGTAGTAGGAAACGGGTTAGCAGGAAAATGTACAAAGTTGTTTAAAAAATGTACAAAATTGCTGTGTTGATAAATTTTGTACCATTGTAACGCAAAGATTTTTCAATGTTGCCAAGTTATCGAGATGCATCGTGGCACTTGATTGCATCCATGTCAAGGTTCACTCATCTGAAAGAGAAAATGGAGAAGTGTATCGAAATGGGAACGGTCTCTTTCTACCCAAAGTTGAAGCAGTTTGCAGAGCTGACTTAATTGGATAGTGTAACTGGTGGCTAAATAGCGGTGTTACATTTGAGTTCGTAATATTTTCATTTTTATATTCTGTTGTTGAATGAGAAACTTTAGCTTCATTTGTGCTTTTGCTTCTTGCTGCAAAGCCTTAGAGGGTGTGTTCATTTTAAAACGTCATCTAGTCGTTGGCTGTGTAATGTCAACAGAAAGGATGAAGGAACAAAAGTCCATTTACTTTGAATATGTCATTCTTTTCGGTCAACTAGTCTTCTAGATGACGTTTTCTAATGAACAAGCAAAAACACAAATGAGGCTAAAATGTCTCAGTGTTGAACACAATATAAAAATGAGAAAATTCATTTTTCGCCTCCATTTGTTTTTTCCCCCCATATTTTTCATATAAAACTTCTACTGAGTTCCTAAAAATAGTGCTGTTTGCAAGCTCATTCTTCCAAGTTGGTTCTACATTTTTTACCGTTTTTCTCCTTTCTGCTGTTTTTTCTATAAAACGAATTGCTGAAATGAATAAAAAAATATTTTCTTGAAACCAGAAGAAGTTTGATTCCTCTCCAATATTTTTTGAATGTAGCATGGAAACTTCGGGTTTTGAGAAGTGAAGGAGTCTGGTTGATCACTCTGCAACCCATTTGGAAGGTCCTAAGTTAAAAAAATGTGTATTTTTAAAATAGATAATAGAAGATATAGAGAGAATAATAGATAGATAATAAGATAATATAAGAATAGATAGATAATAAGATAATATAAGAATAGATAGATAATATTAAAATAGATACTAAGAAACATAGAATGAAACTATTCCCAAAATTAATGTATTTTTATTCTTATAAATAAGACCTAAAATTATTGCTCTACATAGTGGCGGATCTAGCCTTCTGTTAAGGGGGGGGGGGGGGGGGGAGACAAAAGTAGGGCAAACATTTTTTGAGGCGCCACGTTCACTTTTTGTTAAATTTTGACGAATATATATTTCTCTCATGCACACATTTTCCCATAAGAGGAGTGTAATTTTCGAAAAATTTCACGTTGTCTACACAATGGTTAATTTCCGCTGTCACCTACTAACTATTTTGACTGAGAAAGTCAATCACTTCATTGACCCCCTGTAAATTGAGAACGTCTCGACCGATCGTAGTGAATTCAATTGTTATTTCCTCTTCTTGTTGTCCTCTTTCACCTCCCATTATCGGAAGTTCCGCAAGTGCAATATTTTCGGAGATGGACCCTTTCGGAAGTCGATTTTTAAGCACTTTTAAAATTGCGTTTTTTGACCGTTTTTAAAAAACCTCTTTATAGGTTAAATTCATTCGAACTGAGTTTGTTGCGTTGTTAAGGGATTGCAAGCGAGCCGCTCCAATCAAATTCAGCAAAAACATTTTTCCGAAGTTTTTTCTAAAATGTCCAAAGGGCTCGGGAAGGGGTATTACAACTTTTTTTCTCAATTCTCAACTTTGACCGCCTGTCACTTGAGAACGCCTCGACCGATCGGAGTAGATCCAACTGTTTTGCCTCTTCATGATGTCCTCTTTCACATCCCACCATCGGAAATTCTGTCCGACACCCCTTCGAAGGTCGACTTTGAGCACTTTTAGAACCGCGTTTTTGACCATTTAAAAAAAAACTATTTAGAGGTTAAATTTATTCAAATTAAGTTTGTTACGTTCTTAGGGCATTGCAAGCGTGCCATTCCGATCAAACTCAGCAAGAAAATTTTTCCGAAGTTTTTTTCGGAAATGTAGAAAGAGGTGGGGGTATTACAACTTTTTTCTCAATTCTCAACTTTGACCGCCTGTAACTTGAGAACGCCTCGAACGATCTGAGTAAATTGACTGTTTTTTTCCTCTTCTTGATGTCCTCTTTCACCTCCCACCATCGGAAGTTCCGTAGGTGCAATATTATCGTAGATAGACCCCTTCGGACGTCGATTTTTAAGCACTTTTAGAATCGCGTTTTTTGACCAATTTTAAAAAAACTTTTAGGGGTCAAATTTAATCGAACTGAGTTTGTTACGTTCTTAAGAGATTGCAAGCGCGCCATTCCAATCAAAAACAGCAAAAAAATGTTTCCGATTTTTTTTTGTAAATGTCTAAGGGTGGGGGGGGGTATTTCGACTTTTTTCTCAATTCTCAACTTTAACCGCCTCTAACGTGAGAAGGCCTCGACCAATCGGAGTAAATCCGCCTTTTTTTTTCTCTTCTTGATGTCCTCTTTCACCTCCCATTATCGGAAGTTCCGCAAGTGCAATATTTTCGGAGATGGGCCCTTTCGGAAGTCGATTTTTAAGCACTTTTAAAATTGCGTTTTTTGACCGTTTTTAAAAAACCTCTTTATAGGTTAAATTCATTCGAACTGAGTTTGTTGCGTTGTTAAGGGATTGCAAGCGAGCCGCTCCAATCAAATTCAGCAAAAACATTTTTCCGAAGTTTTTTCTAAAATGTCCAAAGGGCTCGGGAAGGGGTATTACAACTTTTTTTCTCAATTCTCAACTTTGACCGCCTGTCACTTGAGAACGCCTCGACCGATCGGAGTAGATCCAACTGTTTTGCCTCTTCATGATGTCCTCTTTCACATCCCACCATCGGAAATTCTGTCCGACACCCCTTCGAAGGTCGACTTTGAGCACTTTTAGAACCGCGTTTTTGACCATTTAAAAAAAAAACTATTTAGAGGTTAAATTTATTCAAATTAAGTTTGTTACGTTCTTAGGGCATTGCAAGCGTGCCATTCCGATCAAACTCAGCAAGAAAATTTCTCCGAAGTTTTTTTCGGAAATGTAGAAAGAGGTGGGGGTATTACAACTTTTTTCTCAATTCTCAACTTTGACCGCCTGTAACTTGAGAACGCCTCGAACGATCTGAGTAAATTGACTGTTTTTTTCCTCTTCTTGATGTCCTCTTTCACCTCCCACCATCGGAAGTTCCGTAGGTGCAATATTATCGTAGATAGACCCCTTCGGACGTCGATTTTTAAGCACTTTTAGAATCGCGTTTTTTGACCAATTTTAAAAAAACTTTTAGGGGTCAAATTTAATCGAACTGAGTTTGTTACGTTCTTAAGAGATTGCAAGCGCGCCATTCCAATCAAAAACAGCAAAAAAATGTTTCCGATTTTTTTTTGTAAATGTCTAAGGGTGGGGGGGGGTATTTCGACTTTTTTCTCAATTCTCAACTTTAACCGCCTCTAACGTGAGAAGGCCTCGACCAATCGAAGTAAATCCGCCTTTTTTTTCTCTTCTTGATGTCCTCTTTCACGTTCCGCCATCGGAAGTTCCGTAGATGCAATATTTTTGGAGACAGACCTCTTCGGAAGTCGATTTCAAAAGTCGTCAAAATGAATAGCCTGTAACTTGAGTACGCCTCGACCGATCTGAGTAAATTGACTGTTATTTCCTCTTCTTGATGTCCTCTTCACCTCCCACCATCGGAAGTTCTGCAAGTGCAATATTTTCGGAGATAGACCCTTTCGGAGGTTAAATTTAATCGAATTGAGTTTGTTACGTTCTTAAGAGATTGCAAGCGCGCCATTCCGATCAAAAACAACAAAAAAATTTTTCCGATTTTTTTTGTAAATGTCTAAGGGGGGGGGGTATTTCGACTTTTTTCTCAATTCTCACCTTTACGCGCCTCTAACGTGAGAAGGCCTCGACCAATCGGAGTAAATCCAACTGCTTTTTTTCTCTTTTTGATGTCCTCTTTCACCTTCCGCTATCGGAAGTTCCGTAGATGCAATATTTTTTTAGACAGACCTCTTCGGAGATCGATTTCAAAAGTCGTCAAAATGAATCTTTTCACCATCGTGTACGTTTGCATTTATCAGTCAGTCAAACAAAAATCCCAAAGAAATCTAAAATGAAGATAAAAAGAATGATTTAAAAATCTTATTCATGTTGGCTTCAATTTAACCCTGGCCTTAGATGACAATAGTCAATCATCATTCAACAATGCTTGCTTCGATGTAGTCATTGTTTCTCCATTTTTGTCAGTCTACTCTGTCGATTTTACTTCGAAGGAGTAGAGGTGCAAATGAGCATTGTGGCTCATGCAATGAATTGTCGTAGTAGTTTTATATCGTAGTTAGTCAATTATTAAACGACTTTCCTGTTCCTATAGTACGAACGCAGCACAATAATTAGATCTGGGCAAAATGAAAAATATGCGGTAGAAACGTTTAAGAATTACAAATTTTGAGTCAAAACCCGATAAATCCGTTCTCTAAGGCCGCTTCACACAAATCTCTGATCTTGTTCCTTTTGTGTAACAAGATCAGTCAATTGTTTCTTATAGGTGCGTTTACAATTCATTGTTGTAATTAGCGTCCTTAAGTTGTAAGTTGTTGGTGAAGTTAGCAGGATTGGGACAAATAATGCACCTATTCTTTATTCGAAAATGGCCGACGTTTCGACTATTTATTTAGCCTTCTTCAGGGCTAAAACCCAATAAATTAAATGGTAACGAATCCCTGGGCCCAACATAAAATTGTAAATAACGTTTGTTAAATTGTGGAACGTAAAATCCTATACATTTATTACATCTATAAAATTAAAAAAATTAAAAATAAAAATAAATACTACAGACAAATTGTAAAACAACTACAAGAATTAACATCTGACAATTACCGACAGTACCGAATTTTTACTGACGTTTAATTTTTTAATTAACATCTGACAATTACCGACAGACGAATGTTTACTGTTTACTTGGTACTGTCGGTAATTGTCAGATGTTAATTCTTGTAGTTGTTTTACAATTTGACTGTATTATTTATTTTTTTTTTTAATTTTTTAAATTTTATAGATGTAATAGATGTATAGTATTTTACGTTTCATAATTTAACAAACGTTATTTACAATTTTATGTTGGGCCCAGGCATTTGTTACCATTTAATTTATTGGGTTTTAGCCCTGAAGAAGACTAAATAAATAGTCGAAACGTCAGCCATTTTCGAATAAAGAAGAGGTGCATTATTTGTCCCAATCCTGCTAACTTCACCAACAACTTGCGTTTACAATGTCATGGGTGGCTCGATGAATATCTTCCTGAAATGCACTATATATACACATATCTCTCTTCTCTTTTAAAAGAGCATGTAGTACCTTATAAGCAATTTTTAGGAGAAAGTTTTCTTTTAATGGACGACAATAACTAGGAAGTATTTGAACGACGTTGAAGGTTGAAGTTCAAGTATTGGATTAGTCTCCAAGAAGTCAGGACCTAAACTCTATCGAGCATTTTGGCGATATACTAGAAACAAGTTTGATCAAACAAAACATTAAGAACAAACGGTTTGATCATTTTGTCAACCAGTTTAGAATGACACGCTTTTTACCTTTTTGCAATTATTAACCAAAAAACGGTAAAATTACCGACATATCAAATCATTTTTAAGCCAATGGTTTTGTTTCATTTTATCTCTGACGATCGTAATAATTGACAAGTCGAGTGTTTGTTATTGTTTGTGGCGAAAAAAAAACTGAGAAAAGAAAAACACTGGATTCTTGGAAACTCTTATAATCTCCCTCTCTTGGTTTAATAATTTCTCTTGAAGGAATTTTATACATGTACAAAATCAGGGCGGATATTTATACCGCAAGGAGCAAGGTACCCCATTTCAATTTAATAAAGAGGGGCTTTAGGAGGCTCGGAATTCTGAAAGGAGTATTATATTTTCTCAGATATTATTTGATACCACCTAGCGTAAAGTTGTAATTAGATATAAAGGATTCCGGCGTTGTATTTGCGATACTCGCCTGTCTCTAAAATGTAATTTCCAGGTTTGTAATGAAAGCTCTATATTTGTGAACCCATACGATACGGCCGACGTTATTATATTTGAAATAGAGCGGCCATTGCAGTTGCAGTTGATATGACCGGTATTGATTATGTATGAGGTTTCGGTGAAGTTCCGATTCCATTAGTGCGGACGCGAATTTATAAAATCAACTCGACCGGATATGTGCGCTGAGTATAATATACTAAGTCATCCCAGGAGGGTACAGATTTATCGAATCGTCGTTGAGGGATGGGGCTCTACGTTTCTGGGTCAAGAGGGTGCCTATTCCGGGGTCCGGGCACATTTATTAATTTTCTTGACCAATAAGGGGGGTGTTCAAGATGAAGGAGTGAGAATGATTCAGCCTCGAAGGAAGCGTGTATCGTCTATCAAATTCAATCTGCTGGGCTCTTTGTCAAAATCCGTTTTCCTTAATAAATCTTATTTATGTACGATTGACCAATAAGGAGCTGTCTTGCGGCCTTTTATTGTACTTGTAAAATAATGTAGCACAAGTAGATAGAAGATCATTTCTGTTCAGCAAGACTTCAATATTACGTCACATTTTTGCTGACTCGTCTCATAAAACCTTATATTACGTACTTTTTATAACCGGATAAGCGTTACGTCTAATCTGACAACAATATCGTCTTAGGCCCCGTTGTACAAGTGCGGTTTTCCTCAACTGAATTCACCTGGTTCAAGTCATTACGCCATTGTACAAACTCTTTTTATCGACGGATCAGCTGCTAAACCTTTGGTGAACCTTTCCAGAGTGATAAAATTCTAAAAAAAACAAGTATGGTAATATAAAAAAAATAAGCCAAGAAGCAAGAACAGAATATAATCTCCGTGAAATTTTAGGATCACAATTAACGTATGAAATATTTTTCAGTGTGACGATAATTCCAAGGCTCAGGGTGGTACTACAAAAAAGTAGACCGTTCTACACCTTTCCCCAACCATACCCCACTCCTTTTTGTCGTCCGGTTTTCGCTATTTGTAACTTTTTACAATGGTTTTATCAATATATAAAATTAATTAACAGCTGACGAGATAGATAGAAGATCAACAGACGAGATAGATAGAAGACCTATAAGAGGTCAATCCACATATTGCCCCCCTGGAACTTTTTTGTTTCTACGCCAATAGTTTTCAATCTAGATTTATGTAAAACCTCATTCATTTGTAGTATATTGTGCAACTAGTGTCGAAAATTGCACTTTTCACACGAGTATGACGGTTTGGACAAGAGCCATAGGCGAGTGATACTACGTCACAAGACTCTGAAGAGTGATTTTCGTATGTGTTGCACTCTATAGCTTTTCTACGACAGCGAATTTGCTTAATAGATGATTATTTGCATTATAAAATATATGCAAGGCATGTGCAAAGCTGTCAGAAGCGTGTGCAAAGTGGACATTGCACACGCTTCTTTATGAGAGCGTGCGCAATGTGCCCTTTGTAGAGTACATCCACTTAGCAATTTTACATTCTTATTATCTGACAAGAATATGCCTTCGAGGGGATGGAATGTGATATTCAGGTGAAAAATTTTCATTTGGAACTTGAATATCACATGAGAAGGACGTGTCCCGCAACCTATTTTTTAGGCTCTCAGAACGTGCCAATTATGTTCCGTGCATATGATTATTAGGTGATAAACACATTCTTTTGTGATGTAATAAACAACCACCATTGATATTCCTTTGGGACATTCATAGCACCTGACAAGAATAAGCCTTTCAGGAAAATAAAATGTGATATTCATCTGAAATATTTTCATTCGGAACTTAAATATCATATGAAAAGAACGTGTTCGGCGACTCCCTGTACAAGTACTCGGGACGTTCTAGTTATATTCAGTAAAGTCCTCTACTTTCACAATAAAATGTGTGCGGAATAGGCTTTATACAGCACACACCTAGGAAGTAGTGGGTTACCTATCTTGTTAGGTAAATAATAACTATTTCCTACAAGCGTTATAACTGGTATGTCCTGGAAACCTGGAAAGGAGATCTAATGTTAGGTACAATATTTTACTTAATTGAATAAGTTCCTTTAAAGAACCTTCTTATCATATTACTCATTAGAACTTGTTTTCAGTAAGCTCCTTGTCATGTGATATTCTCATACCGAAAAGTACGTGATATGTGGGGTCATGACAAGAACGTAATTTTTGGACATTCTTCCAGAAAACATTACATTCATGTTACCTTCATATTACTTAAAGAATGTTCCTTCTGGGTATATTGAGGGAATGTGATAGGAACGTGAATATTCTTTTAATGTTATGTGGGCAGTCATAGAAAAAATATTGATAAACTTTTTTATTTTGTGATTGTTGGATTCTTGGAATGTGAGAGAATCGTATACGAAGCAAAGAATTTACTCTTTGGTATCAATTGTGTCTATGCCATAACTGCAAAACACAAAAAAACAGAAAGAAATACAAAATTAATATACATATAATTGCAAGGGTTAAACCTGCGTCGTTCTTGTACTCTGGTTGTATTATATGACCGGATAGTTCTTAGGGTAACTAAGTAAAAAAGTTCTTTTTGTCTTAACATTTTGAATTGAGCTAAAAGAAGTTTGGGATATACATATTTTTTTCCTCACCATAAAAGAAATAAGAACGGAAAATCTAATAAACTTATTGCAAAACACTCTAACGGATTTAAACCAAAAATTTTTTTCATTTCTCTCAAAGATAGATTTTTTTGAAAAGAATCTTCGAAAATAATTAAAAAAAACTTTTTGATTTTAAGCGCTGAAAGTGTTTTGTGATAAGTTTATCAGATTTTCAGTTTTTTTTTCATGCAAAATATGATTATACAAGTAACACATTTATTTTTGGAGTTACTAACCCTCTCCATTAAAAAAGGTTTTTTTTTCTTTCCCCTCTGTTATCTATACCAAGTAATAATTTAGTTTTCCTCCTGTTTTTTGTATTTTGCAGTTCTGATGAAGGCACAATTTGGTGCCGAAACAACATCCCAAGAATCCAACGAGAGTCAAAAAATACTAAAAACGTACCAACCATTCGTTTATCATTTTGGAGAAAACGTGATACTAATGATCGGTTGCTTGTAAAAAAGTTTGTGAAAGTATTCGAAAGATGTTTAGTTCCAAATTTAAAAATAAAAAATTGCAAAAAAAATATATTGTAATAAATTCCTTAAATGATACTTTACTTGCTACAGAAAACGTTTTAAAAGTTACAACTTTGTCACCCTATATCCGTGATTAACGGATTGCAATATTTTTTTGTAACTATATAATAGGTACTATAAGTACTAAAAATTAAGAAATTAATCATCTTTAATATTTAAAGTAAGTATTGACTTATTATAAATGCTAAATAGCGCCAGATCGGAAAATTTAGGTGCTGCAGCACTTGAGGTTTCAAAGATGTGCCAGAACTTTCATCACTAAAACTAAATTATTTTCCAGCTGTATTTACAAACTTAGGCAAAAAGCTTTTGAGCCATTTAAAGTATCTCAAAGTAGTTTGAAAAGCCAAATATTCAAAGAGGAATTGGTACATATTCTGTAAGAAAACACGGTATAGTTGTTTATCTGTTTTTTACCTGTTAGAGCATGTACTCAAAAAATCATTAATTATATAAAAAAACAACTAAGAAAGCAGCAATTTTATAAATGAAACGATCTTTCACCTGAGAAAAGTATTACACTAAACGGTTCAGGAATTTTGCCAAAAAATATAAGTTAAAAATTACTCTATTTTGTAAGTATGATGGTTTTCCATTACCTTAAAGAAAGGACGTGCGAAGTTTCAGTGTTATCAAAGGATATCTTCAGTACTCAAGGAGCCATTATTAATAACTAAATCTAATGTTACAACTCCTTACTTAAAGTTTTAAATGTAGTTTTAGTTTATCATTTTTAGAAACAATTGTATTATAGTTGGATGATAAAAGTAACAAAGTACAGCTATAATTAAGACGAGTCTCATGAAGGTGTAACAAAATTCAATGGTCATAATCCTGAAAGTATAGGTATCTAACGAGTACCCATTCACTTATTTTTGTCATCTAGTTACCTTTGAAACCTACCCATCTCCTTTTAGCAGCAGATGTTGAGAAGATACAATAAAAATGTCAAAGTCAAATTTCCAACGCCTACTTAATGACAATAATAAGCGAATGTCTTATATGTGAAGTAACAATGAACTAAAACATTTTTACAAGTGTGCAAAGGATTGTTTTGCATATATTGGCAAGCCACTTTCCAGGTTAAGCTTCAGAGCCAGTGGCGGATTCAGAAGGGGGGTGAGGGGGGGGCGGTCGCCTTCCCCCCTCTTTTTCGACTTCTTTTAGGTGTCTTTGGGATTTTTTTTTTGACTGGCTGATAAACGCAAACCCACAACTAAAAAGATTCATTTTGACGACTTTTGAAATCGACCTTCGAAGGGAACTATATCCAAAAATATTGCACCTACGGAACTTCCGATGGCGGAGATATCGGTGGTGAAAGAGGACATCAAGAAGAAGAAAAAACAGTGAGATTCACTCCGATCGGTCGAGGCGTTCTCAACCTACAGGCGGTCAAAGTTGAGAATTGAGAAAACAGTCGTAATAGCTCCCATTTCGAGCATTTTCGAAAAATGTTCGGAAAAATTGTTTTGCTGTTTTTGAACGGAATGGCACGCTTGCAATCTCCTAAAAACGTAACAAACTCAATTTGAATGAACTTAACCTCTGAAGAGGTTTTTTTAAAAATGGTCAAAAAACCCGATTCTAAAAGTGCTTAAAAATCGACCTCCTAAGGGGTCTGTCGCCGAAAATATTGGACCTACGGAACTTCCGATGGGGTAGGTGAAAGAGGACATCGAGAAGAGGAAAAGGACAGTTGAATTCACTTCGATCGATTGAAGCGTTCTCAAGTAATGGACGGTCAAAGTTAAGAATTGAAAAGAAAGTTATAATACCTCATTAATAATTAATACCTACATTTTCGAAAAAAATTTCGGAAAATTTTTGTTGTTGTTTTTGAACAGAATAGCGCGCTTGCAATCCTCTAAGACCGCAACAGACTCAATTTGAATGACTTTGACCTCTAAAGAGGTTTTTTTCTTTGCCAATATTATTAAATTATTAAATTGCTACTTTTGTGTATTTGAATCTTTTAGGAATGGGATGTTGAAAAATAGCTTTCTCTCTGGGGGCTCAAATTCGTCTTTCGCCGTAGATTTATGTCACTTTCTGCTTTCACTATATGAGTTGTTAAGTATACAACTAATTCAATAAAGGACTGTTAAAATCTACTCAAAAAAATTAAATAAAAAGAAAAACAAAAATATGATAATTATACATTCACAATATTTACAAATATGTTTCCAAGTAATCGACTGACAACATATTATTCTTTCTTTCTCAGAATATGTACTAATAACAAGAATGGAATATAAACGTCATGCCAGTTCTTAAATTTTGACGGCGATGTCGTTGTACCAACAGAGAATCAACGAGAATTTCCCCAGATGCAGCTAAAAAACTTTTGAAAAAAAGCCTGCCACTACAAGTCTGATATTTCCATGGCTGATTAGATGAATACTTTCCTGAAATAGAATATATCAGTGTTAATGCCCCCCTGAAGTTTAAGGAGGTAGTACGAGATTCTAAAGAAATTCCGCTCCATATCATCATTCCCAAGATCAGTTAACTTTATAGGTTACCTCATTTCCCAGAAAAATAAAGAAAGATCTATTGTGACGTCATGAGAATTCATGGCTGACAATTTTATATTGATTTAAATGAGTGATTTGTCAAGGATGATTTTTTTAAAATTTAAGTTGTGTTAGTTAAATGTTCGGTAAGTATACTTAATTATTGTAACTTTGGGGTTTATTTAAACATATTTTACACCATGAAAAGTAATAGTTTTATTCACAATACTTCTTAAAAATCGGAAAAAACTTGACAAAACGGCTAGGAAAATAGGGTTAGAATTAAAACTCATTAGGTGATAGCAGAGTTAAGCAGAGGCAACAACACAAGGTTTTTTCCTATTTTGCATTTTTTGTCCCGAATTTTAAAACGAACGAAAATTTGATAATGATGATGTTGATGTGTTGATTGATATAACACATATGATATAGTATAGAGTTGAAAATTTATAAATTATTTAACCTGCTGGCCATGCCACCATCTGCGCAGTAAATACAGGGCACGAGATGTTAGATTTTTGTCTGACGACCTTATGCGTACGGTATCAGATGAACCCAAATTACCGTAAACATCCCAATCATTTAGCCAAAACCTGAGAAGAGATTGTTCACTCCCGAGGAGCCTGAGGTCGAAGGATCTTTAACTGCGTCTGTGACTCTTCGTCTTCCCTGCTCATGTCTTCTTAAGTTTCTTTAAATGACATCGGATTATCGTACTGCATCGATATATCGAATGGAGCAACAGTCATCTTGTAAAACAAGAGCTTGACCACTTCTTATAATTTTATCGTTAATTTGAATAAACTTATCATTTACGAAACTGTTTCAAAACTCCGAAAAACCAATAACAACTAACTTAACAAGTACAGCAAGAAATAAATTTGTCACTTGTTGACAGAGACCTTTTTCCCAAAGGTTATGGAAACTGCTAATTCTGATATTATCATAACAAAAATCAATGGAAAATTTTCCTTTATGAATATAGATATTAGTACTAATTAAGAATAACAGTTAGAAGGGGCTTAAAAATGTAGCACAAAGAAATACATTAATGATCAAATTTTTGCCATAGAATGCTTAAAAGTTAAGGGTAAAAAAAAATATTTTTGTGCTACACTGTATGCGAACGTATTCATTTGTGCTATTCGTCAAACCGATATCAGGACATAATTAAAGCGAATCATCTGGAAATTACCGAACTTGATACAGAAAATTAACAGAAAGTTATTTAAGACTCGATGTTAGCAAAATTTTTCTGTCAGGTTATTCTAGGGCAGGGTGTCTCTATAAACGAGATAAGAGTCTGCCGCTAGAGAGCGTTTCACCACCACTATTATAACAAAATTCATATAATTCCGAAATTTTTATTTTTACTTTTTTCTTTATATTTTCAAATAACGTGATGAATGTGGTCCGAGAGGTGGGCTAAATTATACTCGAATAAAAAATAGATTATAATAAATACATTAATTCATTTCATTGCATATTTTTTTCATAATTTCTTTATCATTATTTTGACTACTATTTTGACTTTTCATAATTTTGATTATTTTCGTAGTTTTTCATTTATTTTTTATTTTTATTAATTTTTTATTGCTTATATCTTCTTACTCTTATTCCTTGTCATAAATCGTTTAAATTTTTATTTTCTTATATATTGTTTTCTTGGATTATAAATTCATATTTGTATTAGGTTTTTATTATTTCGAGGTAATTTTGTACCAACATTGAGATTTGGGAACAAGTGAACATTTGCAATGTAAATGGATTTGCTATAAAATGTTGGCGGAGAACTGTACTTTTTAAATTAATGATAGAACCCAAAATAGAACTTCTTCAAGTCTTTTAGCAAAGTTTTAAAAGTTTTTAGATGACTTCGATTTGACTCAACGAGTAAAAATTATCGTGAAAATTGTTTGATTTTTAGTGAGGCAATTTTGACACAAGACTCTCTTTACCTATTAATAATTGCTGGTTTTCTCAAGTCTTTTACACAGTTGTGGCCTGGAAGAGGAGGTCTGTAACTCGTTTGTTACAACCCGGTGTTTAATGACAATAAAACCTATGTAAACAAATATATACCGTAAACCTATGTAAACAATGTCATAATAGCAAGAAATGATTTGAGAGCAGAGCTACTATATACATTCGAGATGCAAGATTAGGAAGAAATATAGTTTCTTTAAAACTAATAATAAAAGCACTGTGAAGGAATGTTTATTATAAAAAGTCATCTAGTAAGCTATGAATTTTTGACAAAAAAAAGACGACATAATTAAAATAAATGGAGTTTTGCTGCTTCACCTTTGCCTTTGACAGTTCACAGCTCACTAGATGACGTTTTCAAATGAACACCCCTATTTAATTGAAAAGGAATGTATTCAAATATTCCTAAATTCAGTAGGGAAAACTGTTAGTGAACAAATGGATAATTTGAAGATCATTATTCCATGAGAAGAACGTGTTCCTCGACTTCCTTTTTAGTTTCTTAGAATGTTCCGTGATTATTACATAAACAGGTTCTTTAGCTATGCGATAAACAAACACTTTTTATGTGTGAAGTTCATTTCTCAAATTTGACCGCCTGTAACTTGAGAACGCCTGGACCGATTAGAGTGAATCCAACTGTCTTGTCCTCTTCTTGATGTCCCCTTTCACCTCCCACCATCGGGAGTTCCATAAGTGCAATATTTCCGGAGATCGCCCCATCGGAGGTCGATTTTTAGGCACTTTTAGAATCGGTTTTTGGACCATTTTTAAAAAAACCTCTTAAAATTTATTTCTATTCGAATTGAGTTTGTTATGTTATCAGGGGATTGCAAATGTGCCATTCCGACCAAAAACAGGAAAAAATGCAATATTTCCGGAGATCGACCCCTTCGGAGGTCGATTTTTAGGCACTTTTAGATTCGGTTTTTGGATCACTTTAAAAAAAACCTCTTTAGAGGTTAATTCCATTCGAATTGAGTTTGTGTGAAAATGATCATTTGGAACTTGAATGAAGTTCAAATTTTTTTAAGTCTACTTATCCCATTTGTAATTTACATCAACAACAAGAAATAGATCACTTTTAAATTCTACTTCATAAAGAATATTTTACCATAATAAGTTTCTTTAAAGAACGTTCTTACCGTTTTCTCCATTTCAGTAACTTTCGTGTCCCGTGATATTCTCATATGGAAAGTAGGTAATATGTGAGGTTGTGACAAGAACGTCGCACATAGGTCAATATTTACGATTTATGCGGCCAAAATTGGATTTTATAAACTAACGGTAAACACATCAAACAACGTATCGAGGGATAGAAGAATCTTCCGAGAACTCTTATCAACCCTCTCCACCTTCCAAAGGTGTACCACGAGCGCATGCACTAAGTTGGAACTTGACTTGAAACCGTGCATTGCTGCATTCGTTCCCATTATCACAGGGTTTGCAGCAAACAAAATTTTTAAAATTAATATTGCATTTTTTTAGCTAGTTATTGTTAGTGAAGTAGTGAAAGTGATGAATTTTGATAACTTAGCTATGCATCTTAATTACTACTTTATTTTGCTTAGTTGCAAAGAAGAACTTGTATAATTTAGTAATGTCAAGTATAGTTTGTTTTCTTAGTCACATTTCGATGTGATTTTACATTTTGGAGGTAAATTTGTTATACTTCTGCGTTAGATAGGATCATCTGTCTTTTTTTATTGTGAAGTATGATCTAGGTATTAATAAAGTTTACAAAAATTGGATGCAGAAGACAAATATAGGGTAATTTTTAACAATGTAGATTTTTTGTAAAAAAAAAAATAATGTTTCTATTTGTTAAATGATCATTCCTTTTCATTGTTGTAAAAACTATGAGCACATCAGGGGTAAAAATTGTTACCCTGATGGTACATTATGGAACAATGAAAGATCAAAATTTACCGAATTTTGAAGCAAAAATACATTAATTAGGAAATAACTTATTGTTGAATAATGGCACTAGTGATGATGCCATAAAATCTTTAAAACAAAGATTTTTTTATATTTAAATCTACGACATTAAAAGAAAAATGGAGAAAATGTCATAGAAAAGAAGAGGCTCTCTTGAAAAACAACGGAACTTTTGAACTTCCTATAAAGATAAATCGACCGAAGCCGCCCTTGCAGTCTTTTGCTGAATCTAGTGAACGAAGCAAGCGTCGAAAAACCGAAGAAATCTGTCAAAGCCATTATTCGTTCAAATGTAAATTTCTGCTGAACAAGGAAGAAAATCTATGTTACTTGGCAGAACTATTAGTACTGTTTTTACAAATGTTAATGCCCATGCCTAAGCCATTCTTTACTTTCTTTAGCAAGTCCCTGCATATTAGATCCCATGTCATTATACATATCTTTTAAGGTTACCGTTGACTTTGACGAATTTTATTTCGCCGTACCTACGGGGTGTTCATTATAAAATTTCATCTAGTTGGCTGTGAAATGTCAAAAGAAAGGGACGGAAAAACAAAAGTCTATTTATTTTGATTATGTCATCCTTTTCTGTCAAAATTTCATACCCTGCTAGATGACATTTTATAATGATCACCCCGTACTTACGTAATTTCGGCAACATGGTTTTCGTCCAGATTATTTAAAAAATATATTTTAATGAAAATTATTTTTTTTATGTCATGTAATACCACATACAAACGATATTAGTGACTACATATTTTCGGCCGCATAAATCGTAAATTTTGACCTACTCGTATGTGCGCCGCTTTCAAATATTCTTCGAGGGAACATTACATTCATATTATCTTTGTATTACTAAAAGAATGTTCCCCATGGGTAGCTTTAGGCACTGTGAGAGGAACGTGAATATTCCTTTAATGTTATGTTGACCTTAAAAGAGAATGACTTAAATTAGTTGTAAGTTTAATGATGTATGTATCCCCGATGTTAGCAACGAGGCCAGATATTAATGTACCTGATAGTAATTTGGACAAGAAAAAACTTGACATATGTATATGTTTCCCAATCACCTAGACATTAACTGATTTTCCATTCTCCATTCAGTACTTGATTCAATAACCTGAAACCACTTTTCGACTCACCTGATTCAAACTAGGATCCAACTAAGTGAAACAGAAATCAATCAAAAACCAATTTTAAACGAACTTAAATCATAAATAAATCACCAAGACTGTCAGCACCGTTGATGAAACTGCGGCGACCTATTTCTTTCCCTTTACCTTCCTCCACTTGAATCTCCCTAACGTTTATTTTTCTCTGTGTAATAAATTAGTTCTCGTGACTTTAAAAGGAGAGGAAAGATCTTTGCGTAGCCTTCCGGTATACCTCCTAAAGCACTTACGGAAGCCCGACTGCGGTTATATTGATTGGTTTAATCCCAGAGCCCAAGCACGTGCAGATCGACCTAATCTCCCAGCTTTGAAAAATGGTACTGCGCCCCCTCGAAATACATATTCGTAAAACGCAAGTTTTATCTAAATTTTGGCCACGTACCCGCCACCTCCAACTTAATATTTCATCCGAAATATTCTCCCGTGGTGGACGATTCCGCTATACTATTTCTCATCCTTAGGGGTAATGGAAATTTTTCCGCCCCAGTGGGGACGGTAACGGCCATCAATAAAACGCAATCATTCGTCAAATGACCGGCGGTCATTAGAGTGTCATAGGTAAACTGTTACTTGCTGATGACGGTTTTTCCGCGCTTAATTAATATTAATTGTTGCTTTGGAGCCGAGAAAATTGTTTGTTATTTTCAGCTAGAATGTGGGTTGTAGGACAAAGAAAATTCACTAATTGGACCACTCAGGTGGTAGAAGGTTATGACTAACTACCACCTTGGAGCTCTTGGAGAGTTATATCACTTTTATGTTGCACTCAATAGCTTAAATTAAATATTAAGGTCAGTTCTTACCGGTAAAGAGGCTTTTTCCTCGACGGTGGTCTCCCCATTGGGTGGTACATGTCCGGCGTTGGTGAGTAGCCCCGCCGGCACTCGCACGGTGAGGCAGTCCGGAACGTCGCCCCACTCGCACGTGGTCAACTTCAATTAAAAACACTCACTCGCGAGTCAGATGAGTCCACTCAACATCAATCAAAACACGCGTCGCGTCTCTTCTTATTTACAGCTGCTGGAGGCCGTGGTGGAGGAGGACGCGACTTCTTCTGCGACACGCATCGGCCCTCGATGGCACTGGACGCGGACAGTGACGGTGAGTCGGCCGGCGATTTTCGCTCGAAGGAGGTTCAATTTTTTCTTGGAAAACGCCTTTCTCACTTTTTTTTTTTAATGTAATGAGAGGACGCGTGACTCGTTGTTTGTGCGTGCAGTCAGGAGCACCAAGCGCCGAGAGGTTTTGTGCGGCACTGGCGCCCGACGCCGCTATCGAACGACGCCGACGCCGAGGCCGCGCGCAGCGGCGTCGAGCTCGGGAGCGAGAAAGTTTTTGCGAAATAGCAGCAATTAAGCTGCACGTTTCTCTAACAAAAACGGTAGCGCCTCTTCTACAACCACCGACTTGGAAAAAACACTTACAAGCATTTTAAAAATTACCAGTGTAAAAGACAATAATTTAAATCATAACTTTCATCTACAAAAGAACTAAACTAGGCTGCAACAGGCTGCATTATATCATGACCTTTATGTTCATTAGAAGAAGTAATTTATTAATAAAAGTTTTTTGTTTAGCAGGAAAAAGGACGCCACTGGGATTCTCTAAAACCTTCGCCGGCCATCACCTATACCTACGCCTGCTACCTGCTGCTTGCGCGTGCAGTTGTTTTTGGCAGTGCCGGCGTGAAGAATCACAAGATGCTGTCTGTGACCGAAATGTGCCACTATCGAAGGGATCAAGGTTTGCAAAATTGGACACTAAGGGTTGTCTAGACTGTGCACCCTTCGGACTAATTTATTTCCCATTATCAGATCTATCGTGGTAAAATTTTTTTAACAGACTAAATCTAAAGCATGATCACTTGACCGATGTTGCCAGCTTGTCCATGTGTCCAATGTGAATTATATTAAAATTCCCCAGATATGGCTAAATTTGGAGTTAAAAAATTGCTGCTATTTGGAAAAGTGTCCATCAAGAGACGTTTAGAATGTGCACTTTTCAGACTATATTATTTCCCATTATCAGATCTACTACTATTTAAAGCATAATTACTTCACCCCCGTTGCCTGCTTGTGCACGAAATTAATATCAATTAGATTTCAATTTCCCAAATTTGACTATCTTCTGTTGTACCTTTAGGTATTTTATCTACGAGACCATTTATTCTAATTAAACAAATATTATAAAATTATCTTTAAAAGTAAAAAACAGTCAACTTAAAATACATTCTAAAGTGTTTTCCGGGATGTAAAACCGCGGTTCAATGGAATTTCTTCTTGACGTCTCGTCTACAGCTGCGGCAGACATTATCAAAGGCGATAAGGCAATGGCCAAAGTGATCTCCCGTACTTCCCGTCGATGACTGACTTGACTGTGGGACTGTGGGGAGCTACGTGGTATTCATTCCCCCGCCGTCGCGCTGCAGTGGAGGGATTGGGGTGGGGTAGTGGTGGCGTGGAGTTTTGGTGCACTTGAAGTATGTCGTAAAACTCACTTCCAGTTTGCAATTAGAAACGTAATTTACTACTGTTGAAACTCTTGTCTTGTTTAAAGATCCCAAAGGCCTCAATAGCACACCAAACTAGAATCTTGTCTGCAAATTTTGCTTTTTCTTTGAACCTTACATTTTCTGAACATTGTTCAATGTTATCTGTATCGAACCCGTCATTGCCTTTCAGTTCTGAATTCCCCAGAGTAAAGTATTTTTTCTCATCTATTATGGTTGTTTTTGTCATCATTGTTCATTTAAGGAAAAACTCGTGTTAGTTATACAAAAAAAGTGTATCGGACTTCACAAAATTATGAACAAACGCTAAAGAACGTTGGATATTTAAAGAAAAGGCTGGGTAAAAAATGGAACTAAAATTGTTTGATTATTAAGAAGTGTATGTCATATTTCACGAAATTATGAAAAAAAGCTTAAAATTCATGGTTAGTTTAAAGAAAAGCTCACGTTAGTTATAAAAGAGAACGTGTCAGAGCTCATTATATGCAGTAATCATAGAATTATAAACAAAAGCTAAAAAAACGTTGCCATTTTAAAGAAAAGGCTGGGTAAAAAGATGGAACTAATATTGTTGAATTATAAAGAAGTGTGTATCATATCTCACAAAATGATGAAAAACAGTTTAAAGATCAACATAATCGCAATGGGCGTCGCTATACCCCTTGAAGAAATGGCACACCAAACTAGAATCTTGTCAGCAAATTTTGCTTTTTCTTTGAACTTTATATTATCTGGACATTGATTTATGCTATCTAGGATCCACTCAGTTATTTCTGTCGTCAAGTAGGCGTTGGAAATCTGAGATATTTCACCCGGTATAACATGACTGACAGTGACAGTGATTAATAATCAGTTTGAGGTTAAGGTTATTGTTTACTGTTTTGCTCACATAGTTGCCAGATAGCTTCATTAGTTCAAACTTTTAATATATTGATGTGTTGAATAATAATGATCACTAACCCAGAAATTTGGTAAAAAATGGGCCGGGGCTCTACCTTAGCAAAAATATTATGATTTATTAATGCATTTAAAAATGTATCTTTTACAACGATAATAGTTGAGATTAATAAGTTTATAGTGTGAATGTGGTTGTGATGAATTGTGATGTATAAGAAGTTTGCTTTCTGGACTAAAATAAAGGCGGATTAGAGTTAGGGAAGAACAGGAAAAAAGATATGTCTCTGCCAGCGGCAATTGAAAGCAAGCAGAGCTAATGCTTACCCCAAAATTAATCTAAACTTTAGCCAAGGTCATAAAAGGCGATTCTCGGGGGAGGTCTGTTCTAAATTGGAGGTA
Organism: Taphrorychus bicolor; assembly: GCA_951812265.1. Taxonomy (NCBI): domain Eukaryota; kingdom Metazoa; phylum Arthropoda; class Insecta; order Coleoptera; family Curculionidae; genus Taphrorychus; species Taphrorychus bicolor. The sequence goes on from OX638301.1 coordinate 20,569,847, forward strand.
GCATTTTTTAATGCAAATTCGCATTCTTGCGTTAATTACATTTTTTCTTAAGAAATCGTTTTTTAATAACAAATTAGCTTACAAAATGCACGCTTAAGGGTACGAAAACCCGGCAACAGCGAAATTTTAATGACGCATCTTGACAAATTTATCGTGGCAACAAGTAAACAAACAATCGATGTCGATGTTATACTGGTGAAATTTCATGGCATGGGCTGATGCCAAAAATAACTGAATGGATTATATATAAAACGCATCATTACCTTTCAGTACTGAATTCCCCAGAATAAAGTATTTTTCCTCATCTTTTCGGATGGACTTGTTTTTTTCATCATCATTGTTAATTTGAAGAAAAACTCATATTAGCCATAAAAAAGAGTGTATCAGACCTCACAAAATTATGAACAAAAGCTGAAAATCGTTGAAATTTTAAAGAAAGAGCTGGGTGAAAAAACGAATCTAAATGTGTTCAATTATAAAGAAGTGTGTGTCATATTTCACAAAATCATAAGAAACAGCTCACAGTTCGTTGTTAATTTAAAGGAAGGCTCGTATTAGCTATAAAAAAGAGTGTTGGGTAAACATATGAAACTAAAATTATTCAATTATAAAGAGGTGTGTGTCATAACACACAAAATTATGAAAAACCGATTAATGATCACTGTTAATTTAAAGAAAAACTCGTGTTAGTTATACAAAAAGGGTGTATCGGACATCACAAAATTATGAACAATAGCTAAAGAACGTTGGATATTTAAAAAAAAGGCTGGGTGAAAAATTGAAGTAAAATTGTTCAATTATAAAGAAGTGTGTGTCATATCTCACAAAATTATGAAAAACAGCTTGGTTAGTTTAAAGAAAAGCTCACGTTAGTTATAAAAAAGAATGTATCAGAACTCATTATATGCAGCTATCATAGAATTATAAACAAAAGCTAAAAAACGTTGCCATTTTAAAGAAAAGGCTGGGTAAAAAGATGGAACTAATATTGTTCAATTATAAAGAAGTGTGTATCATATCTCACAAAATTTTGAAAAACAGTTTAAAGATCAACATAATCGCGATGGGCGTCGCTACACCCCTTGAAGAAATGGCACACCAAACTAGAATCTTGTCAGCAAATTTTGCTTTTTCTTTGAACTTTATATTATCTGGACATTGATTTATGCTATCTAGGATCCACTCAGTTATTTCTGTCGTCAAGTAGGCGTTGGAAATCTGAGATATTTCACCCGGTATAACATGACTGACAGTGACAGTGATTAATAATCAGTTTGAGGTTAAGGTTATTGTTTACTGTTTTGCTCACATAGTTGCCAGATAGCTTCATTAGTTCAAACTTTTAATATATTGATGTGTTGAATAATAATGATCACTAACCCAGAAATTTGGTAAAAAATGGGCCGGGGCTCTACCTTAGCAAAAATATTATGATTTATTAATGCATTTAAAAATGTATCTTTTACAACGATAATAGTTGAGATTAATAAGTTTATAGTGTGAATGTGGTTGTGTTGAATTGTGATGTATAAGAAGTTTGCTTTCTGGACTAAAATAAAGGCGGATTAGAGTTAGGGAAGAACAGGAAAAAAGATATGTCTCTGCCAGCGGCAATTGAAAGCAAGCAGAGCTAATGCTTACCCCAAAATTAATCTAAACTTTAGCCAAGGTCATAAAAGGCGATTCTCGGGGGTCTGTTCTAAATTGGAGGTAGAATTTTTTAATGCAAATTCGCATTCTTGCGTTAATTACATTTTTTCATAAGAAATCGTTTTTTAATAACAAATTAGCTTACAAAATGCACGCTTAAGTGTACAAAAACTCGGCAACAGCGAGATTTTAATGACGCGTCTTGACAAATTTATCTTGGCAACAAGTAAACAAACAATCGCTGTCGATGTTATACTGGTGAAATTCCATGGCATGGGCTGATGCCAAAAATAACTGAATGGATTATATATAAAACCCATCATTACCTTTCAGTACTGAATTCCCCAGAATAAAGTATTTTTCCTCATCTCTTCGGATGGACTTGTTTTTTTCATCATAATTGTTAATTTGAAGAAAAACTCATATTAGCCATAAAAAAGAGTGTATCAGACCTCACAAAATTATGAACAAAAGCTGAAAAACGTTGAAATTTTAAAGAAAGAGCTGGGTGAAAAAACGAATCTAAATGTGTTCAATTATAAAGAAGTGTGTGTCATATTTCACAAAATCATAAGAAACAACTCACAGTTCGTTGTTAATCTAAAGGAAGGCTCGTGTTAGCTATAAAAAAGAGTGTTGGGTAAACATATGAAACTAAAATTGTTCAATTATAAAGAGGTGTGTGTCATAACACACAAAATTATGAAAAACCGATTAATGATCGCTGTTAATTTAAAGAAAAACACGTGTTAGTTATACAAAAAGGGTGTATCGGACAGACAAAATTATGAACAATAGCTAAAGAACGTTGGATATTTAAAGAAAAGGCTGGGTAAAAAATTGAATTAAAATTGTTCAATTATAAAGAAGTGTGTGTCATACCTCACAAAATTATGAAAAACAGTTTGGTTAGTTTAAAGAAAAGCTCACGTTAGTTCTAAAAAAGAATGTATCAGAACTCATTATATGCAGTAATCATAGAATTATAAACAAAAGCTAAAAAACGTTGCCATTTTAAAGAAAAGGCTGGGTAAAAAGATGGAACTAAAATTGTTCAATTATAAAGAAGTGTGTATAATATCTCACAAAATTATGAAAAGCAGTTTAAAGAGCAACATAATCGCAATGGGCGTCGCTATACCCCTTGAAGAAATGGCACTCCAAACTAGAATCTTGTCAGCAAATTCTGAAAATTGCTTTATGTTATCTATATAAAACCCGTCATTGCCTTTCAGTATTGAATTCCCCAGAATAAAGTATTTTTCCTCATCTCTAAGGATGGACTTGTTTTTTTCATCATCATTGTTAATTTGAAGAAAAACTCCTGTTAGCCATAAAAAAGAGTAATTATAAAGAGATGTGAGTCATAACACACAATGTTATGAAAAACCGATTAAAGATCACAGTTAATTTAAAGAATAGCTCGTGTTAGTATTAGAAAGAGTGCATCAGACATCACAAAATTATGAACAAAGGTTAATAATCGTTGAAATTTTAAAGAAATAGCAGGGTAAAAAAATGTAACTAAAATTGTTTGATTGTAAAGAAGGATGCGTCATATCTCACAAAATTATGAAAAGCAGCTTAAAGTTCAGTGTTAATTTAAAGGAAAGCTCGTGTTAGTTATAAAAAAGAGTGTATTAGACCTCACAAAATTATGAATAAAAGCTAACAATCGTTGAAATTTTAAAGAAAGTGCTGGTTAAAAAATTGAGCTAAAATTGTCCATGAACCTCTAACACGTGTCGAGTATTCGGCTTAAACGACACCAAGAGTAAGATTATTGCCCGCGAACGGGATGGTAAACCAAAAGTAGCTATTCCTATAAGAAAAGATCTCCCACTCCTTTTACTTACATAGTTCTGCACTAGAAATGTGGAAGCGGCACGTGTCTCGCTAACCACTGAAAACAACAAGACATATGTAGTTATTATCTGCTCAGCCTACCTCCCTGGAGATGCGTAAGCTGAACGACTTCTTTCTGAGCCGGTGCGGAGACTCGTCGACCACGCCAAGGGAAACAATACCCAGCTAATATTGGGATGTGATGCGAATGCCCACCAGATGGAGTGGTGCAGCAGCAACATTAGCATAAGTAAACAATAATTTTCAAAAGAAGTTTACCATCCGACTACTTGGAAAAGAGTATAGAGTTACCTTTAAAAATGACATGGAGCCTCCAGCTCAAAATGGATAATGACAGTGTGTAATAACATAATAAATACATAAATAATACATAATATTCCAACACTAAATGTTATTCCAAATATGGCAGGCAACATGTAGTGTGGAGTTTCATTATTTTTGACTAACGCGTTTATTTTTATTTGCAGGTGCAGACACTGTAACGGTCATCGACTTCTTCGACTCGTCCAGCGCCTGTGAAAAAATTAGTTTATACAAAAGGTGATTTATAAATCCTTTTGTGTGGGATTTAGAACTTGAATGTCAAAATCGTGACGAGGTATCCTGCAAGATGTTACCTTCGCCTTCAATGTTCAACCATTTAAGACGAAGTCCTCTCGTCAAAAATTGGCGCTACATGAAAAGTACGTCTGGGAACGAGATTCCATAGAAACCGTCATATAGATATGTCTAAAGTATGCACCTTTCAGACTAATTTATTTCTCATGATCGCATCTATTATGGTCAAAATTTTTAACAGACGAAATCTAAAGCAGCGATCACTTTGCTCAAAAATTTCACATCTATGACTAGGAAAGTCTGTCACAATAACTTCTGCTCCATCATTTTTGCCCTCCAGACCACCGTTCTCGTTCATTCAGGGAAATATTGTAACGCACTGAGGACACAACTGCGAGTATCTTGGACTACTCGACCTCCATGTAGTCACTTTGATGGCTTGTCCGAGACAGCATAGCTGGACATCTTAATTCGTATTTTGGCCCCCTATTACTCTTCTCAGTTGCCTGATGTCGATACATTAGCAGAACTTGAGGAGCGTTGTCTTAAGCTTGAGACCATAAGAGTCTGAGTGCTATATGTAACCAAGCCAAACATACATCACTCTGTGGAGCCTAATTTTGCTCTGTGGCTCTGTGATGCGGGACTGACTGACTCTGCTAAAAAATTTCAATTTTGCTTGGAAGACTTAATTTATTTGGGTTATTTAGTGGACTTTGGTGGATTAAGACCGCAGAGTGAAAATATAGAGGATATAGTTAATATTTTATCACCTAAAAATCTATCTGAGAATCGACGTTTTGTAGAAACCGCTTCTTGGTTCAAACATTTTATTCTCAATTTTCCTTCAATTTTCATTTATTTTACACTTCATTAAGAAAAATATCAAATGGAACTATACGGCAGAGTGTAAAAAAACCTAAAAGGATACCTTGTCAGTGTTATGACTAAACACGGAATAAAGCTTACTGTGAAAGAAATTCCTTGATACCGTTTGAAGTGTGGAAAGATTGCAACATCTTGCACTTCATCTTGTGCAAGAAGGTCAAACCATTGATGTACAAAATAAGATCAAACACAAAAACCCTGGTGAACTAATAAAATAAAATTATCCTTAATTTGCGATTCATTTTTACCTTATGGCGTTTGACCAATTAAAACACGTTTTAGCACACTAATTATAGAATCCGAATGCTTGTCCAAACCAAGGTCCGCCTTTATAATAGAGCAATAGTGATAGAATCCATTCCGCGTCGCTACGCTCATCTACCAAAGAAAGAATTTAATTTCGCAATTAAACGTGCATGCCGGAACTTGTTCCTTAATTAACAAACACGGATTGTGAAGCATGCAGCACACCCGTTATTTGCCGTTGTTTCGTTTTCCGATTAAGCTTCAATCGGGCATATTTCCGAAGCGCCCCCCCCCCCCCAACCCACAATGTGCCCTAGTCGACAGGCGTTTTAGAGTTCTCTAAGTGGCCCCTTTGAGCGGATAGATAGTGCAATAGTTACGTCCCCGACGGCTTAACTCTAATGAAAGCGTCCCCCCACTAATGACGGATTGGAAAACTTGTCCTCGAGATAACAATAAGGGGTTGTAAGCCGATTTGGGGAATGAATTTTCGAAAAATTCCTCCGGTCTCATGAAAATGTTTAGGCAGCAAGTATTGTCAATCGAAGATAGAAAGGTATTTAATAAAAGAAACTTGGTTATATGTATCACAAAGCACAACAAATTTACTCAGAAAAACGGGAAGAAAGGCATAGGCCTTTGAATAAAAATGACGTAGAGAAAGCATGGGGACAGGACCGTCAAATACAAACTTTTCTCTTTTTACATGTCTGAAGTTACTTTAAAGTGTGAAAGGGTTGTAATTTTTTCTTCAAACCAATAACTTTTTAGTTGCTGAAGATTTCATTTCACACCAATCTGCAAATATAATTCAGTTTTTTAAGTTTTAGATGTGAACAAAAACTCCAAAAACTTAAAATTTTGCAGGGTGTTTTAATTAGGAAAATACAACTAGGGTGCTTTTTTTTTCATCGGCACGTTTCATGATAAGTTCGACTTTCAATTTTTTTGTCATCTCAGGTCTACTGTTCTGGTTTCATGACCTACTTGAAGCTTCTGTAATGAACACATGATTTGAGTTTTTCAGAGGTATTTTTATTACAATTCGCATGAGTTTCTTAAAAGCACTTCACACGAACCACATGTAACATTTTTTCTACAAATACATTAGAGCTAGGTATTAGTTACCTTCATATTCTCCTCTTGGCAGAATTGTAGTAGACGGTCGCCTCTCTCATGTCGCCCTCCCAACATGAAGGGTCCAACTAGGCCCCCAGATCTACCCTTCCCTATTTTGGAATTGAAAACACCCATTATAAGGTCTATTTATTTTTCATTTTTTTTATGTTCATCTTTTAACATATTAGAAAGTTTTTTTTTGTTTTCGTTGTTGTCTTTTGATCAAAATAATTATCAACATTAATGTCATTTTCAAATTAAATATACCTCTCTTTAGTTTGAGCAATAACTGACAATTGTTCTTTATTTTGTCACAACTTTTTTTTATAAATAAATGAGAATCATAATTTTTTTAACCCCTGAAAAACAACTGAAATGTTTGGAATTTTAAAATTCAAATTACAAACTGAATGGGCGGGGTCTCTATAGCTTCCGCTAACGTGACAATGGTCAAAAACTTTGTATTTATCAACAAATGGTTAGTGTGGCACAATGGTGACATTTTCTAACTCAGTCATCTTTTCTAATACACTTATACTAATTTGATCGCTATTTGGTCCTCTATATCGTTCAAATTTAGAAAAAGTATCATCAAATGAGCATTTAATAAAATATGCAAATGAATATGGTATGTGTTCATATTGGCTTTTAGTATGTAAAGTATTTGTCATCAGTAATGTCATCATTTAAAGGTTTTAGAATATATTCAAAATTAGCATATACAATATAAGAAACTGTATTTTTTTTTGAAAATTCACAAATTTTAATTTGTTTTCATATGTCAACTGTCCAAATTTGTCTACAACTAAATTTTCTGATGGAAGATAGATTCAAACGTGATCACAATCATAGCTATTATGACGAAATAAATTCTCTTTTGTTTGAATAGTTTAAAGCTTTTTGGTGAGTTTGAGTAGTACTTTTAAACCCTCATAAAATGTATCAATCTTCTATTTCGTTGACTGCGGTAGAGGCATATGTTTGGATAATATTCAGGTTAACGGGTTTGGCGCTGAGTTTCAAGAAAACCAATCTGTCGCTGTACGGGAAGAAGTCTATGGTGCTAGCAGACAATTTATCTGTAGTAAATATTCTTACTTAATTTTGGTCGTTCCTGCTTTGGTTGCCTGAGTAGCAGAAAAAAGTTGAAAAACGGAGGCGGCTTCTACTACTTCTACTACCGGACAACGGTACACATACCGTTGTCTGGCCATGTCCCATGGCACAAATATTGATACAACAATGATGGAATCAATCAATTAAACCTTAGACCGATTTGGCCTAATCCCAACCTGAGGTTTACCAGAAACTTGAAACTTGCAATTTTAGATGCTCCGAGAGTTTTAAGCGATTTTGGCTATAATGTTAATTTGAATTTCTCCAAACCCAAATTTATGTTTTTACACTTTGTGAGTCATTTTGCACGTATTATGACCTTAGTCTTAGCCTGGCTTAAAAAAAAACATCAAAATAATAATCTTTAGATGAAATGAGTCATTTTTAAACAAATTTCTCCAGAAACTGTTAATTTGCATTGTCAGACGCTCTGCAGAAACTTTTGATCTGCGTCTTTTGACGCTTTGGGAAATTTTGAACGGATGTTGACCATAATCGTAATTTAAATTTTTCCAAACCTTCCAAGTTTGTATTTTTATACATTTTGAGTAATTTTTTACTGATTTTGGCCTTAATCCTAGCCTGACATTTGAAAAAACACTCGGAATTTACTAGGTATTAGTTACCTTCATATTCTCCTCTTGACAGAATTGTAGTAGTCGGTCGCCTCTCTCGTTTCGCTCTCCCAATCCGCAGGGTTCATCTAGGTCCCCAGATCGGCCTTTCGCCATTTTGGAATTGAAATCACCCATTATAAGGTCTATTTATTTTTTATTTTTTTATGTTCATCTTTTAACATATTAGAAAGTTTTTTTTTGTTTTCCTTGTTGTCTTTTGATCAAAATAATTATCAACATAAATGTCTTTTTCAAATGAAATATGCCTCTCTTTGGTTTGAGCAATAACTGACAATTGTTCTTTATTTTGACACAATTTTTTTTATAAATAAATGTGAATCATAATTTTTTAATCCGTGAATAACCACTGGAATAAAGTTTGGAATTTTAAAATTTAAATTACAAACTGAATGGGCGGGGCCTCTATAGCGTCAGCTAACGTGACAGTGGTCAAAAACTTTGTATTTATCAACAAATGGTTAGTGTGGCACAATGGTGACATTTTCTAATTCAGTCAAAGGTTTCATTTTTTTCCATCCGTCGCTGTACGGGAAGAAGTCTATGGTGCTAGCGGATAATTTATCTCCCACTCCATTTTGGTGGTTCCTGTTTTGGTTGCCTGAGTATTAGAAGCGGCTGACAGTACACATACCGTTGTCCGGCCACCAAATATCTGAGATTCCCAATATATCTATGTCAAGTCTCTTGATTTCTTGAGTTGGATTTGTTAGCTTTCCTGCTTCGAACAAACTTTGTACGTTCCAGGTACCTATATTAATATTTTTGCGGGCGTTTAGTCTTTGTATCCTGTTTTCATTGGCTTCGTTCTAAACTGTTTTCCCCGGAGATCCGATTGGGAATTGAATGACGTCATCATGTGATTCTCTTGGGACGTATAATGGAGGTGATTTCCCGTTATCTTCCTGCATGAGTATGAAATTACATTTCCTTAATTTCAGTCCTAACGGTTGTACCGCCGTGACTCGGTCGCCAGTGCCTTCTCTGTTATCTAGAAGTGTGTGCCGGATAATCTATACAAGACCACCACTCGTGCAGGTGAGGTTGACTTTTGGGTAGGCTTGGGTCCTTTCTTGCCTTTCACCACTTACACCCCAAGTGCAAAACTGCTCTGATCACCGGAAGGATGTGTTCATGTGTTTCATAGACTTCAAAAAGGCCTTTGACAGAGTACAACACCATAAATTACTAACAATACTGAGGAAAATCCGCTCCATAGAATGTTGTTCAATTTGTACTCCGGGAATATCTTCCAGGAAGCACTTGGGAATATTACGAAAGGTATTAACGTCAATGAAACGTGGATCAATAACATTCGCTATGCGGATGACACGGTTTTGATTTCGGACAATATGTGCGACCTCCAACATCTTGTCAACGTAATGGGAGAGCACAGTAGACGAATGGGTCAAAAAATAAACGCCAATAAAACAAAATGCATGATTATTACCGACCAACCAGACATGTTTAGAAATGCGAAACTAACATCAGAACAAATTTAAATACCTTGGAGTGTGGCTCACTGAAGAATGGACATCTGACCTGGAAATAAGATGTCGTATAGAGAGCGCCCGCAACACTTTTATGAAATTCAAACGCATTCTCACAAATACGGGCTTGACCAGAGCCTAAGAGTGAGGTTCGTAAGTGTTACATTTGGTCGGTGTTACTATGGAGGGCTGGACATTAAAGGAAACCACAATGAATAGAATTGAGGCTTTCGAGATGTGGGTATACCGCAGAATGTTGCAAATCCCATGGACGGCCCTAGTAACCAACGAAAATATCTTGCGAAGAATGAACAAACAACTTGAACTGTTACTGACGATCAAGAAAAGAAAAACCGCATACCTAGGGCACATAATACGGAATACGAAGTACCAGATCTTATAACTGATCATCAAGGGGAAGATTGAGGGAAGAAGGGGAATGGGAAGGAAGAAGATGTCGTGGCTGCGTAACATAAGACCGTGGACCGGCTTAGGAATAGCGGAAAGCCTATTACATACGGCCAGGGACGGAATACAGATGAGTCACGTGGTTGCAAACATTAATTAATTAATATGCAGAAGAAGAAGAAGAAGAAGTTAAAATGGCTTACTTCCTAGATGCTATTTTCTTCCTAAAACGCGTTTCGCGGCCAATGCAGTTGAACAGTCGGCCAGTTCAGTTGAACAATCGGCTAATTTAAAGAAGTGGTTTTGGTTTGTTTCCAATGTATTATTGTCGAGTGAAAATAAGCAAACTATTCAAGAAATGCCTGCTGGTCAGCAGTGGAATCTGACACTACATTCGATAGTTCCATTAAATGTAGCAATAAGTCTACATGGCCGCCATCAAGGCGACGATAAAAGCGACATATATGTGTAATTCCAGGAGCGCTTTAACGACCACCCGTTAAATCTTTTATGACTGCCGCTGCAGATTAGGTTTTAGTTTGTAGTTGAAGGGTGGAATGTCTCAATGACCCTTGTACGCGGCAAAAAAAACACAAAGGACACAACTTCCGGCATGTAGGTTACGTCAAAACATCGGACGAGTGCTCGAACAACGACGGGTATTCGTACACAATTCAGAAAAAGTTCCGACTCTAATCGCAACGAAATAAATTGCGAACTCGAAGGCGCCATTATTCGGGCTAAGTGGTGTGTGCAAGACGTACGAAGTGACACAGACAGCAAAAAGTTTAACTTTTATATTGACTTCCGTGGATTTCTAAGCTGTCGCTCCAAAGTTTAAGGAAGCCAGTGGCTGGATGGGAAACGCGCCGAAATAGAGTTATGTCTGCCAATAAATAAGCCACGGAAAGATATTGTTGGCAGATACCGAGGGGCCGCTGAAAGGGGTTTATTTATTTCAGTAAAGGTAAATACCGAAACAGCGAGAGGAAGATTTTAAATTAAATTTCGATAGCTGAGGTGGTTAGACACACAGAGAAACATAACTTAAGTTAAAAATGCATTTCTCTGATTACCGCATTACACAAGTTGGAAACTATCCAGCAGCGGTCTCGTCTTCCGCTCCATTTGCCGTATTGGTAATGTGTTGTTCGCAGAAACAAGGCCACTCAGCCAGAACATTTTTACGACAAAGTTATAGGAAAACGCTTTGAAACAGCACAAGTTCAAATCTGCTTTCAGGTACATCGGCCATTAGTTCAAAATCTAGTAAACTACTAGATCAAAAAATTTTGCTTTTTTCAGTCAGGGACAGAAACTTTTGTATCACGTTGTCTACAAATACTAGAGAAAATAGACATAAACTAAGAAGAAATTGAAATGGTACACACCAAATTTTGAATGAAGTCTTAAATATATCTCTAGAGTCACTCAACCGATGCCATTTTGGAAACGTCCATTTATATGCCGTTTTAAGAGGTTCTGTACTGGGGCATATGTTTTCCAGATTTGCTAATACAAAACTCAACAAAACTTGCATTTTTGTAAAAATTTTTCGAACATATAATTTTGCAGAAAAAACTGAGAACAACTTTCGACAGAGAAGTATATAAAGAAACAACATATGTCTAGTGCAATAGACATTTAGTTTTTTCTCTAAAAGGGGTATCTTTTAACACTATAGTCCCCAATTTTTCGCATGACACAAATAATAAAATGGAATCAATCAATTAAACCTTAGACCGATTTTGCCCTAATCCTAACCAGAATTTTGCCAGAAACTTTTAACTTTTTTTTTACACGCTGTGAGTCATTTTTCACGTATTTTGACGTTAACCTTAGCCTGACTTTATCAAAAAAAACATGAGACTTATAATCTTTAGTTAAAACGGGTAATTTTTAAACAATTTTAACTTTAATTCTGTTATTTTCTTTCGACCCTAATCCTAACCTGAATTTGCCCAGAAACTTTTGATCTGCGCCTTTTGATGCTTTGAGTAATTTTGAACTGATTTTGACTATAACCTTAATTTGAATTTCTCGAAACCCTCTAAATTTATATTTTTACACACTTTGAATAATTTTTCACCCTTTTTGGCTTTAATCTTAGCCTGTTTTTCTCATAAAGCGTCGAAATTTATATTTATAGGTAAAGTCAATCATTTTAAATCGATTTTAGTCCTAATTCTAAAGTGAACTTCTCTAAAGACACCAAAGTTGCACTTTTAGACGCTTTGTGACATGTTTTAACTTATTTTCTTTTGACTCTAATCCTAACCTGAATTTGTCCAGAAATACTTAGTTTGCGTTTCTAATCGGTGAGAAATGACTCAAGTCACTTCGAGTAATTTCTTACCAATTTTAGCCTTAATTCTAGCCTTAATTTTAGCAGAGTGTCTCAAAAAACATCAAAATTTTCACCTTTAGAGGCTTTGGGTAAGTTTATGTCCCATTTTGGCCTTAATCTCAATTTGAATTTCTCCAAATCCTCCAAATTTGTATTTTTATACATTTTGAGTCATTTTCCACTGATTTTGGCCTTATTTCTGGCCTGACTTAAAAAAAACATCAAAATTTACTCTTTTAGATATAATCGGTCGTTTTTAACCGATCGTTTTTAACCGGTTAACCTGAGCTTCTCCATAAACTTTTAGTGTACATTTTTAGACGCTTTTTGCATTTTTAGAAAAAATGGGATATTTTTAATCGACTTTGGTCCTATACTCTAACCCGGATTTCTGCAAAAACTCCAAATTTGCACTTTTTGACGCTTTGTGTGAATTTTTAATTCATTTTGGCCCCAATCTCAATTAGATTTTGACCCAAATCTCAAACTTGGAACCCTCCACGTTTGAATTTTTACACATTTTAAGTAATTTTTCACTGCTTTTGGCATTAATTTTTACCTGACTTTTTTAGAAAAACATCGAAATTCACATTTTCATGTAAAGTTTCTAATTAATTTTAATCCTAATCCTAACCTGAACTTTTCCATAAACTTTTAGTTTGCATTTTTAGATGCTTTTTGCATTTTTAGATGAAATGGGTCATTTTGAATGGAGTTTGGTCCTATATTCTAACCTGGACGTATCCAAAAATTCCAAATTTGCACTTATAGACCCATTTTGGCGACAATCTTAATTTGAATTTCTCTAAACCCTCCAAGTGTGTATTTTTATACATTTTGAGTAATTTTTCACTGACTTTGGCCTTAATCCTAGCCTGACTTTTTAAAAAAACCTCGAAATTTACTTCTTTAAATAAAGTCGGTCGTTATTAATCGATTTTGGTCCTAATCCTAACCTGAACTTTTCCATAAACTTTCAGTTTGCATTTTTAGAAGCTTTTTGCATTTTTAGATGAAATAGGTAATTTTTAATCGACTTTAGTCCTATATTGTAACCCGGATTTCTCCAGAATCTCCAAATTTGCACTTTTAGAGGCTTTGTGTAAATTTTTAACTCATCCTGGCCATAATTTTAATTAGAATTTCACCAAACCCTCCAAATTTATATTTTTATACATTTTGAGAAATTTTCACTGATTTTGGCCTTATCCCATCCTGACTTTTAAAAAAAAAACGTCAAAATTTACTATTTTAGATAAAATCGGGTCGTTTTTAATCGATTTTAGTTTTAATCCTAACCTGAACTTTTCCATAAACTTTTAGTTTGCATCTTTAGACGCTTTTTTAATTTTTAGATGAAAAGGATCATTTTTAATCGAATTTAGTTCTATATTCTAACCCAAATTTCTCCAAAAACTCCAAATTTGCACTTTTAGTAGCTTCGAGTAATTTTTTAACTCATCTTGGCCATAATTTTAATTCGAATTTCACCAAGCCCTCCAAATTTGTATTTTTTTACATTTTGAATAATTTTTCGCTGATTTTGGCCTTAATACTAGCCCGAGTTTTTTTTAAAAAAACGTCAAAATTTGCTTTTTTAGATGAAGTCGTTCGTTTTTAATCGTGCTAGTCCTAATCCTAACCTGAACTTTTCCATAAATTTTTAGTTTGCATTTTTAGGCGCTTTTTGCATTTTTAGATGAAAAGGATCATTTTTAATCGAATTTAGTTCTATATTCTAACCCAAATTTCTCCAAAAACTCCAAATTTGCACTTTTAGTAGCTTCGAGTAATTTTTTAACTCATCTTTGTGTAATTTCTAAGCCGATTTTGACCCTAATCCAAACCTGAATATTCCCAAGAGCTTTTGATTTGCATTTTTAAAGACCACTAGAATGATCATTCGATTATTTTACTTGATTATTTCGTTTCATTCGATTATATAAATTTATCCATTATGCCCATCACTAGTTTCGATACATAAAACATAATAGTACATTGTGCAACTAGTGTCGAAAATTGCACTTTTCACATGAGTGTGACGGTACTTGGACACGAGCCGTAGGCGCGTAATATAACGTCACAAGAGTGTGAAGAGTGATTTTCACACTATACTTTTCTATGGCTGCGATTTTGCTTCATAAGTTCGTATTACAAAATATATGCAAGGCGTGTGCAAAGCAATCAGAAGCTTCTGTATGAGAGCGTGCGGAATTTGCACTTTCCGCACGCTGTTTGCAATATGCGTTTTTCAACGGTAGTTCTATATGTTCACATAAATCCTCAAAAACCACTTTAAACCCATATCAAACCATAAAAACACAGAGAAAAATAAAAATTACTTTAATCTAAAATGTGGGGTTTTCCAACCCTTAATTTATTAAAGCAAATGAATAAGGCGTGTTTATTTGAAAACATCATTTAGCTGGCTGCGAAATGTCAAAAGAAAAGGGTGACGTAACAAAAGTCCATACTTTTTTGGAGCAACTGATTTCGTTCCTCAGTCCCTTAGCTAAAACTTTTGCCCAGCGTTTTTAGTTACGGGGAGCACATATATAGGGACTGATATATTATCTTCGTCCACCAGGCATCGTAAAATTACGAACTCCACATTTTATTTTGCATGTACACCATTGCCCTGACCTGGCTTTATTAGTTTTAGATGGAGCTGCTGGCGGTTCTCTTTCATCTTCCATGCCTGCCTCAATACCACTTGTAATTAATCTAGTGCTTATAGAAGGAGACTAACCATCTCCAGACTACCTTGGGTTTGACTGAAGTCAATGTTTTGAACGTCTTTGAAACAGCTTTATATTCGCCAGATTCCTTCCCGCACATAACTAAAAAATTGATTTATTACAGAATTCTCAGCCCTTATCGCCCTAAATATTATTTATGCTTTATACTCCTTTATTAGTGAATTCTCATCCCTAATCGTTCTACATATTACTTAAGTGTTTTACGAGTTCATTAGAAAATTCTCAGACCTCAACTAGACCTTAACCTAACCTCAACTAGAGACTTTTGTGCCTTGGCCTTCAACATCGATATTTACTAATACTCTAAGTTCCTCAATTTCCTTCTAATGGTCAGGCCTGGGCTTTTTTCGGTCCTTACTGCGAGACCAAAAATTACTCATTGACTTTCTGTTAGTATTTATCGATAATTTCCTCAACTGGTGGCGCATGCGTATATATAGGGACTGATACATTACCTTCCTGCCTCAAGCATCGTAGAATTTCGGGATCCACTTTATCATTTTGCATATCGTCCTCTGATTTCGCTTTATTAGTTTCAGATGGAGCTGCAGGAAATTCTCTTTCAACTTCCATGCCTGACTCAATAGGACTTGTAAGTAAGCTAATACTTGTAAAAGGAGACTGACCACCACCAGACTACCTTTGTTGTCTCTGGCCATAAATAACCAGATACTAGGTGCAGCGCTACAGCTTAATACTCGCCAGAATTCTTCCCGCACCTGATTAAAAATATATTTATTAGAAAATTCTCAGCCCTTATCGCTCTACATATTATTTAAGCTTTAAACTTCTTTATTAGTAAATTCTCATCACCTATTCGTTTTACATCCTACTTAAGTGTTTTACGAGTTTATTAGAAAATTCTCAGACCTCAACTAGACCTCAACCTAACCTCAACTAGAGACTTTTGTGCCTTGACCTTCAGCATCGATTTCCTTCTCTCCCTCCCTTCCAAGATCACACTTGGGCTTTTTTCGGTCCCCACTGCGAGACCTAAAATTACTCCTTGGCTTTTGTTTGTATTTATCCATAATTTCTTCAACTAGTGGCGCATGTGCATGCACACCAAAGCCGCATTTTACTCTCTGGCTTTAATAATGCCCAAGATAGAGTGTTAGAATAAGCTATTAACCATAGTACGAAACTGCTTCTGAAAGTCATATTTTAAAGAATACGAACATTTGATATGCTTACGCCTCGTCTAATAAATATCTCTTATTCTGGGCTTAAGCCCTACTAAAATATTATTCTTTTGAACATCCCTTGTATAATAAGTTCCTTACTGCTTTCTTCGTCTTTTCTTATCAACCACGTTAACGACATGCAAAGTAGACGGCGTTCGTAAACGTTTCCTCTAAAGTGGATAACCGTATTTTAGATTTTCCGAATGATCCCGGACAATTTTCAATTACGGATGCAAATTTCTTCCGCAGTGGATCTATTCAAAACTTACGTAGGTAGCTTACTTTGTGCGATGCCGGCACAGCTACACCGCTAGTTCTGTCGGGTGAACTAAGCGAAATTGTTAAATATGTAAAATACCTCGAGCTCTAATAATTAAGCCGCTTTAATGAACGAAAACTTTCGTCAAAGGAACTTTATGAATAGAACGACGAATTAGCAGGTAAGGCTTATTTGGAAAGGTGAATTAGTTATTAGTCGGGACGAGGGAGGGGGGGGGGGGTGGTAAAAACTTGGTCGGTTTTAGTTTGCTTCCAATACAAAGCTGGTCGTTGGAATCACGTGCCAAAAGTAATGAAGATACGCCCCAATTAATGAACACCGATCTGCGTCGGAATATAAACGAGCGGGTTTTGTAACGATAACTCAATCCGGTGCCGGATTAACGCGACGCCCATCATCAACGTTGTTGCATATTGATCCTTTTCGATAATTTCCGATATTAAATTAATTTCGGAATATCCGGTAATTAAAACCGCAGGCTCGCTTCAACGCGATATTGTTGGTTTTGCTAGAGTCGGGGTTGCTAGGTCGGAGAATTGTCCGAATTCGGATTTTCATCACATTTCCAGAATTTTTTTTTTTAAAATAGATATCGTAATGAACGAAATATTAATAAAAGTACAGTTTGTGTACAGTCACAGTGGTTATTTTATTATATTTTACTACGAAACAGCTTCTAAATTTGTTTTATTTCTAGTTTTCTTTTCTTTATGACGTGTGGAAAGGTTTTTTACGCACGGTATATACCTAGGAGAGCCCTATTCACTAAAACCACGTTGGAACTGCCCACTGGTACTGCTTCAACGAAGGTGTTTTATGTAGGTTGTTGTGCTTGTCCTTCTCTCCCTTCTTGCATTATTACGTCTTTTTCCTTTGTCTTTAGAATAGATTTATTATAGCTTACATATGCTATTCCAGTTTTCCTCCTTTTCCAGCAAATTTCCCAGAATATTTTGTGGTGTTATTACTCCCATGGTGGATGGATCCGACTTTAACGGAGTCAGGTTAGTAGGTCACCTCCTCATGTCTTCTGTTAACCCATGCTTCTGTGTTTGGTATGAGTATAAGAGTCCACCTGCCCTTTCCATATTTTCTTGCCCTTCTTCTATCCTATCGGAGGTTGATTTCTCTCGCAGTTTTTTTGTCGATCCCTTGTTGCATGCTGCATCTCTCCTCCACAAGTAGGTAAATTGGAGGTGTTCTGGCTATTACCAGTAGGGCCTTGGTTGGAACTGTTCCGTGAGCTTGCTATTCGTATCGCGGCTTTCCTTTGCAAATCTCATAGAATATTCCTGTAGATGTTTCTTTTCATCGCTTTTCCCCATATTTTTGTACCATAGAGGATTATGGATTGCATGGCTGTAAACAATATTCTTCTATTTCAATCTCTAGGTCCTTCGATGTTTGGTAGTATGCGGTTTATGTTTTCGACGGCACGTCCTGCTTTTTTGCTAACGTGTTGTCCCACTGTCATGTTTCTATCCAGGTAAACACCCAAGTACTTCGTACGTTCCTGGCTTGTGATAGTAACGCCTTCTACCCTGACTTCAACATCCTTCACAGTTCTCCCTCCTACTAGAACAACTACCTCTGTCTATTCTGGGGCCACTGTTTTGGTCTCAGCTACGTTGGTACGTCTTCCATTACTTGATTTGTTGTTTTCTGTAGCCAGCTCGCTTCTTTCTCTACGACAACGATCCCTAAGTAATCGGCGCATCCGATTAGTTTCACTGTTTGTGGAACTGGAAATTTTAGAATGCTGTCATAGTAGACCTTCCACAGTTGACCCTAACACCGACAACTGAGGCACTCCGCATGTCATTTTCATTTTTTCCTTTTCTCCTACGTATAGCCATCTTTCCTGTAGGTAGCTAGCTATAATGTTGTAGAGATAGGGTGCTATCTTCCTTGTTCTGATCCCCCAAGATGCCGTTCCACGGAGCAGAGTAGAGCGAGTTGCGTACGTCTATTATTACTAGAATGCATCTTTTTCTGCTGCCTCTTACGTTGCCTTCATTGTTTTCTTTCTAATAATAGTAGTTATTAGTAGTAGTAGTAAGTTGATCTAGGACGAGAATTAGCTACTTCATACCCTAGACCAGTAATGTCTAGACCAGCAATAGTGATTGTGGTGAGTGTTGGTTTTGGTCTATACCATAGCAACCATCAAGGTTTCGCCTAGTGAGTAAATATTACAGACAGAATGAAATACATTACATGAATAAATAATATTTAAGAAATTTTTATAATGTTATTAAGTGTCTCGACAAATAATATAAACTCTGAACACTAATGAAACACTTCCCATCCCGTATTGTAACATTGCCACAAAGAAGGAAAAAGAGATAAAAATTCAACGTTTGCAACGTTCTTAGAAATGGTCGGCCGATGACCGGTTTAGCACTGGTTGACCCAAATTTAAAAATTAAACCTTGCAAATTTGTTTTACATGTGGGTACGCTCATGGACGTCGTAGGAAAGAAGGTTGCTATCGTTTGGGAAAAATGTGTTGATTATAAAGAAAGTTAGCATGAGCGTTTTTGAGCGAGAAACGACAGTGTTAGTCTGGGTACTCACGAAGGGAGACCGGTTTTGGGAGGACTCACGAGGAACCGGTGCGGGGAGCCGCATAGGGGCTGGTCGGAGGTACCGACATTACGCCGGAAGTACGAACGATCACCATCAGGAACCAGCCCATTGTTTGAAAGTAGAAAAATTAGTCAGTTTTGGGGCTCGCGAAAACAGTCTTCAGCTTGGGGACTCGCGAAAAGGGTTGGGGAGGGAGTTTTTGGGGAATTTGTAAATAGGGGTCGAGAAGGAGCGTCGTTACGCCGAAAAGGACGAACGAGCACCAACCGAGACCACCAGTAGTAGCCTATAGTCAAGTTTCGTTGTCAGAGTACAGAGGAGGGCGGAAGCACCCCCCAAGCAACAAACCAAGTTGAAATGACGTCAATTTAATCTGTTGTAGCTTGAAAACCTTGTCCTGACTACATGTGAATATGAACAAATTACTGCAAAATGCCTTCCTTTTTCCCAATGTGGGTAAAGAAAACAAAGTAATTTAGAAGTATAAAATAGGTTATTAAGACATAATTCCTTTCAAAACTTCTAGCCCAATAAGGAAATATGGACTATTTAAGGTAAAAATTAGTCATATAGAGGTCCATTTTCCTTCAACATGTTTTTAATTCGACCTAGAGGTAAGATCTATTTAATGCGAATGAGAGACAAAGAAGAAAGATACATTTTGCTTTGATGAAATGTATAAGATAAGGGAATGTGAATAAGCTGAACTCTTCGAATACATCGGAGTGATGTATAAATTGCGGTGATAAAAATAATAGATTTTAACAAAACTTTTAGTAAATTTTGTGTAAGGCTAACCTAAAAAATGATGTTTTACTATTTTTGTTGTAATGGTCATCTAATGCGATATTCATGTTAAAGGAATCATTCTACCTGAAATAGTAATCTAATTTTGCAAAACATCCAGAAAATATTACATTTCTTAAAACAAAATAATCTAATAACAAAGTGGCTCCTTAAACTCTTCGGACTTCAAAGTCAGGATGCCCGTTACTACGTTAGGTCCGTAGTAACGGCTAAAATAGGTAAAGGTTAGTATTCTTAGGAATGTGGTCGCAAACAACCACAAGTTTTAACTACTGAGTCGAGTTTCCATAAATTTAGTAAAAAATCCCTATTAGTCAAGTTTAAATTTAGGTCACAAACTTTAGAATTTGAAACCTAGTCAGCAAATTAGGTAGGTCGAATTTAAGCAGAAATTAGAAAGATTGGGTCAGAGATTAATGACCACACTTACACGAGTGGCAGAATTGGATAAAGACACATGTACTGCTTCGACTGTGTCCCCAAATAATTCTGAAATGCACCATCTTACATCAGATCCTTATCAAGCGGACGAGCTTGATCTGATATCATTTCATGACGAGCCAGTAGTACCAGGGACATCTGCTGATACAGCGGGAGGAGAGAGACGAGTGTTGAAAGCACCACGTATAGCGGTTAATAATTTACTAAATGATGAGTCTTCTGTCTATAACTCGAACCCTGTTTTATTGAATGGACAAAGGTATCATGGAATAAGTGATGTAGTGAATCCAGAACCAAGTACAGCATTTCGAACTTCAACTTCTCGATGTGAAGGTTCGGGAAATATACTTCGAGTCCCAGAAGTTTTGGCTTGTGCATCTGAACGTCGCGTCGGGAATCCACCTATTTTGTCACAGGAACAAACAAGGCCAACTGTTGGAACGTTTGGTTCTGCATCGTATGTACCGTTTTCAGGAGCACCGAGTTCTCGGGCAGTTGAATTTTCTGATTCAGCCGAGAAACCAAGGTTACCGCCCAGTGATGTTCCATATTGGAGAGCAGAATCCTCTCAATGCCAGTGGCAAGGTAATTCAGCGCTGTGTCATAAAACACATGTTGCAAATTCCGGAAATCGTCCGTCTGATGATCAGTACGTTTCAGGTAATTATGTTCGGAAATCGTCTCTCCCTGATCGTGAAGGTCAATCTAGGTTTCGAGAGGAACTTTTAAGGAAATAGGGACCTTGTCACTCTTCGGTTAGCGACAGGTATCCTCATGCATCCGCAATGCATTCTTCGCAAGTACGATTTCATCTTCCAGATTCCTCGACCCGTGCGAATATTGACTCTATTCCTCCACAGCATGGTTTGGGTTATTCTAGTCCATATGTAGATCTTGCGGACCGTCTGGATAATTTTGCCTTTTCTCCAGTCAGACTGCCACCTGGTTCGGAGCCAATTGGAAGTAACTCGTAGGGAGCCATTCAGGGTTGTTCTAAGTTTACAGATGTTAGTCGATGGAATCTGAAATTTGATGGTTCTTCAAGTGTAAACAACTTTTTGGAACGAGTAGAAGAACTTCGTTGTTCACGAGGAGTGTCGAAGGAGTTTTTGCTTCGTGCAGCTCCTGAGTTACTTTCGCAAGATGCGTTATTGTGGTATCAGACTAATTCATTCCAGACTTGGGACGACTTGGTTGCTAAATTGAAAATAGATTTTCAACCATATGATTATGAGTACTCGCTATGGGATGAGATTTGTAGACGAACTCAGGGCGCTCAAGAAAAAGTATTGCGATACGTTGCTGTTATTCAGAACATGTTTCGAAGGCTCTCAGAGGTTCCCTCTGAAGAAGTACAACTGCAGATCATTAGACGAAATCTACTTCCTTATATGCAGAGCCGCCTAGCCTTGCATTCAATTTTGTCGCTGCAAGAACTGCTTTGTTTGGGTCGAGCGGTGGAAGAAACTGAGATGCGAATTCGTCAGTTTGAGCCCCCACCTACTTCATTTAAAAGTTTGGTTGAACCTGGACTTGCCTATCGAAAGTCTGGAAATGTGGCTGCCATTGGTCACCAACAGCTCTCTTCTGTTGCCCCAACTTCTATTGGTGAGTTCAAATCCTCGGAGCGTAAACCTTCTCAAGCTTGCGCTGTGACTGATGTTAAATCTTCCTGTTGGAACTGCAGAGAGCAGGGCCATAAGTTTCGACAATGCAATAAGCCTAGAGTTCAGTTTTGCTTTAAGTGTGGAAAAGCTGGTGTTACCGTGAGAAATTGTGAGAATTGTTCAAAAAATGTATAGAGGAAATCGCGGACCGACGATTTCTGACAAATACAAAGAAGGTCAAAACTAATGTGACTGCCGTGTTGGATTTTGTTTTAGCTCATGCGTCAGGAGACCAACGTCCATATTTAGAGGTAACCATTTTTGTAAGGAAATTATTGGGATTTTTAGATAGCGGATCGTCTCGTACTATTGTAGGGCGACAAGGTTGGGAGCTTTTGCAGTCTGTGTGTACGTTGAATACTCGTATTCAGAGTGACTGCACTGTAGCAAATGGAGAGACTTGCAAGGGTATAGGTGTCGTGCAGGTTCCTATTCATCTCACTGATAGAGTGATTTTGTTGGAGGTACTTGTAGTGCCGACTCTCGAACATACGATTATACTGGGTGTTGACTTTTGGTCGCGTATGGGTATCGTACCTAATTTATGTTCGGGAGAATGGTCGTTTCTGTCTGATGTGAGTCAGAGGAATGAATCAGTTCGGTGCTGTGCTATTGAGCCTTTAGAGTCTCTGACCTCTCAGCAAAGAGTAGCTCTTGATGACATGGTTTCTTCTTTGTTCAAGAGAATGACCAATACCTTGGGGTGCACTAACCTTGTCGAACTGCAAATACGTGCGAGTTCCCCACCAATCAAGCAGCGATATTATCCGTTGTCACCAGCGTTGCAAAGAGAAGTTCATGCGGAGCTAAAGAAGATGTTGGATGATGGTGTTGTTGAGCCTTCTAACTCACCGTGGGCTTCTCCAATTGTTATGATAAAAAAGAAGACAGGTGATTGGCGGTTTGCAGTAGACTATAGGCAGCTTAACAAACACACGATTGCAGATAGTTATCCTATTCCTTATGTTAGCGCCACTCTTGATAAACTGAGAGATGCTGGTTACTTGAGTGCGTTAGACGTAAAGTCAGCCTATTGGGAGATTCCTTTTTCTGAGGAGTGAAAACAATTTACGGCATTTACTGTGCCTGGTCGAGGGCTGTATCAATTTCGAAGAATGCTCTTTGTGTTAACAAATGCCCCCGCAGTATGGCAAAGGCTTATAGCTCGAGTTATTGGAGTAGACCTCGAACAGCACGTATTTGTTTATCTTGATGACATAATCATTTGCACTTCAACGTTTGACGAACACCTAACAATTTTAAATGTAGTAGTTGATAGAATATTTTCCGCTGGACTTACTCTCAATCGTGACAAGTGCCAATTCTGTAAGAGTGAACTACGATATTTGGGGTATGTGGTGAATGCATTTATGGTGGATCCGGAAAAAGTGGATGCCATACTGAAGATGCCTCCTCCACGAAACGTGACTGAAGTACGCAGAGTGGTGGGATTGGCATCATGGTATCGTCGATTTGTCCCCAATTTCAGCACTTTGGTTTCTCCGCTTACAGCCTTAACTCGAAAGCACGTTAAGTTTGTGTGGTCCCAGAGTGCGAGGATGCCTTCACTTTTTTAAAGGAACATCTTTTTAAAACTCCGATTCTTTCTTGTCCAAATTTTGATTTGCCTTTTGTGGTGCAGACTGATGCCAGCGACTACGGTTTGGGAACAGTTTTATCACAGGTTCAGAATGGTGAGGAAAAGGTGATATGTTACCTGAGCCGTTCCCTCATTAAAAGCGAACGTAATTACAGCACTACTGAGAAAGAGTGCTTGGCGGTCTTGTTTGCCATTGAAAAGTTTCGCCCTTATATTGAAGGTACCCATTTTACAGTCGTTACCGATCATTATAGCTTGAAATGGTTAAACTCAATTAAAGATCCAGTTGGACGTATTGCCGATGGGCTGTAAGAATGCAGCAATACGATTTTGAGATAGTGCATCGTAAGGGTAAAGAGAATGTAGTACCGGATGCCTTGTCTCGTTCTGTACCAATTATACACGCTGTTGATGTTGACTCGGAGGATACTGTAAACAGAGTGGACTTACCCGTTGATCGATGGTATAAGTAAATGATCCGAAAAGTACAGGAGTTTCCAGTTCGTTATCCATGTTGGAGAGTGGAAAATGACCGGTTGTTCAAATTATGCAAGACTAAGTACGCAGAGTTTCAACAAAATGATACGTACTTGGCTGTAGTTCCGAAGTACGAAAGACTAGGTATCATACAGGCTCATCACGATCCACCAACTTGCGGGCATTCAGGTGTATTTAAAACAGTAGCTCGGATTGCAAAACAATATTACTGGCCCCAGATGAAAACTGATGTAGCTCGATACATATCTCGGTGTGATGTGTGCCTTAGAACTAAGCCTTTGCAAAAAGCTCCTGCAGGACATATGCTAAGCAAGCAACCGACTGCTCTTCGACCTTGGGAGATAGTGAGTATTGATCTTGTTGGACCTCTCCCACGATCATCTTCAGGTTATAATTTTGTGTTGAGTGTTTACGATATTTTCAGTAAATTTCCCTTCTTAATTTCTAACTTCTTCTTAACTTCTAAGACGGTCTTGTACTGGTTGGAAGATCATGTTTTTATGGTCTATGGTATACCCAATAAGATCATCGCGGACAACGGACCGCAGTTTCGTAGCAAATCATTTCAAGACACTGTACGACAGTATGGTATAAATATTTGCTACACTGCCAATTACCACCCCCAAGCCAACCCAGTCGAACGTGTACATAGAGTTCTAAAAACTATAATTTCCGCTTATATTGGGGAACAACATAAGCATTGGGACAAGTTGCTAGCAAAGGCAGAATGTGCTATCCGATCCGCTACACATAAGGTGACCGGGTTAACTGCGAACTTCGTGGTATTCGGGAGTGAGGTACGACTTCCTCCTTTTCACGATGGACCAGTTACTCCTCATGATCCTTCTTCTAAGGCCGCTATGCTTCAGGAGGTCTTTGCCGATGTAAATAAGAAACGTCGACAGGCCTTTCTTAAATCCCAGAAAAGATATGATCTTCGTCGCAGAGATGAAAAGTTTGTCATCGGTCAGTCCGTTTGGCATAAGAATTACGTTCTTTCCAGTGCAGCCAAGCAGTTTACGGCAAAGTTTGCACCAAAATTTGTTGGTCCTTTCACCATTGGGAAAATTCTGTCCCCTTGGACATACGAGTTGCATGATGCGTTGGGACGGAATTCTGGAACATGGCATGCCAAGGATCTCAAATCTCACCCTCCGGATGACGAGATGGACTGAGAATGACTTTTACAAGTTCAGTTTAAACTTCAGTTTGAGGTTTACCGAAAGATATTGGCAGATAGGCAATGCTAATATACTGTCAAATCTGGAGTTTAAACTTCAGGTAGGGTTTAAACTGGAGATGTAGAAGTCACCCTAAGTCGTCGCTTATTGAACTTGTCATTTGTATATAGATCGTTTTGTTTGACTGCTTGTTTTTCCGTTGATGGTTCCGCTGTTTGTTACGCCTTCACATACCTATCTGTAAGATTGTTCGTTTTTAGACATTAGACTTTATTTTCTTGAAGGGGAGGTATGTTACGTTTTTATTTTTCCCAAAGTATTAACCTTGTTTAGTCCGGCCTGGCGAGGTTTCCGATGGCCAAGGTCGATAATATGGAATATTGGAAGATCTCAAACCCTTCACCTTGATTGGCCCTAAAGGTTAACTGAAGGTCGTGACATCACCATTTGCCACCAATGGGAATTTTTGTAGAATTTGCATACAATTTTTGGTACTTTTGTACTTTTGTACGGCCCTAGTTTTTTTTTGGGTTGAGGATTCTAGAAGGCAACTTTATGATGCTTCTTTTTTTTTTCTTCTGTGAGCTTCTTGGCTGGCTGCTGAACCACAGATTTCGCTTAGCGGATTTAAGAAATAAATCAGAACTACCCTCAATTTTGTCTTGGCTATAAAAGTGCCTTACCTAGTCTAGTGACTGATTTGCAATTATTGAATGGTTTAGTGAACTGATTAACTTAACCTGAAGACCATAGTTGATACCAGCACATGGTTTTCTCTTTAGGCCACCCGTCACCCTAAGGTATGTAAATTTCTATTACTTTTCTTACTGCAAAATTATTCTGATTAGCTATAGCCTTGATCTTTTGTTACTTTGAGAGTCTATTCTTGAACACTTACCTACTTTCACTTTTTGCACATTCCATATTGCGACCTAGCATCGACTAGACGAGTACCTTTGTTTCAGGCCTTCTTTTAAGAGTTGGGTTTTCTTTCCTGACTCATTATTTTTTGTTGATACGTCCTTAATGCTCTAATCAACTTGGAAGAGTGGACCCCCTTTTTCGAAACATCCTACAACTGCAAATTCATCAAGACAACTCCTGGACACTCTGGCCTTAGCTTCCTCTCGGGGTATCTGCCTGGCACCATATTAGGATACTGCTTGTGTCTGGTAGGAGGTCTGGAGAAGTCAGGTGGGTCCATTCCATTTTTTTTGTTTTAACCACCATCATAACCACATTTTGTGGACCGTACCTATTGAAGCCAAGTTTCTTTTTTTGGAACATGAGAAGTAGTACCTATAAGTTAAACATAACCTATTAGGTACACCTTAAAACTTTTAAGTGCATCCTTTTTACCTTAAGTTTTAAGTATACACAAAGCACCACAATACATATTAGCACTACAACACATTTCATCGTCTCACGGAACATGTAAACCAGACGTATACGTATATGGCCGGTATGGGTACTATTCCCTAAATGTTGTCTGATTTTTAATAATTTAAAAGCCTCTACAAGGTTAGTTCAGGTACACAGACTTTGGACATAGAAGATTATTTACTTTTATTAATATTATATTTATTACTTAACAATCCTCAATATAAATATCCAAACTCATAGCCTAAACAAACCATAGCACAGCTGATTATTGATTTTTCACCTATTATCGTATTCGTTATCGTTATTTGTCATGTAAGGCTGTTGGTTTGGTATTATCGAATAAATGTACAGTTGTATTTACATATGAATATTGCATGGAGGTATGTATATTACATTGTACATTGTATTAAAGTATACAGGTTGCGGTTAATTTAATTGAATTGATTTTGTTTAATTACGTTGCGTTTCTTTCCATAATATATCGTTCTTTACCGCTTTGTTTGTACGGTATTAACAACTGATTTAAATAGAACTGAGTTTCGAAAGGGGCCTTAAAAGTGGGTGGCGCCTTTGTTTCAGACTATCAAGCTATCTAGCACATCTACCCCACGACCACTCTCCGGCTCGAGGGTAGCTAGCTGGCGGGTTTTGCCCCACAACTCAGTTGGACCAACGATTAACTTTTATTTCAGATCACCCACCTTTTGTGTTTGGTAACCTCCTTTTCATTTTTTTTTTTAATAAAATAAAGAAAAAAAAAGAAGGGTTAACAACCCCAGTCTGATTGCATTTTCCATTTTTTCCTTCAGAAATCTGATGCTATTGTATGCTTTTCACCACTCTCTAGTATTGTGTAGTATGGCGGTATGGTTTTGCTTTTTTAATTATAACTTTTGGCATTATAACCCACAAAAAATATACTTTATGTATGTTAAAGGAAGTAACTATGAAAATTAACAAATGAACAGCTTATGTGGTGACATGACCATTTAGACGCCTGAACAACAGGCGTCTAAATGATCCACTCACCAGTTTTCTTTTGAAGTTGAATTCATAAGTAATTTACAACTTCAAACAAGCCCTTTTGTTCTATTAGGTCTTAATAATTATAAAAAAAAGTTCTAATATTAACCTCGTGGTAAGAAATTGGTTAAAATGTTGACTAGATTTGAACATAAACAAAAATTGGTGAAATATAAGGCCAAATACGTTACTTATTTGACCACAATTTGCCCTGTCTAGCTAAATTATTTTTAGGTTGAGTATCAGAGTAATATTTTGGTAATATTTTACCTACTAAAACGTGTACCTAAAATATACCTTGACAATAAAGGCCAACTTGAAGTCAAATTGTGGTAATGTTGTCATTTATTTTAACCTGTTTGAAAAAGTGTTACCAGGTTCAAATATTAGGTAAAATGCATGTAGATTTAGACTACTTTAATTTACTTCCAAGTAAAGTTTTTCTCAAAGTTATTAAGCCGGTTGGATATTTGGTAATAATAAAAGAATTTTTGACTTATAAGTTCACATGCCTAATACGCTCATTTTTCAAGACAAAAATTACTAATGCTTGACCAGAATTGGCTTAATATGCCAGATCAGAGGTTATTTCAGCCTCATTTGTAACTTGGGCCCTTGGTACCCATAAGTCTTTTTGCACCCATAAGACGGTCCGTTTACTTGAGTTGCAATATATGGTCCTGGTCTACCTAAAATTTTGGTAAGAACTACTGTACATTCTATTTGCGTTATTTCTGCGTTTATTTTCATTCTCCTAAATTTGCTAGAATAGGTTATTTTTAAGGGCGTAGAAAATAGAAGTTCACTCGAATCGCACCTTATCATTTTAAATATAAACCCTCCTAGTTTTGAAACCCTCATCCAGTGAGTAAATCAGCATAGAACCCTTCGGGGGAGGTAACGACAACTCAATACACATTCAAAATAGAAATTTGAAGCGTAATACGATCGCACACACTCCTTATTCCTGACAATATACTACTAGTTAGGTTACTCGGCCGAAGAAAAGGCAAACAAATAGAGGAAAAAAATTGGAAGCATGAAAAGCAGGTAAATAAAAGTCTAAACTGTTATTTTTCCTTTTCAAACTCCACGTTTAAAAAGAAAACTGCATGACAACTTAAGTCATCGCTTTCCTTCACTAATGCACCGCAGTATGTTCGCATAACATTAAAAGCTACTAGGGTCCCTTTTATGCTCATCACTTTTACTCTCGCTTAATTAGAAATTAGGTCTAGGGATTCATCAGTTCATTTTTGAGATATACTTGTCTTACTTGAAACATTAAATACTTGACAAATCGGTACTTGACTTGATTTTTTTTCAGTAAAGCTTGACTTGGTATCAAGTATTTTCGAACTACTTGATACTTGATCTAAAAAGGTGAAAGAACAAGACGAACTCAAATTGTGATTGTAATATGCACTCTTATATTGTGTCACCATGTCACCAAAAGATCCATAAACAGGATGTGCCACTGAGACCCATCGTGAGCACCGTAGAAAGCCCGACCTACGAACTGCTGCAACATAAAATAGGAAATACTGACAGCTTTATAAAAAACTTTAACTCAAAAATTATAATCTTTATTCTCAGAAATAGTCACATTGGTAATCCTCCTCCTCCTAAGTCCTTTGCCCTCGAGAGAGCTTAGTGATATCAGGTAACAAATTTCTTGGTTGTCTCTTTCCGGGCAGTTCTATTCTCTGCCAGGTGTGCTGCATCCGGCAGACTATGACCCACCATGTGTTTGGCTTGGTCCACCCATCGCTTTGGTGATCGCCCACGTGGTCGTCTCCCTTCAACCCTTCCTTCCACGATTAGTTTTTCCATCGAGTCTGTTTGTCTAGAGATGTGTTCAAAACACTTTAAAATTGATTGGAAATACTGACAGCTTTATAAAAAACTCCAATCATTTCGTCGAAAAACTGCATTCTTTGACTCTTTCGTTGTCGTTCTCGGTTCTCTATTCCGCGTTAACGAGGCCACTTTTTATGTCGGACCGAAGGAACAAATTAGGAACGAGCATTTGAACCCGGTACAACTGGTTCCACCTCAAGACCCGTTTATTCGGGACGGGTCCAGTCCGACCGACCCATCTCTAAAATCGATATCAATTAATTTATTGCGTTAATTCGAGTAGTTTTATGATAAATAGAGCGTTGATTTCTGTGTTCAATAGTATATGGTGTTGGGGGTAGTGGGTAATCCATCCCTTACCCCATAGTATATAGTAAAAAAAAATGACATGTCCAACTTAAAGCACACCCTAAACCCGAAACCTGTCGGAATTTTCGGCGTTGGAAAACGTTTTTGTTTTTATAGACATCTAATTGCGCAATTTTACCTCAATTTAATCATTTTCGAACCTAAATAAACGAGGTCCTCATGGTTAATCTTGATAAACTACTTCTACTGGATGTCTCACTCGGAGCTAGCTGCCTTGCTCATTAATTTTGGAAAAACCGTGCCTATCCGCTGTTGTGGTTGTTTCCTTAATTCTTAATACACCGATGCACTTTCTAATACAACAGTCACTTACCTGGAAATATAGCCCATACCTATTTTGTGTCGAACGTCTCCAGGAAGACCAGTCCCATAAACGCTTTCGACTTCAACAACTCAATGTGACTGTTTCTCAAATCCAGGTTTTTATCAGATTCCCGGACAATCGAAATTCTCGTTAGCTTTGATGCTGTTTCGCTCTTTACAACGGTACCCATTAGGGAAGCCATGGAACAAATTAACCAGGAAATTTCACAAGATATTACCGAGTTGTTCCAACATTGCCTAACCACTACATATTTTCAATGGGAGGAAGATTTCATTTTCATTGTTCTTTCCATTTTTTCAATGGAACTAACAAACTAATGGTATCTAGTTACCTGAACTAACCCTTAGTCCAGTTATAGCCAACTATTTCATGGACATTTTCGAGGCGTTGGCATCGGCAAATAAGAAGCCAAAGTGCTGGTTCCGATAGGTGGACGACACTTTTGTTATTTGGAGCCATGGCGAGGGCGAACTTCCTCTTACACCTCAAGCCAAAAATTCAATTCACTATGGAGATAGTAAAGGAAGGACGCTTACCGTGTTTGGATGTTTTGGTATCAAGGAAGCCGAATGGGAAGCTTGCACACACCGTTCATAGAAAACCAACACACACTGACCGATGTCTCAATAACAGATCAATCATCCCAGACAGAAAAGAGGAGTCATAGAGACTCTGTTTCTGAGAGCCAAGAGAATTTGTGTGTGCTGAATTGGAATGGGAAATGAAGCATCTGGAAAGAGCCTTTGGTTGGAATGGATACAGCAAACACGAGTTCGATAAGGCCGTCCTTCCAAGGAATGTAGAGCTCCAGAAAGGAACAACGGGAGAAGATTCAAAAAAGCGCGGAACGACTAGTCTACCATACATCCACAAAGTAACGGACAGGATCAGCAGGCTACTGGAAAAGCATAATGTTAAAACTGTCTTTAAACCCACTCGTACAATACAAATGAGCTGGAGATCGGCCAAAGATCACACAGATCCCTTGTCAGTAGCCGGAGTTTACCGAGTTCCATGCAGCTGTGGCTTGGTATACACAACTTAATGCAAAACAGAGTAATCCCGTAAGTGTGTTTTTTAAAAGTAGTATAAAAGTCGGTTCTTAAAGTGCCTAAAAATCGACCATCCAAGGGGATATCTCCAAAATTATAGAACCAATGGGACTTTCGTTGGTGGGAGTGGAAGAGAACACAGAGAAGAACAAAAAAACTGTAGGATTCACTTCAATCGGTCCACCCGTACGGTTTTTCGGTCGTTTCATTTCAAAAAAAATCGTCAAGGGAAATGGAACACAGTTTACTTTAACTGAGTTTGCTCGTTCCTGTTATTTCTTATTCTCACCAGAGCTTGCCAACTTGAAGAAACATTCCGTCATGCTAAGGTTTTTTGGATTAAAGCTCCTTTGCATACATGTATAATCATCTCAACACTCACCAGAATTCTTTAAGTCATCATTTCCAAGTGGGAAGGAAAGTCTTGACTATATTGTCCAATGATCAACGAGTGAATACAAAGCCTTAATTGCTCAAGTTCGAAAAAAATGCGAAGCTCATCGTAGGCATTTAACTCCAATTTTGATCATCAACTACTGAAATACCCACAACAATTTTTAAGTGGTGCAGATCAGTGGTGGGATTCTTATCTTTCGACACGACACATATCGACTCGACATCTACTGCTCGATATCTCTTTCGATATCGACCAAACTGAAATTCTCATCTTATGTCGAGAACATCGTGACAGGCAATGGAAACGAACATGCATCGAGCATGCGTATATGTTGAGTTGTGGAAGATTCTAACCTTTGTTAGTGCTAAAAAACCTTAAGTTTTTATTTTTAATTGTTTTGAGTTGAATTTCTGAATCTCCGGAATTAGCATTGTGAATATTGTTATCTAAAAAAACCATGCTGCCAATAGTCCATGAAATATATCGCCGTAATCGCCGCAGACATGAAAATTTGGAATTTCGAAGAGCAAGAAGAAATCTTTGGCATGTTTTTCATATAAATAATATTCCTGAAGGCAGATTCAAAGAGCTTTTTAGAATCAGCAAAACTATGTTTGCGGAACTAAAAACTCTTTTAAATCCTCATTTACCTGAACTAAGATACAGAAGAAGAGATGTGAGTGTTGCACAAAAAATTCTGATTTCACTTCGCTTTTATGCTATAGGCTGTTACCAACGGAGTGTAGGTTAAGACTTCATTTTAGCAGTTAGTCAAACTAGCGTTCATAGGTTTGTAAAAATGTTAATTTAATCCTACAAAAATACTTATGACATACAATATATTTCCAGATACATTCATGAGATCACAGACGCTATTGAACAATATATTTGTCCACAATTTATAAAGTTTCCTACTACGAGAAGAGAACATAATGAGATTAAACAAGCTTTCATGCATCAATTTGGATTTCCGGGTGTGGTTGGGGTAGTTGATGGCACCCACATTGCTGTTTTGAAACCAACAATAGAGGAACATAACTTTATTAACCGAAAAGGATTCCATTCAATAAACTGCCAAAAAGTGTGTGATAGTAGCTTGAAAATGTTATCTGTTAATGCAAATTATCCTGGGTCATCACATGATTCTTTTATCTGGAGAAATAGCAATGTGCGTCAATATATGTCAAACCAATATTTTGCCAATGGCTTAAGGGGAACATGGTTGATTGGAGACTCTGGTTACCCATTGGAACCATTTTTAATGACTGTCTTTCCAAATCCACAGCCAGAAAGTCCTGAAGCACACTATAATGCTGCATTAGGGAGAGCACGGAACTATGCATTGGCCTTCTGAAATCTCGGTTTCGATGCTTACTTAGGGAAAGGGTAGCTCGCTATGATCCTTCTTTTGCAGGAAGACTCACAAATGTGTGTGCAGCCCTGCATAATATGTTTATTTATTTTAATGAAGGTGTTGATGAAGGACTAGAGTTTGATGCCATTGACAATCTGCCAAATGCAGGTCCTCGTATACCACAGGGGCCTTTATACAATGAGGGTCAAAGAGTAAGGAATAATATTGTGAACACTTATTTCCAAAATCATTAATTTTAGCTAAATAATCTGTTAATTATAGTGTATACTATGTTACTACTGCATAAATAAATAATGTGAAAATAAATATCAGTGATGAGCACAAATTGATTTATTTACATTCAATATCTCTCTTTCAAGTAATTTGATTGTCAGAGCGCAGAGCGTAGAGTATGATTTTTATTTGATTTAGCTGAGTCAGGTTCACTCATTGGTTCATAAATGACGGTTCAACTTTGCTTTGAGGTGAGTGTTATTACCATGCTTTGGAAACAATGATCCTGTATCAGATGACTATACTTCTGAAGGCCGATTTTCAAGCAACTAAATTGTCTGAACTAATTTGATTGTTTGGGTCAGCTAATAGTGTTTAATCTGAGAGGGAGAGCATAGACAATATGTGGACAATCATTTTAAAAAAAACTGCAAATGAAAAGGATTTGTACTAGTACATGTATTAATACATGTATTAATGAATATAATTTAAAGTTATGTATTAACAAAAAATAAAACACAACTAGAGATACCCACATAAAATAAATGACAAACTTTCTAATGGAACACAACAAAAACATATAATACTAGTCCATCCAACAAACAAACTTTGTAATGGAACACATAATAAAAACATATAATACTAGACCATCAAACAAACAAACTTTCTAATGGAACACAACAAAAACATATAATACTAGTCCATCAAACAAACAAACTTTCTAATGGAACACAACAAAAACACATAATACTAGTCCATCAAACAAACAAATTTTCTAATGGAACACAACAAAAACATCTAATACTGGTGCTGATTTCTAATGGGAAACATTAAAAATGTTTTCCATACTAGAAATTCTTTGATTTAGTTCATTAAATCCTTCTGCATTGGCCACTCGTACTGCTTCCAGACCTTGTTTTACAGTTTGATTTATATTTTGTAACTGTTTTATGGTTTCTTTATTGATATTATTTAAATCATTTTCATTCTGTTTTGTTGATGTTGCCACCTTTTTTGGAGGATTACTGCATAAATAATCATGATCATTATTTGCATCAGGTGCCACCCTTTTTTTATTGGGCACCTTAGTATTTACCAGGGATACAGATACAGATGGTACTGCAGTGGGTAGTGAAACTGAACTTGGCTGATCAGTTTATGAAGTTGTGGCGAGTCCGAACTTTGGTGTCACTCTGTGACACCACATCCTTCATAGAATGTCTTTCCGAGCAAAGCTAGAGCTCGCATATCTAAATCTGACAATGTTTTTTTCAGTGGTGGGCCTCCACCTGTGGCCTTTTGTTGCCTATTTATTTCTGCAGATTTTTTTTTAAATTCATTTTATAATCGGTCCATGTCTGTAAAATAAGGAATAAAATTAACATAGTATATTCTGTATATTATTTTTGGGTACATAGACATGATAATATTTGCACTTAAAGGTTATTTGAGCAAAGGAATATAAAAGCGAGGTTTTTTGCTAGTTTTTACAATATGGGATCTAGTCTATGAGAGTTGCTATAGTAAATACTGCGGGGTATTTTCCTTTTTTTGCTTTACTAGTTACAGTTTTTCTTGTGTATAACCTTTAGTTAGTACTTACTTTCTGCCATTTTTCTCCTGTCTTTACCCCATACCCAAGGGCATTAAGTGTGACAGTAAGCTCACTCCAAAGTTCTCTGAACTTTTCCCTGGTATTTGCAGAAGATAAACGACCTGTGGCTAGGTCCTTATGTATTTCCATATAGTCAATTATCACTGTGATATGCTCCTCTTTTATTGGAAAAGCCATTTCGTGTAAATATGTTAATATGACCAGGTATATATGATCAGTCTTCTGTAGGTGAATTGAGTTTTTTTCGATAAGACTCAATTCAAACGTTAAAAAGATATAAATACCGTTGTAGGCTTTGAATAAAGTTGTAGGTAGCGCTGATTGAAGTAAATTGAGGTTAGAAAATGTCTTCTCACTTAAAAATTGGTATCGAGGAAAAGTGTCATTTATAGTCGATACTTGTCGAATCGACTTTCAGATGAGAATGGCCGGAAATGTAGTACACAAAAGACGAGCTGAATACAGAGGAGTCAGTTGGAATGAGTTGGGTACTATACATCAGTGACCTGGACATGCCAGGTTGTTGACAGTTGACGTTGTAGGAAATAAAGTTATTAAAATAAAACTTAAAATATGCTGTCTGTTCGGCAAGTAGACTAGACCCATGTGCTACAACAGTTTCTTATGACTTTCTTGTTTCAATATCTTGCATGTCAGGGCAAAAACAAGAAATTTTGTAGAAAATATTTAAACCATTAAATAACTTTTGAACACATCGTTACATCTTATACTACACTAGTTACAGATCAAAATTACAAAAACTCTCAACAGTTTCCTCAAATTTTTTATTTTCAACTAATAAAACGTCATCAAATTGGTTGGAAAAAATAATAAAGTAAACACTACACTTTTGTTACTAAAAACTTTCCTGTCAAAAATCCGTACCAATCTATATTTACGTAATCTCTTAAAAAACGGCCTTAAATAATGCAAAATCGTCTCTTCACAAACGTCGAAACCTCTTGCCACCCATTCCGTTGGGCAAGCAGATGTGCTCCTCGGGACACCTGGCAGACTGGCAAATGTTGGTAAGAGTTGGGCATCGGTTGGGTACGGCCACCAAGCCGAATTGTTTATTTCCGGAACCGCCGGTCGGGATGCTGAATGAAGGTAATCTGTTCAACGTATACTTGTCAACCCGTTTGATTTTTTTTCGAGATCCAGTCTGACCACAATACAAAGCGATCGGTGATGGTGATACCGAAAGGATAAGTGCAGTTTACTGCAATAGTTTGGACTTGTCGGCTCTCTATGTGAACGCACTAGATCTTTTTGGTACCGGCGTCGGAATAGCAAAGCTGATCGGTGTCGTAGTCGATGGCCAAGGCGTTAGGCAGCGACACAGATTTACCTAAACGTAACTTAGTTTATATATCCCTTCAGCTCAGTATAGCAGCTGTTACCATCCAAAATAGTCCGCCTATCTGTACCGTCAGCGTTAGCCCATTCAATCTTTGGGTGTAATCTATTCCAGTGAGACCAGAAGATGTTCCCCTTTTCTGGATACACGGCAATACCTCTAGGATTTTCCAGTCCGCTGCTAAAAAGCGTTCTCCGTCTTTTCGAACCCAAGTTGGCCACCTCGATAGTGTCCAGTGTGAAATCTGTCCAGTATATATTCCTGGAGACCCAATCGATAGCCAAAAGTTCTGGAGATTTAATATCCTCTGTTAAAATAATACATGGTTAGTAAGCTTAGGAACTCCTTTTTCAACGTTATGAACGTACTAGTAATAAAATCTACATTGTCACTACCATTGTAACGAGCGCTCCTTATGGCACTCAAGCTGATGTCGCTGCAGTAAAACCTCCCTTCCAGATAATCGATATCCAGGCCCAAAGCTGTTTGATAGTTTTTAATCTGAATCGGTCTTCCTGGGTCCCGCCTACTGGGCTCCATGGGGATCCCAGTAGAAGAGCACGATCTCTCCGAAGGTCACGACATCCTTTTCAACGAAGTGGATATCTTATATTAATCGCCGCAATTCTATCGGAGACTATCGAGAATGGTCATTGAGATCTTTAAACACGACAACAATTTCAAAATGAAGGAGGAAATTACTTTTCTAAATGCAGACTGGAAGCGAGTTCTACGACATACTTCAAGTAACCCCGCGCCACCGCTACCCCCACCCCAGTCCCTCCGCTGCAGCGCGACGGCAGGGGAATAAATACCACGGAGCTCCCCTCAGTCGAATCAGTCAACGTCGGGAAGCACGGGAGATCACTTCGCCCATTGCCTCCTCGCTTTTGATAATGTCTGCCGCAGCTGTACACGAAACGTCAGGAAGAAATTCCTTTGGACAAAGGATTTAAAGCCAGGAAAATTCTTTAGATTGTATCTTAAAACTGATCAAATTGTTTGTGTCTGAACGTGAAATTTTACGCAATTTTTAATTGAGTAAACCTTATAAACAGTTCTGTTTGATTTATATTTTAGTATAGACTTAGGCACTTTTTTAGAAAGTAACAAAAAAGGCCCAAAACCAGAGCCTTACTCTAAAGCTGTTGCTGATCAAAGCGATGCAGATTCACAAGGTACCATTGGTCCAGACGCGGCTCACGAATTATGTTATGTGAATAAAGCCAATGTGCATACGCTTATGTTGTGCTTTTCATATTCAGTATAAGTTCAAATCCTCAAACTTAGATCTATTCTTCTTTGCATGTTGTGCCTGCAAATAAGACCTAATAACGTCACGTACTCAACCCAGTAAACAGTAGAACGTTGATTCAACGTTAAAAAAAAAACTGTAAACAAACGTTTTTTCAACGTAGTTATGTCCGGTGAATCAACGTTTTTATCAACCTTTCTTAAAACTTTTCATCGACGTGTACTTAACATGTTTAATCTACGTTTGGTTCAAACGTTTAATCTACGTTTTCTTAAAATGTTTAATCAACCTTGCTTAAAACTTTTATTCAACGTATCTATCAACCTTACATAAAACGTTAAAGAAAAACGTTAAATCAACGTTTTCATCTATTTTTATCTAATTACATGAATATAATTTATGTCAAATGAGTTTTACCAGGATTTGAACCCAGTTAAAACTTATTCGATAAAAATAAGTGAACTTGTTTAATGAGTTTTACTTTTAGTTTAAGACAAAAACTGTAAACCAAAAAAGCTGCTAAAAATATACAGAGCGTTAATGTTTAATTAAAAAGCACATACAAAAAAGTGTTTGGCCCCAGGTAGCACACTACGTCGTCACATGTCACATCCACAAGACGTCCATTTGTTGACGTCTCTACGTATTTAATATATCAAACTTTGCATTTTATCATAAAAAAATTCATAACATATTTTAAACATGTTTTATTGGACATATAATTCTTGTGCTAATTACAATCATTAGTAAAATAGTTATATTTTATAAATTCGTTTTTGATGATATATATGTTAAAACTTAAAACCAAAAGAAGGACAGCACTTAGGGGTTGACTGGGGGTGACTGTAAACTAATAATAATTTTAAACAAGAATTAAATTTTTTAGTACTTGCTTTTGGGTAATGGCTACCTCATACACTTTTTTGGACGATTTTGGATTGTTGAAAAAGGGATTTCCCACAATTCACAGCAAAATTACTCCTAATAACAATTTACCCTGGAAAGGCCCTGGACGAATCCACTTAGTTAATGTTTCGGCAACATCTCTGTTGCCTCAGAAGTACATAAAGTGAAAAAACTTTAGAAAATATGAAATACAAAAATTATACTTATTTGTGTGTTTGTTTATGAGTACCTATTTATGTTCGAGATTCTGAAAATTACTTTTCTGTTTTAAAGAAAAAAAAAGACATTTTGATATCAAAAGATTTAGTGGAGCTCAAGGCAAATTAAGTACATAGGATTTAAAAGAATTTTCTTGGAAAATGAATCTGGTAGGATTTTCTCCTAGGGTGAGAGCAAGGCAAAAATCACCGCTGAATTTTGGTGTATACACATTTTGACTTAGTGGTATTTAACGGATTGGAATGCTTTCTCAATGAGACTGTAATTCTAGAGACAATAAAGCTTTGATTGTCAAGCATTAATTTTTGTTGTGATGCATAGGTAAATAATTTATATCAGCCTGAATATGCCTATATGTAGGTACCAAATTTAGTACAGCTTACTTACTTAAATTAGTAGTTGGCCTGCAAAATAGTATACTCACACTCATCAAAAGCAATGGTGGTGGTGAGATTCCAGCCATCTTTTCTCTAATCCTAAAAAACAGTAAAATCTCAACCCGTGAGTACTCACCTTTTAAGCGATTTGAAATTTTTCACCCGAAAAAACGGTAAACAAACAAAACGAAACGAACAACAACAACGAACGTCGTGTCATGGCCTACAATAACATCTCAAGTCTCAAGCAGCCGACAGGGCCGACGCCCGACACGCGTGAAAAAGATAAACACCGGGGATCGTGGCAATACGTCCTACTCCTCTAAGCCTCGTTATAGGAATCTGGGTCGTCCGCCGTTTACGCCAACGCCACCTAGCGCTCAGAGTATGTGACATGTAAACCCACTTTCAACATTTAATCAACGTTATAAATTCAACCAATATCTAAACATATTCAGCACACGTTTTAACAACGTTGGTTTAACGTTAAAAAACATGGTTGTTCATTTTCTAAAATGTCAACCAAAAATCAACAGCTTAAAATCAAAGAGACAACTATAAATCAACCGAACAAATGATGATAAGTTTTAAAAGACATTTTGCAACCGCGCATTCGTGACGGTTTAATTACTGTTACCTATTTGCAATGTTTAATCAACAGGATAAATTCAACCAATATCAAAACACATCCAAAACACGTTTTATCAACGTTGATTTAACGTGGTAAATCATGATTGTGCACTATCGCTTATATCAACCTGAAATCAACACGTTAAAATCAACGTGACAACTATAAATCAACGGACCAAACGATGATTCTACGTTGAAACAACGTTTGACTGTTTACTGGGAAGGATCTTGTAAACGGTAATTTTCTTTACTCAAGTTACTCTTTGCGTAGACTTTGGACTAAGGTTGCGTTTCTCAATTCAACAAGATTTAAAAGAGTCACTTGTATTATTAAATATCAAAAAATTTTACATTAAAAACCTGTTCCAATATGGCTCAAATCTGTCAGAAAACAGTCCAAAATCTGCGCAAGGAGTCCTTAACGGTTACTGCGCACATGTCTGATGGTCCGGGATTGGTTTGATTCTCTCCTGGATCAAATATCATGAGAAAACGATTGACGATATTGTGTGTTTGTTTCAACAGAGAATCAAACTAGTCATGGAGAGTCAAAACACAAATCGGCAAAAATCGTTCTTGACGGTTTAGGACTCATTTGACTCCCAGATATGTTTTAAATATGGCGGAACCTGCATTTAGTTCTGGATGAGGTCAGCGATGGAGACTTAACCGCCGGTCCTGCAAAACGAAAATTACTTGTGTAAGACAACGCCATTATTGGTGTATTACTCTTGATAAGGAAATACTATTTTCCCCTCATTAAAGCGCCATATTCCTCCTTTAAAATGGCCAAAACTAGGCTAGAAGCCGTGCTGGGCCATTTAAGCGGAAGCACCCGCCATTCATTGGACTTATCCCTAATTATAAAGGCAAACCGGATTGTGGAATTAATTCGTCGACGACTTCGAACAAACCTAATCCAATTAAACTACCAACATTACATAGAGGCGGAGTTACTATTACGAACAGGAGGTAGATTCTTGAAACTACTGATTATTATTTAATGAAAGCGATGCTTTTACTTTTGGGTTCCAGTTCTTTAACTTGCATGGCCACTCCCAGTATTAATGTTATAAATA
The DNA here is from genome assembly GCA_951812265.1 of Taphrorychus bicolor. Taxonomy (NCBI): domain Eukaryota; kingdom Metazoa; phylum Arthropoda; class Insecta; order Coleoptera; family Curculionidae; genus Taphrorychus; species Taphrorychus bicolor. The sequence continues at coordinate 20,610,614 of OX638301.1, forward strand.
AGCCTATAAATAATTAAAATGTATTCTATTACAAAAAAAAAACAGATTTACAGCGTATTGGAGTAAGGAAATTATTAAAGTAATCAATTACTGAAGACCGACAAACAGTCAAAGAATAAACCAAAATTAAATCGTGAAGTGAAACCAAGCCAGTTTTCTGCCGAAGTTGTCGCTTCCCACAAACAGATGGCCGAGGTTCGTACCTATACTGTCTGGGGACCAAGTTCAGCAGAATATCAAAGTCATTTCTCTATCAGGCAGAGGAACCATAGAATGGTTTCGCTCTTATTAGAGCTCATCAGTATGGTATACCTCAAACCTGACAGAAATACGAGTTCGAATGAAACTTGGTCTCCTCTCTTGCTCAAGGCACTGTGTACATATGCATGTGGCGCCATCGGACGGTGGCAGGTGCTTCCACTAGGGCATGCGAGATAATCGTGAAGTGAAACCATGCCAGTTTTTTGCCGAAGTTGTCGCTTCCCACGGGCAGACGCATGCCCTAGTGAAAGCATCTGCTATCGTCCGATGGCGCCACTTGCATATTTACACAGTGCCTTGAGCAACAGAAGAGATCAAGTTTCATTCGAACTCATATTTCTGTAAGGTTTGAGGTATATCATACTGATGATCTCCAATAAGAGCGAAACCGGTCTATGGTTCCTCTGCCTGGTAGAGAAATGAGTTTGATACTTTGCTGAACGTTGTCCCCAGACAGTATATGTACGAATCTCGGCCATTTGTCTGTGGGAAGCCACAACTTCGGCAGAAAACTGGCTTTGTTTCACTTCACGATTATCTCGCATGTAATAGTTAAAGCACCTGTTATCGTCCGATGGCGCGGCTTGCAAAATTTAAAACTTATGTCTTAAGATACCCCTTGTGTCACTTGTTAGGTGACAACACTGTAGTGTGCTTTAGAGTGTCTAGAGTAGTTAGAGTTCCTGCTTATTCAAAAGAGAAAGCGTTGGCAACATGGGGATGGGACTTGGAGGATAAAATAAACACGAGGAGAAATAAATAAAATAATGTTTTAGTTTATACTTTATTAACAATAAAAAGTTCTTTGTGGGAATACTCGTGTTCTTTGTTCATACTTAAATTAATGAACCAAAGATATGAATAACATGGCGCAGTCCGGGAAGTAATCTAGGGGTAAAAGAGTCCTGCCAGAGTATAGTCTAGCTACTAGGTAAACAAAGTACCCTTGATAGCATAGAAAATGGCTGACAGGAGAGGCATTAGTCCTATGAGGATGGATGGTAATATATCTGAGAATTGCAAGTTGTGACGAAGTAGATTTGAAAATTTCTTAAAAGCAGCGGAAGTGACAAAGAAACCAGAAGATGTTCAATGTGCACAGTTGCTTCATCTGATTGGATCAGAGGGATTTATATATATAAAACCTTCACTTTTTCTACAAATGTATTAGATAAATTAGATGTTCTACTTCTAAAGTATGAAGATCACTTCTTGCCAAAGAGTTACATATCTTATGAGAGATATGTATTCCTCAATTTGAAACAAAGTCCCAACCAGTCCTTGGAGCAGTACATAGTAACTCTGAAGGATCAGCACAAAAGCACAAAAGTGTAACAGGAACAGTTGGAAAATGACCTAGTCAAGTGTATGATCATCTCAGGAGTTCGAAATTACAGTATTCGGGAAAAGCTCTTACAGGATGACACACTGACTTTAGAACAGGTAATTGAACAGTCAAAATTTTGGAAATGGTGCAGGAAAAGAGCAAGGAGATGGACGGTTCAAAAACTGAAAGTGGTGTAATAGAGGCAGTGAAGGGACAATTTGACAAGCATAGGAAACCACCAGAGAAGTTGCAAAATAAAGGTACATTTATTAAATCATGCACTAAGTGTGGTAGGGATCATAATTTAAATAAATATCCTGCTTATGGAAATGTTTGTTAAAAATGTAATAATAAATTCAATTTTTCGGTTGTAGGTAGAGCTAATAAACAAGTTCAGGAATTATAAGGCAAACAGACATGGGATCAGTGTCAGGTAGTGAACTAGAAGGTTGAGTCTTATTTATTGGCACATTAGAAGTAAGTCAGGTGTGTAAGGAAAATGAAGTTTGGTTCACAGAACTTATTATAAATAATCTCCAATTAAGGGTTAAAATTGACACTGGTGCCATATGTAATGTGTTGTCCTTCGAACATCTTAAAATGCTAAACTTAAATAACATAGCTATAAGACCAACCAAAGTTAGTTTAAAATCATACACTGGGGACAATCTTAGAGTAGTTGGAATGTGTAAAATAAGCTGTAAAAATAAATGAAAATCATATAATTTAGATTTTTATGTAGTGGATAATAATTCACACCAATCCTGAGTTTGCCCTCATGTATCATGTTGAATTTGGTGAAGACAGTCGATACAATTGAAAATGGTCATAATGGATATCAGCAGCTGGTGAAACAGTATGTTAATGTTTTTTCCAGAATTGGGTGTCTCTCAGAATCATACCACATAAAGCTAAAAGAAAATAGCAAGCCAGTAATTCATCCAACTCGACGGGTGGCTTTACCTCTGTTGCCTTAACTAAAACAGGATTTAGAACTGTTAAAAAAGCAGAATATAATTCAAAAAATTAATGGTGTCACAGAGTGGGTGAATGCATTGGTTATTGCAAGAAAGCCTAATGGAAGTCTTAGGATCTGTTTGAATCCCAAAGATCTTAATGCAAATATAGAAAGGGAGCAATGTTTAATAGAAACTATTGACGAAATTACAGCAAAAATGGCGGGAGCAACAATATTTACTACACTAGATGCTGCATCTGGGTTTTACCAGGTAGTTCTAGATGAGGAAAGCTCAAATCTTTGTGTATTTGCCACTCCTTTCGGAAGGTATAAGTTTCTGAGACTTCCATATGGTGTAAAGTCAGCTCCAGAGGTTTTCCAGCAACGGTTTCAAAATATATTTCAAAATTGTGAGGGGGTTGGCTTGTACATTGATGATTTAATAATTTACGGTAAAAATAAAGAAGAACATGATATCAGATTGAAAAAAGTTCTAGAGGTTGCAAAACAAAATAATGTTAAATTTAATATAGAAAAATGTAAATTTGGAAAATCAAGTTTAAAATACATTGGTCATGTGATTTCAGCCATATGAGTATATATCTCCAGATGAGTCTAAAATTTTAGCCATAAAAAATTTTGGTGTTCTTAAATGTAAAGAGGATGTCCAGCGGGCTTTAGGAATGCTTACCTATGTAAGCAAATTTATAAAAGATTTTTCAACTCAAACTGAGCCTTTAAGATCTTAAAACGATGTACTTTTTGTTTGGGGGCCGGCATAGCAAAAGACTTTTGAAAGGTTAAAGTTAAGTCTGTGTAGTAGCCCAGTGCTTCAGTTTTTTGACATCAAGAAGGAAACTGTTATTTCAGTAGACAGTTCAAAGTCAGGGGTTGGTGCAGTGCTGTTGCAAAATGGCTTACCTTATGCATATGCTTCTAAAGCTCTTACTAATGCTCAGGAAAGGTATGCGCAAATAGAAAAGGAAATGGCAGCCATATGTTTTGGGTTAAATCGGTTTTATGAGTATGTTTTTGGCAGAAAAGTAATAGTTGAGACTGATCATCAGCTACTGATTTCCATTTTCAAAAAACCTCTAAATAAGTGTCCGCCTAGGTTACAACGCATGTTGCTACAAATTCAGAAATATGATTTGGAAGTAGTTTATAAGCCAGGAAACCTAGTAATAGCTGATGCATTATCTAGAGGGTACACACCAGACAAGTCAGAGGATAAATTTGACGATGAGCTGAATGCTCAGGTTGGTTTAATATGTTTATATTCAGAATTAAATGCATCAGAGGCAAAATATGTAGACTTAAAAGAAATGACTAATTTAGATACAGAATTACAAATGCTAAAAAATGTTATTTTTAATGGTTGGCCTAATTCCATTAAAAGAGTTAGAGGATGTTTGAGACCATATTATAAATATCGAGATGAACTGACAGTTATTGACAATCTTGTGTATAAGGGAAATTGTCTAGTTATTCCCACAAACATGCGTAAAGAAATGTTGAATAGGGTCCATTATAACCACTTGGGTTTGAGGAGATGTTTAGAACTGGCAAGGGGTTCAATTTTTTGACCTTTTATGAGGAATGACATAAAACGAAAGGTGGAAGCATGTCGATTTTGTCAGAAGTTTTCTCGATCTCAGGTGTCTGAAACATTGATGTGTCATGAAATTCCATTAATACCTTGGAACAAAATAGGTTGTGACTTATTTGAATTAAATGAACAGAAATTCTTGCTGTTAATTGATTACTATTCCAAATTTCTAGAAAAAGAAAAACTAAGTAAAGATTCAGGAAGCTGTAAAGTGATAGAGATAATGAAGTCTCTTTTTGCTCCACATGGCAATCCAAATATTTTAGTTTCTGGTAGTGGTCCACAATTTGCAGCAGTTCAATTTAAACAGTTCTCAAAAGACTGGGACGTCAATCATGTACTTAGTTCACCAACACATGCAAAATCTAATGGAATGGTGGATTAAGTATTAGAGGATAAAAAAGATAAATCTTTAGCATTGTTATTTTATAGGAATATGCCAGTTTATGAAAATGTTCCTCCTTCAATGCTATTAATGTCTAGAAAATTAAGAACAACAATTCCTACAGTTGATAGTGAATTGAAACCTAAACTAGTAGATGTGAAAAAATATGCCAAGTTTTTGGAAGGAACACAAAAATCCCAAGAAAAGAATTTTAATAGTCCTACAGTTAGTAATTTACCAGAAATTTGTACTAATACAAAAGTCGTGGTACAATTAAAGCCTAAGGGTATTTGGCTTCCTAGTGTAACAATCCAAAACCTTGGTAGTAGGCATTATAGGGTAAAAACAAATAATGGCACAGAATATGTTAGAAATAGAGTTTTCATTAAAGTTGTTTCTCAAAGTGATATGTCTAAACCAGAACATAGTAATCCATCAAATAAGATAAACCTGTCTTGTGATGAAAGGAAAAAGAGTAAGGAAGAACGTTTGACATTTTTATATGACAGTGAACAAGATTTGGATGGGGAAGAAAGTGAACAAGATATGAGCAATTCAAATGCCAATGAAAGTGCGAGTTCAGTAAGTAGTGATGAAAATCCGAAAGATGATTTTGTTAATCCTAAAGTAACGTCAAGAGGTCGAATTGTCAAGGCTCCTGTTAAGTTAGATTTATAAGTTGTTAACGTTACAGTTTTCATTATGTATCAGTAAACCAGAAAGTTTGTTCTTTCAAAAAAGGGGAGATGTTAGGTGACAACACTGTAGTGTGCTTTAGAGTGTCTAGAGTAGTTAGAGTACCTGCTTATTCAAAAGATAAAGCGTTGGCAACATGGGGATGGGATGTTTGTTTAAAGGTGGTAGACAATGATGTACTATTAAATGAAACATCTTGCACTTCCATTGTATTTATTGAGTTTTTTTACACGACGTTTCGAGCAGTGGAATCTCTGCCCGAGTTTCACTTGAAAAAGAGCAGAGATTCCACTGCTCGAAACGTCGTGTAAAAAAACTCAATAAAGACAATGGAAGTCCAAGATGTTTCACATAATGGGAATGGGACTTGGAGGTTATAATAAACACGAGTAGAAATAAATAAAATAATGTTTTAGTTTATACTTTATTAATAATAAAAAGTTCTGTGTGGGAATACTCGTGTTCTTTGTTCATACTTAAATTAATGAACCAAAGATATAAATAACATCACTTGACGCTTCTAAAGTTAGTTGAATATGTTCACAATTCACACTTTTGACCTGCAATACGTAACACTGACTTTACCGCACACTCTTTATTCACAATACGCACTTGCTACTAGAAGCTGAAATCCTGATGCACCAGAACTTGAGGCATTCTGTTCAGTTTTGTTTTCTGAGTGGGCTAAATAGCTTTTAATACACCAAAATTATGCATAGGCTTTCCTCACACCCCCCGTAGACGTACCCAAGCTGTTTCCATTGGTGGTTGAGAACAAATATAATTTTCTTCCTATGTTTCTTTTCTTCTTTTGCTGAAAAATACCGTTTATGCATGAAAAATAACTAATTTTGCGAATTTATGCTAGTCACGAAGAGAAATCAGAAAGAATTTACATTAGCCAATAGAGCTTAAAGTAACCTGAGCGATCGATGCTTTTGAGCGTTTTTCTTATTTAAGTTGTTTGAAAAGGAAAAATTACCACGATTTTTACTTACTTCAAGCTTTGGTTGTCGAAGTCCCGTTTGACCCCATTGTATAAAACGTTCACAAGAACTTTAAGTGAAAAATTCCATTTTGGGGCGGCAAAGAAGAAATACGAATCTCCAGTAATGGCAGAGACTCGTCTTGATGGATCTGCCGGCTCGGATAGATTGATGCGAATTTGGAGATTGGCGGTTTAACCGTAATTACAACTAATAGCCGGTTAGGTCGAATAAATCTCGGCTTATATACGTGTTAAACCCGTCCAGTCTGCGGTCGGTGATCGATATTAGTACGCGAGTCCGAATTTTTGGTTGAAAATTCACCAAACTGGGGCTGTCGTCGCTGGCCTAACGCAATAATCCGACCCTGACTTAGCCTTAATCAGGCCAAACGCCCTAACTCGGTTATCGGAATCAGGTCTGTCGGATGTTTGGATTGCAAAGGGGAGGGGATGATTGCATCTCCATAATCTCCAGTTTATTGACGGTCCAAATTGCGCAACAAGCCCGCAACAAAACAAATTTTTTCCATCGTTTTTCGGCTGATTTTAGGTCTCTGATGTTGGATGTTCTCTTTGTGTGCTGCAAATTTCCCTTCCGCTCGAATCGATACAAAATAGTGTTCCGAAAAGAGATTGAGATTTGCATAAAACCGTCGTTATCCCGTAGTAACGAGAGACACGTTAGGATTTAATATAAGATGAGCGTTTCGGAGTTTAGCGAAATAGTTAAATCGTCTTATATTTCTTGTTAGATGAGACTGCGCTTGAATTTGCATAACTTTATTAAATTCCTTTCTTTGTTCTCGACTGCACCTATAAAATGAATTCATATCGAAGCTACTTCGCAAGTGGCAGAGACGTGCTTTTGTTGAAATAATTATAACAAATATATTAAATCCAGAATTAGATTTTTTTTTTCTTAAAGCAGAACCGAGTTAAACAAAATTAAATAATTTATGGTGGTGCAAAAATATTGCTGGCCTCTGAGAAAATCTAATTTGGTTCATTTTAGTCTAAATTATTAGTTGATAAAACATCATCAAAATCAACAAAACTTGCAACAATTTCCTATTTATGTAAAGTCTATAAAATCCCATTATAAAACGATCATCAGGGATAAATTCTTTCCATAATATTCCTTTTTTGTCAATTTTCTCCCTTGACGAATTCGACACTCACAATGGCCTAAACGCTAAAAACACCTCAAAGTTCAACTTTAGGTAAAAAAATGCTTGAATAGCAAACATTCTGAGCAAAAATTATGGCACATTTCATAAAGCTTTTCTTTTTTTTTAGCAAAACGAAAATCTTCATTTACAAAAAGGTCAAGGACTAAAAAGTAAATCAAAATTGACGTTGCATGAAGACAAAATTATAAGAAATATTGTAGTATTTTGCTGATATTATCAGATAGGTCAAAAGTTAGAATTATAGCTAGTTATAAACAATTTGCAGCACTACAAAGAGAAATCTTGACCATAGAAATACTGTTTTAAAAGTTCAAAAAAATCCATTACTAACTACAAATTAAATAATGAAAAAAAAACGGGCACTCATAAATTAGCAAATTTGGAAATGTATGAAATCCAAAAATTAAAAGAAAAAATAAAATATCTATATTCCTTTACACTCCATTTTTATTAGCCCTTTACCTCCCTGCTCTATTTTAATCCGGGCTTTAAACAAAATAAAAATCCCAAATATTTAAAAATGTAAAACATTTGGCATTTTCCGTAAATCCACAACTTCTATCCGAATTGGATAAATGCAATTTAAGTTCGAATATTTTATTACACTCCGCTGTATTGGCATTATTGCCGATTTAGAGCGCACAAAAAATGTTTGGGGTAATTTTAACTATACACTCATCCGCGATGTTACGTTTAGTTGTATTTTAAACTTTTTAAGGGTTCGTGTTTCCGAAAAAACAAAGTTAAAATCATAATGTTTAGTTACATATTTAATATCGGTATAAGACGAACAAATATTGAAATTGGTAGTTTTAATTGCGTTTCGGACCTAATTTATACTAACATAATGATAATAATAACTTATGATAAAGAAAAAGTCAAGCTTCTGCTAGGAATCAAACCTCAATGATTAGAACTTCTGCTGAACCGAACTGGGTGGCCAGAGCATTCGCCCGGCAAGGGGAAGGTCTGGGTTCGATTCTTAGCAGAAACTTGTGTTTTTCTTTATTATAAATTATTATGTACAACACGCCACTAAAAATATGTATTTCAATATCATATTGGAGAGATTATGGAGCAATAAAACTTAATTATTTTTCGAAATAGAAAGGATTGAAGATGTTGGCAATGTTTCACAATATTTTGCAAACCATTCAAAATTTGCCAATAATCTAGAGGCTTCCTAATATGGGCAACTTTTTGCTAATTTAACCGATCTCGTAACTAAAGCCTTTTTGGAGATTGCAATACTGCACGCACTGAAAAAAAAGATACCCTGTTTAGCTTCCTGAAATTCATAAACATATTCTTTTACTTTGATCATTTACACGTACCCTCAACTGACGCCTCTATTAGTCATATATAACTCGAATCCGATAGTGAAGAATCAAATCAAAGATTATTTTCGAATTGTCACAGAAGTTTTACCAGATTATGTTATTCTAATAAACCACAATGTCAGTAAAAAATTTTTCAATTAAGAGTACATCATTATCTATTAACTTCAAACAAACGGTATAATAGCAAGAAATCAAGATGATACGAGAAAGCAAGGTTAGGTTATCAAAGAGGAAGACCACCCCGGTTTCCCATGCACAAAGAGAGAGAGAGAGAGAGAGAGAGAGAGAGAGAGAGAGAGAGAGAGAAAGAGAGAGAGTCACATCATTCTAGTTGGTTTTCAATTAATATCGCCAATGTTTGGTGATTGGGAGGCTGCATTCTATACAATGACAGACAGGCTCTTATCCACTCCCAGATCAGCTACCAAAGATGGCAGAAATCACAACTTTTAGGTAATATCCAAGAAATTAAAGAATAAGCACAGGATCAAAACCATAAACCCATATTCCTCTCAATGCACTTGTAAGACACATCAAGAATTCTAAAGACTCGACAATAAGTTCGCTAAAGAGGTTTCTGCTTTAACTCATCCAAACTTTGGTTGGAAAGACTACTCCTTTTGTAAAAAATTCTGGACACTTTATTAATATCCTGAAGAACTTAGAATTAAGTGAGTTCTTTGAACAGGAGTATGAGCTTTCAATGGATTCATCACTATCACCGTCATAGCTAATATATAGAGGGTGATTCGCAACTCAATGGAGATAGAACATGTACTTGTACAATATATTTTCATATGTTTTTTTTTTCAAATGTACGTTGCTGAGATATTGGCCTCTAAAAATGCATTTAAAAGATCGAAAATCTCAATCTACTCCCAAACTATTGTAAATATCGAATCTCTTTTCAGTGTGGTAAATCATACAGTTACGCCCCACCGATAGTCCACAGAGATACGGGCCGAAGCGGAAACGCGGAGCGCCGAATGCGACCCCGGGAACCCATCGAGACTAAACGAGAACCGGGAACAGTCGCCTCCGTTCTCGAAAATACGAGAGTGTGTTCAAGATGGGTATATAAACCAGCGAATCGCGCGAGATTGGATGGAATAGATAGTGCAGTGTAGTAAATAAACGAAATAAGCGGACAATTGTGTTTTAATCGTGTTGTAATAGTTAAAAGAAAATAAAACTGTGTAGTTAATCGACGATACAGTCCAAGTTTCACTTGAAAACGAGCAGAGATTCCACGGTTCGAAACGTCGTGTATAAAACTCAATAAAGACAATGGAAGCCCAAGATTTTTCGCTTAAGATCCTGGAACTTTTGGTAATCCGCGAAACAAGGACAACTCCGCTCCACAATCATATGGTATGGTCGAGCGTTCCAATCAAACCATGGAACAGTACCTCTGCAAAATGGTAGCGGACCACCAGAAAGATTGGGTCAAATTTCTGCCTATTCTAATGATGGCTTACAGAGTTGCAGTGCATAACACGACAGGACATCCCCCTGCCAAGGTTATATTTGGTAAAGAACTTCGTCTTTCGGTAGACTTGGTGTACGGATCACCAGAAGAACCGGTGCAAGATGTCCAGAACTATGCTGATGAACTTCGAGAAAGATTAAAGGAAATCCATCGAAACATGAGGGCCAATATGAAGATTGCCAGCGATCGGATGAAGGCCGGATATAACCTAAGTGCGACTTGTGCAAGATTTAAACCAGGTGGCTTGGTGTGGCTGTACAATCCACAGAGGAAGAAAGGAAATTCTCCCAAGTTGTCTCCAAGTTAGGAGGGTTCATATACAGTCATGAAACGGATCAACGACGTGGTATACGTACAGGATCCCACGTACCCATAGAGCAAAGATGAAAGTGATTCATCTTGAACGGTTAAAGACTTACAGTCGTGGAGATTTCTCTGATCGGGACGATCGGAACTAAGAGGGTCGCAATGTTACGCCCGACCGTCGGTCCACTGAGATTTGGGCCGAACCGGCAACGCCGAGCGCCGACCGCGACCCCGGAAACCCATCTAGACTAAACGAGAACCGGGAACAATCACCTCCGTTCTCAAAAGTACGAGAGTGTATTCGGGTGTACCCCTGCGAGCCACGCAAGATGGGATGGAATAGATAGTGCAGTGTAGTGAACAGTGCGAATGGTTAGTAGAGAGTAATTGTGTTTTAATCGTGTTGTAATAGTTAAAATCCTATACATAGACAAAACCAACGAGCTAATCTGGAGACCTCTTCTTGTTTTACAGTTTTGGCCCCCTCTTTAGCAGTAACGAAGTTATATCCAGCTCCTAGCTAGACCGCTAGGGTTCCTAGCCTTTAGCTGACCTTGCGCCAAGGGTCAAAAGTAAAAACGAGTTTAAATTTGAAATTATGGCACGGATTCTGTATTGTTTTTAGGTAAATTTGAGATGATCCAAAGAATGACTTATCAAATTTTAATTTGATCAGTCATTCTTAACTGACTTAACTGACATCTTTAGCTGACCGTCAAGGTTGTGGTGAGGTAGCCCTTGATAATTATTTTGCCTTAAATTGACACTGCTTAGTTCAATTGTTACCTATTTCTGGATTCATTAATCATCAAAATGTTTTGTAATTTTTTGTAGTTTATGTTCCATGTAGACGCAGAGAGCTTGACTCTTTTGCTTGAACTTGATTTAGTGCAAGATTTTCAGATCCTGGATATAGACATATGAATAAAAATTCACGTATATAAATGTTTTAATATCTTATTCCAGATTCCAGCATAGCAATCATATTATGCCTTTTAATAATCCACTTTTTTCTTGATTTTATAGGAGCATAATCTAATGGTAATGCCACACTTCTATTTTCATGCTCCTTTATCTGACTTTGAAGTAGTTTTAATATATAAAAAGATTTCGAATTTTTCAAGTAGTTAGTGGTGCTTGGTGGTAGATAAATGATTGCTCTCCTTACCACTTATTTTGGCTCAAAAAGTATTTTTTTGCTTCAGTATCAAGAACGATGATTGTAGAATGCCTCCAGCTATATTTAATGTATTTAAAATAATAGAAAAAAATGTAATTAAATATTAAGTGAAGAATTGACCAGCTCAAAGTCAAATTCTCATAATATATTAAATAATTGTTACTCGAGGTTCGCTCCTGAGAGCATCATCAGACGCATCACGTTTTCTTTAAAATCTACAACACACTGAACATCCACCTACATATCCATACTAAAATCGTTAAAATATTCAATTAAATATTAAGATGTCATTAATTTATATGCAAATTAAATGGGTGAGGTTATGTTGACGAACCCTCAGGTTCCACTTATAACATAAAGTGAACGAAATCTATATATGGTCCGGCTTTAAACTGCTATGATGCTTGATGACTTGTGCTGACGACAAAATTACGTATGGGAACCATAAACATGGCGGACTTACTGTCGAAATAGAGGCCTATTTTTTAGAGAAATATCGGCAATTATTTGCTCTGGCCAAATCTTCTAGGTCATTGGGCGAAACCAAGCGTCCTCTGTTTGTACTAGTTCAAGAACACAGACCTGCGTCAGTCGAAGCGTTAGGGCTAGTTTCTAGTCACTCACAGTTAAACATTCACAGCCCTTTCATTCATCACCACCATTCATTGGCAATCACCAGTGCGATAAACAGATCCTCGTTCCGTCTGGAGCTTCAAACCATAATTCTCAAAAAATCTGTTGGTTTCGTAACATCTAGTGTACCTACAAAATTGACATATCATACACTTAGAAAATGTGACTGCAACCAGCATAACTGTATGTTACAATAAACCTCTACAGGATGAGTCAGGATTAAACGGTCATACGTAAACCACGCTTAGAAAAATAGATTTTAAGCAGTTTAAGTTGTACTCGTAAATGCTTTGTTAGCAAGATGCAGTGTGATAAAGTTTCAGAATTTTTACAGGTTTTACTTCATAGCTGCTGTACATGCACTACTCTTTAGAATCTCTACAAGCACAATTTACAGATTGTAGTGGAAACTACAAAAGATACTTTTTCAGGGGTCAGGCCCTTTTTTACATTCCCAAACCGTTTTGTGTGAAACAGGGACAACAAATTGTAAGACAAAAATACAGTTACAAATAATTTGCATTTACAAACAATATTTTAAAACCAAGGGATAGACATGATAAAATACAAGGAATAAGAACAACCAACAATGAAAAAAAAATACAGCTATGAAATAAAACATGGAAACAAATCTGAAATTTTATCACCCTACATCTTAGCATTTTCGGATAAAACTTAATTACAACTTTCTGCTTAAAATCCATTTTCCTATCCGTGATACTTTAAATGGAGTGTTCCAAGGGGGATTTGTTGTAGAAAAGGAAGCAGAAGATGTGGTACAGAAAATCTTGCCCAAAAAGTCGAATAATAATAATAATAAATCATTTAGCGCCAACAATATCATCCTGTGACAAGCAACATCAAAAAACCAGTTTTTAGATATCAATAACTAACCAAAAAATAATTATCAATAAAGTATAAAAACACTTCTGGTGAAGCCTTGACCCTTTCTTTGAAGAGTCCATCTGACCCAATTTCTTTAATGTTATTTGGCATTGAATTAGGAGCTTTTATAGCTTTGTAGTGGGGGCCTTGGTATTGCGAGTGCCTGTCCATTCCGAATTATTAAGGACATATCATTTGCATATCTATTGTTGTTAGTATCAAATTGGTTACTATTTCTTTTTACAAACATTACTAGTGACTGAAAATAAAGTGTAGACGGAGAAGGCATCGTATAATCCTTTTTTGTATCCGGAAAACTCTTATTGCTTGGGTCGAAGAGTCCCAAAAGGTTAGTCCATAGATAATGCTGATTGCACTTTGGCCAAATACAGCATTTTCAGGATACTGAAGGAAACAACATGTCTCAGTCTGCGAATAAGATAGCAAGGGCTCTATGTGCGCCTCAACACTCAAAGTTTGGTCGAGCTGTACACCTTCTGCTGTTGACTTTCCCCTGAGACGCACATAGAGTCAGCTACCCACCGCACCTACAGTACGGTTGAAAACAATTAGGCCGGTTTTACTAGTGTTTAGTGTCAGATTATTATCTGTGCACCATTAGTCCATCGTCTCCACACCTGCGAGGAACGCAAAGAGAGCTCTCCAAGACTATCGGATGCCACGACGACAGATGTGTCATCTGCGTACTGACATGTCATGATTGAACCAAAACCAATTAAGGTCATTGGCATAGAGAAGAAACAGGAGTGGACTCAGTATGGAGCCCTGAGGGACACCCCTTTTTATTGTATCAGGACTGGAGAAATAAAATCTATTTTTTGTACCCTTAATGCGGACCTTCTGTTTTCTTTCATTTAAGTAGGATTGGATAAGGGCCAGCGCTGCAGTTCTTATCCTATAATTAGGTAGTTCATTTAATAATATATCAGGGTCCACCATGTCAAAGACCTTTAAAAAATCGAAATAGAGTCCGGCGACTAATTTTTTTGGTCTAGCATTTGAGTTATGCACTTCTTAGCACTAAATATCGCCATGTCAGTGGATTTACCAGGTCGGAAGCCAAATAATCCTTCAGTATCCGGAAACAGGTTAAATAATTCATAATTCTATTAAAGATGACTCTTTCAAAGACATTCGAAAAAGATGACAGAAGAGATATTGGTCTGTAGCTTTATTTATTTAGAGGATTACCCTTTTTAAAAACAGGTACTAGTATAGCATCTTTGAGAGCTGATGGAAATATATGTGAACTGAGACACTCATTTATCAAACAGCTGTAGGGAGCAGTCACGGCCTGAGCCATAGATTTAAGCACATATATATGTGGGAACTTCATCTAGTCCAGCACATAATTTATTGGGAAGATTCATAATTATTCGAAAAACTTCATTGGGGCCGTTTGGCTCCAAGAAAAGTGTAGGGATATTCAGGTTGGCAATGGATGTTGCATTTGGAGGGATTTGAGGCTTTCCTATAGTGAAGAATTCTGCTAACATACTGGATATTTTGGTAGTATCTGTGACTAGCTCGCCATTTGACTCTCTGAAGTTTAAAGGTTTGAGGTTTTTACTTAGTTTTAGTTACTTACTATTAGATTCAGAATTAATTATGAACCACGAACTTTTGGTTTTATCGCTGGATGATGTAATTTTACTGTCATTTATAGATTTATAGTAGGAGGATAGACTTTTTTCTCCTGCTTATAATGTTGATAGTGAAGTGGCGATTGGGTTTGTTTGGCCCAAACATAGAGATCTTTCATATACGTGAAGTAGTTTTTGATTTCCCTAGTGATACAGCTGTGTCCACCAGTTCTTACCCTGCTTCTTTTCATTGGAAAAGCTTGAATAAAATAGAAGAGAAACGTATTATAAAAAATGCTGAATGGATTTCATTCCACGATTCGGTGAATAGTAAATTATTGAATAACAGAATGTTTTCTTTGGTGAAATGTCTTCCTTTCCGGAACGCAGTAGATGGGCTAGTTCTGTCAGTTTTGACACTAATAATTTGGCCATACTGGTCGGAGATATCCGTGATGTGGATGTGGGATTTAACATTACGTGGATTTATATTTGAAAATAAATTATCCAGCTGCGACCTGGAACTAGCAGTCGTATTTTGTACCACTGAACATGCGAAAAATATACGAAAAGTACCCAACAAGTGATTTAAATCAGCGACATTTCTATCTGAATTGTCCATAAAGTTAACGTTAAAATCGCCAGCTATAATGATAAATTTAGATGTTGTAAACATTTCATGTGTTAGGTAGGATAGGTCCTTCAGGAAAACGTCAAAGTTTCCACCAGGAGATCTGAAGCAACATATCAGTGTGTACAAAGAATCATGCAGGTAAAATTTTAATAAAGTAAATTCAAAGCCTTTTTCAATGTTCATCCTGCGAGCTTTCTTACAGCATTCCTTCAACTGTAGGTGATTGCCGCCCACGATGGCAGTGCCGCCCCCTCTTTGAGCTTCTCTGCAGGACTGTGCGATTGGAATGAATCCCTCTATACGGCTATCACATCACAGACTTGATCTTATTTCTGTGAGAGTTTAATTCTGGCTGTTTTTCTGTCTTCCATCTAAAGCATTTCTGCCAAGGGTGAAGTTGAATCTCTGAAAATTCACCCCTTTCGGCCACCGTCCTACATCTTATCTTTTAGTTCAGGTTTAACTCCTACCATAAAGTAACATTTATTAGTTTTTGCTTGCTTGGGTTGGCATGATTTGACATAGACATCAGTACTCTCAGTGCGATTCATTACATACTCCTTTATGATTTCTTCATTAATAGTCTCTTTAATTTTCGATAGAAAAACCCAAATAATTTTTTCTTCATTTTTAGACACTCGGTCCCGAAAGCGGTATCATTATCAGTTGATGTACCCATTTTAGGTTTAGGTTTGTGTTTTTGATTGGCTGGTGTGTAATTAGTATCGGTTGAGTGCGGCGGGGGCATTTGTAGTTTAAGTTTATGTGCTCTTCTCTTAGGGTAAGAGAAACAATTATCGGTGGCTTCATTGTCTTTTAGAGTGTACTCATCAGTTGCACTACTCGGCCTATTAAGAGTAGTTGCACGTAAATTTATCGTATAAGCATTTGATGTAGTTGTATCTCCGCCACTGTTTGATGGTTTCGGAGACGGAATCCCAGCCACAGACACGTCAGCGTATGTATCGTGGCGATTGTTGTTGTTTATCTTTTGGATTTTTTGTTCCGTACCCATTTGTTTATTGACCGGGTCTCTTGCACTGTAAGCTTTTAGTTGACTTTCATATGCGGTCCGTCGTTCTATCCAAAATGCAGAATTTTCGCGAAATAGTGTGTTCTTTTCCTCTAACTCCTTTACTAATTTGTGAAGTAGGGTAACCTCGGAACTCCAACCCGACGCGCCATCGTACGTGTTTACAAATTGCACTTTTTTTTTCACAGCTGTTTTGTTGCAATGATCACACAGTATTTCACCATGATTTTTTCGATCGAACCGCCGCACATCGGGGTATTTCGGCTACAAAAGCGGACAAAAATCGAATAATTTAAACTTGTTCATCTATCACGAAAATTTTACTAAAGAATATAAATATATATAAAGTACAAAAAGTCGATTTAAATTGATACGATATCAAATAAAACAAGAAAAATTAGGAAACCCTAGGCATGGCCATCAGCTATCCAGCTCGTATTATAGGCATTCAAGTTTACCTCAAACTTTAAGATATTACGAACTAGGTGACATTAAGTAATTCAGTAGTATTTGTATAGGATGTTATTGCTACGTTAGTGTTGTGTACATTTGTCGACTTTGATCTTTTTTTGCTGAAGTTTAGCCAGCTATAATACATCTCGTTCTGTGAGGCTTTCTGCATTTAAAAATTTAAAAAAATTAATTTCCTTTCTGGTCTTCTAGTACACTATCCTGGAATATCAAAGTATGATTTTAATTTAAATTAAAGTTTGAAGTATTCATTTCAATGTCCCATTTAAAAAAGTTGCGGATATTTGGGGTTTTCCGACGGCAAGCAACTTAAAGTCGCGTCTACAATATCCAGATTTAGAGCGTAACTTTATTAAACGCGGACTAAATGATTACTTTGTGCTTTTTTAAACATTCATTTAGTCCTAAATACTTTGTTTTCTCTCAGGGTGTGTGTCTTATAAATAATCATGAACTCAAATTGGATCATACAATGTGTTTATTATAAAAACTCATCTAATTGGCTGCAAAATGTGAAAATGTCATGTTATAAAATAGGATAGAGCAACAAAAGTCTATTTACTTTGAATATGTCATCCTTTTCTGTCAAAATATCATAGCCTGCTAAGATGAAGTTTTATAATGAGCACCTTGTATAGAGTTAACAATATTTGGTAACCAAATAAAGTAAGTCCCATGTCACATTTGCACCAAGCAAATTTAGGTAAACCTAAAGTTAAAGACTCTAAAACCATAGTGTTTCGGAAGCTTCCTCAACAAGTTCTTTATATTAAAACTTATTGATATATCTCTATTAAATCCGAACTCAATGCTAGCAGTCTTCACGTATGCAGTCTCCACTTATCACCGTTGGTTCTATTAATAGCCCAAATTTTATTCCAACGCATATAATAATGCCACGTTAAGTTGTTTTAAGGGCAATTTTTAAGGTTGCTAAGGGAAGTTTTCTTGGCCAACGCTCGTAACTCGGATTCTGATTGGTCGGAGTAGTGGATGTGTTTTGTTTATGTATCGAGGAGTCAAGGCCATTCATACAAGAGGGAAACACTAAATGTGTGACGTTCGCATTCTTCATGCTTCTTTTTTCTTTCACAGTTTCTGCTCTAAAACTCGCACCAAAAGTGGTGCTGATAAAATTGATTTGGTTTCACGAAATAGGTTCGCGTGCCCCTTTTTGGCTGATGAATTAATTCAAATAAGTTCATTCCCTGTGTTCACTGTGCTAGTAAAAGATGTGAAGGCAGTGACTGATTGGAAGAACAACTCTGATTCCTAAGAATTATAGAAATCTCCCAGCTTTGTTAGGCTCTGGTGTGCTGTGCCCTCAACCCTGATAGTCAAGACAAACAAGACCGAAACCCACCTGTAGGTAGGATCTGCACAGTTTATACATTTTACACTTGAAAGACTGCTACGATTGTTCAGGGACAGTTTTCTATTGTTCAGGGACAATTAGTTTCCAGCATTTGAATTTTACATTACATAATACGTATTTTTGCTATTTGCCGCAGACTATTACTTAAGGTATTTAAGATATATTTTATTATTTTTAGATTAGCGATTTAATTAACCATTTTAGTAGGTAGGCACAACTGGTGTGTTTTTTAATTTTTCACTGATTTTAGTTTAAGAATTTTAAGCCTTAGTGTTTGTACTATTACTCTATAACTAATTTGTTAATATCCATTTCTTATTGTTTTGAATACACTTGAGATTTATAGTTTGTTGTTAGTATTTATTTGCAACCTCCATGAATGCAGATAAAATTAAAAAATTGTCAACCTTTAGAAAGGTTCACTAACCCATAAAGCGAGCAAGTAAAACATTTGAAAGCTCAACCCTTAGTTTGGGATCGGTTTGTGTGGTTAACAATTTGATTTTGAAACACATAGCTATTAGCATGAGTAACCATGGTAATAATGGAAGCCTTAACTGGGTGTACTTAAAAAATGCTTGGTGCAAACGGCCCTTAATCTAGAAGGCCTGGAAAAATAATGAAAAACTAAATTTAAAATAAGCAAGAGCGCATGCTAACGGTACAGGCATGCTTGAAAAACAAACGAATAAACGCAACAGCAAGATGTGTGTGTTTTAAGGAGAAAAAGTAAGTATGCTGGTAGTAACTATAAGGGTTCGGTTGGTCTGTATATTATTATACAGTTCAGTTTTTCTTCTAGCAAGTTTAATTAAAAGAGAAAGAAAAATCGTTAAATTTGTAAGATTTTTCGTAAATCGGCAGAAAATATTATCTAAAGAAACAAAACAACATCGCAATTTTAATAAAGTTTATGTAGAGGTCACATTTTTATTGGAACACCCTGTAGGTATATCTTTTCATTTTGTAATATTTTTTTTCATTCTATATAATATTTGACCTTTCAGCTAGCCATTTTTGAATTATTTCAATTTAAAAATCTTCATTTTGCAATAACAAAACGCTCGTTAACGGAAATGAGGTCGTCGTAGTTTATTATAGTAAATATAATAATATCTAGATTTTTAAAAGCAAATAACTCGAAAACTGATGTACCAAAAAATGTCAACTTTTCATATATATTTAGAATCAGAAAAAAATTATCTTTCTTTTGGAAAACAAGTAATTGGACACAGGGTGTTCCATTAACAATTAGCAACTTTGTATATTTCCGTAATGTTGCAGAGTTTTTTGTTTTTTTTTTGAATATTTTCTGACTAAGAATGTATTTGAATCTGAATTTTTGTATTTTTTCTAGTTCTAATAGTAAACTTACCTGAAGCTGTCCAAATATGGTGTCCAACTCTGTACTTAACTAGTTTCCATAATCATTAATTAAAATAAAATATTATGATGTAGGCGAAATCGGAGGAATTGGGACAAGGCACCATAATATACCTCTTCGTTAACGTTTCATCTAATTAAGTATTAAACTTCAGGACTCACCAGAGATGGCGGTTCATCAAAAGTTTAATGCTTAATTAGACGAAACGTTGACGAAGAGGTAGTTGTTTGTTTTGCTGCCTTGTTTTAATTCCGCCAATTTCCCCTATATCGTGATTTGATTCTGGCACACAATTTTCATTCAATTATAAAATATTTTGAGATTTAGAATAGTTTCTCTCTCTCTTTTAAAACTTTTAAAATTCTTAAACAAAAAAGATATAAGCGGGAAAATAATGTATAACAGGACACCCTGTACCATGTAAAACAAATATTACACATTGTTAGGACTGAAAATATCTATTATAAGTTTATGTTACATCAGAAAAATTAATAATAATGTTTAAAATAAAAACTAAACTATGTTAATTATAATTTTGTCCCCTTTCTTACTGTAAATACCCCTATGTGCGCCGGCTTGCTACCGGTCAGTGCCATCTTTTTGATCTTGATGAGAAGATCTATCAGAAACAGTATGAAGCATTCTTTCAATGGTGTTCTGACCGGATTGTCGAAAATGTCAATGAAAGTGCCTTGCTGGTATATTTTCAAGAACAGTCCAAGATATATAGTCCTGCAAAACTTTGGGCGCATTACTTGATGTTGAAGTGCATGCTGAACGTAAAAAATAACATTGACATGTTGTACAGAGAAGTTGGTGACCACCTACACTCTTTACACTAATTTTTTGTTTGTTTCATCGTTCCAATTGTTCTCATGTTACTAATAATTTTCATAAGTTTTGATAAATAAAAATTCGTTTATACATTATAACGCTTTACCAACACTTTACTCCGTAGGCAGTAAAAAATTTACTTTACCCTCTGGGGACTAAATGATTCATTTTATTCCTTCCAGACAGGGAGTAAAGTAGCAGGAAGTACAAAAAATATCTTATAAATCTACCTTAGAAATGTGTATACATTATATAATACCTTATAAAACTACGTGATATAAGTGGTACCAATACATACGTGATGTTACTTACTGCCACTAAAAATAAACGTTGTTAGGTCCAAAAATCTTTCATAATATGATTTCAAGTAGTTTAAAAAAATGCTGTATACACCAAGAGAGTAAAACTATTATTTTGCCTTTTTGTTTTATAATATCCTATTACCGGACAACATCCACTCTGATAATATCGCTAACTACTTTTTCTTGTTTACCACCGATATTAGGTATTATCTACTGCGAATATTAAACACATTTTACTTGTGACAGTAAAAACAAATACACATAAAAAGTAAATTCTGTAAACTAAACGACACTTACTGGTGAGTTTATTGCTGACCTCTATTCGTAATTGAATTACATACATCTTTTTAGCAATTTGTAGCGTTACATAATTTCTCTGTTTTTTAACTAAATTTTATTTCTCTAGAAAATATCTAGATTTTTTTTTCTGTTCTCAAAAGGATACTAATTTTTAATTTAAAACGCTTTATGCGAAAAATTGTAGGCACTTGCATTAAAAAAAGTTACAAAAATCTACCTCTCAATCCAAGCCCTCACTTCGTGTGATGTTACAATAAACAGCCCAACAAAAGTAGTTTATACTGCATAGGGAAAGTTTCGAGGCAAACTACTTAGGAACACAAAACTGCTTAAAACCCTAAGGTGTTTCCACGGTTTAATTAGTCTTAAGTTGCCATTTTCGTTTTAGTAAATCCTTAATGCAAACAGCAGCTTAGATCCGACGACCTTAGAATGGATTTCCTGCGACGGGAAAGGTAAACTTATATTAAAAACTAATCCCTTAAAATGGGAAAATGGAAATTTTAATTTTTGATGAAAGGATAAAGGTGTGGGTTGAACTTTAGAGGGGGTTTAGGAACTTGAATTAACTTTACTGATTTATTACGATGAGCCGAAATACTCAGTGAAAATGCTTTTGTTGATCCGCCCTGAGACCCATTAGCTCTCAGATGGAAACAGAAGTCATCAGCGCTTCTTAAATGTCGATTTGGTGCAGACTTTTGTCAATATTGCTGATGCAAACGTCACTAATGAAATAAAACTCGTGTGGTTGCCCTTAACTGAAATAAGTATTTTCCCACACTTTTCAGCAAATCTTACGTTTTGCTATTCGGTGGAATTTGCATTTTTTACAGAAAAAGATGTCGCAATCAAGGCAAATGGACTTTTGTTCTTTCATTCATTTCTTTTAACCTTTATAACACAGCAAAGTAGATAACTTTTTGAAATGAACACCCTTCTATGTACTAGTACATATAGAGAACGGGAAATGTATGGAATGAATTCATTTAAAATTCCGAAGATATTTTTGTGGAAAAATGTTCGAACAGGTCGATAGTAATTTTAAGGACGCGTCTTGTGAAATATTTTAATTTCGTTTTTCTAATAATTTCTAAATAAAAAAATATAATAATATTTTACAATATAAAAAATATTATAAAATATAAAAAGAATAAAAATCCTAAAATCTAATATAATATTCTTGTACATGCTCAAGATACATGCAATCTTTATTGATTAACTAAATAATTAACATTATTCACAAGTGAATAATGAGTTGTCACGGTAACTGCTCTAAACATGAAATCGGTAATTACCAGTGGTTTATTCAAACAATGATCCTTTTATTAGCATGTATTGAGACAGATGTGGGTTACAGTGCCCCTTTTTCACTAAAAAATTTACTTTTCACTGAAAGATACTTAAAAAAGGCCATAAAATGAAGTACTTTACCGTCCACTCTTGTATCATTGAAATGAACATGCACGAGCGACTGTAATAGACCGTCATCTATCTGACGCATCAAACGTCGGGCCGTCGATTAACGAAACCAGTCGTGGTTCTAAAATTGTGAATTATCTTTGCCGCACCTATATCCTACCATATTTGAGAAAACCAGGATTCTTAGTCGTGGATAAAGTGAGATTGTAATAGTAGATATATGTTGTATACGTAGATTGTATACGTAGATAAAGGCGAGTTGAATACTAAACTCGCATTTAATAAGCGTTACTCTCTCGGGCAACTTGTGCCACTCGGTTCGCTCGCGAGCTCAAACGTTACCCTTGAGAATAAAGGCTCTCATTAAATGCTTGTTATATAATATACTATTTCTCTCTTGGAAGCCACAGTTTAACGGTAAATGAAAAAACTTACAAAAAATACATTTAAGAGGTTTTTCAAAGCTATTTTTAAGTACATGGATATCGCATTTAACCGAGTTATGAATTCACGGGTATTTGCTTTTGATGCCTGTATTGTAGCATACCAATTTTTATCAAATCCGGATTGATAGTTTTTGAGAAATACTTTTTTTATAAAATTTACGTTTTCACTTTTTTTGATAGATACATATTTAGAAAGATATTTTATTAACTGTGAATAGTTTCATGTCAGCTTCTCAGCACTTACACCCCCAACTTTTTCCCAATTTAACTGACAGTGTATCATCTTATCGGAAATCCCAATGCATTGTAATAGTGACCAGCCGATATAAAAATGAATTTTTTCTACGACTTACAAAACTTACAAAATAGTTATTTTTCCTATCAAGTGCGCAAAATAGCACTTTCGCGCACGCGACTACAGTTGCCCGAACGACGCGGGCAGCAGTCAAGTGCGCAAAATTTTTTCTACAACCGTATAAAAGTCCACCTTCCAATAATAGGAAACATATTTAACGATTTTATAAATGATTATGCTTCACAGTTCTTTTCTGGTGCCCCTGCATTGAAGGCGTGCGCGAAAGACTTTTTTTAACGTGTCCTATGGCAACCAGTAACTTTTTTTACGCTGCTATGGGCGACGTGCGAGAAAGATAACCGTGAATATATGTGTCAGTTTGCATACTGTCAGTAATGCGCGAACCGTGTCATATTTTGACCGTTGTAGAAAAATACATTTTTTTCAAACGGACTAAAAGTACGTTATTTGTTTTCTCGATACGCAAACCTAAAGTGGGCTTTCTAATCCTGAGACCAAAAAAGTAGCAAAAAAGTCCTAGGCAGTAAAAGTAAAATCAAAAGTCACCGCTACTCAGGGTGGCGCATATATAAACGATTTTTATTCACTAAAATTATTTGAACACTATATGACACCAGCTAGACCGACCTTAGTGTATTGCCATCTTTACATTCTTAGTGAAAAAACAAAGGATAGGAATACTCTCAGAGTGCTCGAGAGCACCACCCGAAACCGTCATTAGTCGAAATCGCATAGGCTCTCGAATTCTGTTAAATGTCATTGGTTGTTAAATGTCTTGCGCGTCATCATATTTATCTGTCAATGTGATTTTTATTAATTTAGTATTGAAAAAAATGCTACAAATTTTTAATTTACCATAATTTACCTAAAACACCTAATCCATTAGTTATGATTTAATACCATTAAAACCAATGAACATTGAAAACCACCGTTCTAACACATTCTATTTATTTTACAAATAATACACAGGGTAAGTACCTAGACCCGCTTAAAGAGGATGAGAGAAAATTGCAAAGCTGAATCACTCTGAAATAGAATTATTTCTTGCATGCTTCGCTTCTGCCGTCAATCTCTGGACTCAGCACGAAAAGACCCAATTTTACTCCTAGTGACATAATCTACTATTACAGGCCTGTCAAAGCAATTTTTAAGTAGATGGATATCGTATTCAACTGTGTTATGAATTAACGCGGTTTTGCTTTGATAGACTTACCGTAATATATGTTCCATCTCTAAATTTTGCAATCCATGATGCAGAAAATGTTTATCTGTGATTTAATGGTCACGTGCCATATTGCGTTATGTTCCAGGGTCCCCAAATAATTAAAATAGTTATAATAAAACTTTTACTTAAAAAAAATTAAAACAAAGATTTTGAGAAATTGAACCACAAAATAGTTCGGCTGATTTTCGAACGTTTTTAAATTACATATGGGATTTGATTTGTTTGACGTTGCCCCGAATTCCAAATTCGTTTTGGGTGGTGCCGCAATCTGACGTGAATATATTGCAGATATCGACGTTTCCGATTTGGGCAAACCAGAAATGGGCGGACTGCAGAGACAATCCATTTATTATGCCTTTTGTGTCGATCGCTGGCGCGATTAGGACTCGCCATTTAACGGCTCCTGTTTCTACTTTTTAGGAATTTGTTTATCAAAGGACGTTTTTTAAAAATCGTTTTCGATCGTGCCGATCTCAGGGAGACAAAGCCACGGTAAACTTTCAGCCCCCTCGCTAGTAAAACAATAGAAAGTTGAAACAGTTGCTTGCTTAACTATCGAATTACCCCCAACGTACGTATTATACGTGCTTTGATAGAAGATAAACGTTTTGTCAAAGCATTGTTCCAGAGAGAAACTTACTGCAAAGGTAAGCAGGGCTGGATAAACACAGTTGAATGATAAGATTTACGTACACATGGAAACTCCACGGAGTTGTGGATGACTTTAACAATAGCCGAAAATGGATTCCAACACGTCATTGCCACAGTGGCAATATTTTATATTACTCAGCAAGTGTAGCGTTTCAATCAGAAATGGGCGGTCATCCCGGAACGATGACAAATAACTAGTGGAACGTGGAACTAATGACGTTTTTCACGATTCATGAGATATAGGTATTGTGTGAAAAATTGGGGGAATGGGCTATATAATGAACTACGTTATTAAAAGGGATAGTGCACTACATTGCAAACACGCTTTTTTAAACATGTGTATGATTTACCTCTAAATCTCTCGGTTAGATGACAGTGGTCCCATTTTTTTTTTTTCAAGCGTTTTCAATTTTCTAAAAGTACGTATTATGTTTTCTCTGTTCGCCATAAACACTTGAAGTGCGCTTTCTAATGCTGAGAATATAAAAGTAGCCAAAAAGTCTTAGGAGTAAAGAAATTTTTTGGTGTGTGGCGTAGTTATAAATAAGTGTAATTTACAAAAACCTTTGAGCACTATCTAATAGCCACAGCAGTGAAATATTAAGATTGATCAGAGCTCTTGGTGCGCAAGTGCTTCCGTTCCATATTTTAGTTCTAGACGCCAATTCTTAGTTGATTTTGCGGATTTCGGCTAGTAAACTACTCACGTTCAGTACTTTTATTAGTTCAAATTAATAATATAAACAATAAAGATAATAATGAGTAACAAGAATAAAATTAGACATCAAAATTGGAGTACTAAACACGATCGATGGCTGCCGAAATCGCCTATAGGATTATGTCGTCATGCGACATCTGCCATTAAATCAATCGCGACTGCGTTATAGTTTCGCTATAGGTCTCGTGCAGCACGTGACCTGTCAACCCAGTAAACACACTTGATCCCTGGGTCTATTATGTCTTGTTTTGGTCCTTCACATTTCAGATGGGATATTAAATTATGGGAAGTCCAACAAATGTTCATCGGATATCAGATATGGGACCAATATTAATTTATCCTATAAAGGACGCCCCTGATATGTAATAATTTTAAGAAATCAAGGACCAAAATGGGAATATCTTGAGGACGTCCTTATCATATCACAAAATTGACAAAATACGCCAATTTTTTTTATCATCAATCTTTGTGGGGTGGATGACGTTTTCATTTTCTTTAGGATGTTTTTGGATTTAACTCGGACGATGACATTTAACGAATTGGCAATAGGATAAATGGCAAAAATTTGCTTTCATATTTACCCAGGAGCAAAAGTGAATTGATCACACATTTTCGGTATGAACTAACCTAAAAATGAGAGGGTACGTGCCCATACATTTTCAGACTTATATAAGACAAAGAAAAAAAAACATTTCTAATTTCTGTGCAGAAAATATGCCGACACGTTTACATAACCACACATTTTCGGTATGCCTAAGAATGAGAATGCACGTGCCCGTACATTTTCAGACTTATATTAGACAACGAAAAATAAACACTTCTAATTTCTGTACAGAAAATGTGCGGGCACGTTTACGTGCCCACATATTTTGGGTATACTTAAGATTGAAAGGGTACGTGCCCGTACATTTTCAGATTTACATTTGACAACGAATAATAACCATTTCTAATTTCTGTACAGAAAATGTGCGGGCACGTTCTCGTGCCCACACGTTTTCGGTATGCCTAAAAATGAGAAGGCACGTGCCCATACATTTTCAGACTTATATTAGACAACGAAAACTAAACCGTTCTAATTTCGGTACAGAAAATGTTTTCGCACATTTTCGGTATGTCTAAAGATGAGTGGGCACGTGTCCGTACATTTTCAGATATATATTAGACAACGAAAAATAATCACTTCTAATTTCTGTACAGAAAATGTGCGGGCACGTTTACGTGCCCACATATTTTGGGTATACTTAAGATTGAAAGGGTACGTGCCCGTACATTTTCAGATTTACATTTGACAACGAATAATAAACATTTCTAATTTCTGTACAGAAAATGTGCGGGCACGTTCTCGTACCCACACGTTTTCGGTATGCCTAAAAATGAGAAGGCACGTGCCCATACATTTTCAGACTTATATTAGACAACGAAAACTAAACCGTTCTAATTTCGGTACAGAAAATGTTTTCGCACATTTTCGGTATGTCTAAAGATGAGTGGGCACGTGTCCGTACATTTTCAGATATATATTAGACAACGAAAAATAATCACTTCTAATTTCTGTACAGAAAATGTTCGGGCACGTTTACGTGCCCACACATTTTGGGTATACTTAAGAATGAGAAGGCACGTGCCCGTACATTTTCAGACTTATATTAGACAACGAAAACTAAATCTTTCTAATTTCTGTTCATAAAATCTTTTCGCACATTTTCGGTATGCCTAAAGATGAGTGGGCACGTGTCCTTACATTTTCAGACATATATTAGAGAACGAAAAATAAACACTTCTAACTTCTGTACAGAAAATGTCCGGGCACGTTTACGTGCCCACACATTTTGGGTATACCTAAGAATGAGAGGGCACGTGCCCGTACATTTTCAGACTTATATTAGAAAACGAAAACTAAACCTTTCTAATTTCTGTACAGAAAATCTTTTCGCCCATTTTCGGTATGTCTAAAGATGAGTGGGCACGTGTCCTTACATTTTCAGAATTATATTTGACAACGAATAATAAACACTACTAATTTGTGTACAGAAAATGTGCGGGCATGTTCACGTGCCCACACGTTTTCGGTATGCTTAAGAATGAGAAGGCACGTGCCCGTACATTTTCAGATTTATATTAGACAACGAAAACTACACCTTTCTAATTTATGTACAGAAAATATCTTTCGAAAAATGGCATTTTTGGTATGCCTAAAGATGAGTGGGCACGTGTCCGTACATTTTCAGACATATATTAGACAACAAAAAATAAACACTTGTAATTTCTGTACAGAAAATGTGCGGGCACGTTTACATGCCGGTATACCTAGGAATGAGAGGGCACGTTCCTGTACATTTTCAGACTTATATTAGACAAAGAAAAATAAACACATCTAATTTCTGTAAAGAAAATGTGCGGGCACGTTTTCGGTATGCCTAAGAATGAGAGGGCACGTACCCGTACATTTTCAGACTTATATTAGACAAAGAAAAATAAATATTTATAATTTCTGCACAGAAAATGTGCGGGATCGTTTACGTGCCCACATATTTTCGGTATGCCTAAGAATGAGAGGGCACGTACCCGTACATTTTCAGACTTATATTAGACAAAGAAAAACAAACATTTCTAATTTCTGTACAGAAAATGTGCGGGCACGTTTACGTGCCCACAGATTTTTGGTATACCTAAGAATCAGAGGGCACGTACCCGTACATTTTCAGACTTATATTAGACGAAAAAAAATAAACATTTTTAATTTCTGCACAGAAAATGTGCGGGCTCGTTTACGTGCACACATATTTTCGGTATGCCTAAGAATGAGAGGGCACGTGCCCGTACATTTTCAGACTTATATTAGACAAAGAAAAACAAACATTTCTAATTTCTGTACAGAAGATGTGCGGGCACGTTTACATGCCCACAGATTTTTGGTATACCTAAGAATCAGAGGGCACGTACCCGTACATTTTCAGACTTATATTAGACGAAAAAAAATAAACATTTTTAATTGCTGCACAGAAAATGTGCGGGCTCGTTTACGTGCCCACATATTTTCGGTATGCCTAAGAATGAGAGGGCACGTACCCGTACATTTTCAGACTTATATTAGACATAGAAAAATAAAAATTTCTAATTTCTGTACAGAAAATGTGCGGGCACGTTTACGTGCCCACAGATTTTTGGTATACCTAAGAATCAGAGGGCATGTACCCGTACATTTTCAGACTTATATTAGACGAAGAAAAATAAACATTTTTAATTTCTGCACAGAAAATGTGCGGGCTCGTTTACGTGCCCACATATATTCGGTATGCCTAAGAATGGGAATGCACGTGCCCATACATTTTCAGACTTATATTTGACAAAGAAAAATAAACATTTATAATTTCTGTGCAGAAAATGTGCGAGCACGTTTACGTGCCCACACATTTTCGGTATATCTAAGAATGAGAGTTCCCATACATTTTCAGACTTATATAACACAAAGGAAAATAAACATTTCTAATTTCTGTACAGAAAATGTGCAGGCACGTTTACGTGCCAACATATTTTCGGTATACCTAAGAATCAGAGGGCATGTACCCGTACATTTTCAGACTTATATTAGACGAAGAAAAATAAACATTTTTAATTTCTGCACAGAAAATGTGCGGGCTCGTTTACGTGCCCACATATATTCGGTATGCCTAAGAATGGGAATGCACGTGCCCATACATTTTCAGACTTATATTTGACAAAGAAAAATAAACATTTATAATTTCTGTGCAGAAAATGTGCGAGCACGTTTACGTGCCCACACATTTTCGGTATATCTAAGAATGAGAGTTCCCATACATTTTCAGACTTATATAACACAAAGGAAAATAAACATTTCTAATTTCTGTACAGAAAATGTGCAGGCACGTTTACGTGCCAACATATTTTCGGTATGCCTAAGAATGAGAGGGCACGTACCCGTACATTTTCAGACTTATAGTAGACAAAGAAAAATAAACATTTCTAGTTTCTGTACAGAAAATGTGCGGGCACGTTTACGTGCCCACATATTTTCGGTATGCCTCAGAAGGGGAATGCACGTGCCCATACATTTTCAGACTTATATTACGCAAAGGAAAATAAACATTTCTAATTTCTGTAGAGAAAATGTGCAGGCACGTTTTCGTGCCCACATATTTTCGGTATGCCTAAGAATTATAGGGCACGTGCCCGTACATTTTCAGACCTAAATTAGGCAACGAAAAATAGCACTTCTGAATTATGTACAGCAAATGTGCGGGCACGTTTACGTTTTGATGACAAATAATTAAATATCTTTTTCCAGATTCCAGCAAAGTGTTCATATTTTACCTTTCAACAACCTACTATTTTCTAGAATATACATATAGCAGTAGAATCTACTGGGAATGCCAAACTTCTGTTTCCATTCTCCTTTATCTCAATTTGTAGAAGTTTTGAGATATAATAAAGTTTAAAATATTGTGAACAGTTAGTGGAATATAATTAGTCCACAAAATATTTCTCTCCTTACTACTTATTTTGGCACAAAAGTAATAGCTTTTTGCTTCAGTATCAAGAATGATGCTTCTGAAATGCCTCTAGCAAAATTTAGTCTTCTCAAAAAAAACCTTGGCTTGCCATGAATTAAAGTAACACCCAGTATTAAGAGAAATACATATCATAATACTTTGCGTACTTTCGTACAAATATTTTAGACTGGGAGCCAGCGACGTTTAGTGTTAGTCATTTTAGAAAAGCTGAAAATGTTCTCATCCGCTTATTTTGGTATCACTAATAAGGGAATGGATCTCCAGCTGGCTCACTTTCGGGGGATGTAGCTGCGGCAGCCTGTTCGACACGTAAAAAAATAATAAAAAAAAAACTTATTTTAGAAAAGCTGAAACTTTGTCGACATGTTTATTATGTTGCACACAAATAGAAAAACGTATCCAGCTGACTTGAGAGTGGGGGATTATGCCTCAGCTGGTCACGTGAACATGTCAAAAATATGCATTTGGTGAAATTTAATTCGAACTTGTTACGTTCTTAGGGGATTGCAAGCATGCCCTTCCGATAAAAAAAAAAAGCAAAAAAAAATTTTCGATTTTTTTTTTGAAAATGTTCAAAGGGGGGAAGGTGTTACGACTTATTTCACATATCTCAACTTTGACGGCCTGTAACTTAAGAACTCCTGGACCGATTAGCGTGAATCCTACTGTTTTGTCCTTTTCTTGATGCCATCTTCACCTGCCACCATCGGAAGTTCCGTAGGTGCTATATTTTCGGGGATAGACCCTTCGGAGATTGATTTTTAGGCACATTTAGAATCGCGTTTTGGACTATTTTTAAAAACCTCTTTATAGGGTAAATTTATTCGAATTGAGTTTGTTACTGCAAACGAGCCATTCCGATCAAAAACAGCAAAAAAAAACCTTTTTAGAAAATGTTTCTTGTTCGAAAATGTCCCAAGGGGGGTAATACGACTTTTTTCACATTTCTCAACTTTGACCCCCTGTCACTTGAAAACGCCTGGACCGATCGGAGTGAATTCAACTGTTTTGTTCTCTTCTTGATGTCGTCTTTTACCTCCCACCATCGAAAGTTCCGTAGATGCAATATGTAAAAAAAAATCCGATTTTTCTTTGAAAATGTCCAAGGGGGGGGGGGTGTTACGACTTTTTTCACATTTCTCAACTTTGACCCCCTAGAACTTACGAACGCCTAGACCGATAGGAGTGAATCCAAGTATCTAGCTGATACAATCAAAAATACAGCGCAAGTTGACCACGCGAACAGCGTTTTCTCTTTGATGGTAGCAACTAGACACTTTTCCCCCACTAATGTAAAGCTAGATATTTTTTGATTTCATTTGTTAAGTTAATCAAGTTTATCAAATTTCAACTTTTCTGTTATCAGTTCACTAAATGCATATTTTTCACTTGTTAACATGACCAGCTGGGGCATAATCCACCACTCTCAAGTCAGCTGGATACGTTTTTCTATTTGTTTACAGCATAATAAACAAGTCAACAAAGTTTCAGCTTTTCAAAAATAAGTTTTTTTCTATTATTTTTTTACGTGTCGAAGAAGGTGCCGCAGCTACACCCCCCGGAAGTGCGCCAGCTGGAGATCCATTCCCTCATTTTTGATACCAAATTAAGCGGAAGAAAACATTTTCAGTTTTTCTAAAATGACTAACACTAAACGGTCGCTGGCTCCCAGTCTATTTGTCTTGTATAAATTGTGGTCTTTTGTCTGGTTTTTCGTTTTGTCAAGTAACGTTGTTCAGGTTTGATTGAGATGTGACTATACCACAATAGTAACTTTTACTCAATTTGTTAATTTTTTAGCCCTGGAGAAGATCTAATAAAGGATCGAAACGTTGGAATTTTCAAAAGTGTGACGTGTCATTCACTTTTTACTACACTTGCAATATATATCTTATAGAAACGCATATGTGTAAATAATGTTTTGAGACCATACAACTTCGGTATTCCACATGTTCCTCTAAAATGATAAATGAAAAAATAAAAGATCAGGATACCAATTTTGATAAACCACCTTGAGGAAATTATTTGAAAAAAATAGTATGTTAATCGGAGTAAAAGGTCTTTTTGTGCTTCGCCCAGTTGCCCATTTTCCTACTACTAACTTGTAAATAGTACTTTATTGACCTCATTACTAACCTCAAAAATCGATTTTTTTTCCCTTTTTCCACCGAAGCATTTTATTTACCTGCATTATTGACCTAGGTCTATAATGAAAAACAAAAGCGAATACCACGACCTAGGTTATTTGTATTTTGTACTCAATTACAGTTAATTGTATAGACAACCTGGAATACAGCGTCAACGTCTAATAGGGTGTTCCAATGGTACGTTTAGTGCGGAATTGATGTAATACTTCACTGGTATTCGGCAAAAAAAGACAGGATTTGACTGTAGGAATACATTGTTTCTGCACTATTTTTCCCAATAGAATTCGCTGTAAAAGAAATCAGTCGCTAGGATCGATTTTTCATCTGTGAGGCTTCAAAGTCCTCGGGATTAGCACGAGGAGCATATCTCTCTTTTTTGTTCGCAGAGAAATCTCCGCCCCCTTTCTCTCTCTCATCGGGCTAAGTCCGATAACTCCGAGGCCTTGCAGCGCAACTCCATTTTTCAGGAAACCGATTAAGGAAAAGAGTTTGTCATATGGGGGTCATGACTGGCATGTTACATGTCATTGTTATGCGATGTGGAAATCCGATGTCCTAGAATCAATACCTCGTAAGTACATTTTTATGTGAAATTGAGATTTTTGCGTCATCACCTTATTATTATCCTTTTCCCGCCTTTGACAATAGCTCGCAATTGCTAGACCGATAGAAATGCTTCATTTTCTATCGGTGTAACACTTTCAATTCTCGCTTTAAAGCGTTCTTTTCTTTAAATTGATATGTTTTTACTTTTTTCGAAACATTACATGAATTATGACAGTTACATTTGCTTACAAGGCGGATTCTCAATAAGAATTAAAATGCACTATTTCAAATGTAACCCCTTATAACTCTTTCCGTTTCGGATATACCCATATAGTACGCATTGTAAGTGTGACCACCATGTATGTTAGCAGTAGAAAAAATCCTATATTCACCGCGATTTAGACACCTTTTATGGACCTTACGTCACTGCGCTCCTCGGACTCTAATCTTGAAGTGCGGTCAATAAAAGCCTTTGTCTAAACCTTGGTTAATAATATACTATTTTACTCCTAGTGACATAATTTAATATAAATTACCATATCAGAGAAACGTAGTCTTTAAGTTAACCTTTTCAGATCGTTTTATTATTCCATATTTGTTGTGCCTCTAGAGGTTTTTAAATACAATATGATTATGGAATACGAAAGACGCTTAAAAGCAAAATTGAGATAAACCAATATATCTGCGTGATACGTGTCAAATTGAATTATCTCATTCGGAGAAATGCTTCTTGTTGGAGATGTGTGTTTAGGATTAAACGTGGGGCGGTAACGTCAGAACGAATTAGTTTAATTCCTGGCACCAGGTGACGATTATAGCAGGAAGAGGACCCTTTTAAAACGAGCGAATATAGTAATTGTTTTAGCCCTTCTCTTTGCCTGTTATTTGTTACGTTTCCAGAGTGTTTTTATGCCCATTACGAGCACCGATAAATTAGAGGAAAACTGTTGCTATATACACAACAATTCCGGGTATCGTAGTCCTCGATAGTTTAATTACGACCCTCCGGAATTAACTTTTTCGGGGCCGTATTTCATAAACGGCGACGTTACGGCACTGTGCATCATTTAGCGAATCGCCAATTTGGGCCCGGTCCGCCGGACTTTTGATTATATTCCTTCCAGTGATTTACAGGGAAAGTTTTGCCGGTCCTGGAATTAATTCGTTAATTTATGGACGAGTTTGGCCGTTTTTTAAAACGACCGCCGAATTAATATTGATGCCGTTTTACGTCTGAGGCGGTCCAATAACTTTGGTCTCGTAAGCGCTTGTTTAACAAAAAAAAATCTTATTTGGTATGTTTTTAATACGTCAATATTTTTTGACCACAGTGCAGGGAGAAAACTATCAAAAATATCCATTTTATCCCAGTAATTCATTAATTTTGCAGGTTCTCGTCGACGTTATTGACGTATGCAATTACACAGAAACGCATCATATCCATTTCAAATGTGTGCTATTTCCAGAACTAAAAATTGGTTTTTGGGTCTCGACAATAATACGTTTGACCTATTTTCCAATATTAAAAATTGTTGGATCATGGGCAGCAAGAAAAGAATTTTTTTTAACTAACCAGCCCACAGTTGTTTGGTGGCGTTTTTGAGAGGGCAAAAATATAGCAGGAATTGGTGTTCTATCATTTATGTGGCGGATTGAAGGCGCAATTGAGGAAATGTATAAAAATTCAGACATAAACGAATTAAATTCAGATTTTTCCACATTCATATTTATTTATGAAAACCACAATTTTACTTTCACTGTCAATGCTTAAGTCCTTCACAAATGTTTGAAGGGCATAAAGCTGGATTTATTAAAAAATATGTAAATTCCAAGCCATTAAAAGCCCCATTCTCATTATATTTACGATGTTTCTCAATGTCAAAGTAAATTTAATTACTTGACCTCGTCAATTGTATTTGCTAATCTGAAGTGCTATCTCCAATCTTCCCAGCTATTTGTTTATTTTATTTTCATCAGTTGGCCTTGGTCCTTTTATTGAGAAGTATCTAAGGTAAATTTTGATAATGTGTAGCGTGTTTTGGTAATATTTAGTCTCCGTGTATTTAAGTTTAAATTATGTGATATGTTGTTCTAAGTCTCATGACACCACAGGAAGAAATACGTGTCTGTTGGTCACAAATATCATCGGAATATATAGCAGTTTGTCCCATGACTCCGACCACATACGCTGAATTGCTCGTGCTACTGTTGCTGTCGATGCCAATAGTCATTCGTCTCTTGTCGACCTTTGTACTTAATATTTAGAAAGTCCGATGACTCTCAAAATCTATCTGAATTTGTTCTAAGGATGATCTGATCCCACAACCCAAAAATCAAAACCACATAGAAATACGTATAATCAACGTTTTTAATTATAGCAACAATCAAGTGCGTTTTAAGATAAAACTAATTCTGGATCATGGCCACTGCACTCGAAGATTTATAGGCGCAGCACACGTGTCAAGTATGAAAACAATATCAGATTATTTTTTGTTGTTACAACTATCTATATTTTTCTTCGACGAAAGGAAAAACACTGATCAACCAAACTGCATTTTTCTTCTATTTATGATCATCTTCCACTCACATTAAAAAAGTAATTAATGTTGCGACTTACTATACCCCCAAGGAGCCTGAATCGTTTTTATTGAGCTGAATCATATTTACCTTGAAATCAGGTTTAACTTGAAGGTTGAGCCTGAAAACATCCTTCAAACTACCCAAAAAGAAAAGTGCACAAAATTTCATAAAAGAGAGAGTGAAAGAAAAATGATAGAGCAAAATGCAGCTGCTTAAGTTTCTTTGAGGACATATCTCCTCAATTGGTCAAGTAAGTTTTTCAAGAATTCTTGTTTTTATAAAATCCAAATATTTAGCCATTTTAAAACGAAAGAAATCTACTAGTCATAGCTCAATCATAAAAAAAAAATATTTATAGATATACAACCGAAAGGGAAATACACATAAAATACAGTAAAGCTGTTTTCAACAAAATTTTTAGAAATAAAATTGTGAGTCATACCTTCTGAAGTTATGAAGAAAACTAGCCGATATTATGTTAAAATTGTAAGATAAAGACTTGTCAAAGCTTAACCCCAAAAGGAGATTAAATTTTTTTTTCACTATTTTGACACTTAGACAAATAGACATTATACAATCAATTCGTTTCTATCAACATTTTCAAAAATGAAGTTATGAGTCATATCTTCTAAAGATATGAAAAAAACAAACCTTTATTGTGTTACAATTGTGTGGTAAAACCTGCAGCACCTATCAAGGCTTAAATTGCACGACTAAGACCGCAGTATTGACTTTTTAAGTTAGTCAAGGTTAAACCTAAAGGAAGGTGGATTGCGAGTACTCTTTCAATCTTGTGGTAAACTCGGAAAGGTAAACTATACCGTTTCCAATTGTAATTGAGAACGTAGCATGTGTAATTTAGAACAAATCAAGTGTAATTCAGAAAGTAATAAATGTAATTAAGAATAGTCGGATGTAATTCAGAAACAAGCACTTGTAATTCAGAATAGTTAACTGTAATTTGAGAAGCATCAAGTTTAATTCGGAATAGTCAAGTGTAATTCAGAAAACATCAAATATAATTCAAAAAGGATCAAGTGTAATTTTTCAATACTAGTTTTTAATTTTAATTTTTACCAAAGAATCTGTTATTTTTCCACATTTAAATATTCCACATTATAATTCCACAATTTAAAATTCTTGGCTTCAGCGTTATATTAATACTGATTTCTGAATTACCCTTGACGGTTTCCGAATTACACTTGTTGCTTTCTGAATTACACTTGACTATTCTGAATTACACTTGGTACTTTCTGAATTACAGTTGGAAATAGAGTAGAGCTATATTTTGTTTTGCATGAATATCTAACGCACTTTTAAATTTTCTCTAACCGCACAAGACCGTTTTCTAGCAGGCCCACGACTGACCTAGCCATTCTTTTAAGTCAATATGATAAGTTTCTTTGAAGAAAAATATATCTTGAAGAAATTACTTATATTTGTTCAAAAAGAACTCACGGCCAGTGGTATCAATAATTTTTTCAAGATATCCCTTTTTCTTTATTTGTTTCAACTCCATACTGGCTCTCAGACCCACTAGAGCAAAAATTCCATATCAACCACATTAAACATAATTTTATGAAACTCATTTCTACATTGAGAACTTAAACTACAAGCAAACTATTCCCAGTATCTCAATCAAATTAAATCGAATCAAACTTTTTTGTCAGAAGAAAGAAATATCTCATAGACAAAGCACTAATAGATAGTACACCCAAACCAAAGTGGGATACAGTAGAGACAAAGTACCTGCTAAAAACTAAACAGTAAAAGCTCAAAAATATACCCAAGATTCTTAACTTGCTAAATATTAAATTCTAAAACATTGAAGAAAGGTGAAAGGGGAATGTGAGGTATTCCCCACAGATGGATGTGCACAGCTCAGCTGAAACTCTCGGAGAAGAATTCACCAATGTCATAGTATGGTCTTGATAGTAAAAGCGAGTGCAATCGTCCCCGAAATAAATTGTGATCTCTCAGCTGCCTCAGTGGCAATGTGGGAGTCCTTCCCCAGTACCAATACTACCAAAGTGCTTCCTGAGCATCAATGATGCAGTCTCCAGAATAAATAGGCAGGGCAACACGAGAATCTTCTTCAGAAACAAAGACGGCAATGGTTTCTATAACCCGCAGTACAAACACATCTGATTTCTTTTCCTCCAACGCAGATCTAAAAAGAGTAGATGAACAGGAGCCCCATAAAGAAATTCCGTACTTTAGGTGACTCTCAATCAGTGCAAAATATGTAGTTCTTCGCAAAATCGCGCCTAATCACTCTTAGTGCTCCTCTTAATTAGCACTTCATCCAAGTCACGCCCAAAGGTAATAACCCCTGTCTTAATGATGCTTAATGACAGCTGATTCGCTGCACACCATCCCCTCACAGCCGCCAAGCTGCCACAACACTGACCAGCAAAGTGTGCCACAGTATGGAGGCGTCTTAACAGCAAAAAGAGGGAATGCGCTAGAAATGTGAAGCGCCGACAAATCGTTGATGTACAACAGGAACAAAATGGGGCCCAGTACAGAGCCCTGGGGCACACCGAAAACAAGGCTCTGGCCTCTATCCCTCAAATAGGTCTCCAAATATCTCAAGGCCACGCCCCTGAAGCCATATCTCTCCAGCTTAGCCAGCAGGATGTCATGATTGACGCAGTCCAAAGCCTTCGACAGGTCACAAAAGCAGCCGCCACAGATTGTCCTTCGTTCGTTCTCATTTACAACTCCTCCAGGAAAGCAAATATTGCATCCCTAGTGCTCCTCGCCCGTTGAAATCGAAATTGATTTGGTGACAAAATATGATTTCTAGTAACGAAAGACACCATCCTCTGCGTAACCAACTTCTCGATCACCTTGGAAAGGGTACGGAGCATGTAAACTTAATATTACCAAGGTTTTCTTCAAATCATAAAAATTATAACAAAAAGGGTGCATAGCAAACAAACTATCATGACTAGAAGTTTCAAGACCAAAAAGGACCTCAAAAATTGAGTGAAAGCAGCACACGAAATAATTAAAAAGTGAAAATTAAGAATTACTGCGAATCCACAATCTTTATTTTTTATAAAGTCTTTTGAATACCCTTCAGTCTGATGTTGAAAACTGGAGCATAGCCACTTAACTTAAAGATTTAGAGGTGCAGCAAGTATCACTTGTATGTGATCACTTTCCTACATAATAACTAGTAAAGTTAAAAAATATTCATTACTCGGCCTGCTACGATTTACACTTACTGATAAAACTGACCAAAAAAAAAAAAAAGACCTTTCTTTTAGATTTGACACGTAATGTATCTAGAAAATCAAAATTTGGTTTGAGAAATATATTAATAAATCTAAGCAACATCAATAGCTGCAATTTACATTCTTTTTATTTTTATCAAAGATTTGTAATTCTGTAAAAGTACATGAAATAACAGAAAAAAAAAGATTTTCAATTTTAGTTTTCATCAGGTTGAAAACGGCTACTTAAGCGAATTTAAGTAACGACCTCGGTGAAAAAGGG
The DNA here is from genome assembly GCA_951812265.1 of Taphrorychus bicolor. Lineage (NCBI taxonomy): Eukaryota > Metazoa > Arthropoda > Insecta > Coleoptera > Curculionidae > Taphrorychus > Taphrorychus bicolor. Next base: position 20,649,885 of record OX638301.1, read on the forward strand.
TCCTGTAATTAACACGAGTAGGGCAAGGCGAAATTTGCATATGCAAATGTTTTGTGGTCTCAGCAATTACGTCATAATTGGAAGGGCACAGGGGAACCAGCCGGAGGGTTTTCGTTTTGTTTTCCATCCTCGTTGGCGAACGTTTGTCTTGTGTTAGAAATTCAAGCAAATCATTGAAATAATTAGGGATGTTCCTATATGTTATGGGGATTCCACCTGTATTAAGAAGTTACAATTTCAAAGTATATTATGTAACGACTTTTGTGTGCCTTGCCTATGGAAGGCCCTATGGCTTTGTATCGCGAAATGTAGTCGCCTGAACGAGATTTATATTGATAACGGTACAAATTTTCTTGCTATTAAAAATGCGTTTGATGGATTAGATTAAAGACTGTTTCTCTACGACCAGAGACTAACAAAATGGCGATTTATTTCTCCTTGAGCGTTATGGTGGGACGGTTTCTGGAAAAGACTTGTACGATCATTAAAATGACTTCTCTAAAAAGTTATGTGACCTGCATCTTTGACTTGTGAAAAACTGGTTATGTCAACGTGTCTCCTACCTACATCAGCGACATTGATGATCTAGAACAGGTAACCTCGGTGCTGTTTCTTGGATTCCTTCTGCAGATTGTTAACCCAGAATGCAATGCGTTGTAAAAGTCGAGTGGCAAAGGTTTTTACTAGGGCAGGAGTTTTACCTCGACTTGTACAAAGGGTATATCCTCTTGAGCTCTTAAATAGTGGAGGAGAGTTAGGTGAACAAAACATCTTTTGTAAGAATGACACGGCACAGTAGGACTGGCCTGCCATCGCCTGGTGGACATTTGGCTTTAAACTTTCCTTATTTTGAGGTGCGAGGTCATCAGAGTGAAACCAACTGACGAGTTCTAGTGGTAGCGAAACGCGTCTTGGGAGGTAACCTCTGATGATCTCACACAACTTTTCGGTGAATTTTTCATTGTTCAGTGAGTCATTCTTTACATATACCGGGTGTCCAGCAGAACCCTGGACATAGGAGATTAACATGGGAAATCGGTTTTTATTTTTTTGCGCCTGTACGGTTGATTTGATTGAAAAACTTTTAAGAGTAAAGTTGTAGAGTTTATGGTCAGTTATCATCCTGTAACTTTTTTAATACCACAGTTTTGGCTGTTTTTTAGAAAAAAGCCTCGAAAAGTGCAAAAATTTGAATTTGGCGCGTCACCCCCGCCATGCATGTGCAGTGTCGCCAACATAATAATTTCTTATGTCAGAGTCAGAGCAGATTTTCCTTTCTTATTTATTTTGAGGGACTATCATGTAATAATTAACGTGATTATGCAGTGAAAATTAACCGAAAACCTGACGATAATGTTCTTAAATCATACGGTAAGTAAAATTACGTTTATTATTATCATAAGTAGTAAAAGGAAAAATCATTCCAATTTGGGTATGGCTGGTTGTCTAATTCATTTTAGATTAGCACCAGACAACGGATCAACGATATGTCTCTTGTCTTTGTCATTGGTAAAGCTAGGTTAATGTTAAGAATTATTAAGGACGGCGAGTTGGGTGGGTCGTGGGTACATTAAACATTTGTTGGGCAAACCAAGAACCAAGCTTGAAATGTGATTGTACTCTACAAATGAGTTATCGTGGAATTGGCGAATAGAAAATACGGATTAGCAGCTCTTAAATGAACCATTTAATTACATACTACAAAGAAAGTGAATAACCACCCATGTGTTTAACATCAAACACAGAGGTAAACAAGAACAATAAACAAATAAATAAAATACAGGACTACATGTGGCAGATCAGAGAAATTGTTCAAAATCTTCCATCTTGCATGTAAAAAACCCGTTCTAATGGCTGGATGGCTTCTACAGCAGGCAAAATGTCATTGCGAAGCATATTGCCATATTTGTTGGCCTTCAAACTGCAATCAATGAAAAATGGACCTATAACATGGCGCCCCAAAATGCAGATCCACACGTTACAGTTTCTCTATGTTGGTCCCGATTCTCATGCACTATATGTGGGTTTTGGAGTGCCCAAATCCGAACATTTTATTGATTTGAAGAGCCAGTCAATCCAGATTAGCATTCATCCGTGAAACAAATGTTTCTAACAAATCTTGGGGCTGCAATAATTTTTTCGGTCAGGATTTCACAAAACCCCATTGGGGGGAAAAGGTGGATCGGTAAGAGTTGTTGATGGTTCTCTTGTTTGTAGCTTTTAAAACCTTCTTTTTGCAGATAATTATGGATGGTCGATCTACTAAGTCCAGTTTCTTAGCCAATCTGTCGAATACTCTTGGAAGGATCATCGTTTACTGTAGCAAGAACAAGTTTTGCCACATTTTCATCCTCTGGACCGCACCAGCTTGAAGTCGTGGCTTTCGCTCACAGGAACATATCGGGTTAATACTCCCAGTTTCCTCAAAACGAGCAACCACCGCCTGAAGTAAACTGCATGCTGGTATTGGTTGTTCAGGAAACAATGCAGCAATGTTGTCTCGAATTTGAGCAAAGGAATTACCAGCCCAGTATTGTTTTAAAACAAGTTTTTCTCTCCCCAAAATTCATAACTAATGAAACATTTAAATAAGAAATAATAAAAATAAAATTTTACACTGTATTAACAAAATTGTTCCTAATTTCCTTACTTTTAATATCAATAAATACAAGGTTATTTTGGGGAAATTGTGTGTGAAAAAGTGGATGCAACAAGTACCAAAATAAGTATATTTGCATAATCAATCTATACATAAATTTCTTAAGGGAAGAAATTAACAAGTGGACATGAAAAAGAAATGTAACATAAATTTAGGTAATAACACAGATAACAATTATTCCTATAAAAACACTATCACCTTTATTAAGATTCAATTCAATTCAATTCAAATTTATTCATATATACAATCACCAAAACAGCAATGTACATATGTCAAAAATAGAATAGTCTACAAATTAAATTTAAATAAATTCAGTCCAGATGCCATTATTTACTTAATACTAAAAGCTTACAGTCAACATCCTAAAATAGACTATACAGAGAGAAGAAAAAACAATTAATAATTTTGATTAAAATACTTAAAATACTCTTCATCACAATAAAAAACATTTACCATTAAAATTTGCTTAATTTCCTTTCGGAAACTATCCACTGTCAACGCTTTAATTTTTATGGGCAGTTGAAATATTTTACCGCCCAGTAGCCAGGACTATTCTGACACCTTCTCAAACGACAATATGAGGTTATTAAATTTTTTCGGCCTCTAGTAAGGTAAGCATGCATGTCCTCCTGAGCAGAAAACAGATACATGTTATTTTTCACAAACAGCAAATTCTCCAATATAAACATGGAGGGCAGGGTTAGTATGCCTAGTCTCTGAAGTGCGCTCTGCAGTCATCCCTGTAGCCCAGGCCAACCAACAATCTGACCGCTCTTCGCTGAAGCCCGAACAAATGCTTAGCCCCCGAGGCGTGTCCCCAAACAACTACAGCATAAGAGAGCCATGCATGAAAAGATGCAAAGTAAGCCGATCTAAGTACCGTACGAGATATCCTATCTGAAAGCTGACGTAGCAGGTACAAACTTGTATTGAGTCTTGAAGCCAAGTTATCAGTGTGTAAATCCCACTTGGCGCTCTCATCCACAAGAACCCCAAGAAATTTAACCTGGGATATGTGGTCATTTACGGTTCCAATCTCCCTCAATGCAAACACCATCCTCTGTGTCTTGCCCATATTCAGCGGCAATCGATTGGAATGGAACCAATTTTTGGCCAGTTTTTCAAGTTGTTTGTGGCCAGTTTGGCAAGATTTGTTGTCACTGAAAACAGTTCACAGGCACTATAGTCTCCAGATACATAGATAAAACATGAAAGAAACTGGTCTTAGCAGATCAAACATCCATCGCTATCTGCTTACTGGTCTTGCTTATTTGCTATAAACATTTGTTCCACCAATGAATGTTAATTTGTTGTCTGTCATAGAAGAGTCCAGCACTTAGCAAGGGTTTTTACATGCAGGATGGGGCCTCGCGTCACACAGCACTGCAAAATAGACACTTTTGAAGTAAAACATTTGGAGATAGATGAATTCACCTCAATAACAACAACAACAACAACGAACACCCTTAATTGGTGACAAGAGACAAATTGTCATGTCATCGTGGTTGTCGTATTGCTAAACTAAAATGAATTAGACAACCAGCCATACACAAATTGGAATGCTTTTCCTTTTACTAATTATGATAATTATAAACGTAACTTGTACTTACCTATAATTTAAGAACATTATCGTCAGGTTTTCAGTTAATTTTCTTTGCATAATCACGTTAATTACTACATGATATTCCCTCAAAATAAATAAGAAAGGAAAATCGGCTCTGAGTCTGACATAAGAAATTATTATGTTGGCGACACTGCACAAGCATGGTGGGGGTGACGCGCCAAATTCAATTTTTTGCACTTTTCGAGGCGTTTTTCCAAAAAATAGCCAAAACTGTGGTATTGAAAAAATTACAGGATGATAGCTGACCATAAGCTCTACAACTTTACTCTTAAAAGTTTTTCAATCAAATCAACCGTACAGGCGCAAAAAAATAAAAACCGATTTCCCATGTTAATCTCCTATGTCCAGGGTTCTGCTGGACACCCGGTATATTAGTGCCAAGAACTACTAATCAATTTTTGATTTCAAGCTTCAAAAGATCTTGATAGGGCAACTGGTAAAGGCAACGTGAACTTTCGAGTATTCCAACCCGAGAAATAATACTGTTAAAACGATATAGAAATTATGTGCCCAAAAGTATTGTTTTGAACTCTTTCGAATTTTAACGAAAAGTACTCTCTAGAATCATTGTCCTTCACCATTTTGTCTAGAAAGTCTTCAGTTAACCCATATCGCGTTGCCTTTAGGCTAGCAAGAGGCCTATTCCGGTCTAGAACGAAACAAACCCTTGTTTCATTTTAAGGCAAAAGGAAAATATGTAAATTTGGAAAAGAGCCGAAAGGCCCAGATACAATAATCCGAGTGAAACTTTAGATAACAACGAATATGATATTTCGAGGCATGCCAGCCCGAGGGCACGGGGTGGTTTCCCACGTATCTAAGTCGTGTAAGTTGTATTTGAATTTCACCCGCAGAAATAGCCCCGGAACTCGACAAATTTGGGTTGATGTGCTCAACTTTATTTATAATGGACGTTGCTGGAATTGAAATGTTTTTCCCGTCCGAAGGGAAATTTGAAACGTAAGCGTTTACTTCGAAAATCAAAAGAATATTCTGTTCGAATTCAATAGAAACAGCTTATCCGGAGCGTACCTGGGAAAATGCCGAAGCGACTTATCATCGAACTATTTGCATAGAAATAGCCTAATATTGCCTGGCATCGCAATACGGTCTGTAGAGTATAAAATATACCTTATTCTATTTCGAAAATATTTATCGCACTTTCCTGGTTCAGTTGGTTTCTATCTGATTTTGCGCGTCTGGGTGGGCCCGGCCTCGCCTGGATAAACATTTTGCTTACTTTGCAATTCAACAGTGTGCCAACTTTCGACCTTTGACCCCTATACATTTTTCATACAAACAGAAGCTACTACATTATATGCGTACATCCATCAGTAAACGACATATTAAATTTTGATGGAAATAGTTATTTATGTATTAAGAGCGAAAAGTGTAACTTTTTTGCTCGGAGAGTGATGGCTCCGAGGCCATCACTCGAGAGCAAAAAAGTTACTTTTTTGCTCGTAATACATACAACGTTTTTTCTGCAAACGATCAATTTCAAGTAATGTGAATTACAACTGAGCATTACTGAAGTCACAATCTAAAAACTTAAATCAAAGTGACAATGACGTTTTTAATAATTGATTGAGTGGTAGTAGTTGCTATTGACTGACAGCAAGCGACAAAAATCTTTTTTCTATGAGCGTTCTTAATATATCACTTTCCCGCACGCATTTTGTTTTTGAAGGCTTCACTTTCCCGCACGGCGTGCGTGAAAGTAAACTTGGCGTGCGAGAAAGTAAATATTTAAAGAATGACTGATTTATAATATAATTTAAACTTTTTAGTCTGTCTATCTAGATAGGTGCACCTGCCTTACAGCCGTGCCAAACATTTTTATCTGTTTCAAGGAACTATTATGCTTGCCTTTATTGATTTTTGATACAAAATATACCCATAATATACGTACTTTTTATTCCAATGTCACCAGTTCATGCCTGAAATATTACGTCACGCCAACAATCACACCAAGTTTTTGTCATAACAACCAATTGATTGTTGAATAGTTCAGCTGTCAGATTGTTGACAAAGATAACGTCCTATCGTAAGGCTGATTATCTGCTTCTTTACTTGGGCTCGTAGAAAAAATATTGTTCCTAACTCGTGCGAAAAGTGTCTTTGCCGCACTCGTCTGCTGCATCGGCAGACAGCGTGCGGGAAAGTATCACTTTCCGCACTAGTTAGGAAAATAACTATTTCGCTTGCTGTCCTGGGCAACGCGCGGAAAAGTAAACTGACATTCAAATACTCAAAAAAGGTTAGGTTTTCGCTTGTCTAATGAACGCGTGGAAAAGCGCAGAAAAATGAAGTATTTATGAAATTAATTATCTACTGCTTCTGTCAGCATCGCACTGAATAGCTAGTACATCATAATATCATACTATTGTGTACCTAAAAGTGCAAAAAAATATGTTCTAACTCCATTCCAATGGCATTCATAAGCAATTAAATAGTAATTGGTGACAAAAACCAATACACATTTTTAAGGCAAAAATTACATAATTTTGATAGCTCTTTTAAATAATCATAGACTTGTTAATATTTGGTTACACATCACACAAATCATAACTTTTATCCGCGACCATACTATAATAACCACATTATTCTTGTACATTCTCAAGATTCATCCTAATCTTTATTCACTTGTGAATTCACAAGTGAATAATGAGTTGTCATTATAACGAAACATGTCGTAGGCAACTGGAAACTCAAAAAGTAAACTGCCCTAAACACGAAATCGGTAGTTACAACTGCTTCATTCACATAATTATCCTTCTATTAGGAGGTATTGCGACAAACGTAGGTTACAGTGTCTATTTTTCACTAAAAAATGTACTTTTCACTGAAAAATACTTAAAATAGACCATAAATTGAAGTCGTTTCCCATCCACTCTCGTAGCATTAAAATGAACATGCACGGGCGACTAGACCGTCATCTATCTGACGCATCAAACGTTGCGCCGTCGATTAGCGAAACGGTGACCGTGGTTTTAAAATTGTAAATTAGCTTTGTGGCACCTATAACCTACCACATTTGAGAAAACCCGGAATCTTGATCGTGAATAAAGTATAGTATTCAACTCGCATTCAATGAGCGTTATTCTCTCGGGAAACTTGTGCCATTCGCTTCGTTCGTGGGCTCAAACGTTACACTCGAGAATAACGACTCTCATTAAATGCTTGATGTATAATATACTATTGTAAAACGGTAACAATCTCAATGGTCTTGTAACAATCACGTAAATTACAGGTATTGTAACAATCACGTAATTTAACTGTAACAAATCGAACATCAACAATGTCAACAAGTTAACAACAGCAACCTAAGTCAACAAACAACGTTATGTTGACTTATGAATTACATTATACGGCCTTTTCAGAAAAAAAGGTGCTAATTATGTAACTTTAATGCTGCAAAATAACATAATTTTTCTGCTCCTTATACAGGTAATTAATAGGTCATTGAGAATTCAAATTTAGTTAATAAAAAGTGTAATAAAGCTGTATATTGAGAGCCTCTAATAACAGCCGAATGAGTGGTTGTAATTAGAGTTGTCATGTAAAATGCTTCTCGTTCGAATATGTAAAAAATAGCCATTTACGGCAAGATGACGACAAGCTTGTAATACAAATGACGTAAAGTTTATGTTAGTTTAATAAAGTTGACAGTAAAAAGCAACTACGATGCCTTACACTTCATAAATAATGATAAGCGCCATCGGAAAATCTCCCGAATTAATATAAAAAAAAACTTTATGGATTGTAAGGTCTTGTAACGTGAAAGTGACGTAATTTTTATATTATATTTATGTAATGCTTTAAAATGCATAAAAATTTATTTCTTTAGTATAATCTAGTGAATATTAGTTCCATCAAATCTGCGTTATATTGACACACACGATTACATCGTACATATTTTTTTCAAAAAAATTAAACCAATTCTTTGAGGTCTTCAAAATCGAGTTAGTAGTTAAGCAAAGCGGGAATCAGGACAATCCAAGGACTTTCTTCCACCTTAGCCACGACAAGCGCTTGGTTGTGACCTCAATCATCGCAACGACGGGTCCACGCGAGTCACTAGCCTTGAACGCCGGCGACATGCGTAGCCTTGAACGCGCGGGGGTGACCTCGAGAATCGCAACAAGCGACCTTGACGGGGTCACACTCGAGGTGACCTTGAATTCTTATAGCAAGATGTCAGTTATTTCAAATATGTAAGGTGAAAATGACGAAACTTTGATGTCACCTTTAGGTACTAGTTCTTCCCTAAAACAATAGCAATTGCCGTATCTCGTAATGTAACAGCAATTACATTACAGACGGTTAAAGGAAGAAGAAAATGATAAAATTGCTTAGAAGCAAAGCCAATTCGTTTCTCTGCCACTTATTTGTTAACTATTAGGTTATAAAAAATTGACTTATTGGGAAAAGAACTAGATAAGTTAATCTACCAATTAATGAAATGATATTTCATGTTTGTAAAGTCAAATGTCTGGGGACAATATTGACGGCTATAGAGCGTTTTGAAAGCATTGTTTTTTAGATAAAAATGTAAGAATAGGAATGTTCTCAGACCTGTCTACTGCCGCCACCCGAAATGGCAGCTAATAAGTATGCGACAAATGTCAACAAGTGACAGTTACAAATAGTAGATGGCAGGTCAAGTTACGACTTGCTTTTATAACTATCTCCTTTTCTATCATAAAATCATAGCCAACTAGAAGATTTTTTCTAATGAATACCCCGTAGCTTTGACGTTGCAAAGGCAATTCTTTTCAAAAAAATTATCATAACTTGTAGAAAAAAATGTAATAACCAAGTAACTTGCAGTCGTCATAAACAGCTCATTGATAATGCTTAATTTACAGTTTTCTTGGACATTGATGACATATTACTCTCACATTTGTCTAGATATAGTAAGGAGTCAACTGCTCTAACTTTTAATGTTAAAGTAAGGTTATTTCGTTGTCAATTAAGAAAAGTTTGTATATCAACTAAATATAATTATGGTGCCTTACACTTCACAAATAATAAAGATCTTGTAACAATAACCAATTTGAGCTAGTAGTTTCATAACTAACAGCAAAATAACGTTATAGTGACGCACGAATTACATTACGCTCATTACACACAAGGAATAAGTTGCAAAAAATGAACCTATTGTTCGGTTGCAAAATTACATTTTTTGCTGCTACTCTTCACGTAATTATTACGTTATTATTAAGTCATTCTTTACATTGGCGTAAGTATCGGATTTCACGCAGTATAAAGAGGTAGGATTACATAGCTTTGATGCTGCAAAAGCATTTCCTTCCTCCACAAATTACTCGGTATTCATTAGAAAACGTCATCTTGAAGGCTATAAATAAAATAACAGAAAAGGATGACATAATTAAAGTAAATCGACTTTTGATCCTTCATCTTTTCCTTTTCACAACGGTAGTTATAACGACGGGTTTCTGGGACACTTTGATCTTGAAGTCTCCGTGAGCCCCAATGTGAGAGGGGCCCGCGGGCCCCAGAATGCTGTCATTCTGGTCAAATGTGACAAACTTGACAGGTGACGTATGACATATGACAGTTGTGTGACATAGGACAGGTGAGAGGTGGCATGACAGACTTGACACTTGTAACGCCTAGGTGAGTCTAGTGACCGTATTTATAGTCGTCAAGCAAAGGGTCACTTAAAGGTCACTTTTCAAAGTGACACTTGAGTGTCACTTACTGCGTCTGTTCTATAGAAGGCGACAAGTGACACTTCAGAGACACTCCTGAAAGTGACACTCAAGGATTTATTGCAAGGGTTTTTAGAAAGTACGTGATATTTTTCGGCCGGTTCGGCTCTTTACTCAAATAGTCGTAAACTAATTCCGAAATTCCCAGTTTATGATTTTAGACTTTATGGCTAGCGCCAGGGAATTGGATCAGGGTTGTGCGTTTTTAGAAAATGCAAATGCCATTATTCTATTTCCAGCAATCGTCGAAACTGTAAGTACTTACTTTACTGTAATAAAATATTGTTCACAGAAGATACGTGTTAGTAACAATATTAATGTTAGTAACATTCGTATTGTTACTACATTATTTTTGCTAAAGTTGTATACTCTGATAAAGAAAAAGCCCTATTGGCTTCTTTAGTAGAAATACATAAAAACCAATTGGAAAACAAAAAAAACTGATGGCAGTTCTATTTCAGCAAAAAATGAGAGTTTGGCAAAGGTAACAGAGCAGTTTAACTCTCATGATGTTGTCAAACGCACAACAGCCCAGTTAAAGAAGTTTGGTATGTTTGGACCACTATGAAAGGCGCACACTTTGCAATAAAAAAAAATTATTTCCTCCAGTGGCGTGCGTACCAGCACGTTGACACATATTATTTGAAGAGAAATGGGTACGCCACTGGTTTTACGAAAAACGAAATTTAATTTTTCAATCCTCAACCATCTCTGAAGAAATAACCCCTCTTCAGATTTTTTAGTACGACGCAGGGTATATGAGTAAATTAATAAAAATCATTGCTGGGCCGCCATTTTAAGTAGTCTGAGAACAGCATTAAAGTTTGATGTGATGTACGCCCCTTGCTTCAGAAAAATAAAATCTAATTTTTCAATTCTCCATCCATCTCTAAATGTGAAATTGAAAAATCTAATTTTTCAATTCCCCATCCATCTCTAAGTGCTGTGAAAATACGAAATACAAGTAGGTACACTTAATTAAACTTCTAGTGCTTAAATGTTATCTACATAATATATATTTAATCAAAACTTTTCTAGAACTAGTAAAAGCAATACAAACAATAGGTTCAACATGCTGCTAACGGGACCACTGTTATTGAACCAAACAATCCACTGGATGAAATGGTTCGCTCAATTGTGCCTGACATAAGTTTTGTCATAACAAACAATTGGGATAGCACAGGGACAGTTGAACAAAGTAAATAAATACTGTTCTAACATTAATTTATTAGGCACTAAACATTTTATTTTACTTTGACTTCAGGTTAAGCTAAGTGTGAAGTAAAGGAAAAGGCCACAAATGGTGAGCCACTGCATGCCTCAGGAATTCAAAAAAAAACACAGCCGAATAAGGAATCTCGAGAGAATATACCAAGTTGCAAATCTTCAACTTTACATAAAGCAAATAACATGTTTAATATGATTTGTAATAGCAATCTTGCACACTTATAATTTTAACTTTAGAGCAAGGCACTGGTGTAACTCTCAACAAAACCAAGAAATGCCTGAAAAGGAGAAGGTTAGAATTTGTGGATGATGAAAAGGTTTTGCGTATGGAAAAAATTAAGCAGTCTATTCAACACCAAAAACAGTTTTACGAAGCCAGAATGGAAGCTGTGGAACTGGAAAATGAATTCTGGAGAAAAAAATCAAGCTTTTGAATTAAGGAACATTTCAATAAATTATATAATAATAAATAATTAAATGTATTTATTAACATCCTCTTTTTTGCATTTCTGAAAAACTTATTAATTGAAATGCACAGCTACAAATGCCCTTCGAAATGCTAGGCCATCATGATCAGCTTCTATATCAATGTGGTTTTCTATGGGCTCCTCCACATCATTGTCATCATATTTCTCCTCTTGAAGAGTTTTTCCAATGTATAAAACAGCAGAAGCACATATAAGTGCTACAGAGGTCTCCAATTTAGTTAATAGACCTTGTCTAAGACAAGAAAACCGCCTTTTTCATACTCCAAAAACTCTTTCAATAATATTTCTAGTTCTTACAGGGCCTGGATTAATTATTGATGTTAATAGATACCTTCTGCAAACAGATCCATTATCACCTAACAACAGATCTAAAGGCAAATACAATCTATGTAGAAAAAAATCATTTTTCATGTTGAATATTATGTAATCACTTTCAATTTGATTTTGTTTCAAAACGAACACGCAGGAAGCTGCGATCAAATATGACACTATCATGGGTAGATCCTGGCTAGCGGACATCAATATCTAATATTTTCATATCAGGACCACAAGCAAACTAAAATCCCAAATTTATACGACTGAAATCATTTTGGTTAATATTATGTGGTAATTTACCTGAACATTAAGTGAACATTTTCCTTTTATGTTTCGAAATATTTCTCCATTATCACCTCCAGGATTGCCAATTGCATGCTGCAACATTTCAAAATCGTCTCATGTTGTCTCGCTGAGCTTGGATTATGTCAGGAAATTTTGCATAGTTTTGCAGATGTCCTGCCAATACAACAGACATTCTTTTTATGATCAAAGACTATTCTATACTTTCAGAAAAGCCTTGCAATCTCCACTTCCACTACCTGTTGGCAAGAATTAATTACAAGTAGATTCAATAATTTCCACATAGGTACTTTCAATTACGTTAGTAGGTAAGTACTTACTTGGAAATTTCCAGTGGCATAAAATAGTAATGCTATTAGAAGTTGTAAATGAGGAGGGACTGGCAAACCTTTTTGTCTGTTTTTTGCGATACCGCCTTGAAAATTCAGAATTTTCGTACAAAAGTTTCCTGCATGTCCCTAATATAACGTTTTTGTATTCTAAAATTGACTTTATCTTCATTGTGTTCCTCTTACTCAAGGATGTCAATAAAGTCAATAAAATCATATACATCATCCATGGTAATAAAAATAAAAGTATGAAATAATATATAAAATGTATGTAGTTTGTAAATAGAAATGGTAAACAATCCCGTAAAAATATTTTTGTAATTTAGTTAACCTCATTTTGTAACCAACAGCAACACTTAAGGCACCTAAACAGAACCCTTGAGTATCACTTGAAGACGAGTGCCAATTTTTAATCACGTGACTTAAAATTTGAAACCATAAAATGCAATTTAAATGTAAGGGTCCCTCAAGACCAAAGTGTCACTCAAGTGTCGACTGTATATACGGACATAGACAGGCTAGACAGGCTTGACGGGCAGGGCAGACAGGGCAGGCAATGTAGATGGAGTAACTCCAAGTGCCCTTCAGTGGAAAATAAAACAAATAGTTTAAGAAAAAACTTTTATTGAAGTTAGGAAAAAAGTTTTACACAACGGTGCTGTTTTGGACGCTAAATAAAACAAAAAAATATTTTTAAATAAGTCTCATTTATTCCCCAATATTACAATAAAACGATTCAAATCGAGGATATTGAGTTTTTGTATTTCTTATAAGTACCTGCACCAGTTTGATGCGCTTCCGCAGGCGATCCTGCCCACTAATTTCGTATGTCTACCCTGCCTAGCCTGTCTAGCCTCATTATATTTCACAAGTGTCACACTTCACCTGTATAGATCATTCCAGAACAGCTGTGTTTGATTAGGTCCGCCATACTTTATTGTGGGACAAACAAACCATGTAGCCAAACATACAAAACTTTCTGTGTTTATACAGAAATGGTCAACACGGATCTTGACAATTCAGTTGTTTTTGGTATTTTTAAGGTAATAAATATTTTATTAAAATAATATTTTCCTGTTGGTATTCACATTTTTTCACATTATTTTTCCTCTTACCAATTTTAAAACAACATAAATATATTTAAGTACAAAAAAATAGTAAGAATGGCAACCCCGCCGCCGGTTTATTAATTTGGATGGGTAAACGTTTGAATAAGATCGATTTTGTTGGTTTGAACATTGAAACTTATTGAAAAAGTCATTTATTTCTAATTTTTGTGCCGAAAATGTTTAGAAGTAAATATTATTTCAAGCTTACTGGTGATGTCAAGTATCCTTATGACCAGAAAGTGGAAATTATAAACAATATTGATCCTTACTCCATTTCGCCACAAGATTTGAGTTTCCAAATTTGTGATTTGCCAAATGTGACCTTACTGGATCTTGCAGACTATTTTATTTTAAAGCACAGTTATTCTACGTAGGTACTAAGCAGCAGTTGAAAGCATATAAAAGTCTACAAGCTTTTAAACTGTATGAATCTGGTGCAGTTCTTTCGATCCATGCAAAACAAGTCACCAAGGATGATTATGTAATTTTAAGTAAGGTAAGATCAATTTAAACAAGCTACTGCTTTAGCCAAAGTTATAGCTTATGCGGTTTTTTTATAGTTTTTTCTACAGTCTTAACTTCAAGACTAGCATATTCATCAAATGGTGTGAATAGTTATATGTTTCTGAATTCTCATATATCAATTTAGGGCCTGCTGTTTTTTTTTTCACAAAATGAACCAAATTGAATTTAACCATACAGGCAGAAATTCAACCAATTGTCAGCTGTGTTTTCTCCTTATATTTTATACATACTTAGCGCAGGACAACTTGACTTTATAAAACTGGGCATTAGCATAACCACATAACTTTTCAATTCCTTCAGAAATCTCATTAAAGTAAAGTTCTTATTAAAGGTGCTTATCAAGACTATGTTAGGTTTAGACATTTTGCAGATTTAGCTGTAGGTATTCAGAAGAATTTATGGTGACGTAAATTAAATTTTTTAATAGATTTCTTCAAAATTCACCCCAGAGGGTCATTTACCCCAGAGGTATAATTACTGGTGAGTTTTGTTGTGGGCACATAGAATAATTAGTGAAATTTAATTGAATTTAGTAATATTTAGTGAAATTCAAGGAAATTTTACTTGACACTTAGTGAAATGAATTTGAACATATTTTATGAATTGATTTACCTCTCGTGTTAGCTGCTGTGTGAACATGTGATAAGACAAGATATCAATTTACTTACACAATAAGCCTCATTTGTAAGGTTGTGGTTCAACAGATTCAAGTGGGCTGTGAATCAAGGAATTTCTCACCAAGTTAAAAAATGTACACATGTTGGTCAAGTGCAGACATTTTGTTGCAAAGGAGGCAGAAAATGTCATAAAATTAACATGACTGCCATAAGCAGTCATGTTAATTTTGCATCATAGTGCATGAATGCAAAATGCAAATTATTTTCACTTGTATTTGAATGTGAGAGATCTCTTTCTTTGAGTTGTTGAAAGAAAATAGTGGGGGTGACAACTCCAGTGAAATTCATTTTATCTAAATGCTTTTATTACTCCAACTTTTTGGGTCAAAAATTCATACCCAACTTGAGAACTTCTTCCTGAACTTTTCTGTTGAACTCCTACTGTTACATGTAAGTCATTCACTTGTTATTGACATCAAGTAAGCATTGGAAATTAGACTTTGACATTTTTATTGTATTTTCTCAACATGTGCTGAAAGGAGATATTTAGGTTTTAAAAAAATGAGGATTTCAAAGATAATGAGATGACAAAAATAAGTGAATGACTTGTATTTACCTATTATACTCTACCTGTTTATTGTATTTAATATTATTAGTGTAAATTTGCAGTATTGTTAGGGTTGTACTAATTGTTACTTAATATCACTTTTATTGACATGCTCAGAACTGCATATAAAAACATGTTGTGTATCATATAATTTTACAGTGAAAATAATATACTTAATGTTAATATACCTACCCTGCCTAATATCCAAAAACAATTTGTGTACTACTTTTTACAACTTTGACACCCTGTCCTAACTTCAGAGAGAATCGGATCGGAAGCTCCAAAATGGCATTATAAAACCCCACTTAGTAGTGTTTATAATTTAACCAGCACCAAGCCACACTTAGCTAGCTACAACCTTTGACAACAACAATTGAAGCTCCTCCTTGAAACATTATAAAATATTTTTGTAATGCTTTTATTCCAGCCAATGTACCAAATTCTTGATTCTAAGACATGAAATATGAAATAAGACATGAAAGTCTTGTAAAAGGATTCTACGTGGTTGGTCTAATGACAGATTAAGAGAAGTATTTAAATGGTAAGTTTAACAGGACTTTTATAAAAGGACTGTATGTACTAAAATAGTGGTATGGAAACATCTTGGACTTCCATTGTCTATATTGAGTTTTTTTACACGACATTTCGAGCAGTGGAATCTCTGCTCGTTTTCAATTGAAACTGAAACAAGCAGAGATTCCAGTCTCACTTGAAAATGAGCAGAGATTCCATTGCTCAAAACGTCATGTAAAAATACTCAATAAAGACAATGGAAGTCCAAGATGTTTCGCTTAATAGTACATCATTGTCTACCACCTTTAAACAAAAATAGTGGTATGTTTAAAAGCAGATAGTATGTTTAAAATATTTTAATATGTTTAAAAGTCCACAGAACTTTCTTATGATGAAATAAATATAAACATGTCTTGTACATAGTTGGACTAAAGATGAATTTAGAAGATAAGTATTTAAATGTCAAGTTCAGCAGGACTTTTATAAAAGGATAATATGTAACGAAATAGTAGTATGTTTAAAAGTAAATAAAATGTTTAAATTATTTTAGTATAAATATATATAATATATATGATAGTATGTTTAAAAGTGGCTAGACATTCTTAGAATGAAAAACTATAAACAAACAATACTGTAAGGATCAGAACCAATTACATACCTCCAACTTTTTGGAGGGGCCTGTAGAAAGGCGTGATTTTGGTTAACTAATTATTTCTAAAATGCTCATGTTAATAACAGATTTTGTGTGTTTAAGTTTAAACTAAAATTAAACTACCTCATAATCAAAGTATGTATTTGTCTTGATGGCACAACTTTTGACTGGAGGCTCTTAAAATTATTGTATAAAACTTCCTTTGCCTGAAAGAAACAACATAGGAATACACTTATTACCTAAGGTATATTTACAAATCGTACCTATGTTTGGATCACACTTAGCTTTTATAAAATTCCTTTCAAGAACCGAAATTCTAGCTGAACAACCAGCCTGGGTTTGTCTTTCAGGGCAATGCAGGTTTTCCTACAATTTTAAACATAAATAAGTAGGTATGCTCCAGTATACCTGCACATATACCTATCTAAATACTTTTTAAGAATAATTACTGTTGAACTTACCAGTTATGAAAAATCAGGTAATACGTCTCTTGCTAAGTCATTTTTGCTTCCTTTAAGGCTTGAAATTCAAACCCAAGCATTTCCATTTCCATGTTCAGTGTTCACTAACCAGGCAGATCAGGAAATCGAAAGAATGAAACGGTATTTCAATTATCTCATTCAGTACGCATTTGAACATAAACGACATTACAAGAATAAGACATTTCCAATAAGGGCATAATTCAAAGCAACACTTCAGATGATGATTAGGCCGCTTAGACACTTTAGGGGATACTTGTAGTTAAAAATATCTTATTAATATCTATTAAAACTGAAACATTATAATAAAGATCTATTTTTAAGTTTCGTTTAACAGTGACATTGAGGGGCAAACATGTCAAATGATGTAACCTTGGAATCGTCTATTATGTCACACAACTGTGATATGTCACACGTCATCTGTCATCTGTCATCTGTCAAGTCTGTCACATTTTACAAGAATGACAGCATTTCGGGGCCCCGGGCCTCCTTTTACACTAGGGCTCACGCAGAATTCAAGGTCAAAGTGTCCCAGAACCCCGTCGTTATAACTACTCACAGTCTACTGGATGACCTTTTTAAATCAACACCCCTACTTATTAACAGTTATATATTAAACGCATGTGCATTAATTGCCGAACACTTTGCATGAGGGTTGATTGCCCAGAAACAACTTGAAAGCATTTTTTAGGACACTGGAAGATTTCACTTTTTATGACCCTGGACTCTAGTTTTTCCGCTAGTTCTTCAGTATAAGTTGAACTCCGGTCCACAGTAACCGCGTTTTGAGGTGTACTGCCTTCTTCCTCTACAGTCACAATTTTGGTTTTCTTCTTTTTCAATCCGAAAGAGAGAGCACTTTTTAGAACCCTGAACACTGGTTCTTCAATAGTATGTTAGGTTCTCTTCCACAGTAACCGTTTTGGGGTTTGTTCCTCTATAGCCACAATTTTGGTTTTCTTTTTTGGTCACAGTAGTTAGGGCAGTTGCTTCTTCTGTTCAATAATCACTCTCCTCCAATAATTATGGGTGGTACGGGAGAGTGTGAAATGGGCTTTTTAAAGCCTAATCGTCAGGCTCCAGCTCTCTATTGGGAACAATATGAGGTGTTCATTAGAAAACGTCATCTAGAAAGTTCACACAGATGACAAAAGGATGAACACCTTCTACTACTACTACTACTAGTACTAGTACACGTTATTAAGGTTATGTCAAGAACATCATGAGTGGTCTACTGGCATTTTAAGGTCTGTCATCCTATTTTTGCAGCACATACTCACACTAATCCTCTTTGGCAGGTTTTATTTTTGTTGTTATTGTGCTTAGATATTCCAACAGTTTTTGCCTGCTCAAGACGTTCTCTCTTGCTCCAGTTGATTTATACTTAAATTACAATCTAAAGTGTTTTCCGAGCTTTGAAGTCGTGGTGCAATAGAATTGCTTTCTAACGTTTCACCCACAGCTGCGGCAGACATTACCAAAGGCAATGAGGCAATGGGCGAAGTGATCTACCATACGTTGACTGATTCGACTGTGGTGAGTTTCGTGGTATTTATTCCACCGCGGTCGCGCTGCAGTGGGGGGGGGGGACTGGGGTGGGGGTAGTGGTGGCATGGGCTTCCCGCCTGCATTTAAAAACGTAATTTCCTCCTTCCTGTTGAAATTGTTGTCGTGAAAATGGCTTCTCTCGTTAGTCTCGGATAGAAACGCTGCGATTGATAAAAGATATCCACCTCGTTGAAAAAGATGTCGTGACCTTCGGACGAATCGTACTCTGCTACAGCTGACTTTTCTTGTGTTCCGCAATTCTCGCGTTGACACTGCGTTCTGTAGTGCCAATGTATACCGAGCCACAGCTGCATGAATTTCGGTAAATTCCGGTTGCCAATAGGGGATCTCTGCGGTCTTTGGCCGATCTCAAGCTGTGTTGTTTGTACGAGTGGGATTCGATCCTGTCCGTTTCTTTGTGGATGTAGGACGACTGATCTATCCGCGTTTTTCTTCATCTTCTCCGTTGCTCCTTCCTGGCGCTCAACATTCCTTGGGCGGACGGCCCTAGCAAACTCGTGCTTGCTGTATCAATTCCAACCAAAGGTCCTTTCCAGATGCTTCATTTCCCGTTCCAAATCATACGGCTCACAAACTATCCTGGCTCTCATAGACAGAGTTTTTATGAGTCCCCTTTTCTGTCTGGGATGATGCTTTGATCTGTTATTGAGATATCGGTCAGTGTGTGTTGGTTCTCTACAAATCGTGTGTGCAAGCTTCCTATTGGACCTCGATACTACGGCGTCCAAAAACGGTAGGCGTCGTGTCTTTTCTATCTCCATAGTAAATTGAATGGCGAGGGCAAACTTCAAAATTTCCTCTTATACCTCAACTATATCAACCCAAGAATTCAATTAACTATGGTGATAGAAAAGGAAGGACGCCTACCGACTTTGGATGTCTTAGTACCGAGGAGCTCCATGCATCTGTGGCTCGGGATACATTGCCACCACAAAACGCAGTGTCAACAAGGGGATTACGGAACACAAGAGGAGTTGCAGGCTGGGATCACAAAAGTCAGCAGAGCACAATCTCTCCGAAGGTCACAACTTTCCAACGAGGTGGATATCTTATATCAATCGCAGCGTTTCTATCCGAGACTAACGAGAGAGGCCATTGAGATCTTGGAACACGACAACAATTTCAACAAGAAAGAGAAAATTACGTTCCTAAATGCAGACTGGAAGCCCGCGCCACCACTACCCCCACTCCAGTCCCTCCACTGCAGCGCGACGGCGGGGGAATAAATATCACGGAGCTCACCACAGTCGAATCAGTCAACGTCGGGAAGCACGGGAGATCACTTCGCCCAGTGCCTCATCGCCTTTGATAACGTCTGCCGTAGCTGTGAGCGAAACATCAGGAACAAATTCCATTAGACCACGGGTTCAAACCCCGGAAAACACTTTAGATTGTATATTTGCGTATGCTTATGCTTAAATTTCTTGATTTAAATGATATATTATTTAGGCAACATATCGTCAAATTATTAAAAACTACTAATATTTCAAATGACATTTAAAGGATGCTGCACATACTTACGATTGAGGTAGAATTAATTTTTTTTTTTTAGGATTGTAGATATCCGCACATTTTTTGCTTGCCCCGGAGCGCTCCCTGCTGCTCAAAAATTCAAATTCAATATTCAAAAGCTGAAATATTGCCTTTTCAACTCGCGTTATGCACGGATGAAATATTATAGAAAACCACTTCCGGTAATGTGCTGACGTGGACATTTTGTTCGATTCTTAACCACTGTCGGAAGCTCTAAAGGGGAAGCTGAAGATAAATTATTGCGCCATCTGTTCGGATCTAAACGCTTCAACGATAAACCGTTTTGAGTCATGCTCGAATTCGAATTTGCATACCTCCGCCATATTATAGTTCAAGGCCGTCCCTAAATGCCCTTCTTTTTTCCATTATAATGGGGGTTGTGTGGAAAATTGGATTCCATCTAGGGCGGGTGCGCTATTAACGGTTCCAGTTGAAAAAGATTCCGTCGTGGGAGTATGAAATAAGTTTCCCGCAAAATTTGCATCAATCACTACTCTCTTCCTGAAATAATATTAGGAAAGCAAAGGAAAGGATCGGGTTTTCAGGGCGTAAAGTTAGAGGCATTATTTCCAGCCGACGAAAGAGGGAAACCGTGTCAGGCGAGATACGTGATATATCCTCGTCTCGCTTATCCGTTTTCCTGTCTTTGGCTAAAATCGCGGTGTTGCGTTCGATTTGCATATCGATTAGCGCAGATCAAAAGTCCTCTCCATTCGGCTAAAGTGCACCGGGGCCTTTTGATTGGTCGTTCAATCACGAAGCGGGCATTTAATGGCCGCTTGACCGAAAACACTTGACCCACTATTGCCTGTTGGACGTTTCGCTTCCAGAAAGATTGGCCGATGGACCATTAAGAATTTATCGTTGAAATAAAACCTGAGATATCTGTTCCACTTTTGAAAATAAATTGACTCTACCTAGTGCAACTCGGCCGATTTAGATCAATGAGTTTTAACGAGTTTCAACGAGAAACATTCCAACCGCAAAATAGAAAAAACAGAAGCCGCCCCGGGAATGTGTTGCCAAACTCGTAAATAAATGAGGGTAAAATTTAGTTTTCTAAATAGACAGGGGGATCCCAGAAAATGTATTACGAAGCAGATTTTCATTTGCGTTTTGCGTTAAAGAGGGCTTTTGGGGTGCGAAACGTGCCGGCAAGCAAATGGTCCTAATTTGCCGAGTCATTTGGCCGATAGGAAAATTACTAGTGTACGAACTGGAATGTGCAGTAGAAAATTAAAGTTTTGTTACATTTGCCACTCGTAAAAATTTAGCTAGGAAGTTAAAATGTTCGATTGGTTTCTTTGAAAACGTGGACGTAAACTAGCTTGTTTACAAAACATAAACAGACAAAAACTAGTACTTTGCCATCCTTTGCTTTCATTTTAATTCCATATATTCCTAAATGCACACATTATTGTGTAACGTCTTACATACTACGTTTCTAAATGCAGGCCGGAAGTGAGTTCTATGACATACTTCAAGTGCGCCGAAACCCCGCGAAACCACTACCACCACCCCAGTCAGGAGCACCCCATTATCGAATCAGTCAATGTCTGGAAGCACGGAAGATCACTTCGCCCATTGCCTCATCTCCTTTAGTTATGTCTGCCGCAGCTGTAGACGAAACGTCAGGAAGATATTTCATTGGACCACGGCTTCAAAGCCCGGAAAACACTTTACATTGTATTTTGACCGGCTGTGAAAGCCTTCACAGTCTTCTAAAAGCAGAAATGGAAGGAATGGGTATGAATGTTCTAGCATATACAGTGTGTTCTAAGAAGGATCTTACAAACTGAAATTTGACGCGTAATCTTTACTTTCCATAAAAAAATACAAATATATTATTTTCTTTGTTTACAAATGATAACAGAAATTCTAACGTAATATATGCTTTTCCATTGTAGCTATTATTTTTTTCATAAGAATTTTAGTGACGATAAAAAATAGATGATTTCAGTTAGATTATTTGAGAAAAAAAAATGTAAACTAATTTTGTTTACAAAAAAAGTCTGAAAAAATCTACATTTGAGCCACTGTTTAATTTGCTTTCCATTAGAAAATATTAACATTTTATTTTAATTGTTTACAAAACATAAAAGAGATACACATGTGTAATGTTTGCTTTACTAAGCATAACGATTGTTTTCTAATAGAAAATGTAAACATTTTATTTTAATTATTGTTTACAAATCATAAGAGCAGTAATGCTTGCTATTTCACTGTGCCATTTTTTCGATAAATAAAAACGTGTAGAGACAATAAAAACAGATAATTTCAGTTAGATTATTTGAGAAAAAAATGTAAACAAAAATTGTTTACAAAAAATTTGGAAAAAACTACCTTTTGAGCAACTGTTTAATTTGCTTTCCATTAGAAAATATTAACATTTTATTTTAATTGTTTACAAAACAACAGAGATACACATGTGTAATGTTTGCTTTACTAAACATAACGTTTGTTTTCTAACAGAAAATGTAAACATTTTATTTTATTTATTGTTTACAAATTATAAGATCAGTAATGCTTGCATTTCACTGTACTATTTTTTCGATAAATAAAAAAATTTAGAGACAATAAAAAATAGATTATTTCTGTTAGATTTGTGAACAAAAAATGTAAACAAATTTTGTTTACAAAAAAAGTGTGGAAAAAACTACATTTTGAGCTACTGTTTAATTTGTTTTCTATTAGAAAGTATTAACATTTTATTTTAATTGTTTACAAAACATAACAGAGATACACATGTGTAATGTTTGCTTTACTAAGCATAACGTTTGTTTTCTAACATTTTAATAATTGTTTACAAATCATAAGAGCAGTAATGCTTGCTATTTCACTGTGCTATTTTTTCCATAAATAAAAAAGTGTAGAGACAATAAAAAATAGATTATTTGAGAAAAAAAATGTAAAATAATTTTGTTTACAAAGAAGTGTGGAAAAAAACTACATTTTGAGCCACTGTTTAATTTGCTTTCCATTAGAAAATATTAACATTTTATTATAATTGTTTACAAAACATAACAGAGATACACATGTGTAATGTTTGCTTTACTAAGCATAACGTTTGTTTTCTAATAGAAAATGTAAACATTTTATTTTAATTATTGTTTACAAATCATAAGAGCAGTAATGCTTGCTATTTCACTGTGCCATTTTTTCGATAAATAAAAACGTGTAGAGACAATAAAAATAGGTAATTTCAGTTAGATTATTTGAGAAAAAAATGTAAACAAATATTGTTTACAAAAAATGTGGAAAAAACTACCTTTTGAGCAACTGTTTAATTTGCTTTCCATTAGAAAATATTAACATTTTATTTTAATTGTTTACAAAACAACAGAGATACACATGTGTAATGTTTGCTTTACTAAGCATAACGTTTGTTTTCTATTATTTTAATTATTGTTTACAAATCATAAGAGCAGTAATGCTTGCTATTTCACAGTGCTATTTTTTCCATAAATAAAAAAGTGTAGAGACAATAAAAAATAGATTATTTGAGAAAAAAAAATGTAAAATAATTTTGTTTACAAAGAAGTGTGGAAAAAAACTACATTTTGAGCCACTGTTTAATTTGCTTTCCATTAGAAAATAGTAACATTTTATTTTAATTGTTTACAAAACATAACAGAGATACACATGTGTAATGTTTGCTTTACTAAGCATAACGTTTGTTTTCTAATAGAAAATGTAAACATTTTATTTTAATTATTGTTTACAAATCATAAGAGCAGTAATGCTTGCTATTTCACTGTGCTATTTTTTCGATAAATAAAAAAGTGTACAGGCAATAAAAAATAGATTATTTCAGTTAGATTATTTGAGAAAAAAAAAATGTAAAAAAATTTTGTTTACAAAAAAAGTGTGGAAAAAAACTACATTTTGGGCCACTGTTTAATTTGCTTTCCATTAGAAAATGTTAACATTTTATTTTCATTGTTTACAAAACATAACAGAGATACACATGTGTAATGTTTGCTTTAGTAAGCATAACTTTTGTTTTCTAATAGAAAACGTAAACATTTTATTTTAATTACTGTTTACCAATCATAAGAGCAGTAGTGCTTGCTATTTCACTGTGCTATTTTTTCAATAAATAAAAAAGCGTAGAGACAATAAAAAATAGATTATTTCAGTTAGATTATTTGAGAAAAAAAATGTAAAAAAAATTGTTTACAAAAAAAGTGTGGAAAAAAACTACATTTTGAGCCACTGTTTAATTTGCTTTCCATAAAAAAATATTAACATTTTACTTTAATTGTTTACAAAACATAACAGAGATACACATGTGTAATGTTTGCTTTACTAAGCATAACTTTTCTTTTCTAATAAAAAATGTAAACATTTTATATTAATTATTTTTTACAAATCATAAGAGCAGTAATGCTTGCTGTTTCACTGTGCTATTTTTTCGATAAATAATAAAATTTAGAGACAATAAAAAATAGATTATTTCAGTTAGATTATTTGAGAAAAAAAATGTAAAAAAAAATTGTTTACAAAAATAGTGTGGAAAAATCTACATTTTGAGCCACTGTTTAATTTGCTTTCCATTAGAAAATATTAACATTTTATTTTAATTGTTTACAAAACATAACAGAGATACACATGTGTAATGTTTGCTTTACTAAGCATAACATTTCTTTTCTAATAGAAAATGTAAACATTTTATATTAATTATTGTTTACAAATCATAAGAGCAGTAGTGCTTGCTATTTCACTGTGCTATTTTTTCGTTAAATAAAAAAGCGTAGAGACAATAAAAAATAGATTATTTCAGTTAGATTATTTGAGAAAAAAATGTAAAAAAAAATTGTTTACAAAAAAGTGTGGAAAAATCTACATTTTGAGCCACTGTTTAATTTGCTTTCCATTAGAAAATATTAACATTTTATTTTAATTGTTTACGAAACATAACAGAGATACACATGTGTAATGTTTGCTTTACTAAGCATAACGTTTGTTTTCTAATAGAAAATGTAAACATTTTATTTTAATCATTGTTTACAAATCATAAGAGCAGTAATGCTTGCTATTTCACTGTGCTGTTTTTTCGTTAAATAAAAAAGCGTAGAGACAATAAAAAATAGATTATTTCAGTTAGATTATTTGAGAAAAAAAATGTAAAAAAAAATTGTTTACAAAAAAGTGTGGAAAAATCTACATTTTGAGCCACTGTTTAATTTGCTTTCCATTAGAAAATATTAACATTTTATTTTAATTGTTTACAAAACATAACAGAGATACACATGTCTAATATTTGCTTTACTAAACCTAACGTTTGTTTTCTAATAGAAAATATAAACATTTTATTTTAATTATTGTTTACAAATCATAAGAGCAGTAATGCTTACTATTTCACTGTGCCATTTTTTCGATCAATAAAAAAGTGTAGAGACAATAAAAATAGATAACTTCAGTTAGATTATTTGAGAAAAAAATTTAAACAAATATTGTTTACAAAAAAAGTGTGAAAAAAACTAGCTTTTGAGCAACTGTTTAATTTGCTTTCCATTAGAAAATATTAACATTTTATTTTAATTGTTTACAAAACAACAGAAATACACATGTGTAATGTTTGCTTTACTAAACGTTTGTTTTCTAACAGACTAACAGAAAATGTAAACATTTTATTTTAGTTATTGTTTACAAATTATAAGAGCAGTAATGCTTGCTATTTCACTGTACTATTTTTTCGATAAATAAAAAATTGTAGAGAAAATAAAAAATAGATGTCATCATTTAGATTATTTGAGAAACAAAATGTAAACAAATTTTGTTTACAAAAAAAGTATGGAAAAAACTACATTTTGAGCCACTGCTTAATTTGCTTTCCATTAGAAAATATTAACATTTTATTTTAATTGTTTACAAAACATATTTCGATTTTTCGATAAATAAAAAAATTTAGAGACAATAAAAAATAGATTATTTCTGTTAGATTTGTGAAAAAAAAATGTAAACAAATCTTGTTTACAAAAAAGGTGTGGAAAAAACTACATTTTGAGCTACTGTTTAATTTGTTTTCTATTAGAAAGTATTAATATTTTATTTTAATTGTTTACAAAACATAACAGAGATACACATGTGTAATGTTTGCTTTACTAAGCATAACGTTTGTTTTCTAATATTTTAATTATTGTTTACAAATCATAAGAGCAGTAATGCTTGCTATTTCACTGTGCTATTTTTTCCATAAATAAAAGAGTGTAGAGACAATAAAAAATAGATTATTTGAGAAAAAAAAAATGTAAAATAATTCTGTTTACAAAGAAGTGTGGAAAAAAACTACATTTTGAGCCACTGTTTAATTTGCTTTCCATTAGAAAATATTAACATTTTATTTTAATTGTTTACAAAACATAACAGAGATACACATGTGTAATGTTTGCTTTACTAAGCATAACGTTTGTTTTCTAATAGAAAATGTAAACATTTTATTTTAATTATTCTTTACAAATCATAAGAGCAGGAATGCTTGCTATTTCACTGTGCTATTTTTTCGATAAATAAAAAAGTGTACAGGCAATAAAAAATAGATTATTTCAGTTAGATTATTTGAGAAAAAAGAATGTAAAAAAAATTTGTTTACAAAAAAAGTGTGGAAAAAAACTACATTTTGAGCCACTGTTTAATTTGCTTTCCATTAGAAAATATTAACATTTTATTTTAATTGTTTATAAAACATAACAGAGATACACATGTGTAATGTTTGCTTTAGTAAGCGTAACTTTTGTTTTCTAATAGAAAACGTAAACATTTTATTTTAATTATTGTTTACCAATCATAATAACAGTAGTGCTTGCTATTTCACTGTGCTATTTTTTCAATAAATAAAAAAGCGTAGAGACAATAAAAAATAGATTATTTCAGTTAGATTATTTGAGAAAAAAAATGTAAAAAAAAATTGTCTACAAAAAAAGTGTGGAAAAAAACTACATTTTGAGCCACTGTTTAATTTGCTTTCCATAAAAAAATATTAACATTTTACTTTAATTGTTTACAAAACATAACAGAGATACACATGTGTAATGTTTGCTTTACTAAGCATAACTTTTCTTTTCTAATAGAAAATGTAAACATTTTATATTAATTATTGTTTACAAATCATAAGAGCAGTAATGCTTGCTGTTTCACTGTGCTATTTTTTCGATAAATAATAAAATTTAGAGACAATAAAAAATAGATTATTTGAGAAAAAAAATGTAAAAAAAATTGTTTACAAAAATAGTGTGGAAAAATCTACATTTTGAGCCACTGTTTAATTTGCTTTCCATTAGAAAATATTAACATTTTATTTTAATTGTTTACAAAACATAACAGAGATACACATGTGTAATGTTTACTTTACTAAGCATAACTTTTGTTTTCTAATAGAAAATGTAAATATTTTATACTAATTATTGTTTACAAATCATAAGAGCAGTAGTGCTTGCTATTTCACTGTGCTATTTTTTCGTTAAATAAAAAAGCGTAGAGACAATAAAAAATAGATTATTTCAGTTAGATTATTAGGAGAAAAAAAATGTAAAAAAAAATTGTTTACAAAAAAGTGTGGAAAAATCTACATTTTGAGCCACTGTTTAATTTGCTTTCCATTAGAAAATATTAACATTTTATTTTAATTGTTTACAAAACATAACAGAGATACACATGTGTAATGTTTGCTTTACTAAGCATAACTTTTGTTTTCTAATAGAAAATGTAAACATTTTATATTAATTATTGTTTACAAATCATAAGAGCAGTAATGCTTGCTATTTCAATGTGCAATTTTTTCGATATATAAAAAAGTTTAGAGACTATAAAAAATAGATTATTTGAGAAACAAAATGTAAACAATTATTTTACAAAAAAGCATGCAAAGATAGCCTTTCGAGCCACTACTTAATTTATAACATAAAACACCAATTAATAAAAATTAGTTTGATCAGAAATAGTACCTCGAGGTAGATATTGTTACAAACAATTACAGAAGTGGTAGTATTATTTACGAATATTCTAGCATGTTGAAGCATTGTTGTATGATGAAATCTTCAAATTGAAATGTTTTGTTTTTAGAAACGCATAATTTTTGTTTTCTAATAGAAAAAGTAAACATTTTCGTTTAATTGTTTACTAATGATAAAATAGGTGCATATGTAATGTTTGCTTTTCCGCTGTAGTTGTTACTTTTTCCACACAAAAAATAATGAGGAACAATAAAAAATAGATGATTTCAGTTAATGTTGGATTATTAATAAGAAAATAGATGTAAACAAATTTTACATAAAAAAAAACAAAAATTTGCCACTGTTTAACTTATAATGCAATTACACTGAAGTGCAATAAAAAAAAATCATTTTTTTTTAATTGTACTTCAATGTAAACAAATATTGTTTGCAAACAATAGCGAAAATGGTGGATATGTGCACGATTGTCCTAGCAAATGTAATGCGTTTTATGATATAATGCAGAAACTAAAATGTTTTACAATCCGCTTAATTTTTTGTTTTCAATTACAATATATAAACATTTTTAATTATGCTTAACACTGCTTAACTTAAAACATAACCAGCAATTGGTAAAAAAATGTTCGGAAATAGTACTTAGATGGAAACAAAGGTTGTTTACAAAAAATAGCAGAAATGGTGGGAATGAATGTTCTAGAAAATGCCTTGCGCTTTATAAGAATATGTACAAATTAGAATTCGATGTTTTTTTAAACGCATAATTTTTGTTTTCTAATAGAAAATGTAAACATTTTCTCGAAACTGTTTACAAATAGTAGTGGAGATACACTTCGGAAGTTTCGCTAACCAAAAGCTTTTTAAAAACTTTTTTTAACTCATATTAGTAGCAAATTTGTTTACAAACGTGTTTTAAATAAATTGTTGTCATATAAACAAAAAAAGAGCTGAACAAATATTCTACCCTTAGCTAGACAAATAATTCGGCTGCCTCATGGGAACCGCCTAAAAACGTATATGAGCGGTAATTTCAGAGAAAATGGGCCCGTCGCAAGGTTTTCCAAATTTTATACCGCAGAATGCGTCGCTCGCTCCCCGGAACCCACCCCGTCCCATTACATTCCCATTACGTCATCTTAAAACGTATCGCTCCCGAAGAGCACGCACTTATTTCTCGATTTGGGCCCGACATTATCAAGCGAGGCTATTAATCCCGTTCTCCTTTGTTTGGGAATGTTTTTGGACGTTGCCGTGGCAACGCAACTTCCGGTCGCCATGACGACGGGAGACGCCGGCCCCACACCCCCCTGCCTCGTTGGACAAAAAGCGACACAGGGAGCGCGTGTGCGCACTGGTTTGTTTTGGTATACAGTTGCATAGCGGGAACAATTATGATGAATAGGTATTATTTTAGACGGTCACAGAAGATGGTTTCTTTGTTGCCAGTGGCGTGGCCGTGACCCGGAAACGTGCGTAGGCCTAATTTATGGCCTGCTCCGCGTATTTATACGGGGACGGTTGCAAAAGGATTTGGTGGCGGTATAAATAATTAAGTAATTAGAGGCGAATGCGGAGAGCATTTGCTGTGCGATCGCAAGCTATAAGGGTATTAAAAGGTTCTTTGCGGTAATTCAAAGTAACCTCTCAATTCGAAACAAGAGCCATAAATTGGGGGGGTGGTCACCACAGGGCTGTTTATCTTTAATGAGAGCCATAGTGCAATAGTTTTTAAGTTCGTGACCCCACTAGTGAGGCGGTACATAAAGTAATTTTGAAATCCACCCACTGACACTAGACACCAAGCATAGTTCTTGTCAATATTTGACCACATCACCAGTTCCTATCCACTCTTATTATCCAACTTGGTTTGCAATTTGCTTTTTATCCTACTCGTAAGATGGCGCTCGGCCTGCGTTTGTTGGGTTGCGTCCCCATGAATTTCTTCTATTCCCGACGGCCAACTTCAAAATGGCTACCGAACTGTTAAAATTTTTAATTTTGAAAAATTGTAATTTGAAATTTTTTGAAGTATTGTAGGCTTTTAAGGCGATAAAGTTAAATAAAGTATATAAAAGTGATAAAAAGTGAGTTGGTGTTGTCCTGAGTTTAAAAATATTTAAGGTAAGCTATAAATTACTTATTACTGGGTTAATACGTTTTGCTCATACGGGGACGGGATTGGGTACCTTATACGCTTTTTTCTAGTAGAAAAAAGGTGCCGTACGTAGTATATAAAGTTAAATTTTTCCACAGTCTCGTACGAATAAGTATACAGTATAAAGAACATAAATATAAAGTACCGATAGCATCACTCGCGCACAAAATTTCCTTAATAATATTCCATCTTATATTAGGTATCTACATAAATTGGCGAAAGACAAATCTTGTTGGGAGCGGCAGTTGTCACATAGTACATAGGTATATTGACTATTGTTATATTATCTAGCAACGTATGAATGAACTAACAAAATTATTCGGAATCTACTTAGGATTAGAGTGCCTGTAATGAGAGTGTGGCCATAAGGACTTGTCCGCCATGTTTTTTCCAAGATTAACATTGTTCTTATGGGCGAAAGCCTTCAAATGATTTTTTTTCAGACAAACGATGAACTATAATTCTTCCTTCCTACTAATAAGTAAACGCTTTAGTTCAGGATATATTATGAGCAATTGAGAATTCTTGAAGAATTCACAAATTCCCACAACAACCCTTTTAAGTACAGGTAATTTTTGAATATCCCGCCACTTTTAGAAGACGTTTATCCATCATCGAGTTGACGTACTGAGTACTGACAGCCGACGGAATGCCATATTGCTCTTAGAGTATTCTTGTGCTTAAATTCATATTGAGGAAACAAAGGACGGGTATATTCCTAGGGCGTAGTACATATACCATATATGTCAATCTGACCATTGACTTCTGACTTTGGAAAAAACATGGCCGCACCAATAGAAAACGATACCACCTTATGGCCACACTTTCATTACAGGCACTCTACTTAGGAATAGTTAAGCGCGCCATCTCTCGACCCTAGCTTCAATCTTGAGATTTATTCCTTCCCGAGAGATGGCGCTGTAATGCCAACCAAATTTTTAACACACGAGTTGACGTTCTATTTTAACTCTATTTTATCACGTTTTATCAAAAAAAAATCCATAATATGTAGAAAGGAAAAGTCGGTTAACTGTTTTAAGTTTGCCTTTCTATTGTGCGAGAGCGCCAATTCAACTGACTATCTCAGCTAATGTAATATAGTTCTCTACCCACCTATAATACTCATTTAATGTACCACTTAGTCTCTCCAAATAATCAGCCATAATTCTGCTGATTTGGTATATTTACCATGATTTTTTCAATTTTAAGCTTTTCAATTTCAGCTTTTTTTTATCTGAAACGTTGCACGAATCTCTTGGGGTACAAAGAAATAAAGAACGATAAACAATTGTACCAAAAATCAAGAGTGAATTATGATATCTGCAGATCTTTAGTCATCGTTAATCAGAAAGCTCTTTTTAAACCGAGATTTAATTAGAAAAACATATATCGGCGAAGAAACGGTGAGGCAGTATGAAGACATTAAATGTTCAAACAAGGCAAATTACTATTTATTTCTATCACAAATGTGACTCAGAAAGAAAGAGGATTCAAAAAAGCTTTATAAAATTCTTTTTATAAAGTGAAATAATGAATTTTCGATAATAGATAGAGAATAAAAATTCGTAAACTTACTCTGTAAGGCCTATCACTTATTTCGACGAAGTTTATGCGACCCCAAAACTACCTAAGGTGGAGAAACCTTTCTTGGGTTCGCCACACTCGCGTAAGTTCCTTAAAAGCACCAACACGATTCTACTTTTATCACGCTAATGAACTACTAAAAATAGCGTTTTAAGGTCCTAGTGCTAAAAGTATACCACTTTTAGCACAGTGTTGAAAGTAAGCTACTTTTATTACTCGTTTAAAAGTAAAGATTGTTACGGGATACGGGTTCCAATAATTTATCGTTAATTAACTACACACTATTACCTTTTAACTATTACAACACGAATAAAACACAACCACTCTCTACTAACAATTCGCACTGCTTGCTTGTCCGCTTATTTACTACACTGCACTATCTATTCGATCCCATGTCGCGCGGCTCGCTGGTTTATATACCCAGCCTGAGGCGACTGTTTCCGGTTCTCGTTTAGTCTAGATGGGTTCCCGGTGTCGCGGTCGGCGCTCGGCGTTGCCGCTTCGGCCCGAATTTCTGTGGACCGACGGTCGGGCGTAACCTTGCCCCCCTCTTAGATCAGAGAAATCTCCACGACTGCAAGTCTTTAATCGTTCAAGATGAACCAGTTTCATCTTTGCTCTAGGGGTACGTTGGACCCTGAATACCACGTCGTTGATCCATTTGATAACTGTATATGGACCCTCCCAACTTGGGAGACTTGCCTTTCTTCCGCTGTGGATTATACAGCCACACCAAGTCCTACCATAAATTCTACAGAATTCGCCCTTAGGTCATATCTGGCTTTCATTCGATCGCTAGCAATCTTTATCTTTGTCCTCACGTTTCGATGGATTTCCTTTAATCTTTGTCGAAGTTCATCAGCATAGTTCTGGACATCTTGCACCGGTTCTTCTGGTGATCCGTACACCAAATCTACCGGAATCTTTCTGGTGGTCCGCTACCATTTTGCAGAGGTATTGTTCCATGGTTCGATTGAAACGTTCGACAATGCCATCTGATTGTGGATGGAGCGAAGTTGTCCTTGTTTTGGGGATTCCCAGAAGTTCCATGATCTTCTTGAAAAGTTGCGATTCAAAATTTCATCCCTGGTCCGAAAGAAACTCTAATGGTACGCCCAATCTACTGAAGAATTCATCAACCAAGACCAAGATCCTGGCCACGGTGTTAGTTTCCTCATTTGGTAGTGCATAAGCTTCAGGTCATTACTAAAATAAACCATGGCAACTAAGATGTATTTGTTGCCATCGTCCGTTTCTGGAAAGACACCTGCCACGTCGATCGCTATTCTTTCAAATGGAGCGCCAACATTGTATTGCGTCATTTGCCCCCTAGTCTTTTTTGGGGTCCTTTTACGGAGCAGCAGGTATCAAAACTTCTGCACCACTCTTCGACGTCATCTCGGCAATTCATCCAGTAGTCCCTTTCCCGAATTCTATCCAGTGTCCAACATGGCTTCCAGACACTCAATTGCGCATTTCTCGCAAGACATCTTTCCGTCTACTTTCTGGCACGACAAGCTGGAGCGTGGCACTTTTCCCGTCGGGGCTTTCCCAAGTCCTCTTTAGTAAACCATTCTGAATCGCCAAGGAATCCCATTGAGGTTGAATGTTCATCGACGTCAATCCTGGTTCTCATAAGTATGCTTGGTCCTTCTCGTTGTTCTACTGGTTGGCAGTGTCCACATTCCCCTTTACAAGGCCTGCGTGATAATGCATCTGCGTTACCATGAGATCTGCTTGGACAATTTGCCAGGGATGCTGCGGCTTATTCCAAGCTGTCCAATCCTAATGATCCTGAGGGCTCCCGTGGGGCCAGTCAGCGTTCGCCCCTTCACACTGACTGGTCTTAGTTTTCCCGCTGATGTGTCAGTCCGTCAGACTGTCGTTGTGGCGGAGTCTGACTTCCTTCCCGTCGAACGCGACATTCCCTTTTAAAATGGCCCATTCTGTCGCAGTTAAAGCAAGATCCGTGTTTCTGTAGGTCGGCATTTCGGCCCATATTTCTTCTGTAATTGTGACCCCACTCGCTGAGCGACGCTAGTGCGTTACGATCCCGACCAGTATCATTTCAGTTGGTGTGTCAGTGGTCACCTACCTACCCTAATAATTATTTATTCCCCCTTTCGCTAAAGTATCTACAAAGTTCTGGAAAAAATATTAGGCTCAAATAAACGCCCTTATATTAGAAGCCAAAATTGTCTAGAATCAACACAAATTAATAATTTGTTAACAAAATTAACTTTATTTATATTTAAAATGCCTCAGGACATAATACGTACATCAATAACAGAACCTAATAGCAATATTCTCATTCAGTCATTTTTTTTTCAAACTTATATGATATCTCTCATTACTCTATTATAGAGGTAACACCAGACCCTACAAGAACATCGATTAACATCTAATTATTTATTCTGAACATCACATTTATATAAATCGGCAAACTAATAATGATAAATAAGCAGAATAAATTGAATGATATGACACCTAAATTCCCTTTTTGATCTTGAAATGGTATGACACGATCCCGTTGCTGGAATACGATGAGAGGATGCTGTTCGGGAACATGATACACTTCTTGAACAGATCTTCCTCGGACATTTCGTTCAAACAGTAATCAGTCCGAATGAGCCGTTTCTCCGGTCGACGCATATCGATGATGCTCACCTCGTAAACGAAGTTCTTCAGGTCCCTTTGGACTCCAATGGCCTCCGCCGCCCACATACAGTACTCGCTCATTCGCTTACATGTCAAACTGAAAAGCAAATATAATGTCAAACAATAATAAGGATATTTCCTCGATCTAGACCACTAGAGTGGTTAAGTTAGTGACGTCAAGGTTTAACCTAATGACATCACGGTAATCTTTTATAACGTCAACGTGTCAACGTCACTCCTGATTCCAGTCGGTTTTCCGTTAAAATATTTGTCAACCCACTCTTGAATCCTGAATGTGAAATCCTGGCATTTTTATGTGTTTTTCGTCAAAAAGTGTCCAGATCATATTGGTTACAAAACCACAATTCCTAGATTCAGCCCTCAATAAGGAATCAAATTGAGGAAAGTGGAGGAATCATTAGGCGTTAATAATTCATCACACTCCACAAAAGTTTTTTTTAATATGTAGTCCATCAATTTTTTAAATGTAGTCCATCAAAAGTTTCTCCTTTCTATTATCCAGATTATTTTTATTTACCAATAGATTCCGAGAAGAAGAAACTCGCACTGACATCATCGAAAACTTTGCCACTTTTTCTTTTGAATTTATACTGTTTTTCCAAGAAAAGCCGGTACAAAATTGGAAAGGAAAAGCAGAAATGTGCTGCATTTAGCGCATTTACTACATTTTTGATTTGACTATAAATAGGGGTTTGAGTAGTTTGAGTAGTTTGGGCGAGGAAATATCCTTTTTTGGTTTGAGTTGAGTTTTTCTTAATGGCTTGATATAGTTTTGGAGTTAAGCATAGTGGAAACATGCCATTAGTCAATTGACATAATTTGATTGGAAAAGTCAGCTTTGGCAAAATTCAAAAAATCATGGAACAAATTATTCTAGAAAACCTGACAAAAATTTAGCATAATCGATGACGTATATTTAGCTAAGGCATCGAGCTGATCTGGAGACCCCCTCCTGTTACACAGTTTGGCTCCTCTTTTTAGCGGTGAAAACCTTTAAACTGGTGACGATATCCGACGGAAGTGACGCCTCGGTGACGACATGACGTCTTATGTCAAATTATTGCAAAACACTTGGCACTGTCATTATTTTTATTATTTCTTATTTCCAATTCAGTCGAATATCGAACTTATATCCATCTCCTAGCTGGAGCGCTAGGGCTCCTAGCCCTTAGTTGACCTAGTTCCAAGGTTTTCTAAAACAACTTCCAACTTAACAAAAACCAAAAACAATCGACGCAATCAATATCCGGTCCGGCTTTAAGTTGCTATGACGCTTGTAAGACGTGCGCTGAAGACAACATTACGTCATAGGAACCTTAAGAGTGCCGGACTTCTGGTCAAAAAAACGAGACCATTTTAAGGGCAATATCGTCATTTGTTGGCTTTGTCCATATCTTCTAGGTTATTGGGATAAGCTTTTTGCAACGTCGCATCTCTCTTAGAAAAGACGGCATTTGTAGAAACTAGTAAACGTACAATTTGTAGAGGCTTTCAATCAGAAGATAACTTGATAGCCAATATAGTCAGCGAACTGATTGTTAAAATCTCAATGATCTCTGGTTACAATCAATTTGCACGCATTTAATTGACAATTGAATTAATACGAACGTAACAGTAGAAAGTGCAGCTCGAAAAACCAGGTCGAACGCCAGCAGATGCGTATGCGTCAGCTGCCAAGCTCCGCCCCTTAATTTTGAAAAAGTCTGAGTGTAGTTGCATCTTTATATTCTTATTGAGAAAACAAAGGACGGGAATAGTCAGAGTGCACCCTAGAGCCGCCATCTGAAAACGCTGGCGTGCCATTGTCGTACCTCCTGCGCACAAAGATATGCGCATTAGCAAAAAGTCGAGCTGGCTTTGGTTTCTGAACGCTGCACTTCAAATCCATGGCGAAAGCTTGACGCAACTAGCAGAAATATGTTTGCACGTTCAATGAAAATTGTAGAACAATGCGTTATTTAGAAAAACTAAAGGACTTTGCATAAAACTTGACTACGTGGCAATTCATTGACAAAAAAACGTCATTTCAAGCGATAGTAGTTCACTTATGGCTTTGACTCAAGAACTAAATTCTGTTTTTCCATTTTATTCTTTATCGTACGTTTAAGTTGTCAACTAATTTTTCAAACCAAAGCTGGATCAAAATTTGAGTAACTTTAACCGTATTGGAATTGCAAAAAAATGAACTTGAGGTGAGCATCAACTTCACGGATCTATCTTTTTAAGACAAGATTTTCCAGAACAGAATTATAAACACCTCAAATCTGACAATCGCGCAATCTTAGATGGAAGAAGTCAGCTGAAAATTAGGACTCACTTCATAGGTCTATTTTAAATTAACAATAATGTTACAATTTTCTCAAGCTGAGTTAGAAATACATTAAATTTGAAAAGAGTATTGTCCTAGTTGGAAGAAATTCACTGAAAGAGTTCACCCACTTCAAGGGCTCTTCTTTTGTTAGTCACGATTTTCTCGAATTGGTTTAGTGATACCTCAAATTTGACAATGAGCATCTTTTAGTTGGAAAAAATTAACTGAAGGTGAGAACTTACTTCAAGGAGCTGTGTTTGAAAGTCATAATTTTCTCGAAGTGGTTTAGAGACACCTCAACTTTGAGAAAGGCATCGTCTTGGTTGACTGGAAGGAATTTATGAAAGTGATCACTCACAAGAGTCTATCTTTAAGTTACGATTTTTTCGACCTGGGTCGAAACACTCCGATCATACCAACGGCATAGTCTTAGTTGGAGAAAGTTAGCTGAAAATGAGTACCCACTGCATAGGTCAATTAACAATAAACTTAAAATTTTCTCAAACTGGGTTAAAGATACATTAAATTTGACAACGGCATTGTCTTAGTTGGAAGAAATTTCCTGAAAGTGGGCACTCAAATCGAGGATCCATCTTCATAAGTAAAGACTTTCTCAAACTGGGATAGAGATTCCTCAAATTTGAGGGCGGCATAGTCTTAATTGGTATAAACTAAACGTGACTACTCACTTCAAGTTACTACCTTTGTAATTTACGATTTTATGTAATTGAGTTAGATACCTCAAACTTGACAACGGCATCGACTTAATTGAAAAAAAAATGTCCTGAAACTGAACACTCTACGACGTTACCTCCACTCCCTTCAACACTCTAACTTTGTAAGTTATGATTTTCTCAAACTGAATAAGAGAGACCTTAATATTGAGAACATCGTCTTATAGTTGAAAAAAAACAACTGAAAATGAGTAGACACTTCATAAATCTAGCTCTATAAATGAAAAAATTGCTATTTTCTTGAAATAGGTTAGAGATATCTCAAAGTTAACAACCACTTCGTTTTATTTGGCGGTAATTAAGAGAAATTAACTAGACATGAGTACACACTTAAAACTACGCTAGAGATACCTTAAAAGAAGTTATCTGAAAGTAAGTTCTTCGACTTACTTTAAGTCAAGGGTATATCTTTATTTTTTGCAACTGGGTTAGAGATATCTCTAATGTAACAACAGCACCGGCTTAATTGAAAAAAAGCTGCTACAAATGATTACACATGATGGGTGTTTGTTTTTACAAATGTGAAAGCTACGATTTTCTCGAATTGAGTTAGAGATACCTTAAACTTGACAACAAAGTCGTCTTAGGTAAAAGTGAGTATCCACTTTATGAATCAACTTTTTTAAATGACAAAGTTACGATTTGCTTGGACTGGCTTAGAAATAACTCAAATTTGACAAAAACACTTTCTTAGTTAAAAAGAAATAGCTGCAAATTAGTATTAGAGGTACCTTAAAATTGACTTCATCGTCTTATAGTTGAAAAAAAAACTGAAAATGAGTACCAACTTCATAGGTCTAGCTGTACAAATGGGAAAAATGCTATTTTCTCAAACTAGGTTAGAGATAACTCAAAGTTAACAACCACATCGTTTTACTTGGGAAAAAATAGCTAAAAATTAGTATACACTTAAATATAGCTTTATAAACAGAAGTTACGATGTTCTCAAATTAGGTTAGAGAACTAAGAGATAACTCGAGTTTGACAACGGCATCTTTCTTAGTTAGAAGAAATTAGCTGAAGTAGAACACCCGCTTCAAGGCTATCTTTGTAAGTCACAAAAAAAAAGTTCTTAAACTGGACGAGAGATACCATAAATTTGGGGACGGCATCGTCAGATTTCGAAGAAATTAACTGAAAGTCGGCACTTACTTCAAGAATATATCTTTCTAAGTTACGATTTTATGCAACTGGGTTAGAGATACTAATAATGCAATAACAGCAAAAGCTTAATTGGAAAATTGCAGCTTCAAATGATTAGGAGTTTATTTGTATGAAAGAAAAGTTAAGACTCGATTGAATTAGAGAGTTAGAGATACCTCAAATTTGACAACGAAATCTTCTTAACTGAAAGTGAATATTCACTTTATAAATCCTCTTTTATGAATAATAAAATTACAAACTGAAATTTGACAAGAACGCTTTGTTAGTTAAAAAAAATAGCTAAAAAGTAGCACCATGAAATCTTAATTCGAAAATTAAAATTTTTTCAAACTGGGTTAAAGATATCTGAAATTTGACAACAGTATTGTATTAGATAGAATAAATTAATGAAACTAAGAACCCACTTGAAGAGTGGAACTTTGTAAAATATAATTTTTCTCGCACTGGATTAAAGATACGTTATCATTGTATCAAATGAATAAAATAGCTGAAATTGAGCATGCAAGTTTTTGTTGCAAAAATATGTTTTTTTTTATAAATTGCTGAAATAAATTAGCTGAAAATACCCACTTTATAGGTATATATTTGTAAGCCCTGGATGGTTATTTTTATGGTAATAAATTTGACTAAAACTTTGCCTTAAATAGAAAAAATAGCAGAAATTGAGAACTTGCTTCATGGGTCTGTTTTTATAAACGCAAAAATTACGATTTTCTTAGTTGTTGATTCCTCAGTGTTTGGAGGTGCAGGATTCCTCACCAAAACATCTTCTTAGTTGAAAATCAGTACTCACTTCATGCTTCTAAATTAACAATAACGTTACTAACTTTCCGGTTATTAACACACAAGGTATCAAGTTTGCTGCAAAATGTCAAAAGAAAAAGATGAAGTAACTAATGTTTATTTTGTCATCCTATTCTGTCAAAAATTCATAGCTTTCAAGAATTCCAATGAACGATTATTTATTGTTCAATTTCTTCAAACAGCTAGCTAGTTTTACAGTTATCCTGTGTATTCATAAAGGTAAAGAAAAGACGCTTTTAATAGAAAACAAACAGAAGAATCAAAAAACTTGACAGGCATTTTATGTGGCAATTTCCACAAGTTTACTAGATTAAACTATATAACAATAAATATTACAATCACATCATAAAAAAGAAGTTCAAGGTTCTCAATTTCATTAATGTAAAATTACCCAAATAAGGCTAAAAGGAAACTAAAATAAACCTTTTTGGTGGCAATATGCCCCTGACCCTCTACTTAAATTAGAACAACTTAAAATAGGAATCTTTGTAGATATAAACACAAACAAACCACTGGGAGCAGTCAAATAAACTTTGCAAGCCAATAAAATTCAGTACATTCATAATACACAAATCATGTGTGACTCAATGTTTTGTGTGATTATTAAATTATTAGACTTACCGAAAAATATGATCAAAAGCCAACAAAACTTTCCTGTCAAACACATTGTTGTAAGAGTGCTGCTCTAGGCGAAAAGAATCAGTGTAACTTTGAGATTCAGATATCACCACATATTCAGAGTGAAAGTTCTCCAAATGGTTGACTATGATGTCGTGACTGCCTGACATGGTGCAATGAGGCAAAGGGCAAGTATATGGCTTATAAGGGCAAACAGCTAAAAAAAAAAATGTTTTTCTATTAATAATTAAAAATATTAATCCACTGCAACCCTTACTCTCATGTCTGGTAATATCAGCGGGAGACAATGACATCATGCACCCTAAATCATGGTAAGCACAGGGATAAGACACTCCAGATGTCAAACCTTCCAAGGAGTAATTCCTAGTCATGCCAAAAGGAGCCCGGCAAGTGGGGCATTTCTCCAAACGTGGCTTACAGGTATTGCAAATGCTGTGCCCTGATTGGCACTGGAAGATAGGAGGCTTCATAAAGCCCTTACAAACTGGGCACTCAAAAAACTGCAGCATACGCTCACCAATATACTGCACAGGAGTGTCATAGGTTTTTATCTTGAAGATGTTGGTTATTCGATTGGTAACTTTAACCGTCTGTTGCAGGGACAATAAGTCAACACTGACAGCCTCACATTCATCTAAACTTTTGTATATACAGTTTGAATCCATCACCCTGGAACGAGTTTTAATATAACTGTCACTGTTGCCTTTGTGTTTCACTGAATAGTCATAATTGCCATTATCATCATCTTTAACATTGCAAACAATGTATAGCAGCTTGTTCTTGTCCGTACTCAGCTGCATCTTCAGTAGCAAAATTATGTTCTTCATGACCAAAAGCTTGATGATTTCTTCCTCATTGAAAGTAATATCCAGGTAGAATAGGCTGTTTTCAAAATTAATGACATGCTCCCCATGACAGTTTAGAAAGTGACCCACAAATTCAGTGGGAAAGCCCTCCCAAGTACAATGTATTAAAGGATGCATTGGGCACTTCTTTGAGCGGTACCGGCAGTTATCTTCATGATCAAGCAAGTCCATACTAGAGCTCCAATGTTCACAACCATTATCACGGAAACGGCATGGGTAAGTCAAAGCAGTAACTAGCTGCTCTAATGCTATGTTTTGCAAACATTTACTCTCAAGAAAATTCTCATTGTAGCATGTGGAGCATAGGTTGCCTGCATTCTCTACCAGCATCACTGGGGTGGACAAAAGGAGATTTTTGCATATCGCACAGTGAAGAATGTTCTTCTTCAAAAGGACGTCTGTCACAGATTTCCCTGACTTTGCCATGTTTTTAAGCCTTCAAAAAAATTATTATTATTGAGTATTGACGTGCTTAGGAAGCGCAATTTAGAGTCTAGTTTAGGTAAGAGTGAAGCAATAACAATAAGCAGTGCTGCAAAATAGGACAAACAGTTAGCAATAAGTAGTTGTACATGTTTTATATTCATTCCTTCTACATAAACTAGAAGTTTTTTATTTGCTCTTCTCACCCTGCTATACCACTTTCCATTGACTTTTGGTAAAAGATGATAATCAACTCAACTATAACATTATGTCACAGTCCTAACAATACTTCCAGACTTAGCTTAAGCTGTTGAACATGTTAATGCACTAGGGAGTGGCCAGAATGGGTTTTTGTAGTAAAAAGAACAAAAACTACTGGTTTTTAAAAATGCTTGAATATGTAAAATGAACAATCTGCTAAATAAGGGAAAAGCTTCCAAAGTTTGTCAAGCTAGACTTTCAACTGGACCAATAGATCATAATTTGCAGAATGGTCTTTACAGATGCACCAGATGTTTAAAAAACTGTTCGACACTGTTTGATATCATGGCCACACACTATGTATGGTGAAATCAAATTGTTTTTCTCTGCACATTTATCAGAGTTGTTTTGCATGCACCCTATTTTCTGGTGAAATGCCAGATGGTGTTATTGAAAGTATATTGCAGAGACCTGTTTCCGCACCCGGAACATAAAATTAATCATCTTATTACCGATTTAGTCAAATACTTATATAATTACTCAAAAGCAAGTCAATCAATTTTCAACTAAAAAATTTGTGTTTATTTCCTAGCTATTAGCTATTTCCCAGAGGACTATAAATGCATTGTTCTTTTTAATTTTTAACTTAATTCCTTACTCCTTAATTGAGTGCTCTTACTGCTTTTACAGTTATTGCTTACCTCTTATCACTCTGAAAGGCACTTCAAGAACAAAGACTTACCAACAGACCTAGAGCCTGCTGCTTGACACGGCTTGCAACAGCAAATATTATTGCAGATAAGCGCACGGATATTATTGTTGCTTCGACTTATCAGTAATTTATTGCGTAATTGTACTATTTAATATTATTTTTTTCATTTAAAAATTTAAAAACAAACAAGGAAATTTGCAATTTGCATAACCTCAATTGTCAAATTGTCATTTGTCAAGAATAAAACAGCGCTTTCGATTGGCATAACGAGTTTTGCACCGAGTCGACCTCAGGACCTAAGGGCAATTCCAGTTTTGCCTCGGTGCAGTTCCAAATAAATCAAGCAATTCACTGAATTCGCATTTACCCAACTAGGCCAAGGAAATTGTGCGGCGTGACACCTAAATAAAGACATATCATTTGCATTGCACTAAGCACTAAGAGCAAAACTACCTAGAACAGCTCGTGTCCAAAATGTTGCACTCAGTGTGAAACTCGCTGCAGTGGTTTCCCAGTAAAACATACCAAACTGCGCAAAAGTTGCCAATCGAACGTACAAATTGCACTAGTTTGGCTAGGGTTTCACACTGAGTGCCACATTTTCAACACGAGCTGTACTAGATAGTTTTGCCCTAAATGCAATGCAATGCAAATGCGAATTTGCGTGATTTATTAGCAAATATTTGCAGAAACTGGAGTTGCCCTGCGGTCGACTCGGTGCAAAACTCGTTTCACCAATCGAAAACGCTATTATACAAGGAGATCGTTGGTTATCTTTGTTGTTTGTGATGTATCGGACAAAGATAACATGATATTATTTAATCTGGAGCAAAATTAGGTTATGTTTATAAAATATTTTAATTTTACACCATAAATTTACTTTCTATTTTCGTTTTTCGTTTGTAATCTTATAAAAAGTTAATAGAGCATATCAGTGTGATAGCTGATAGCAGTACCGTTGTATATCATCCTCAGCTTTCCGAAAATCTCCAGATACAGTTACACATATTGCAATGTTCACTATTTTAACGTTTCCAGCAAAAACACCTTTGTAAAGTCTGAACGCTTGACTTAGCACTCACAACGATGTCTTCCTATTTGCGGGGCTCCGCCAATTATGTGTGGTCAACCACCAGCATCCTGGGCAAAGGGGCAACAGCCACAGTCCATCAGGGAGTTAATAAAGTTAATGGAGAGCCAGTGGCTGTGAAAACTTTCAACCACATCTCAACGTTGCGTCCCCAGGAGGTGCAGTTTAGAGAGTTTGAGGTTCTACGGTAAGCAGTTTTCCATTTCAGTGATTTTGTGTCACAGATAATGGTAACAGTTTACTATCTAGACACCACCTTATTTCTAGTTTTTTTTTGTTAAAAAGTGGTTGTTTTATGCTCAACTGCAGCAGAGAGTTCATTCATTAATACATAATTTATTGTCAGAAAATGTTCCAATGATTCACATACCCCCATATTTTTGCAAAAAAAGGCAGCATTTGGATATGAAATAATTAATACACACTAACAATTTACCAGGCACTACCTCATTTTTAGTTTTTATGTGGAAATTTAGCTCAAAATATGCTTAAAAACTGAGATTTAATAAATGATATTTTTAGCAAAAATGTTTGAGTACTCAGGTATTGAAATTGTGAGTCAAATTGATTCTTACTATTCTTACTAAGAGATTAGTAGGCTCTATTACATTTCGATGGTAGAAAGGAAAAGGGGCATAACTGACAAATTTTGCAAATTTAAGTTTTAAGCGCTATTAAACAAAGTTTTTCTTTCTGCATAGAATGATCTGATTTCCAGCTTTTTCTAGTAAATTATTTGTTGCTGAAGCCAACTAAACAATGGGGTATATAGTAGATTTTTTAAATAGTAATTGAAGCTTTAACTCGCTCTACTGTAAAGTTATTAATTTGCCGGTTATAACTTTTTGCCTTTCAACCATCAATATACTTTAATTATTCACAGGTTAACCATGAAGCATGCTCTAGATTTTAATGTCTAAAGTAGGCTGCTTTCTAAATGGGCCATTTTGCCTCAAACTAACCTGAAACAAAGAAACAGAACTGAAATAACCTGAACTAACCAAACCAAGGCACCCCCTTCATAATAAAACAAAGTTGCCCTAATTGTTGTTCCCATATTAACAAGCAAAAGGGAGAACATAACTGAACTAACCTAACCAAAATAATAACATAAATAAACTCACCTAAGCTAACCTGAACTACCTAACTGAATAACGAACACAATAATCCATTCTGCATAAGCAAACAAAGCAACCCTAATGGGCTGCCTTGTCTCAAACTAACCTAGCCAAAGGAAAAACTACTCAACTAACCTAACTGAATAACATACACAATAATTAAAGGACAGGGTGGTCTTTTTAACTTCAGACAACGCGATACCT
The DNA here is from genome assembly GCA_951812265.1 of Taphrorychus bicolor. Taxonomy (NCBI): domain Eukaryota; kingdom Metazoa; phylum Arthropoda; class Insecta; order Coleoptera; family Curculionidae; genus Taphrorychus; species Taphrorychus bicolor. The sequence continues at coordinate 20,694,808 of OX638301.1, forward strand.
CAAGAACTAGTAGGCAAAAGGTTTTGTGTCAACAAGGACTTTTATTGTATAGAAGGGTCTATTTTAGGAAAATATTTTTACATATACAGGTTGGCCTAAAAGAGGGTGATGTCAAATAATGTAATATTTTGAAATAAGAGACCATATGTATTTTATTATATTTTGATAGATCTTATAGCTCATAACAGACTGAATATCACATTGTTTCATGCAGTAGTAAAGGTAGTAGTAAAAGTGGCCACTGTAGCCACCAAAATAGAGCAAATAAGGGGCCACAGGGATTGACCTTCTAATAAACCCAAGCTCCTCAAAAATTGTCATCTCTTTTTACCACTGACAATATTCACAGTCATATCTTAGGGAGCAAGGTTGATAACATAAATATCACAAAAATACTAAAATTTTTGTTATAAATACCTAAACAGGGTACTAATTTCCTTATAGAACATACCCAATTTTTGGCTTCATTGTCTGACAAATTTTCCAATTTTAAAGGTATCACTTATTACAATACAGCAAATTTTCTGGCATTCACCAGTTTACCTCTACCTGTAAAAGCTTCTAATTATAATCTCTGAGTAAACTTGCAGCTTGATTTTGTCGAAGTAAAGTTCGAATCAGGCTAGTTTGCTTGCTGCCAACTTGCTTTGTTATACTGGGACCAGTGACTAAATTTGATCATTTAAATAAATTTGCAAAAGTTTTATAAAAATAAAAGAGATTATGCCTACAGCAGCTTTTGTCAGCTTTTTAATGAAAAAAATCTTTAAGCACTTTCAAAAATTCCAAACCAGAAAGAAAAAAAGGCTTATGATACGTTGTTGAAGCAATTAAAAGACAAGAATCCTATATTTATTAGAACTGAGACCAGAATCCATCAATAATATAATTTTATGTTAGAAATGATTTAGGAAATAATATGCAAAAATGAAGGACAATTTCATTTTCCAAATGAGGGCTTTTTAGTTCAATTGTCCCCCTTTAGAAACCTCTGTAGACATTTTTTTGTTTTGAAGTTGCTTTATCATTGTAGTGATGTATCTGGTAGGCAATAAAGAATTTATTTATTAATTATTTCTACTTCCTCCCTACCAATTTTTTATTTGATTAAGGTAAGTACTAATGGTACCTTGGCCAAGGCTTGTGTCACATACATCAATGCTCAAAAAGGTAGAATTCTCCTTTTATCCTGAAGTCTGATACTTCCTAACAGACTATTTTGGATGGGGTATGTGTTTGGAACTCCTAATTAGTATGTTTAACCTTAACTAACCCTATGAAAAAAAGGAAGAAAGAGCATATCAATTTCGTTCCAAAAGCGATAGATATTTTAACCAAAATGGTCTCACATCTTCCAAAATATTGGTCACATAATTAACTTGAATGAACCTTAACAAGTTTATGCAATAGCGCCACTCCTCTAGTCTCATTCCCCATGACCAAAATTTAAATTCATTAGCCTCACAAATAGAAACAAGTAATAATATCACGTTTTCCACCATAGAATACACCTATATTTCTATTAAACACCGAATTTAATTACAGGAAAGTTAATCATGAGAACGTTGTTAAACTCTTGGCAATTGAAGAAGAGGAAAACAAAGGTAAAGTCATTGTAATGGAGCTCTGCACCGGTGGCAGCCTATTCAACATCCTGGATGATCCAGAAAACACCTACGGCCTTGAAGAGTCCGAGTTTTTGCTGGTACTCGCTCACTTGTACGCCGGCATGAAGCATCTGCGTGACAAGAACTTAGTCCACAGAGACTTAAAACCAGGTAAGTTTAAAAACTTGATGCACAAACATCAATAAATGTTGGATTATTATCAAAGGGAACATAATGAAATTCATCAAAGATGACGGTACTACTGTGTACAAACTGACAGACTTTGGCGCTGCTCGAGAGCTTAACGATGGGCAACAATTCATGTCTCTTTATGGTACTGAAGAGTACTTGCATCCTGATATGTACGAAAGAGCTGTGTTGCGTAAAAACGCTAACAAAACATTTGGGGCCACCATAGATTTGTGGTCAATTGGGGTGACCATGTACCATGTGGCGACAGGAAATTTGCCCTTTCGACCATATGGCGGCAGGAGAAACAAAGAGACCATGCACCATATTACCACAAAAAAGGAAAGCGGAGTAATTTCTGGCATACAGACGAAGGAGAATGGCCCTATTGAGTATAAGAAGGAATTGCCTGTGAATTGCCAATTGAGCGTAGGGTTGAAGAAAGTTATTACCCCGCTTTTGGCTGGATTATTGGAGGCTGATCCCAAGAGGATTTGGAGCTTTGATAACTTTTTTAAAGAAGTCGAAGCAGTCTTGTCCCGAAAGGCTGTGAATATTTTTCATGTGAATAAATCAGTGCTCATTAAGGTGTACATAGACCCTAACGAAACTTATCAACAGCTGCAGGATTATATTTACGAGCAAACTGACATTACTCCTGAAAATCAAATTTTATTGTACAAGACTTCCCTGTTGCGAAGCCTCATAGAAGACTACGTGAAAGCCAGCGGTTTTCCTCCGACACTTGAAGACGACCCTCTGTTCCTATTCTGCAAGGAGAACAATAACGTTAACATCCCTCCATTCCAAGAACTGCCCAAATTCAACGAGTTCTCAACAGTTATTTCGGTAGAAAGCGACGCCAGCCAGGCAAAGTTTGCGTGCAGCATCGGCCACCAGGCGAAAAGGCAAATCGAGCGCTACTCCTTGCACAGCAAACTCATCTACGATACCGTGGAAAACTTTACGAAATACATCAATAGTAATTTAAAAGAGGTGCACACAGAGGCTCAGCATTTGCTGGACAAGACTGAGATCTTTAAGAAGACCGCTCAGATATTTGACGAATCTCAGAGGATCAGCAACTATAACTTGAAAACTAACAGTGCAAGCGACCTGGAGGTGATTAGCAGGGAGTTCAGTACCGGCGTGGTGGTAGGGGTACACGGGCTGCACAAGCAGCACGTGATAGAGAACAATCTGAAGCTGCAGTGGGATGTTATGAGCAGGGAGTTGAAGTGTCCGTTCAAGACTTTGGCACCGGCTAGGTGAGTCTTTTTTTCTTGAAACTGAATTAATTTTATGTAAATAGGTAGGTGATTCAATTAGTTGCGTGGTAGTATCATTGTCCATACAGGGTGATTCAAAATTCAGTACAAAAATTTTAAGGGCGTATTTGTGGGGTCAAAATAAGACGTTTTTTCCTATAAACCACGGATCCTAAAATGAACCCCCTCCTCCCTACGGGCGCTGAAATTTGTGAAAGGATAAAAAGTTTTTTTTTAATTGTGGCCATATTTATTCACGAAAATTCTTCAAAATTTGTACATCCCCGTTTCTCAACGAGCTTTTTTCATTCCATTTCTCAAAACTGGCAAAATTTTAATTATTCGCAGTTTTTAAGGACTTAATGTCATTATTATGAAAAATATTTTATGTTTCCCGAGAGTTTTGTTAAATTCATCATCACTATCCAGTAACCCAAACAAATATCTTTAGTTTTGATTTCTTGAAGTTTTTTGATTAAGCTAACCGTTTTCGAGAAAAACTCCCTTGACTGAACGGCTGCAGTATCATCATCGTAATAAAGAAAAACATAGGAGGCTGGGACTTCGTAGTTATGGCAACTGTTGTTTTTTATTTATGCTGTCAAATTGTTAATGTCAATTTTATGTCAATTTTGTAGAATCGAAAGCTAGAAATGCTAACGGTTTCAAGCTTCAAATATTTATTTTTAAATGCTTTGAGTCATTTTTAACGGATTTTGGCCTTAATCGTAATATGATTTTTTCCAAAAACTTTTAATTTGCATTTTTAGACGTATTTAGTCTTTTTAACTGGGGGCAAGCGAAGATAACATTTAATGTGGTGCGAACTATTATAACTCTCTAAAGAATAAAACAAGTAGAGACCCTTACGGTTTTAACGTTTATTTAATTAAATCTATTAAGAACTTATTAGTATGAGATGTTGTAGAGAGCAGGAGCAGGCGTTGTAGGGAGCGTCCCCGGGGCATTAAAAAATCTTCTAAAGACACCGAACAACTACCGCACGACGTTGTCCGGTAGTGTGGGATTCTTACTCACTAAAAAACCCCATGTTTTTTACGCTTGGGGATTCCGGGCCGATTGCCTATAAATCCCCGGTCTGCTGCCGGCAGACTTCTCTGGTTTGCGCTCTTTCCTGTTTGTATATCTCATAGCCTCTCCAGCTTGGCTGGTTTGGCTTGACATATCTTGCGGGAGATGTGGCCCTTCTTCTCGGACGGTTTTTGCGTCTCTGCTGTCGCTCTACTCTGCAGTTTGATATTACAGTTGGTGCCGTGGCCGCATCCAGGGTTGCCCTGATGCGGGATCCGGCTCGTAATGGACCAAAGCCCGCAGCAGGTCGTCTGGATGTGCTTCAGCTCGCCGGAATGTCTTCTCGGCTTTGACTCTCATGAAGTCGCCCACTGTTTGCCATTGCAGATTAGCACGAATTTCTTCGTTACCAATGTACAATGGAGCATTCACCGCCATACGGAGGTGAATGTTTTCAACTGCTTCTATCCTTGAGAGGTGGGCCTCCGCCGCGCTGCCCCATGAGGCCGATCCATATGTTAGGATCGGTCGCATGATGGCTTTCAGCAGCAGGAGTTTTCCTCTCACGGGCAGATGGCTTCTTCGGTTGAGCAGGGAGTATAGTGAGGCCATAGCCCCCCTAGCCTTAGCAGCGGCGACCCTGACATGAGGGCCCCAGGTCAGCCCTTTATCCAAGGTTACCCCCAGATAAACGGCTGAGCCTTGCCACGGCACTTCGATTCCATCGATCACAAGTTGATCAGGGATGGCACCGCGACGTCTACCTATCAGGATTGCCTGGCATTTGGTTGGATTGATTTTAATCCTCCAACGTACCAGCCCCTCTGGAGGTCGTCTAACGCATGTTGCAGATTCCGCCGCACGACATCCTTTCTCCTGTGTTTGGATAAAAGAGCCGTGTCGTCGGCGTAGAGCGCGAGCGTAGTCCTTGGTGTTCTAGGAATATCGCTCGTGTACAGCGTGTACAAGTGCGGCGATAATACCGACCCTTGGGGGACACCTGCCTCTAGTGCTCTGGGCGCCGACAGGGAGGTTCCGACTCTTACAACGACTGTCCGATCTGTGAGGTAACTGTCGATAAGTTGGCAAATGTTTGCCGACAAACCTAAGTCACTCAGCTTGTAGATCAGGCCCTCTCGCCAGACCCTATCGAACGCTCGCTCCACATCCAGCAGGACCAACCCAGAGGTTAGTCTGGAGTTCCTGCCTTCAGCGATGCTCTCTACGGTCCTCAGTACCTGCAATTCTGCCGAATGCAGTCCCCGAAAACCTTATTGTTCGACGGGCACGACGTTTAGGCGTGTACACTCGTCTTGGAGTCTCCTCAGGATAATGCGTTCCACGACCTTACCAGCCCCACACAGCAATGTGATGGGCCGGTAGTTCTGCGGATATGCCTTATTCTTGCCCCGCTTGTTCAGCATTATCACCACTCCCTGTTTCCACCTCGATGGAAAGTGCCGAAGCCTCAGCGTCGCGTTCGCCACTGCGCAGAGGCAGGCTGTACCCTTCCTAGGCAGGTTTTTCAGCACCTTGTTGGAGATACCGTCCTGCCCCGGAGCCTTTCGATCCACAAGAGTTCTCAGGACATCCCCTGATTTCGCCGGGGCTAACCGGGTCCATCGGGTCCTGCTGACCCCTGGGGTCCTCGCCCCTCAGGTGCCTGACGGTCATCTCAACCGCTAGGATGTGACGATCATCATCGTCAGGGTGATCATTTAGCCTACACTCTCTTTCGAGTGTTTGGCCAAATGCTTCTGCCTTGTCCTCGTCGCTGTACACCATACCGTTTACGCTGTGTAGCGGTGGTATGGCGTTTGTCGCTCGCCTGAGGCTTTTCTGCAACCGCCAGAGGCCAGACGAGCCCGGCTCCAGCTCGCTCAGCTTATCTTCCCAGCATAGGCCGCGGTGTTCCCGCAAGGCTGTTTTCAATAGCTGGCTGCTTTCGTTAAGCAACCTGCGATTGTCCTCTGAGGGGCCGTTGCGGTACAATCTACGGAGCCGTCTCTGTTCCTGAACGAGCACCCGTATATGTTCGGGGGTTTCTCCATATTGACCGCGTGGTTTTTGCACCTCGCGTTCAATTGTGGATAACCTTAGAGCCTGCAGCACGTCCTTCTCGAACGTTTGCACGGCACCCTCCAGTTGGGCCACATCAGCAATAATTGGGACGGTCGCAAGTGCGTTAAAATGCTCTTGAAACCGTTTCCAATTAGTATGCGTAGAGCGAGTCGTTTTGATTTCGGCATTCGCTTCAAGGGTCAGTTTTGTTGGATTGTGATCCGAGGTACCTTCATTCACCGTCACCAACTCCGGCCAGAAGCGGACGTTCCTCAACACCGTGATGTCAAGTACGTCCGGTCTCCCGCCTCCGTTGGGTAGGCATGTCGGTTCCGCGGGCCCCATTACCACTGCCCTGGCAGCGGTCGTCATTTCCAATAACCTAACACCTTGCCTGTTATCAATTGCAAAGTTCCACGAGCGGTGCTTGCAATTGAAGTCGCCAACCAGCACTAGTGCTTGTTGGCCACCCAGGAGAATGTCGAGATCTTCCTGCTGCAGTTTGTCCTGCGGAGGCTTGTACGCCGACGTGACCCTCATCTGACCAAGGCTGGTGCCCACGACGACGGAGATTGCATCAATTTCTGTGTCCTGGACCCTCAGGCAATGGTGTACGATGTCGTCTCTCACCAGAATGGCCACCCCGCCATTATTGGGGTTTCTTTTGTCGTAACGGTACGTGCGGTACCCTCGGAAGTTTACACGAATGTGGCTACCAATCTTGGTTTCTTGTAGAGCCAGAATTTCCGGTTCCCTTTCCGCCAAGAGGAGCTCCACCTCGTACTTCCTGGGCCGCAGCCCGTTGACGTTCCAGGACATAATGGTGAGGGACTCGGGGTGTCTAGCATCCATCACTTGAGCGAAGTGCCTCGCGAATCCATCCTCCCAAGCAGTTCCTTAGCTTGGCTTCGATGGGGCTTTTGCCCTTTTTGGCTGTCGGGTTTGCGCCCGGCTTTTGGCCCGGCGCCTTACCCTCCGCCTTCTTTCCCTGCTGGGGAGTTTTGGACCTCGCTTGTGCGCCTTTTGGGGCCTTGGGGCATCCCAGCCAGTTGGCTGGGTGGCCTTCTGCCCCACAAAGGACGCACTTCGCATTGCGGCTCCCGTCCGGGGGTTTCGCGAGCGTGCACTCGCGGCCCGCATGGGAACCCGCGCACTTGACACATCGCTCCTCATGGTGGCACTGAGATTGCTCATGACCATATCGCTGGCAACGGTAGCATTGGGTGGGCATCTTTTTCTTCTTCTGCACCTCGACTTTCACAGAAAAACCAAGCAGCCTCTTTACCTTGAAAATAAGGTTGTCTGTACTTTTAGCCAAAACTAGGGCTAACTGCTGCTTGGTTTTCCTGTTACTCATGCGAAACAGGTCTGCCGCGACGTTCTTTTCGAGGAGCTCGGCCTCCACCGCTTTTAAGTCCACATCCTCAGGTAGACCTCTGATCACCGCGTAGGTGCACTTGTCCTCCGGCACGGTAGGTGTGGAACCTACGCTCTACGGAGGCCAGCACGCGTACCACCTTGCGGTAGTCCTCTACCGTGTCAGGGGCCAACCTGAAGCCCTCTTTGGTGAGGGTGGCCTTCTTAATGTTTGAGCCGGCAACTTTGAGCTGAGCTGTTAGCTCGGCCCACTTATGCCGGCCTTCTACCACCACAGGAGGGATCCTCTGGGCCTTTGCTGCTTCCGCAAGGGACCTAGGCTTTGACTCCTGCGGTAGAGGATCGTCCACCTCCATCCCAGTGACAGGGTCGAGTACGGTCCGCCTTTTAGGTTTCTCGCCACTCGGCCCCGTCTCCGCGGATAGTTCGGTGGCCTTCCTCTTGCCCCCTGCCGCTACCACTGTCGTCTTTTTTGCCTCCGCAGGTTTCGCCGGCGCAGCCTTCTTCACCGCTCCAAAGTAGCCTGCCGGCTTTCCGCTTGTACTGCTCCTACTACCCCCACCAGTACCGCAACCGATACTTATCCCAGACTTACCTGGTTTGGCCACTACACTCGGCACTACCGAGCACTTTTTGCCGCTCGCTACCGCACTTATATCCGCGGTTTTCGCGGCATTTGTGTCCAGCTCGCGGCTGCCACGCACTTCCGCCCGGAAGGCGGCCAACTCGGCACGGAGCTTTTCCACCGTGTCGGTAAGGGTGCGAATCATCGCATCCTTCTCCGCCATGGTTTTCAGGAAAACCTCCATTGGGATTGACGCCTCCATCACTTCGGCTCGAGAGGCTTTGCGCTAATGCACTCCGCCTCGCCACTACCGAACTAACCCGAACGATCCCGACACGCACTTCTCAAGCTTCAGCGCAAGCACTTCAGCCTGACACACCAGAACGCTTCCGAACCCACACGATTTCGCACGACACCAACTACCGACTGACCGACTTGCCAACTCGACCGTTCGCCAACGATGCCCGCACAGAACTGTGGACAAATTGGAGACCGTGAGTTAGCGGCTTAAAGCCGGAAACGTACGGAGTACCGGTGAGATGTTGTACAGAGCAGGAGCAGGCGATATCCACGGTAAACAGTACAGTACGGACGGTAAACAGTACAGGACGGTCCACTGCCATTTAAACAACATGAGCCCAAAATAGTGACGTCAGCTTAGTGCGGACTTGGGAGCGATAATGACGTCATGGCACAATTGAAATTCAATATACAAAATACAAAATACAAACAGGCAGTGCCACCTCATTCGTAAAGATAACTTATTTTTGGTTTGGCCTATGTATTTTGCTGTGCAATTGAGACTCGAGACTGAGTATACTATAACGGATTTCTCTAAGTCTTAGTTCTTGAGTATAAGTCGACAACTGTTTTTTTTTTGACTGAAAGTGACGATTTTTACCTGTTCATCTTTTAAGCATTTTGACAACCGACTACTCAGACCATGAACGAACGGAATTTTCAAATACGTCACTTCTAAATTTAGAGACTCAACGGCTAAAGGGGTGTCACCCTCGTCACCAAGTTGTAGCAATTTGCTGACCAAGTTTGAAGGAAAACCATTAAGAGACGCTAAGTGTTTGATTTTTTGAAAATTATTTTCCGATAACGTTGGGTGGCTCAATCTTAGAACACGGTTGTTAAGATATTTTATAGTGGCAACCTTCTGGGAGAGAGGATGAGCAGACCTGTCTGATACCAATCAGTTATAATTGTACCATTGTGTCTTATGACCAAAGTATCCAGAAATGGAATTCTGTTGTTCTGTTCAAGCTCTATAGTAAACTGAATGTATGGGTTGGATGAATTGAAGACCTCCAGAACTCTGAGTTTGATGGAATACATGTCAAAATATCATCTACGTATAGGTATAAAAAGGAAGTTCAAAATCAAATTTATCAATCACGACAGTGAGCAACTCATTCATGCACAAGTTAACCAAGAAAGGTGACAAAGGGTTTCCCATAGCACTGCCAAAAACTTGCGAATAAAAATCATTCTCGTAGGCAAAATAGTTGCAGTCGAATATGAACGATATTATTACCAAAAACCGTTGTTTGTTGAACCGTGATGTGTACAGAAATATCATCCCAGTGCTTTGCCAAAAAAGAGATTAAACGTCTAGAGAGATAAGTTTGTAACCTTGTGGCACTTTAGCGTCTTTAATTCTATCAACAAACGCAAATGAATGTTTTACCGAGAAAGTAAATTTAGTATACAGGTTAGAAAGTAATAGAAAGTATTTTATCAACATATTTGGAGATCTTGTAAAGTGGCGTCTGTATACAGGATACGACAGGTCTAAGAGGAGTCCCTACTTTGTGTGTCTTGGGTAGCCCGTAGATCTTAGGAGGCAAAGAGTTTTTAGTTATTTAATATTTATATGTTGTCTTATCTATAGATTGTTCGTTAAATAGGGTTTTAATTAAGTTGTTTACTTTCTCACAAATTGTTGTCGGGTTTTTGTTGAGTAGTTTGTAAGTATTAGTATCTTGTACTAGGTCCTTCATCTTTTTTGTGTAGTCATCGTGCGACATCACCACAGTAGAATTTCCTTTATCTGACCTAACAACTACTATGTCTTTGTTCTGTCTGAGGAAGAGTTTTGCATTTTTATAAGCCTTGTCTTAGTTATCGTTACGTTTTTTATTATGTAAATTATTGACAAAGTTTGTAATTTGTCAATATAGGGCATGGAATATTAGTGCATTTGTATTCAATAATATATTCAACATCCTTTATAGTATCGAAAAGAGGAAAATCCTTCTTAGTATGATTAATTGAAAACTTTGGCCCAGCTCTAATAGTGTTGACATTTCATTTTGAATTTGTTGATCTGTGAGGTTTATAAACAAATTTTCCGGAATTGCCTGCTTGTTTACATAGTTATTGTACTTTAAACATCTTTAGTCCTTTAGTCCCTGCCTTTAGTCCCTATCCGCCAATTGACCACCAAAACCAATCTACCTGGGACGCAATTTCCTAGTTTCATTCACTAATATCTCTCTTTATACAGCGCATAACTCCATGCATGGCCAAGATACTCAAATCAAGCGAAATCTTATACTGTAAAAGGTTGAAGCGTTGCCAAGATGGCACTAATCATCTAGGTAATTCACTTCTACAACAAGGTACCTGAAAACAAAACTGCTGCCATTAATACCATATAGAAGTAAGTGAAATTCTTGTCGAATTGAGGCATTTTACTCGTTTGGTAAGTTTCTGTCAAGAAATTGGTGTATGTACTGAAAAAACTTTAATTGTTTTATCAGTATAATTTTGATTAGCTGCTTTTGTGCACTCACTGTGCACATTTTCTGCGTCTTTTACTTTCGGCATTCGTCTGTATCCCGTAATAATATGTTTGGTCTTCCTTATTTTCAGAGCCAAAACCTTAGTGGAACACCTCCGCGACTCTTGGCAGCATTTAGTACGGGACCGTGCCACTCGCACCCTCTCCTACAACGACGAACAATTCCACATCCTGGAGCGCGTCAAAATCACACAAACCATCTCGCGACTGAAAAACCTCCTCGAGGTCGAGGTGTTTCCCCAATACGAAGCCCTCTCGGAGAACTTTGGCGACTGGTACAAAATGGCGCAGAACGTGCACCTGAAAAGCGAGATCCTGGCCACGGACGTGGAAAAGTACAACGTAAAACTGAAGGATTTCGAGGAGAAACTGACGGTGGACAATATGGAGTATGCGGATTACTTGAAGACGAGCTACGAGCCGTCTAAAAGTTGCGGGGGGGCCATGGGTAGCGGGAATTTGTTGAAGCAAAAGCTGAAAAAGCGATTGCAGATGTATCAGAAGGAGAGCGGGGACATTAAGGAGCTGATCGGACAGAACTCCAAGCTGCTGGAGGATTTGATGGCCTGCACTTTGGAGCTGAAAGATGAAGAGTAAGGTTGGTGTAATTAGGTTTTGTTGTTTTTTGTTTTGAAAACAAAAGCAATTATTTTAAATTACCCCGTGTTCATTGGTAAACGTCATCTAGATGACCATGAATTTTTGAGAGAAAAGGATAACATAATCAAAGTAAATAGACTTTTGTTTTGACATTTCACAGCCAATTAGCTGACGTTTTCAAATGAACAGCCCCTATGTCTGTGATTTAACCTAGGGTTGTGACAGTTTCCATATTGTTGTAAGTTTATACCTATTAACAAATGATTCGAAATCGCAGTTCGCGAATTGATGTGCTGATATTATATCGTGAAACACAAATATGGCGGACTTCAGGCAAAAAAAAACGGAAACAATGTCAGAAAAAGCCGAAATTGTGTCCTATATCTATGACGACAAAAACTGTTTAAAAATCTTTAACTCCATAAAAAATTTAGTTTAAGTGAGAGCACTTTACAGCTGACTGCCATTCTTGTCTCTCTCTAATTGTGTAATTGGTTGTGAGGGTTTCTACGGGAGTTGTCAGTACGTTAGATTTTTTATAGAGAATGTTTCCGAAAGAGTGTAGATTTTTTGAAGGAATAGGGAAATTGTCACCATTTTATGAAGTAATAAATAATATACTAAAGAACTGTGCTAGACCTGCAGTTTCCTATAATAAGAATAATTATTTTCACTTACTAGCACTTTTTAATTTTTTAGAACGGTTAATAGTGTAAATATAGCGGTCATGGCTTAGATTGAATTAAAGAAACATATGAAGAGTGGAAGTAGCAAAGAGAGTAAGTGCCAAAATTGGACGTTTTGTTACAGATACATAAAAAAAGGTGTTAAGTGACTGTCTACTGACTATAATGTTATTATAAAAGCACTATGTTCCTTTAATGGTCATGTATTTGCAACCGAAGGTGGAGAATTAAACGAAATAAATAATATAATATCCACATTATTTTATTAACTTTTTGCTATCCTATCAACATGGACACTAATCGCCAATTTAACAATAATACGAGTGACGCCTTGCTTTAACTCTATACCGGGTGTCCTCTGAGGTTTTTGGGATACTTCATATATGAATTCTATGACTAATTTTGAACAAAAAAACATTTTATTCACTTTTTGCGAATTCCCAACGGTTCATGAAATATCGGGGTTTCAAATTTCGACTAAATACTTATAAGTAATGGCTCAAGCATAATTTACTAATTGGCAAGTTGGCTTGTACTAGAAAAAAAATGCTAGTTGTCAGTCATTTAACTGTCATCATTGACACTTGGTTCTTTTTAAGTTAGTGTATTTTTTATAATAAAAATATGCCTTTTATTTATTTAAATGAAGAATACGCGGACCTGATTTTTGTGTAAGGATATTGTAACGGTAGTACCTACAACCGTCTCAGTTAAAGAATATCAGCGACGATACCCGAATCTTCTAAATAAGCACACACTTAATACAAACTTCTACTCTTCCATTAACAGGTACGTTTCCTAAACCGATTTGCGAAAGAGAAGTTGGGCGGAGAAATAATGCTGCAGAAGTTGTTGACTTCATTGAAAATTATCCAGGGACAAGTACGAGAGGAATGTCTGCACTTACTGGACAAACTAAGACGGCTGTCCACGATACATTGCGAGAAACTGGACTGCATCCTTATCAATAGCAACCGGTACAAGAACTTCTCCCAACTCATCTTCCCCAAAGAGTTGGTCTTGGTGAATGATGGAACAATTATTTGAATATTCTTCGAAGTATGGCGCAAACTGCATTATTAGTTATTCCAGCCCAAACGTTTACGGAGAATCTTCTCTGAAAATGGGTTTCTCGAACAGCATGAGGATTTTCGATTGCCCACAAATGATCAAACTCGTTTCTGTCAGGTTTGAGGTATACCATACTGATGAGCTCGAATAAGAGAGAAACCGGTCTATGGTTCCTCTGCCTGATAGAGAAATGGGGCAACTTACCAAAAGTGTAATTTTTTCGATAATACGTACGTTTTTATTTTTTCTTCTCTTGACTCTAATTTCATAATTTTTTACTTGGATTTTTAAGAATTTCACTTTAAATATAATTAAATCTGACAGATGATTGATTGAAACGTTGGATGTATAGGTCGTATATTGTAACTTTACTTACGCAGGCGGCTATGATATTTTTCCATTCTGCCAAAGCCAGATTGGCACATCTGGCTTGTTAGCTCTTGTTTACCATCCTGCTTCTTTAAGCCGCGTACAAAACCATGTCCATAACAAGGTGCAAAATCAAAAATTACTTTTTAAAAATTGGACGTTGTCTAATTTTCGAGTCGAGAAAACCTAACTGGTAAGACCTGGAAGGAACCCTAAACCAGATCACTCCCGAATTACGTACCATCAAGTGTATTATTTGTACTGAGCAAATAGTTAACGTATGGCATGAGAAGTAAATGGTGTCCAACCGGCAAAAAATTCAGCTTCCAATAATCTAAGTAAACGACAAAACTGATTCCTTTGACTCAAACTGGTAGCTAGGCAAGAGGTAGGTGCAATTTTCGAGAAAATTATGAATTTTACAGTTTTAGCTAGCAATTAGAGTAGCAGGGGTTTGGAGATTGAAACGAAAGAGGAAAATACGTAAGTTTATTCATTGCAGAACCAGAACCCAACCTAATCCAGCCACAATTTCTACATATTAATTAACATATTGAAACACACTAGAGCAATCTACGGGGATAACAGGATAATAATATGAGAAACCAGAAAGAGTAATGTTAGAAAATTACAACAAGAATGCACTGTGACTACCTTCTCTTGTCTAGACCTGAATGATAAAGTCAATTAATACTAAATTTGTTATAAATTATAATAATTATTATTTTTGAATAGAAATAAATTTTCTTTAAAATGCGTATTTAATAAAATTAAATTAAAAATTAAATACATTAATTTAAATATTACTAAAATCATAAATATAACCACATACTTCCACCACATACACGACATTCCCAATCTTTTACATTGCTGGCCGTGGACTGCAAAAGGAGTAAATGGAAACACAATACCTCGTATATTGCAATTTCTGCACATGCCGAAAAATGGACACACTTCCATAATATATAGGACATTGGCTATCTTATACATTGCTGGCCTTGGACTGCAAAAGGAGGGGAAGGAAACACAATGCCTCGTATATTGCAATTTCTGCACATGCCAAAAAAGTGTGCCCCCCCCCCCCCCTCAGTCACCTGCTTAATCCATTGAATTGCTAGATGGCCATCACATGACCAGCTTAACCGGTAGATGACCTGGTGAGTTTTGGAATTCGCGCCCCCTTTTAGTGCTACTCAGCCACAAAATTCAAATGAAAAAGAAAGACGAATTGACAGCGGTCAGCTGTCTCCAGTCATTCGTATTACAATCCTTCATTCGACTTTAAAGAAACTGATGTCAAAAAACAACGTTAGGGCGGGAAAATTTAAAATTATGGGAGGGAGTGATCTCTTCGGTCGAGGCGCCTCATATAATTACGATCGAACTTCACAACATGTAAATTCGTTTGATCGTTCTATTATATTTCGGCACCTCGTCCTCGAGATCAATAGGTAGATGTTTAAAGAGTTTTTTGACGGCAGCCTTTGTTAAAAGAAAAAAGTTGTATATTACACATATTATGTAACATACAAAAAACAAGGAATAGCTCAAACTGTGACAGTCCACAATTAAAAATGCTAATAAATCATATAAAAGTTGATTGACAACTGATCAACAGCTTCATTGATGAATAGTATCTACTGTCACTTAAAAATAACAATGAACAAACAACTGCTCTGGAACCCAAATTATGTTACTTGCTTGAGCTTAACATTGATGTAACAAAATCGTGCTTTGAAGACACAGGGCAGTTATTAAATTTGGTAAAAATCTCTGACCGAGGGCTCCAGCCTCTGTCTTCCTGACTGTGCTAAGAAGTATACCATTTTGGAAGGCTACAGATGTCGACGCATGCCTTGTAGAATAAGCGGTGAAACTTCGATCTACCCCTGTCTCCACTAACGTTCGTTGGATTCATTTACTGATTGTCTGTGTTGAGGCAGTTATAAAAGGCTTCCTAGTACTCAGAAATAAGTAGTCCTGTTCGGCAAAGTGTAGATTTATTGTTTTCTTGATGTAGTTAATAAGAGTCGAACCGGCACATAGAGCTGGCTTCTCTTTAAAAAAAGGAATGTACTGGTTGCGCTGATCTTGGAGAACTGGTTGTGATGAGGTCATTGATGGCAATCTGGATACCATCCGGCGTAACAATAGCATTTCCAACTCGAATTCGAGCTAATGTTTGTAATCTATGAGCAGAAATCAGTGCTAATAGAGTAGCTAACTTCCTACTTAACAACAGCAAGGCAAATTTTTGATCTGCTGGTAAGGATTCTAAATAGTTGAGCACAATGGCCAATCCCAGGTAAATGCATATTTCCTTTGAGGTTGACCTAATCTGAAAATTCCCTTTAGTAAACGACTTAGGACTGAATCCCGCATTGTTTCTTTAGAAATAATTAATGAAAGTGCGCTTCTATACGCATTAAAACTGCTATAAGGATATATTAAGATCTAATCTTAGCGGCAGAAAACTTATCACTTGGTTAACGTCACCTGCATATAAGGATATATTGCGCTCCTTACAAAAAGACCACCATAGGCTGAAAGCAACACTTAAGTGTCGATGGCGCCAGTGACTGCAAGACAGTGTTCAGACTAGCTTCGGCGATATTTTTTCATCGAAACGCCTGTCTGAGAGCAATGCTGCAATCAGGGTAATCGGTTGTTCCGGGTTTCCTTTTGTAAGCCAAAGGTTGACACTATAAGATCGAAATCTGAAATGTCTAGTACCCAGTCCGTGTCATCTGGCAATCTTCTCGATTCTCGATCAGCTTCCCAGAATTAATATAAGAAGCCACCACCTAATTATTGCGAGCCTCACACCATTCCCAAAATTCACGAGACTCTTTATTTAAAGCGGGGTACTTAATTCCGCCCATTTTATTTATGTAGGCAACTGCTGTTGTATTATCAATCTTAAACAGTATTGTAATGTCTGAAACTTTAACTGTGAAATGACGCAAAACTCGAGAAGCTGCTCTCAATTCCAAAACATTGATATGCAGTAACTTCTCGTCTTCAGTCCACCAACCATGAACCTTTGACTTTATTGAACCAGAACGAAAAGCATCTGAATATATTGTTAATTGGAACTTTGGTTGTTAAGCTTTTGCCAATCAGACAAAAAATGTAGAAATTCGTCTAGCAGGCAAAGTTACATTTATTTGCGAGTTTTTTCACCCCTGGATCTTTGCTGCTGAGGATAAGGTGGATGTGGCCGAGCTTCCCGCCTTAGCCTCTGCCGGCCTCGGTAGTTTAAAGTCCTTCTGACAGCAGTGTTACTGATTGCACCTCCGGACTGCCGCCTTTCGATGCTCTTTGCGAGTTTTAAATTATTAGCAAAGCCAGAGCCAATCAATGTCACTGCTACCGGCACCTCCTTTATAATGTTTTTTAAGGGTCCGGGCAAGTGGCTCGAAAAAATTGCTCTTGAAAGAGGAATGCTATGGTGAAGGTCACACAATAATATGGAACCATCATTAAGAGAAGTTAAAAGTTGTGAGTTCAAGTCAGTTGGAATGTTAGCTTTTAACAAAGAGGTTATATCCACACCCCGGCAGGCAAGTTGGGTTTGTCTATTGCTATTTATATGGTAACTTACCACTGTAGACCCTGAAATGTTACTCAACTCCACATCTACTTTGGAAGGTAAGTTTTCAGGAAGCAGATGCCTTTCATAAAAAGATGATTTTATCTTTTCATCTAAATCACAAGTTAACAGCTGCGCCCACTTGTTTGCTAACAAAGGGTGCACTGTAACCAAGGACGTAAACAGTACAGGACGGTCCACTGCCATTTAAACAACATGAGCCCAAAATCGTGACGTCAGCTTAGTGCGGACTTGGGAGCGATAATGACGTTATTATTTCCCGAGCCCCGAGCGCTATGAGACTATTCCCGTCATTTGTTTTCTTAATAAGAATGTCAGGACGGAAATAGTCTCAGGGCGCTCTGGAGGGGTTACCCGAAAACGCTGTGAATATTTGATTTGACATCTCGAGGATTATTCGCGGGCGCGGGTTATTCGTTTTTTTTTTATGATCGTATTCTAATTTTTGATTAGACGATCTTTCCCTTGTTGTTGTGATTGTACCGATTGGGTTGTGATTTAGTAAACATACGAGTACAAAATAGCTGGTCAGATTTCTGCTGTTCCTGAATGTAAAAGCAACAAACTAAAGTAGAAGAAAGAAGGCAGACAAAGATCCTTTAATTTTTTCACAAAAAGAAAAGATGCTCTTTCAGCTAAAATAAGAAACAAGTGGATTCACCTTTACCAGCGAACTGATATATTCAATCCAGGTACCTCGGCAATATCCCATGCTCTTTGCATTTTACTGCAAATGATTATGAAAGAGACTTTCGTAATTAACTTTTGGATAAGTAAGTATTACATTCAGTATTAAGTACCTAGGCGGCTGGCTCTAAAGCAACCAGCAATTAGCAACGGACCACGAGCAATATTTATTGCACGCCACTTTTACATTGAATTGTGAGGACTGGAGAGACGCAAGATACCAAAATTTAAATAAATTGTTAATTAAATAGATTCTGTTATCAAGTGTTTTCTGGGCTGGGTCCATGAGGTTTGCAGGCTGGTATAAACAAAGAAGTCAGCAGTAGCAGACCACTCTTTCTGAAAGTCGCGATATCCTTTTCAACGAAGTGGATTATCCGACACTAACTAATGAAGCCACTGATATCTTCAAGCACGAAAACAACATTATTCAAAATATTCAGAAAATCTTTTCTAGTGGCATTATGAATTTGTAGCAGTATTATCAATACTAACTTATTTAGACATCAAGACAATGTGAAGGTACATTAATATGCTAAAGTATAAGTGTAAGTATTCCAAACTCGTAGTTGCTTATGGAGTATGGAATATTGTTGCTTGCAACCCGGTCTGCATCAAAGTAATAAACCTAATTTGAAATCGTAACTATTTGTATTATTACTAGTTTATAGACCATTTCATACTTATCAACACTTAAAATATTATTTAAACCAATACAGGATAAACAGAAGCACAGCATATGTCAAAAAACTATGCGTCCGCGGAATAAACTTTTAATGATATATCTCACCAGAGCACTATTGACAACACTTGTGACGTCACGCCGCGGGTACAGAAAAAGAGGGAATTGGGCCGTCCTGTCAGTCTAGCGTCCTTGCACTGTAACAACTGCCTTAGAAACTATGTCCTCTCCGAGGTAACGTAGTATATCCTCGTCTGCTCCAAGGTCGACTTCCAAGGTACTGTTGGATGTCCTGTCCCTTCTAGCAAATCCTCTGTATCAGAGCAGTCTAGCTGCAGTACAGGAGCCCTTTGGCTTGCTTCTGGAATCAAAGAATTAGATCTTCTTTGACCAGAAGTGCTTGGAAAGGAGCTCTCAGTAAAAGCAAGCTTGTGAGTATTGGTCATTAACTTTGAACTATTTTGATCCTGAATTTTTACGAGCCGATGGCCTAGAATAATTAGATCCTTCCGAATCACTGCTACTGTAGTAGCGAAGGCCTTTCTTCCATTTTTGCACGGAATGTCTACCACGTGTGTCTTCCTGCCTTGGAGAAAAACTCGGGTGGCGTGACCTTCGCTCAAGATCCCACCGGGCCTGACGACATTTCATTTCTAGCTTCTCCACCTCCTTTTCCAAGAGCTTTCGCTTTCTTCGTTCCTGGGATGAGTCCCTGCTGGAACGAGATCTACGTCTTTTACCCATGAATTCTGAAAATAAAGGCTAAAAGGACAAGAAATTAAGCTGAAAAAATACCAATGCTGTGCACTGTGTTACATAAAAGCTAAGAATGAAGGATTCTAATACGAATGACTGGAGACAGCTGACAGCTGTCAATTCGTTTTTCTTTTTAATTTTGTGGCTGTGTAGCACTAATGCCCGTATTCATAGTCGCTCCTTGAAGGAGACCTTGAAGCCTCCTTGGTCGAGGACGCCTTGAGCGCATGTCATCACTTTGAATTCATAGACGTTCCTCGAGCGTCCTTGAGTAGGGCACGCCTGAGGATGAGTCAGAGCTGGCAACATTGTAGGAGCCTAATTATATCGGTCAGAGGATCCAATAGACGTAATTAAACAGAGTATATCCACTACCTTTTTCAGTACACAACCTTGGAAGGTTATAGAAAGAGAAAGATATATTCGGTCGGTTGGCATGAGGTAATAAAAAATATTTGAATTTCCCAAGAGGTTCCGCGAGACTAGCAGGCACGCTAAAATTTGAATTATTGTGCTCTTGGTCTGTACCTATTTCAAACCGTAAACATTGAAGTTTTTTGCGTTTAAAATACAAATTTTGAACGAATTTTGAAAACCTATACCTACGTTTAAATTCATCTCTGTAACATTCAATAGCATTTTCTGCATCTTGTATGTACCCTTTAGGTTTTAGGTAATTGCAAATGCGGCAAAACGTCATCAACTGGCTCTGTTCTAACAAAAAAATCCTCTAAATTCAGTGTTGGCAAGGTTAATTAACCAACGTTTTTAACCGGTTAATAACCGGTTATTAATGTTAAGAAAAAAACGCTTTAATGATTTTTAACCTGGAAGAAACGTCAAATGTCAATGTCGTTTGTCATTTGTCTACGGTAGACGTATATTTGAGTGATTCATTGTTTATTAGTTAATTAGTTTGTTGTATTTTTTATACTTGTTTTTGTTTTTATGCCGGTTGTAAATATGTTAAAGGTCAATGTAAATAATGCTCATGTGAGTACACTTCAAATGCAAGACGTATGGAAAAACATCTTGAATGATATTTTTGGATAAAGACCCTTTGCAATGCAGAGCTCGGCTTGCACACTTTTAATTGCAAAAAACATATTAGAGGTTATTAACTGGATAATTAACCGGTTATTAACAGGTTAATAAGTTAAAATAGTATATTATACAACAAGCATTTAATGAGAGTCGTTATTCTCGAGGGTAACGTTTGAGCCCACGAGCGAAGCGAGTGGCACAAGTTGCCCGAGAGAATAACGCTCATTAAATGCGCGTTGAATACTATACTTTATCCACGACCAAGATTCTGGGTTTTCTCAAATATGATAGGTTATAGGTGCCACAAAGATAATTCACAATTTTAAAACCACGACCACGACTGGTTTCGCTATTCAATGGCGCGACGTTTGATGCGTCTTGTCGATAGATGACGGTCTAGTCACCCGCGCATGTCACCGCATGTTCATTTCAATGCTACGAGGGTTCGGTAAATTACTTCATTTTATGGCCTATTTTAAGTATTTTTCAGCGAAAAGTACATATTTTAGTGAAAAAAAGACACTGTAACCTACATTTGCGTCAATACATCCTAATAGAAGGATAATTATTTGAATGAACCAGTGGTAACTACCGATTTCATGTTTAGGGCAGTTTACTTTTTGAGTTGTCAGTTGCCTACGACATGTTTCGTTTCCATGACAACTCATCATTCACTTGTGAATAATGAGTTGTCATGGAGAAACATTCACAAGTGAATAATGATTATCTTTAGTCTTGAGAATGTACAAGAATAATGTGATTATTATAGTATGGTCGTGGATAAATATTTTTAACCGGTTGATTGCCAACACTGTCTAAATTCTCGTTGATTTCAAATAACATTCGGTTTTTCTTAATAAAGCAAGTTGTGGTTTTGACACTATACAAATTTGTAAAGAAAACAAACAGCACATAGCCAACAATTTTCGCCTCGAGGAGCTGTCAAGGTACCTTTGTTTCCTACCTCGAGATTTTTCCTCGGATAAGGCGCCCTTAAGGCCGGAGGAACGTCCATAAAACGAAATCGGCGCGCTAACGCGACCTCAAGGGCCAAGGGATCCTCAAGAAAGGACTATGAATACGGGCATAAAAGCACTGCTACCTAGTGGTCTCAAGGACGAGGCCCGAAATATAATTCACGTACTGTGCACGAATTACGAACTAGGCCGAAAGCATTTGGTTCGTGATTCGTGACATCCAGTGTTGCCAATACTTTCCGAGTTAATCCGGTTACTCGACGTAAATGCGTGTTACGGAAAAATATTCGATACTGAGGTACGTACAGTGTTGGCAATTAACCGGTTAAAAATATTTTTAACGTATTAACCTGTTAATAACCGGTTAATTATCCGGTTAATAACCTCTAATATGTTTTTTGCAATTAAAAGTGTGCAAGCCGAGCTCTGCATTGCAAAGGGTCTTTATCCAAAAATATCATTCAAGATGTTTTTCCATACGTCTTGCATTTGAAGTGTACTCACATGAGCATTATTTACATTGACCTTTAACATATTTACAACCAGCTTTTTGAATTTTTCTGAAGTGTTTCCAAATATTGGTTTCTCGACGCCCTATTTTATCTCATCAATATTAAACTTAGTAAACTAAATTATTTGATTATTAAGTATAAAAAATACAACAAACTAATTAACTATTAAACAAGGAATCACGCAAATATACGTCTACCGTAGACAAATGACAAACGACATTGACATTTGACGTTTCTTCCAAGTTAAAAATCATTAAAGCGTTTTTTTCTTAACGTTAATAACCCGTTATTAACCGGTTAAAAAACGTTGGTTAATTAACCTTGCCAACACTGACTGAGGTATGTGATTCTAACCAAGTACGTTTCGAGATTTGGCAAAAACCCACGCACACGCGCATTGTGAATCGGATCCGAGTCACAGGTCAAGGTCACTAAAGAATATCCTTGTGACGTTATCGGCGTACTTGAATATAACCATTGTATTTAAATCTAATAGTAAGTCAATGGCACTTATGATGGTGTTCACTAGATGTCACTGGAGCCTAGTGACATCATCATTTTAGACAAATATTTCAAGGCCGTTTAATTTCCGGCGTTGTTGCAATTGTAATTTACGTAATACTGACTTCACGTCAGCTAGACAAAGATCTCCGAAATGCTCCTTGCTCTCTTTGCCTGCAGTCGTATTTGTCATGGTATGTCACAGTTTTTTTTATTTACAATTCATAATTTCTACATTTTTATGGATATTCGAGCAAAAAAAGTTCGATATTTGGGCTAATTAATGAAGCAGCCGATAAATAACTCAATAAGTACCAAAATGCCTTCACCTGCTGCCGTTACTTAAAACAGTGGTGAACAGAGAAGTGAGTGAATCTAATGGCGCGAAAACCTGGGAATCTTTAAATCTTATGGATATTGGAGCAAAAAAGCTGGATATTTCTGCTAGTTTTTAATCAGTTTTTAATCAAGGGTAGTACCTTTCTCCAGATGGTTCGCACTTGGACTTGCATGCCCTGTGAGATGAGCAATAACGGTGCATATCCAGCATCCCATATTGCACACGTAGTGCTGAGATATATACTGATAGCTCCGGTACCAAGGAGTGTATCGCATTCGTACTACTATACAATCACAATATTCACTCTCCATGGAGGTCCTTCATGCTGGGCTCTGAAGCCTGGGTTCCCTGGCTGCCCCATTGTAACTACGGCTCTTTGCTCTGGGTATAGGATAACTTAAATGGATGGGGTGACAGTACGTAATATAAAGGTCATCCTTTCTCATTGTTCTTTCTGGCCGTCATTTGCCAAAAAAAGAAAGTAAAATAACATAATATCACAAATACTAGCTTCACTACATAACCAAACTTTAATAAATATTAATGACAAACGAAATGGCCTATCTTTTTCTCTACGTCTGCAAAATTACTAGTTTTTATAATGACTTTATATTTATAGAATATATCCATCCTTGTTCACCCAATGCAGTAGAGAAGTAGAAATTTTGTTTTTATTTGTGTAGAGTATACAGCTCAGGTTATTTTTACTTTTGCCGTGACATTTCCACCGTTGCCACGTTTATGATCCTCCATGAAGTTGACAGGATTGACAGCGTCCCCCATGGCCCTCTGGCAGAGAGGGACCGAACTATCCATTCATTGATTTACTTGTGATTCATGTACAATGATATAACATAAAATATATGACAATGCCTGTCATAATATACAGGGAGCAAAATTTTAAATTTACATTGCCTACTCTACTGTGCAAGTAAAGCTATAGTGTACGAAATATACACCAGTTTTTCTATTTTTATGGAAATTATATTTCTTCTAAAATTACCAAGACTACTACTGATCTAGAGTGAGTTTAAGAGAGTAAATAAATGTTATCCTTAAACTCACTCGTAGTTTTGAGGGGAGAAGTGAATGTCAAGGTTTATTAAACCGCGATGTTTGCAGGATTGTCCTATCTGATGATTATTTTAAGCCAACGAGAAAAATTCATTAGTAGGACCAAATCTTGTTTATAAATTTCCAAGATATGTTGACAGAGAAATGTGATTTTTATTAATTTAGTATTGATAATAATGCTAAAAATTTTTAGTTTACCATAACCATTGGTTTTGATTTAATACCATTAAAACCATTGAACATTGAAAACCACCATTCTAACACATTCTATTTATTTTACAAATAATATACCATTGGGTAAGTACCTAGACCTTAGAGCTTAAAGAGGATCAGAGAAAAACTGAATAATTCTGAAAAAGACTTCCTATTTCCTGCATGCTTGAAAAAAAAAATAGTATACGAGGTCTGTTTAAAAAGTATAGCGAATTTTCAATTTCCGCGGGCTATGTATATTTGATTTTTGATTTTTTTGTAGCGTTATGTTGGTACTCATGTCCCTTACTTATGCTGGCGAGGTCGGTCATTGTGAATGTTTAGTTGATTTTTGACAGCTGTTTCGCTTCGATTTATTTTGGCTCGTCTTCGATTTTTGCCTATTCCAAAAAAATGGATCAAAAAATCTGTATCAAATTTTGTGTGAAAAACAAAATAAAGTGCGCGGATGCATTGCGAATGTTGACTGTGGCATACGGTGAAGCTGCCTTGGACCAAAGCAACGTTTATCGGTGGTACAAAATGTTCTCAGAGGGCCGAGAAGATGTGAACGACGAAGAGCGTGCCGAACGCCCGGGCACGTCAACAACAGACGAAAACATTGATAAAGTGGTGAAAAAAGTAGTATACAATCGTCGAATCACCGTTAGAGAAGTTGCTGAGGACCTAAACATATCGATTGATCATGCCAGTCGATTTTAACCAATGATTTGGGCATAAGTCGGGTCGCCACGAAATTCGTGCCAAAGTTGCTCAATTTCGACCAAAAACAGCATCGTGTTAACATTGCTCAGGAGATGTTGGACTCGGTCCGTGACGACCCAAATATGCTCCAGAGGGTCATAACTGGTGACGAATCATGGGTTTATCTCCAAAACTGAAGAGACCCATGAAAGGACGACGCTACGCCACGATTGAGGAGATAAAGACGGCATCGAAGGAGGAGATGAACAAGATCACAAAAAAATATTTTTTTAAGTGTTTTGAGGATTGGAACAAACGTTGGCATAAATGTATTATATTCAAGGGGAATTATTTTGAAGGGGACAAAATAGATATTCATGAATAAATAAATACTTTTTGAAAAAATATAAAATTCGCGATACTTTTTGAACAGACCTCGTATGTTACTCGGAGTAAAAGGTCTTTTTGTGCTTGGCCCAGTTGCAGGCCTCAGCTTCGCTTCGGCCGTCAATCTCTGGGCTCAGCTCGAAAAGACCCACTTTTACTCCTAATGACATATTCTACTATTTGGCACTTACTTATTACATTACAAAAGCACTCCTTTATTACTTGTACTTTTCATGTTATGGGTGGAGGGCATCAAGAAACAATACCTTTTCTTGAATTATCGCAGTTTCAGTCCAAATTTCTACCATTTATAAAGGTTTTTTCCTTCCCAAGAGTGATGTGATGTTAATTTTGACAGTGCTTTTGAAGCTAACAGCTTCTTGAGGAGAAAAAGAGCCTTGATAACAATCTAATCGGCATTTCTTTTTGAAAAAAAAAATTGTTTTATTTATTGTTGTTTTTCAGCTCGATAACACTCTTCAGTTAGAATAATTTTTCTGCATCGATTCCTTGTACCGGTTAACTGTCAGATACCTATTAAGTGTCCCCAACAAGTTTCCGACATTTTTTTTACAATGTCCTTTGTCGGACAGCTGGATGCAACAAAATACTCATGCTTACACCAAAACTGTATTGTTAGAAGAAAAATTTTGTTTCAACCAAATAATTGAGACACTCAGTATAACGAAGCCTGTACGTACAGGCAAGTGATACTAGATACGATAATATGACGATTTTTGTCCTTAAATAAATATTCCAATTACGAATTTTATAAAACTTTACAATACCATATTGCTCTTATTTATGTTGCCTGTGGTTCTTTGTTCTGTCGCAATAATAATAGACAACTATTTATTATACCGAACAGCAGAGTCAGGGACTGATTGAATCATAATCATTCGAAGGAATAAATGAATCGCAAATACCATACTTGCTATTGCTATTCCGAATTCGTCTTGTTTCCTCATTATGCATCTTTGAAGTTGCTGAATTTAAATATACCCGGACGCTGCTGTTTTTCCGTTCAACATTCTTTTGCGTAAGCAGTTTAATCATCAACGTCATAAAATTTGTTTTGGTTAACTACTATACCCAGTCCACTGTTTGTTTTTGGTCACGTAGTTTTTAAGGCACCGAGGTACATAAGAAAGTCAATAGGATTTTTGTTTAAATATTACTTATAATAGTAAGTTTACAAAAATGTATACAATAAAGTTATTATTTTAAAAAAGTGGTCTAGTTAGTGATTTTGGCTGGTACCTCGAAGCAAATGGCGTCCTTGCCGGTTTGCTGGTCAGTCAGAGACCAATGGACTACGGTTTT
The DNA here is from genome assembly GCA_951812265.1 of Taphrorychus bicolor. Taxonomy (NCBI): domain Eukaryota; kingdom Metazoa; phylum Arthropoda; class Insecta; order Coleoptera; family Curculionidae; genus Taphrorychus; species Taphrorychus bicolor. The sequence continues at coordinate 20,721,238 of OX638301.1, forward strand.
CAGCTGCAAATCCAATAAGAACAAAATAAGCGCTCATTACAAATAAAGGGGGACACTTCAAAGGAAAAATCGTTATCGTTTTAACCTTAGAACTTGTAATTAAAAACCTTTTAAGGCATCATAATTACTTTTCACTTTAAAATGCCCAGTTGGTAATAGAAGATATGGTAATGTAGAGGTCGTTTACGGTAATTACCAAAGTTTAAAATAGCTGTTGAAAACATGGTAGTTAGGGCGAATTAGCTTTGGCCGCATTGACTCGCGCGGACTCTCACCAACTGGCCCTTGTACTTTACGTAACACTTACCGTGGGATAAATCTGCAAAACGTCGATATTGTCCTTAAACACGTAGGTTTTGCCTTTGTGAAATTGGCAGTTGTTCTTGGTCTTTTCGTCTTCCTCGTAGATCTTGTCGCAGGCGTCGGTGCCGTCCACGCCGATGAAGGGCAAGGGCAAGCCCGCGATCCTCGCGTTGACCACCTGGCTTAAGCTGGTAAAGGGAATTTCTAACAAATGGAGAGTTTCTCATGAAAACCCCAATGAATTTAATGATTTTGCGAGGACTTGCCTGGTTTGAATTTGAACATCAAAGGAACTTTAGTGTTTTTCTTCAGTCGGCAGGGCGGCTTTTCGCAGTTGCCTATGGTGACTTTCTGCTGGAGATCTGGGATGTTACCTTAATTAAAAAAAAATTAACCATGTTTTGACGATGTTTACAAAAATTATAAAAAGTTAATAAATCACTCTCTAGATGAATAGAATTTTATTAGGAATTTCTTATCTATAATAATTGCGGTGGAAGTTGTAAGTACCTACTAATTTTCAATTTTTTTTGCACATTTTGTAGGTTAGTGCCCATTTTTTTTTAGCGTAAATACATTGTGATTCACTGCTTTTTTCCTGAGATATCAGGCATCTTGCAAAGGTTTAAAAACTGCTGATTCTACAAGGTTTTCTCCAATTTTACCTATAATAGCTATTTTTCTAATTTTCACGTATAAAGTGGCACTTTTCAATACTGATGACACTGACGTAACGTCCTACTTTTCGTAACTAGTTACGAAAAGTAAAATCTTTCGTAACTGGTGATGAAAAGTTTGTTTCACCACCAGTTGCAGGTTTCGGTTGTGGCACACCGTTGCTATAGTTTTACGGTATGAAGTAGATGCAAAGTGGTTTAAAAGTAAATATTGAAGTTTAATAATAAGTCTCTCTCTAAATAGGTATTAGTACTCAAAATTAGGAAAAATCTTATATGAAACACGTGACGAAAAGCCTTTTTTATGTATCTCATTTAAATTGCGGGAACTCGCTGCGCTCGTCCCGCAAACATTCATTCGTTACACAAAATCGGACTTTTCGTAACTGGTTACATAAATAGCTATTAAGGCGCTTTTGATAGACAAGGTGTCCAGTAAGCACGTGATCAAATGGATACTGCGGGGTTCTTTGGTTCAAACGATTAGATCCATTTTTCATTAAGAAAAAGTTTCCGGTTCCTTTTGTGTTGATGGTCAAAGTTCTTGGTAAAAAAGTGTTTTTTGTAATATCTTGAGAACGTCACGATGAATTTTAGTAAAATTTGCTGTGAACTTGTTTCTAAGTAATATAATTTTGATGGACATAGAGCGTACCATCCGCCTTCGGCAAGTGGTAAGTTCTTTAATGTCTTTGTTACAAAAATGTTTAGAACTTTTTATTTACTCGTAGGAATCGATACATTTTTTTTAACTGAACTTTGATGTTTTTTAAAATTTTATTACTCTTGGCCTTAAAAATTCAATTTTTTGCCAAGAACAATAAAGTTTCGAAATAAGAACATCAGGGTATCAGACTTAAAAAAATTAATCGATCAAATGACTAAATCAAACGTTTTTACAACAAGACACTGTAAAACTTACCAGTTGATGGACGCCGTTTTCTCCACCAAAACATCAAATCAAATCAAATCAAATATTGCTTTATTGTCCTAGAGAACACTGTTCTGTTAACAAAGCTTTTAAATCTACAACAATACAAACTGAACAAAAGGTAATGTATAGATACTAGAATTAAACTAACATTGAAGTCAATAGACGAAACAACAATAACCAACATTAGGACTAGCGCCTTCCAACATGGTTCTTACTTAGAAGCAAATGTTAAGTAAATTTTATTAAAGTCCATCGTAACATTCTCCAGATATACAAAAAATACATTTTTTTCCAAGAGCTTGACATCAATAGCAACGAAACCAGAAACGTTTAATGAAAGTTTGATTAAATCGTTTTCTTTTTAACCAGAGAGTGTCGCAATAACCTTTTGATTATGCACCCTGTATATACATACGTAAATTTACAGCTGATTGATGTTCGCTATTCAACTGGAAATTTTTTGGTTTAGAGATTGATCTTTTTACTGAGTTACTCGTTTTTGAGTGGTAGAAATTTCTTTATTTGCCCGTCTATTCGCGTTTTACTGGTTTTCTGTATTTTCCGTGAGACATCCTGCGTATTATCACACTTTTAAAAACAGTAATGACTTAATATGTGTGCTTTGTGTCCATTCTCATATGATGGAACTGCAGAAAGCGGGTGTAGGACAATTAAATAGCTACTTCACAGTTGCGAATGGCGCATTCGCAACTATGAAGTAGCTATTTAATTGTCCTACACCCGCTATCTGCAGTTCCATAACAGTAATGACTGTTGGGTTTTTTTCACTTTAGCCTGTAAAATACTTTGAGGCGTTTTCGACGTATCAAAAGGTATGAATATTTAAAATCTAGTTGATTTTTGAAACTTTAGCCATCAGTTTTTGCTACAAAACTCATGAGGGCGCCATTTAAAATTGCAGATGATAAATGATCTAAAATGATTTTCGAGTGATCGAAGATTCCTTATTTATTTGTCGGTCTAGAATGTTTTTTAAACTGCCAAAAGAGATAAAAAATTTAACATTTTACTGGATATCTGATTTTTTTCTATAAGTCTATCTCTATATTATCACTCCTGTAAAAACAGCTCTTTCAAATGCGTCTTTTTCCATTTTAATCTGCACAATATGTTAAGGTATTTCTGTTGTTCTTACATGAATTCTTAAGAGTAAATTTGAAGTTATACATTAGAATTACAAATTATTATAGTTATAGTTAGATGTAGTTATACGTTATAAACTACTAACGGAAAAGATCTATACAGCAAAATTTTTTGTCATTTTTGGGGGTATCTATCTCGGAAATGCCTTAGCCGAAATTTAAAACCTAAAGAGATTTTGAAAGGTCGTTTCTTCTAGAATCACCGCGGGAGATTGATCTTAAATAAGTTATTTCCTAAAGGATATACAGGGTAAAGAAAAAAGCACTGCAAAATGTTTGCATTTCAACCCACTGCATTTGGTAGGTAGCGTAATTTTAGAACATTTATTGTTATGACATTAAATGGCGTTAGTTGGTATCTCGGGATATGTTCGGCAGTTTTCGGTTTTTTGGCCTACAAAATAAATTACAGGGGTTTTTCAAAAAGTAGACGCTCTTTTGTAAGTCACCCTGTATCGCGAAAATGCCGCAGCCGATGTTAATAAGATAAATGATTTCTAAAAGATAACTGGTTGCAAAATCAGCGACGGAGACTCATAGTTAATAAAACAATTTTATTCCATTTTGTACAAGGATGGCAAAAAATCTAATAAAAAACTGATTAAAATTTTGTTTACTACGATGTCATGACGTGAGCCTTAACCTTAAGATTCTTTTTGCAATGACATTTAAGAGCTATGGTCAATATCTCTGGACGGTTTTGGCGGTTTTTTGGTTTTTTGCCCACTAAATCAGTTACAGGGCGTTTACGGAAAGTTTGAACCTTCTTGTAAGTTACATTACAAGGTACTTTAAAATTAGCTGGGAAATCCCTAGGCAAAAATAGGGCACAATGTTCATACAAACATAACCCGAAAACGCTTCGTCTCCGAGATACAGGGTGTTAAAATATTTTTTTTTATTTTTTTTATAGCTCTCAGAGTTTTTGAGATATTTAACTCAAATTTTAAATATAGGTAACTATTTATTATCTACATCATTGGATATACCGACCGCTAGCCAAAATCGACAGGTTCGTATTTTTTCTCGGGTTGTGTCCCTTTTACCCTCACAAACTTTTTTGTAGCCTGCCACTGATCGTTCCTTCTTAAAATTCTGAATTCTCTATATAATTTAGAAACTTTCGTGCCTCTTGCGTCCTTGTCTTATGTCTCACCGTTTTCGAGAAATTTGCAAAAGTGTTTAGGAATGCACATAATTTTTCCATAAGAAATGTCTATTTTCTGCGTTCCTTTTTAAATTCCCAGATACTGATGAAAAACAGACACTTATGGAAAAATTATGTGCATTTCTAGACACTTTTGCAAATTTCTCGAAAACGGTGCGAGATAAGACAAGGATGAAAGAGGCAAGAAAGTTTCTAAATTGAATAGAGAAATCAGACTTTTAAGAAAAAACGATCAGTGGCGTGTTACAAAAAAGATTGTGTGAGGGTAAAAGGGATACAACCCGAGAAAAAATAAGACCCTGTCGATTTTGGCTAGCGGTAAGTATATCCAACGTTGTAGATAATAAATGGTTACCTATATTCAAAATTTTAGTTAAATCTCTCAAAAACTCTAAGAGCTATAAAGAAAATTGAAAAAAAAATTCAACACCCTGTACCTCGGAGACGAAGTGTTTGCGGGTTATGTTTGTATGAACATTGTGTCCTATTTTTGCCTAGCGATTTCCCAGTTAATTTCAGGATACCTAGTCAAAAAAACCACAAAACCGCCAAGACCGTCCGGAGATATTGACCACAGCTCTTAAATACCATTACAAAAAGAATCTTCAAGTTAAGGCTCCCATCATGACATCGTAGTAAACAAAATTTTAATCGGTTTTTTATTAGATTTTTTTCCTTCCTTGTACATAATGGAATAAAATTGTTTTATTTACTATGAGGCTGCGTCGGTAATTTTACAACCAGTTATCTTTTAGAAATCTTATTAAAATCGGCTGCGGCATTCTCGCGATACAGGGCGATACAGATAAAGAGCGCCAACTTTTTGAAAAACCTCAGTAATTTATTTTGTTGAACTTCATGCTTTCAAATGAGACACTCTGTATATTTTCAGCTTCACACTTTCAGCTTTCAGATTGATGTTCACTATTCAACTGGAACATTTTTGGTAAAGAAAGTCTTATGTTGACCTTTAATGATTTTCGAAAAGTGAAATCGAATATTCTTTAGTTGTCCGTCTACAGGGTGTTTCAAAAAACTGGATTTTATTTTTCTTTGCTTACCCGTGTTTTTCTTCATAAAACCACTTGACTCAAAAAAACGGCGCATACTAGCGCTTTGTCGAAAAGAGTACCTTTTTGTGTAAATAACACTGGCCTTTCACAATGTGCTTCCAAAATGCCAGTGGCGTAGTAACACATAAAAAAATGCGCCTTACACTGATATAGTTTGTCTAAGTTTTGGTAAAACGGCTACAAAAGTTCAGTTGCCTATACCAAATAGTTCCTAAAATATAACAAACAAACGTATAAAAAAAACATTTTTTCTGACATCTTGAATCTCAAACACGAAAGCAGTTTGCGGACTCACTAAATCAATAGAATTTCATTAGGAATCAAAATTTCTTATCCACAATAATTGCAATGGATATTCTATGTGCCTACTTTCAAAACATGTATTCTAAGTTTGTTTTCTTTTTTTTTGCCCACCCTTTAGGTAAGTACGATCTATGTTTTTGCCCAGGGAATGTGCTACGTAATTTTTCACTAGTTTTTGTCCCGAGATTGTAAATTACCAAACCTTTAAAGGCACCTGTTTCTACATGGTCCTTCTCCCCTTTACCCTGTAAAATATTTTAAAACGTTTTTGATATATATATATACAGGGTGGACTTTTAACTTGATTCAACTAGATATCTAGAGAACTGTTGGGTAAAATATTTCGGTTTTCCGATGAAGTATATTGTATAATGTATAAGTCGAGGGTTTCTTACAAACACTGATTTTTTGAATTTACTTCCGTCTATAGGGGTTGCAGGTTTAAGGATTTTGGTTTCTAATGTTTAATATAATTTTTTTTTTGTGTCTTCACTTTTCTGTATCTTTCAGAAATTGTTTAAGTGATATTTGCGTTGACAAGTAACTGCTTCAGATGATATAACATTTTTAAAATAGTCGAAAAAACACTCGTACTGATCAATAACTGACTATTTTCAATGGAATGTTGTACATGTTGAAACAAAAAGTATGTATTATCTTTCCAATTCCTCACTTCAGGCGTTCTATGTGAACATTCACCACCTGAATGTCATGGAATACCTACTTGCTATTTGCAAATTTTCTATTGAGACGTTTAGAATTCTCATAGTGGTTCAAAAGTGTCTGCAATGATACTCTGAGTTAAACATTATCATTTTTTGGTTATATCTAATGGGAGCATCATTACTGAATGTTTCACTTGCTCACATCACTAAATTTCCTCAATAATTGAAAGTAATTACTGTACTGAAAAACACAACTTATTTGAAAGAAATTAAAATATTTATCATTTGACCTGTACATTTGGAAAACAGCTTTTTATACACAATGTTTTTCTATTAAAATCGTTAAAATATTTTCAGATATTTTCGCTCTAGGTAACTGAACAGTTATGAAATTTAGAAATTACATTTACTGTTAGGTACAAGCCAAGCTTGCCAAATTGCTGAGCGCAGTAGGAAGAAATCAACTAGATACAATGAAGAAACAGGATGGTACATGGCCAGGAGACCAGAGAGAAACCCTAGAGATTCTCCTGGATACCCACTTCCCCGGAGAAAATGGCGAGGCCGCTCCTCCGGAACGGGGTCCGGTCCAGGAGGATTGGACACTTACAGAAGAAGTAGTCACCAACGAAGATATTGGATGGGCGGTGGGCGAATTCAGTCGATTTAATCAGCAATGTTGCAAGAGGGACTGGACAATGTGCTCTCGTCGTTGAGCAGAGTGTTCACGGCGAGTGTGGCTCTGGGATATGTCCCTCAGGCGTAGAGAAACGCGAAAGCGGTCTTCATACCAAAAGCTGGGAAAGGTGACTATAATGTCGCCAAATCGTTCAGGTTAGTCGACCCATACGTTTGACATCCTATCTAATGAAAACATTAGAAAAGATAATCGATAGGTACATCACAGAGGAAATCTTGGGAAGACATCTCATAAACAAAGATCAACATGCCTACAGCAAGGGGAAGTCGACCGACACGGGTCTCTACTCTGTAATGAAGGATAGAAAAACTACAGCATTCCACTCACCCACGCTGTACGCTGAACCACTGCTAATAAAGCCTGATGCCAAGTATCTGGAAATGACCATCGACAGCATGCTGACCTGGAAAATTCATGCAATAAGGCAACAGCCCTGACATAGCAACTACGCAGGGCAGTGGGTAGGAAGTGGGGTCTAAAGCCACACGTCCTGCACTGGCTCTACACTGCGGTAATCAGACCGAGGATATCCTCCAGGGGGGCCGTGGTCTGGTTGACAAGGCATGCTATTTGCTGAGGTTGGCCAGACTGCAGAGAACAGTCTGCCTAGCCATAACGGGTGCATTCAGAACAACACCGGAAGCAGCACTCAATGCCTCACTAGGTCTGCCGGAGCTTCCAATCTTTGTTAAGAGGGAGGCGATTGCGTCCTGCAGGAGGATGGATTGCTGAGGCCAGTGGAAGGATACTGCTATGGGAGGTGGTCACACGCAGATCGCCAGCCTCATTCAGCGGGACATCCCTATTGTCATGTTACAGGAGGGGCGCCCACGCGATCAACTGAGACTGAAATAGCAATTTGGAGTAAACATCCCAATAAGGGACGAATTCACGGAAGAGCTGCTTCAGCAACCTTCTGAAGATAATCAGGTATGGTATACAGACGGATCAAGAATGTCTAGGAGTAAGTAATAGGTATACGTCTCTCACACTCTGAATGAGTGGGCATGGGAGAGTACAATCAGGAATACAATCAGGAATATGTAGACAGACCAAGGAAATCTACCCTAACCCGGATAGATCCAAAGACTCGCGGCTTTTTGGGAGAACCTGGGGGTGTCTGGGAGACCTTATAGGAATCCTTACTGGACACTGCGGACTAAATAAGCACAAGCACCTCTTAGGAATGGCTGACAGTCCACTCTGCACTGCGGGGCATATCATGGCCGGCAATTATCATGCCGGGCATGTCATAGGTTGGCGCGACTGCGCTATAGGACACTTGGAGCCGCTTTTCTTCATTGAGAGGAGCTTCCGACTCTGAAATGGGGCGGGATACTCTCCTTCATTAGAGGGATGGGTCGACTCGCGGACGGAATGAGGGTCCTGGTGGAGTAGGGCGCCCTTCCAACGACCGGGGGACTGTGAAAAAGGCCTTTAAGGCCTAGTCGCAAGGTTTCGCTCCCCCCCCCCCCCCCCCCCCTCTGTCAAGGTATTTTAACATACGTTTGGCAACTCGTAAAGGTTTTGAAGGACAACCAATGAATCAAAAAATCAAATCGGGAGAACACAGCGAATTTCTCTTTGGAAGAACTCATCTGATTATTAACCACAAGAAGTATTATTATTGTTTGTGGGAGTAACTAGCCGGATAAGAAGCACAGAGAGCTCGTCTTGGGAAACAAGACAAAGCTTTCCAAAAGAACTTAAACGACGACACCCCATTGTTTACTACTACTACTACTGTTAGGTACTCACTGTTCCTTACTACCGGCCCTACCGCGTCAATCTACACAATCAAGGCAAAACAATTCGACGGCAAACTTGAGGCCTGCCCCCCAAAGAAATTGGTAACCTCACAGATACAAACCAATAGTAATAACATTTTACCGCAAATTGAAATCCAAATTAATCATCAAACTATCACAGCACTATTGGATTCGGGTTTAAGTATCAATATTACGTACAGGTGATTTTCCAAATAACTATCAGAAATATTTTTTAGCATGCGGAAATTCTCCAATTTCATCATCATGTATTATTAATATAGATTTTAGCATAAATTCATTAATCTTCAATATTGATTTTGTGTTATTCGAAAATTTGCAAGAATCTTGTAAAAAAGGTCAACCTTTTTTAAGAGCGAATAACGTAATATTGGATTTTAATCTAGGATGTGCATATATTGTTATCAGTGCAGAAAAACTATTTATTGGCATCTTACTCGAAAAGAGATCCACTCAGATTTAGCTTTTTTAAAGTCGATAAGTAAGGATGTTCAAGACAATAAAAATCTTGTCTCTCTCATTGAGGAATATGTTGATTTTTTTCATTACGTGTTACACCAACCAACTGCTACAACCAGTCAATACAAAAGTATAATTACAGATCCTCAAATAAGAATTGTTAAAAAACCGTATCCAATGAGTCCAGCTGTCAAAGGCATAATGTATCAACAGGTAAATGAAATTCTTTCTGCTGGGGTTATTGAACCATCTTCTTCATGTTATAGTTCCCCTGTCGTAATAGTCCGTAAAGAAGGGACTATTACGACTATTAAGACTTTCGACAAATAAACAACATTACTATAGACGAGCCTTCAGTTTTACCTAAAATTCCTGATACACTCAAAGATTTGGGTACTCCGTCTTAGATTTAAAACCTGGATACTGGCAGGTGCCATTAGAGCCTTCTTCTAAAAAACTTACTGCATATTCTACTCCAGATGGTGCATTATATCAATTTACAGTTATGCCATTTGGTCTGAAGAATGCACCTAGCACGTTTCAGCGCCTAATGTGCAATGAAGTACTGTGTGGTTATCTTAACATATTTGTTAAAGTATATTTGGATGACATCATTGTTTACTTTTCCAATGTGGCTTCTCATATGAACACTTAAGACTAGTTTTTGAGCGTTTACGCAATTCATAACCTTGAAGTATTCCAGGCATATCATAACCTGAAAAATGTAAATTTGCTTCTTCAGATTTAGATTATTTGGGTCATCGCATTGTGGGCAATTTGCTTATACCTCAAGAAAAACGTGTCTTAGCAGTAAACAATTTCAAATGTACAGAATCGAAAAAACAGTTGCAAAGTTGTCTTGGTGTTTGTAATTGGCTTCGAGAATATGTGCTTCATATGTCTCAATATACTGCACCTTTAAATGCCCTCCTGCATAAGGGAACCAAATTTCGTTGGCCGTACAATCACCAAAGATGCTTTGATATTATTAAATGAGAAATTTCAAAACTACTATCTTTGCATCGACCAGACTTTTCTAAACAATTTTTTCTTCAAACCGACGCCTCTTCCGTAGGAATGGGTTGTGTACTCTTTCAGCTAAATGTTCATAACGAAAGACAAATTATTTCATATTCTAGTGCTCAATTTACTCCTGCGGACACCAAATATCACTACAATGAACATGAATGTCTAGCTGTCATATGGGCAATAAAAAAGTACCGTCATTTCCTTGAAGATAGCAAATTTACCCTCATCACAGATTCCAGATCATTACTTTGGCTTGAGAAATTCAAGGATTCAAAATCAAAGTTGACAAGTTGGTTCCTGCTTTTGCAAGAGTTTACCTTTCAGGTGGTACATTGTGAAGGAAACAATAACCAATTTGCTGATTTTCTTAGCAGAAATCCTGCTAACGAAACATTTAGTCCGTCACTTATTGACATTGAGAGACTTTAGCGCCTCTCAATAATAACGATTATTTCACTCATCCACATTATTGCTATGGAGCAAAACAGGCATTAATAAGCGGTAATTCGATAATTTTCTAAAAAATTACAGCGGTAATTTCACGTTGTCATGGAATCAACCATAAAACCTTAATCAATGTCGTTGTCTGACTGACTTATTTAAAGTGACGTCCGAATATTTTAACACTACTTATTTAATTCTTAATAGTATTTTTGATTCGAAAAATAATCTCAAATACCGCTCGAGCTTTAAAATGAACCAGATAATTTACATACGAACATCTGTAATATAACACATTATGACATTTACGAAAAAATAGCTCACGCACAAAGACGGTCATTACCAATTAGAAAGAAAACAGCCCGATGGCTTCAAATAAAACAAAGTATTGTGCGAACTAGAGCAGAGAAACAATTCTACAAACATTTTCTGGTAAAAGATGTCGTTTTATTTAAAAAAGCTCAAAATGATCAACTTATTGTACCAGGTAATTTCATTACTCATATTATTCATTTTCATCATGATACACCTGAAAGTGCACATCCTGGAAGGGATGAGACTGTTAGACAAATTTTAGAGAGGTATTATTTCAAAAATATTAAAAAAACTGTATGTTGCTGACAGTATGTGGCTAATTGCATAGTGTGCATGGCCGTGAAGAAGAGACAACTCCAAAAAGAAGCACCTCTAAAAGCTCACACCACCAATTTTTTATTTGAAATTCTTTCCATAGATGTCCTTGGACCATACCCACAATCACTTAAAGGAAATAAATATATTTTGTGCATTGAGGACGTGTTCACAAAATGGGAAAAAGCCAAACCTTTTTCAAAAATAGATTCCAAGACCGTTACTAACTTTCTGCAGAACCAAATTATATCTAGGTTTGGTTGCCCAAAACCATAATATCAGATAATTGTCCTCAATTTGTTTCGAGAACTTATCGCCAATTTTCCAGCAAGTACCAAATTAAACGTTATTATACTCCCATATATACCATATACACAGCAATTCTGTTGAGCGTCGAAATCAAGAGTTGAAAAAGATTCTTAGAACACTTCTCTTGGGTAAAACGGAAGGTAAATGGGACACATATTTAAATCAAGCCTTGAAAATTTTAAGAACTGAAAAAAATTGCGCCACATACATGACTCCAGCCAAAGCTTTACTAGGTTACGAATTACCCGACATAGGTGACTGGAAGTCCAACTGGTCTACAAATATACCTACGTATAACTTGAACCAAGTCTGCTCACCAAAAGCTCCTTCGCATGAGGCGTCTTCTGCTAAAACACCTCTGGAATTCTTCAATTTGTTTTGGGGTGAAAACATAATCGAGCTTATAGTCACACAATCAAATCAATACGCTCAGCAGAAGAATGTCAACCTAAATATGACCAAAGAAGAATTTTATGTGGTTCTTGGCGCTATGTTGCTATCAGGATACACAAAATGTCCAAATAAGCGCATGTATTGATCAAGTTTTGATGATGTCCCAAAAATCCTTCATAACAGTATCCGGCTCAATAAATTTGAAACTCTAATAAGAAATTTGCATTTCAATGACAATTTTGTGAATGACCAAACAGACAAACTATATAAGCTACGTCCAATAATTACGCATCTAAATGAAAATTTTCGAGAACATGGGGGATTGGAAGAGCATATATCAATTGACGAAAGTATGATACCTTACTACGGAAAACATTACGCGAAGCAATACATAAAGGGTAAACCAATTAGGTTTGGGTTCAAGAATTGGGCTCTTTGCACCAATACAGGATATTGTGTTACTTTTGAAATATACACTGGTAAATCTGCGACACGTGAAAACCAATTTGGATTAGGTGGAGATGTGGTTTTATCTTTTAAAAAATGCAAAGATCACCCCTAATTTTGGATATAAAATATATTTTGATAATTACTTCACAAGCATAGCTCTACTGAACCATCTTGCCGATCTCAATATCTGTGCAATGGGAACAGTCCGAGATAACAGACTAGAACGCTGTCCATTTCCTGATAAAAAGGAATGGAACAAGAAACCAAGAGGGGCTTATACATTTATGGCTGGTGAATCTGTGCTACCGGTAAAATGGAAAGACAACAAGATTGTTACAGCAGCGTCAAATTTTTCCCAAAATAGCATAGTCAAGACTTCTCGATGGTGCAGAGAGACTAAAACAAAAAAACAAATCGACCAACCAGAAATGATATCGAAATATAATGCCGGAATGGGAGGAGTTGATAAAATGGACAATTTGGTTGCTGTTTATAGAACGAGGATTAGACAACGCAAATGGTACTGGCCAATTTTTGCCTACTTGCTTGATGTTTCCGTTTCGAATGCTTGGCTACTCATGAAGAAAATTTTGCCCAAGGATCGAAATTCTTCCGACTTACTCACTTTCAGAAGGTACGTTGCTAAGTCTCTACTACAAACTTATGGAACACCACCATCAAGGGGCAGAATATCAACTGCAACAAGCGATGTAAAATTCGACAATATCGGCCATATCGTGTTATACAGTGAAACTCATAGGAGGTGTAAGCAATGAACCAAAAAAGCGAACTTTATTTGTGAGAAGTGCAACGTTGGTCTACATCCTAAAAACTGTTTCAAGGCTTATCACACAAAGTAGATATAATAAATTTATATTTGGTACAGGATGTCTCAAATTCGGTGGTTTTACGGGGTATCTCAGTTATTATTGAAGTTCCCCGTATCTACGAAACAAAGATGGCGGCGACTTTTCTGTCACTGTCAACTTTCGTTTCATAAAAATCGAGTACTGTATTGCGAAAACTGCATTTTTCTAATTTCAATAATAACCGAGATACCCCGTAAAACCACCGAATTTGAGACTATACTGTACATACAGTACATACATAACCTGTACATATTTAAATAAACGTTTTTTTGGTCATTAGAATTTCCGAATTTTATTTGCCCACAATGCATTGAGTCCATTTTAATGGACAGGCCATTCTGAAAAACTCTACACGAATTTTTTTTGTAAAATATTTTTTTGGGTGTTAACATGCATAGATCAATGCAAAAAACCCATTTTTTAAGCTAATTTGAAAAAAAAGACACTTTATGCACTAATGGGTTAATGACCTCAGAGCTGCTCCTCTTGGCAACGAAACTCTACGTTTTAACTCTGATTTAGATTCGGATAACATAGAGCTCCTTAGCCCTACAGGTGGTTGTTTTGTTAAGCATAATTCACCTAACTTTCTTCCTTCTCATTCCCGTTGGAATTCAACGAGAAATGTTAGTAGTGACAAATCAGATACAGATTCTTCTGATGAAGAGCTGCTTACGGTTCCTAAACCACTTAACCAAATTATTCAGCTGGATCCAATCTTTAGCCATACCATAACGAACTCTGAAAACCATCCCAATAACAAAAAAAGAACAGTGAAATCACTCCTGCTGCAGTTGCACTTAGACACTAGAAGAACAGTTAAACCTAAAATTTGTACTATTGCTGGTTACAATTGTCAATATCTAAACAAGACAAAGCATAATCGACTAAAACAAGACTGATGATAATATAAAATAACTACCTACCATTACCATTACTTGCGCAAATATGAGTATATACTACTATTTTACGACCTACTAACAATATTGTCTTATGTTATTATGTCCAATATTCCTGATTCCAATGTTTTGTAATTAGTTTAAACTTATGATAATTGTTACTTTTCACAAATAAAGAATTGAGTTTGTTACTAGGCAAATTCAGCTCTTCAAAACGGGGGGGGGGGGGTCAACGTATCTTTACATACGTTTGGCAACTCGTAAAAGTTGTGAAGGACAACCAATCAATCAAAAAAAAAATCAAATCGGGAGAACAGCGAATTTGCCTTGGGAAGAAATCATCTGATTATTGACTACAAGAAGTATTATTATTGTTTGTGGGAGTAACTAGCCGGATAAGAAGCACAGAGAACTCGTCTTGGGAAACAACACAAAGTTTTCCAGAAGAACTTAAACGACGACACCCCATTGTTTACTACTACTACTACTACTGTTAGGTAGTAGTAGTAGTAGTAAAAAACTCACTGTTCCTTGCTACCAAACTTGATTTTTCAAATGATTTTTTTTATTTTCTTTTATTATTCATACTGAACATTTTTTGTATAAAAGGTTCTGCAATGATTTTTAACGGTTATTGAAGCTTTTTAATTTTCTCTGGGTCATCCTGTATGAGCTACAATTATTTGTGCTTTATTTGAAGACTTCGTAAGCGACTCAGCTAAGTTCGGTTGCAGTGAACTATTGTTTTTTATTACACCATGAATTCCACATCATTATAATATTAATTTTGGGCCACTTATGGCGTCCTGCTAATTCTCTTTTTTTTAATTTCACAATTATTACGATTTTGATTTATTTATAATTTTAGGGTTTCAAAAAGTTATCCAAACAAAAGCATATTTCTTGACACTAATAACCATTTAATATGTTCCCTAATTACGTATTTACCTAATGGATGTATTTTTTATTTCGTGTTAAAAAGCAAATAATTATACGATATCACAATATACCGTGCAACAAAAAAGTCCAAAACATGGTACTTTTTTAATTGAAAATATTTATGTATTTTAAATAATTATTTAAACTATTATTTATTCTTTATAATTAATGGTTACCATGGGACTGTCCGTAGGTCAAGGCTACCTCAGGTGTCAGGCAAGATCGCCTGATTAGTGATTGTATGACTTGCAGCAGTAATTAAAAAAAAAACACCTTAATCATTGTTTGGCGCAAACCTATAAAACAATGAGGCGGATATAGAAATTTATGGTTCCCTTTCTTGAATAGTCTAAACTGAAATTGTGAAGGTTATATGTAACAAAAAGAAGCCTTTTTTTTAATAGTAATGATATAAAAACCAATTCTTGGAAACTACTGCTGCTTCATTATTATACATTTCCATATTTAAAACATTTTTATGTAAATTAATTCCAAACTTATTGGACGTTTTAATTATTGCTATCAACCTAATTTAAATAATAATCGAACCACTCAAAATCGATGAATAAACAAATCGTTTTTGTTTTGAAGTAACTTTCCTTGACATAATTATATTATTCACCAAATAAAGTTGGGTTATAAACCAGACTTGTCTAGGTAAATAAATATACGTAAGTGCCAAATGATGCTAATTAGTAAAATATATATAAAAACTGCAATCGAGTATATCTTGTTATTGCACCTATAACTTTACGTAGTAGTACGAATTACGTAAGTCCATTAACGACTTTCTCTCTAACCAAAACTTACCTCCTGGGCATTGACTGACTTGGGTGGCACACCCAAGGGTCACCAAAGCAAAACTCACTATCAGCAGCTGCATCATGTCACTTCTTCTGGTACCCACAGACCAACTGGCTTTCGATTCAACTACCTAGGTGCTTCTTCCTCTTCAGCCCACCAAGAGGTACTATCGCGAAGCTCTTCGCCCGAAGACCACTGGTTTTACACTAACCCATGATGGTCGCTTTTATAAACATATATGGGATTAAATTAATGCGCTTTTCCATGGTACAATTTTACGGCATGGTGCCACGGTAACAACAATGAAATTATGTTAATGGATGTTGCATTTGCTTCTGGGAAGCGTCAGAACCGCATTCGGATAATTTAATTTGCAATATAAAATGTTTTATTGTGGAAGCTGATTGTTGTGCTTCAGTTGTTTTGGTTTCATAGCCTTTGTACAGGGTTGAACAGTCCTTGTTAAAATTATAATTGAAATGCTGAGTCAACTGGAGCTGTTAAAAAGTTAAAATGAAATACAGAATTTATATAATAATACAGGCTTTTCTCAATTTTTTTTAAATATTTGTATTAATAATTATATGTACTTGTAAAAGCATGAGATGTTTATTATTACACCTCTTTCTAGGTGGTGCAGGTTGGGCCAGGTGTGGTATTTATTGTTCTTTTTGGTGCGAGACATTGGAAAAAAAAGTCGCTAGTCAAATAGTTAAAAAAAAATTGCAAAAGATGAAAATAATGTTGCAAAAATGCAGCTCAAGGCAGTCGCATTTTAATTTTAAAAATTATTTTTTTTGTCCAGGATAAGATAGACGTTTTGTTATTTCTTTAACGCGGTGCTTCTTCAAGAAAGTGTTTTTTTTTAGAAATGTAGGAGTTGGGTTGATTTTCTCAACGCAGTATGCGTTGACCCAGGTTTGATATTTTTATTGAATTTTTCAGTTCAAGGCAGTCGAAAACGAGTTTCAACGTAAACATATTTTTTCCAATGGAGAAGATAGAACTTTGGCCAATTCTTCAACGCAGTTTATGTTAACTCAAGTTTGAGACTACTATTGAATTTTCCTGTTCAAGGCAATTCAGAATTCAAGGTCGAAAATGACTCGCTACTCGAATGATTGATTATCTTTATATATACTTTTAAGTATTACAATACTATTAAAACACAATTACTCTCTACTAACAATTCGCATTGTTCGCTTGTCCACTTATTTATTACACTGCACTACGTATTCGATCCTATCTCGGCGTGTCGCTGGTTTATATACCCGGCCTGAACACACTCTCGTACTTTCGAGAACGGAGGCGACTGTTCCCGGTTCTCGTTTAGTCTAGATGGGCTCCCCGGGTGGCGGTTTGCACTAGGGTTGCCGCCTCGGCCCGAATCTTTGTGGACCGACGGTCGGGCCCCCCTCTTAGTTCTGATCGTCCCGATCAGAGAAATCTCCACCACAGTAAGTCATTAACCGTTCAAGATAAACCACTTTCATCTTTGCTCTAGGGGTACGTTAGATCCTGTTTATCACGTCGTTGATCCGTTTGATGACGGTATATGGACCTTCCCCACTTGGAGACTACTTGGGAGACTTTCCGTTCGCTTCTCCGCTTATTTACTACCCTGCACTATCTATTCGATCCCATCTCGGCGGGTCGCTGGTTTATATGCCCGGCCTGAACACACTCTCGTACTTTCGAGAACGGAGACGACTGTTCCCGGTTCTCGTTTAGTCTAGATGGGCTCCCCGGGTGGCGGTTTGCACTAGGCGTTGCCGCTTCGGCCCGAATCTCTGTGGACCGACTCACGATGGGCTAACCGACGCACGATGGGCATTATGACTAAGTAGTCATAATGAAGTTTGGTATATTGCAATTTTAAGGCTTATGAGAAACAAAAATAGACCAAACATAAAGAAACCAGTCGATATTTGAAGAAATTTATAATAGTTCTTTATCTATAGTCTCACTAAAACGCAAAAAAAAACAGAAAGTTAACACGTTCATAGAAATGTACATTTTCAGGCAAGTTAAAGACAACGTCACTTGGCAACGATTCACAATAACTGCTTGTCATGATTACGTTTGATTCACTAGTGTGTGGCATTTTTTTTTATGCAATCAGTTTCCCTCAATTAGTCGTTTTTGTAAATTATTTCAAGAGTGAAATTATTGTAAAATGGGTAAGTAACAAACTACAAATTAAAGTTTGATAGGCAAAAACTTTAATAGGGCCACATTGTGCCAAAGATTTTACATCACATAGAAGGACAATGAGCAGACATTCTGGAATAGCTTTTACGTATTTGCGTTTTTTTGCGCTAATAGCTAAAAATCCAATTTTTAGATGCTGGTTTTCTATATCCAGAAGAGAGTTTTTTGAAAGATGGCAACCTTTAAAAAAAAAATGAAAGACACCGACAAATGTTAAGCTAAGTTCTCATACATCCGTTTCATCCAGTGCAGTAAAAAAAAAGACGCAGAGGAAACAGTGTAGTTGTTCTGGGTTGTTCACATTACTCCGTTGCCCAGTGGTTTTTCATTGTAATTTTTTTCGAATTTAATATTTTCTATAATATTTTTATAAACGTCAGTGTTAGAATTTTTATAGCTCCTATTTATTTATAAATTTTAAAGCCCATAGCACATAAAATAAAAGCAGTATGACTTCTAAATTCCACAAAATTCTAATAGTATCATATTTATACCTTAAAGTCTTGAAAGGAAGAGTAGGTAAGCGCAGATTTTGGATAAGGCCTATTTTGCTAGAAAGGAAAGCACAAGGAGCTGGGCAAAACTTAATTCAAGAGTTGAGACTGCGAGAAGTGCGAGATTTTCAATATTACACAAATTACCTTCGCTTAACACCTCAACAATTTGATATCTTGTTGGGAATGGTTCTAACTTGCAGAAAATGCATGTGGTACGTAAACCTATTTCAGCACAGATTAGACTTGCTTTGACCTTAAGGTAATAGTAGATACATTTTTTATGAAATTATAGGGTAATGATTCGTAGCTTCTAGATATCTTTCTAGCGGTGATAGCATGATTTCTTTGACATAATATCTTCCGCGCCACTATCCTTGACTTGAAAATGGCCTCAGATAAAAGAGTCAGGGAGGACTATGGCCTTTTACTCTATCATCACTGTAGACAGAACCAGTCTGTTACAGGAATTTCCGCCGCCTTTGCTGGCTTCTAGTTAGACACTGGACGCTTCTTTTGGGTTGCCGGTTTTGAAATGAAACAAATATAATATAGCATCTTAAAATTGCTATATCTTTGTAACACTTCAGGTGGGGTTGAGTTGATAGGGGAGGTAACCTCACCGTGGTGAGGGAGATAAATGTGTATAAAGAGCTGGCTAGCACCAGTTATCCACGATAGGTTAAACCCGGGCTTTGAGATATAAATTCTTGTTGCCTGGGGAACGTCTGTGGTGGGAAATTTGTCTCACTTCTTTTGGAGGTCTGGCTTCTGTGGGATCTGAAACAGAGACAAAAGATTATACTTTTCCTACCCCAAATTTAGCAAAAATGCGCTCATTGCAGAGAGCATTTCCTGCATTCGCTGTGCCGCTAGAGTGAGGTCCGGTGACAGTAAGGTGTTTCCTGCTGGGACCTTTGGCTTGCTGCTACTTGCTTTTGCGGAGGCTGTGTAGCTTTTATTGGGGACTCTTTCGCTGTTCTGCTGTCTTGAAGAGCCTTTCCTGTTTCCTTCGTATCGGGGTTTTCTTTTCAGCCTCCATAGCTTGCTGGGTGGGCGCTACCGCTGCAATTTTTACACTTGGCTGGAGTCTCCCTGCTTTTCCTGCATTCTCCTAGAAGGCGCCTTTCTCGGCATTTCACGCAGTTTGCCACTGCTGTGCAATGCCTTTGCACGTGCCTTACCGCTGGCATCGGTGGCATATTTTGGGGCTGTTTTGCATTTTTTCGAGCTCAGCTTCAGCATAGCCTCTTTTAAGTCTTTCTTCACTTGCACAAGCGTTAAGGGCAAGGGTTTCTTGCACTGAAAGTGTGACTATGAGCCTTATGCTGTCAGGTCCTGTTCGACGTCTTTGCGCACTGTTGGTACGCCTTTTATTCTCAGTTGTTCGGTTTTGCCCTCGTTTAAAATGAGGACAAAAAATGGTACTAATTTATTTATTTCAGACAGCACCTTGGTGAGCTGCCTGAAGTCTATCGACGTTACTGTTGTTATAGCAAGTCCGCTGCGGGTCATTTGTGTGGTCCCTGGTGTATTTTCTATTCGTCTTTCCCAGACGTTTGCAGACCAGTTGTATTTTTGCTCCACGTTTGCAGCCCAGTAATTTACGTTTCTCAACACCACAGGTGGGACCTTTGGTGTTGTTTCTTCTGCCAGTTTTTTTGGGTGCGGTCTTCGTTCTTTCCTTTTGCCCTTTGGATATTAATAGTTCCAGCAAATTCCATTGCTTGATCTGATGTTTCTTCAAACATGTCCTCGATCATTCTCTCTTCCTGGAACATTCCTCTGTCGGTTTTTTCTCTTCTTGTCGCCTTCCTTGGTCATATTTTTTTGAATGCCTTCTCGCATTTTTGTACATCTGGCAATATGCCATTCCATTTACTTGGTTTTTTTTGCATTTGGATGTTTTCTTCTTTGACCTATGCGTTTTCTTTTTGAAATCCACGCCAGCGTTTGGTGCCATCGTTTTCTTTTTCGTCTGCTCCGTTTAGATTTTTTAGTAGGTATCTTATCTAGGTACCGTTGCGTCGTCCAACTTGAACCTTTCTGTGCTGTCACTCTCTGCCACTGAACATCGCTTACAAATTTTTTTTTAGCCATGATAATGGTTGAAATAGTAATGAAAATTGCCTTGGCGCTAAAAAACACCTCAACCTGAGCACCCACACACTATTTACAACGCTACGAAACGGCACTCTACTACTCCGCTGCCGAACCGCACCGATGCACAAACTAGATTCTAGAATGATAAAATCTATCCTCATTGTTCTTATTACTTAATATACAGACTTCTACTATATTTTACAAAACCGAGACTCAAACACTACAACAAACAACCGAGATGAAACCGATGAAAGAAAGACCAGGGAGAAGAAGAAGAAATATCCGTCCACTGCGACGAGTAGAGAGTGAATCAACCTTGTACGTCGCTGTCATTTCTTTTCCGCCATTTTTTACCATTTGAACGTAGCCAATCAATTTGCTCCTTGGTCGCACTGCACTGGATGAGACGGATGTATGAGAACTTATAGCTTAACGGTGCAGCAAAAAAGCGCTGCGGAAACAGTATACGTCGCTGTCATTTCTTTCCCGCCATTTTTTACCATTTGAACGTAGCCAATCAATTTGCTCCTTGGTCGCACTGCACTGGATGAGACGGATGTATGAGAACTTATAGCTTAATGGTGCAGCAAAAAAAGCGCTGCGGAAACAGTATATACGTCGCTGTCATTTCTTTCCCGCCATTTTTTACCATTTGATCGTAGCCAATCAATTTGCTCCTTGGTCGCACTGCACTGGATGAGACGGATGTATGAGAACTTATAGCTTAACGGTTCAGCAAAAAAAGCGCTGCGGAAACAGTATACGTCGCTGTCATTTCTTTCCCGCCATTTTTTACCATTTGAACGTAGCCAATCAATTTGCTCCTTGGTCGCACTGCACTGGATTAGACGGATATATGAGAACTTATAGCTTAACGGTTCAGCAAAAAAAGCGCTGCGGAAACAGTATACGTGGCTGTCATTTCTTTCCCGCCATTTTTTACCATTTGAACGTAGCCAATCAATTTGCTCCTTCGTCGCACTGCACTGGATTAGACGGATGTATGAGAACTTATAGCTTAACAGTGCAGCAAAAAAAGCGCTGCGGAAACAGTATACGTCGCTGTCATTTCTTTCGCGCCATTTTTTACCATTTGAACGTAGCCAATCAATTTGCTCCTTGGTCGCACTGCACTGGATGAGACGGATGTATGAGAACTTATAGCTTAACAATGCAGCAAAAAAAGCGCTGCGGAAACAGTATACGTCGCTGTCATTCTTTCCCGCCATTTTTTACCATTTGAACGTAGCCAATCAATTTGCTCCTTCGTCGCACTGCACTGGATGAGACGGATGTATGAAAACTTATAGCTTAACGGTGCAGCAAAAAAAGCGCTGCGGAAACAGTTTACGTCGATGTCATTTCTTTCCCGCCATTTTTTACCATTTGAACGTAGCCAATCAATTTGCTCCTTCGTCGCACTGCACTGGATGAGACGGATGTATGAGAACTATAAGTTCTCATAATGTTATTCGCCGTGATTATCCTTAAAAATAACAAATTCTCTCAAGGAAAAAAGAAGATTTTGGTTATCTCTTCAATGCAGTATGCGTTGACTTCCCAATAAACAGTTGATTCAACATTGTAACCAAACGTTTTTTCAACGAGGTTATGTACATTGAATCAATGTTTTTATCAACCTTTCTTAAAACGTTTATTCTACATTTGCTTAAAACGTTTAATCAACCTTGCTTAAAACGTTTATTCAACGTAAATATCAACCTTACTTAAAACGTTAAATCAACGTTTTCATCAACCGTGTTAAATATAATTTATGTCAAATAAGTTTTACCAGGGTTTGAACTTTGAACCCAGTTAAATCTTATGCGATAAAAATTAGTGAATCCGTTTAATCAGTATTAATTTTAGTTTAAGACAAAAACTGTAAACCCAAAATGCTATGTTAAGCATATACAGAGCGTGAATGTTTAATTAAAAAGCACATACAAAAACGTGTTTGACCCTACGTAGCACACTACGTAGTATGGTCCAAATAACGGCTATATGTCACTACGTATTTAATATATCAAATTTTGCACTTTATTATAAAAAAAAATATTACATATTTTAAACACGTTTTATTGGAAATATAATACTGGTGCTAATTACAATCATTAGTAAAATAGTTATATTCTATAAATTCGTTTTTGATGATATATATGTTAAAACTTAAAACCAAAGGAAGGACAGCACTTAGGGGTTGACTGTAAACTAGGATTAAGGATAATTTTTAAACAAGAATTAATTTTTTTAGTACTTACTTTTGGGTAATGTCTACCTCATACACTTTTTTGGACGATTTTGGATTATTGGAAAAGGAATGTCCCACAATTCACAGTAAAATTAGTTCTAATAACAATTACGCCTGGAAAGGGCTCGGACGAATCCACTTAGTTAACGTTTCGGCAACTTCTCTGTTGCCTTCTTCAGAACTACCTAAAGTGAAAAAACTTTAGAAATGATGAAATACAATAATTATACTTATTTGTGTGTTTGTTTATGAGTACCTATTTATGTTCGAAATTCTGAAAATTACTTTGCCTTACTACTACTAATTTACTCTTTGCCTGATACCTAATTTACTCC
The DNA here is from genome assembly GCA_951812265.1 of Taphrorychus bicolor. Taxonomy (NCBI): domain Eukaryota; kingdom Metazoa; phylum Arthropoda; class Insecta; order Coleoptera; family Curculionidae; genus Taphrorychus; species Taphrorychus bicolor. Next base: position 20,744,627 of record OX638301.1, read on the forward strand.
AGCTTAATTTAACCATATCTACTTAAATGAGTTGACCTGCAAAATAGTATAGCCACACTCATCAAAGCCAATGGTGGTGGTGAGATTCCAGCCATATCTTGTCGCTAATCTTGAAAAACAGTAAAAAAACCATTAGTACTCACTTTTTAAGCGATTTGCAATTTTTCACCCTAAAAAACCAGTAAATAAACAAAACGAAACGAACAACGAACGTCGTATCATGGCCGACAATAACATCTCAAGCGAACGACGCCCGACACCCGTGAGAAAGATAAACACCGGGCAATACGTCCTACCCCTCTAAGCCTCGTTCTAGCAATCTGGGTCGTCCGCCGTTTACACGAACGCCACCTAGCGTTCAAAGTATATGATATGTCAACCTATTTTCAACGTTTAATTAACATTATAAATTCAACCAATATCTAAACATATTCAACACACGTTTTAACAAGGTTGATTTAACGTCGAAAAACATGGTTGTCCATTTTCGATAAAATCAACCAAAAATCAACAGCTTAAAATTAAAGAATCAACTATAAATCAACCGCACAAATGATAAGTTTTAAAAGACATTTTGCAATCGCGCATTTGTGACGGTATAATTACTGTCACCTATTTTCAACGTTTAATAAATAGGATAAATTCAACCAATATCAAAACACATCCAAAACACGTTTTAACAACGTTGATTTAACGTCGAAAATCCGGATTGTTCACTATCGCTTATATCAACCTGAAATCAACATGTTAAAATCAATGTGACAACTATAAAGCAAAGGACCAAACGATGATTCTACGTTGAAACAACGTTTGACTATTTACTGGGTTAGGTTTAATAGTCCTTTTGAATATTTCAGATCAAAGCAGTCAAAAATTAATCTTTATTAGAGGTAAATATCTTAGACACACATAATGACAGAAGTTACATAAGGAAGAAGTGTATCGTCAGGAAAAAAATTGGATTTTGGTTATTTCTTCAATGCAGTTTGTATTGATTTAAGGTTTACTAGGTTTGTTGGTTTTTTCCAGATGAAAGTAGTCAAAAACAAGTCTATACTAATGGTAAATATTTTAGAAGTAAATAAGTTTTTGCAGAAAAATATATGATTTTTGATTACTTTCAAAAATAAAAAGGTTTTTCGAACAAAAAAAAGAATTTTTGCTTATTGTTTAATGCAGTTGGTGTTGACCCAGCTTTCATAGTTTCATTAGATTTTTGAAATCAAATCAAACAAAAATGACGTTACTAGATGTGATTATCTTTATAAATAAAAATGTTTTTCAAAAAAAATATAGGATTTTGCTTTTTGTTCAATGCAGTTTTCGCTAGTCCACCACTTTTTTTGGATTTTCCAGGTCAAAGCATTTTATCAATGTTGAAAACATTGATAGTTTTACCTACTTTAGCAGATCAAAGCAGTCGAAAAGCTGTCTTTACTACAATTGACTATCTTCAAAAATAAAAACGGTTTTTCAGAAAAAAATACAATCTTTGCTTACTGCACAATGCAGTTTGTGTTGCTACTCGCTTCCGGTCTCCATTTAGAAACGTACTTTCGTCCTTCCCGTTGAAATTGCTGTAGTGTTTAAAGATCTCAATGGCCTCTCTCGTTAGTCTCGGATAGAAGCGATACGATTGTGTGATTAAGTTTTCCAGATTAAAGCAGTCGAAAACGAGTCGTTACTCGACGTGATTATCTTCAAAAATAAATGAGACTTTCCAGTTCAAGGCACTAGAAATTTACTCGAGGTAATTATCTTCAAAAGTAATGAAGAGAGGATATAGGTTGTTTCTTCAATGCATTGTGTGTTGAGCCAGTTTGACGATTTTAATGTATTTTTGATGATGACGTGTCTAAGACGCTGCGAGCTTTGTTTTGTTTCAGTTTAACGCATTTGTAGTGAGTATATTAAAAAACATCCTGGTAGCAAGCCATGGAATTAATACTCTTGTCGACGAAAATCGACATACTTTATGACATTTTTCACTTTCAATTGTTTTTATGAAGTCATCTCAGACCTACTGTTCTAATTTCATGACCTGCTGGAGGTTTTTTTTTAATGAACCCACGGTACTTAGGCGTACTGGCGCATGATTGTATTTAAGTTTAGTTTATTAATTAGCTAAATATAAATTTGTGAGTTCAAAAAGCAGTGACGTAGTTATAAGCTTCTATAATATACATATTTTACAATTTCTTTTTTATTATTAATAGGAAATTTCAATATTATTTTATAAAGCCTCACTAACTTATATAAAAACATAAAACAGTTACATAAGGAAAAAACGTTTTATCAATGTATGGACTTCCTAAAACTAAAATTTGGTTTTAAACAGATTTTCTCGACTTTTAAACTTCGATTTCTTATATTATTTGTTTTGTAATATTTAACATAAAATAGAGCTATTTCTTTCAGAAAAAATGGCTCAGCCAAAATACATTCTTTTGTCATTAGAGTTTTAAATATGAGTCTCTTCGTTCGAAATGAACTTCATTAGACAACTTGGAGGGGTACCTCGATGCATATCACGTTCTTACCTGTCGAAGGGTCAGTTAGTCCCCAGTGAGCTATGCCCTTTATCTGGAACAAACTTCAATTTTACCAAAAGGACTAAAAAAAAATTAAACTTAACACTACTAACAGCTGTCAACATTCCATAAATAGTGTTTGATAAGTTATAAATTATATATATTTTTTAATTATCTATTTTGGATTATTGAAAGTACCTTAGGAAATATGGGCAAGATCTCTGTGCCATCAATGTAGACGTAGGATTTGCCCTTAATAATATTGCAGTTATTCTTGGTCTTTTCATCGGCCTCATAGATGAATTCGCAAGCGGAGGTACCATCGATACCAATAAAAGGTAGATTGATCCCGCTCAAAGTGACATGAGAGTTCCTGGAGAGGTCTTTCATGTCATACTCTATTGAAAACGATCATATATTACAATAGCCCTATGCAAAAGAATATTGACATTACTTACCAGCCTTAAATTTCAGTTTTATACCCATTTTGGTATTTCTCTTGGCCAAACATGGCGAATCGACGCAATCAGCTATAATGACGTGCTTATCCAAATCGGGAAAATTTTCTAAAATTACGGTTTTTATAAAGGCCTTGAATCGCTCTTAAAACTCGTAATGGAACTTACCATTGGGACACTGATTAACTTTGGTCGTGCCATATACATGACGCACAAAACTGATCACGGCAACTATAGCAGTTAAGAAGGAAGTTAATTGCATGTTGGGTGGTACAAACACTGTTTAGATATAGACCAGAGACAATTCCTATATGTGTTGATTTGATGAGCATACTCAATAGTTACAACTTTTTATGCTTCTAATTGGGATGCTATTAATTAGTTTTTTACTGAAAATGTGGCAAAAATTTAATTAAGGTCGCCTATTAAAGAGTACGTTTCTATTTTATATAGCTGCTGATAATTAAATACAAGGTTGTTCAACGAAAAGTAGCCACCCACAACACCTTTCAAAAGTATGTTTTGTTTGAAAATTGCCGATACATGTCCACAAAGGGAACATCTTTTCACAGAAAATCTGAGTTGCTGTCATCAACCCCTTAGCAGTCACAGCCACCCTCTATAAATATTCAAATATCACCACACCATGTGTGGCACATCGTTGCAAAGGTTATTTAATAAGGAATGCATTCTATATGTATTCACCACAACTATTAATTTTTTAATTAACTTATTTAAAATAATTAAAAAAAATTCTAAATGATTATTTTAGTTATTAACTAGTTATAAGTTAGCAATTATTACCGTTAAAGTAACTGTTCAAAGTGACTTCCGTTAACTTCCATACAATAATAGAGTCGACTTTGAAAAAGCGCACTAACATTGTTGTTCTCTACCTAAGATCTTCAATGTTTTTCGTATTGCATGGAACATAAATCCAATAAATATTTCTAAAATGATGATTTCTTTGCAAACTTGTCTTTTCTAAACCCAGAATTGTTAAATTTGTTTTTAGAAGTTTTTACAAAAAAAAAATATCTATATATTTCTTGGTTGAATGCGTACACATTGGATTGATACTCGAGGTTTCATATTCCACGGAACACAAATGTAATAAATCTTCATAAAATGATGATTTGTTTGTAAATTCCTTTAAAGTTGTAACTTTTGAATCCAGAAATGTTGAATTTGTTTTCCCAGGTTTTAAAAAACATATTAATTTACAGCTTTTTCGTGGGGATACGTGCAAATTGATTAGAGACTAAAGGTTTTATATTTCATGGAACACAAAGCCAAGAAATCTTACTTGTTTGTATTTGTGGTGGTGATGCATACATTTTGGATTTCAAATGTCCCCATAAAAAATAATCCGACGGTAAAAGGTCAGGTTCAAGAAACCGATTGCATAGTGAGGAGGTGCACCATCTTGCTGAAAAGTTACTTCATTTTGATGCAAATTTTCGTCATTTTCCAGTAATTTTGTTATGCGCCGAAAAACGTTTCAAGAAGCTGAAGGTATTCGCTAATCAAACTACCCTCAATAAAAAACGAGCCAACAATGTGATCTCCTAGAATCCCTGCCCAAAAATTTAGATTCTTTAGAGGTTGGGTATGGATTTCCATAAACCAATGTGGTTTCGTGCCTAACCAATACCTGCAATTATGCCTGTTTACTTCTCCGTTCAAAAAATATGTACACTCATCACTGAAACAAATATTGTATAAGTTCACGTTATTCAATAGATTATTAGACAAAATTTCACAACTGTAGTCTTCGATCACTGTCCTGTTCTTTTAGTTCTTGAACAAGTTTTATCTTGTATGGGTAAAATTTGTGCTTTCTTTTAAATTCTCGTTACAGTGCTTGTTGAGACCCAGGTTCCCTGGGAAAGTTGATTTAAAGCCTGGTTTATATGTTAGTGTGAAGTTATCCATAAAATGCCATCCATAAAAATTTCGAAGATGCACGAAGCGACGGCTTGGCCTACAGAGTTACAGGCCGCCTCCCGACTTTCTTCTAGCCTATTGTAGAGACAATATTTAATACAAAATTATATTATTTCAGCTATTTAGATGATTTGAAGTTACAAAATGCTTTACCCAGTAGTACTTACTTCGTGCAGTTAAGATTTAGGTATTAGTTAGGTACATGTAAACACTTATATTTACTATTAATCATTTAGAGAGGTAGATTTTGGATTAAAGGTACGGTACCATTTGTGTTGATTTGCCACCTTCATAGGTTTTTCACAAAAAAATAAAGTTTCCACCTGTTGCACATTTTTTCAAGGCATGTCTCAATTCTAACCCTTCTAGGTGTCAAGGTTGTCAAGGTATTTCCAATTATGTTGGGAATACAATGGTGCTATTGCGGTTGATTGCCACCCCTATAGGTTTTCCACAAAAAAGGTAAAGTTTCCACCTGTTGTACGTTTTTTCAAGACGTGTCGTATTTCTAACCCTCCTAGGTGCCAAGAGGGATGATGTGCCTTCTCAGACAAAAACCTTTGGTGTTCCCAAATATGTTGGGAATACAACGGTCCTATTGCGGTTGATTGCCACCCCTATAGGTTTCCCACAAAAAAATAAAGTTTCCACCTGTTGTACGTTTTCTCAAGGCATGTCGTAATTCTAACCCTCTTAGGGGTCAAGAGGGATGATGTGTGTTCTCAGAAAGATACAGTGGTGTTCCCAAACATGTTGGGAATACAATGGTGCTATTGCGGTTGATTGCCACCCCTATAGGTTTCCCACAAAAAAATTATGTTTCCACCTGTTGCACGTTCTCTCAAGGCGTGTCGTATTTCTAACCCTTCTAGGTGTCAAGAGGGATGATGTGCGTTCTCAGAATTATACCAGTGGTGTTCCCAAATATGTTTAAATATGTTGGGAATACAATGGTGCTATTGCGGTTGATTGCCACCCCTTTAGGTTATCCACAAAAAAATAAAGTTTCCACCTGTTGCGCGTTTTTTAAGGAGTGACGTATTTCTAACCCTTCTAGGAGTCAAGAGGGATGATCTGCGTTCTGAGAAAAATAACAGTGGTGTTCCCAAATATGTTGTGAATACAGCGGTGCTCTTGAGGTTGATTTCCACCCCTATAGGTTTTCCACACAAAAAAAAGTTTCCACCTGTTGCACGTTTTTTCAAGGCATGTCGTATTTCCAACCCTCCTAGGTGTCAAGAGGGATGATGTGCGTTCTCAGAAAAGTACCAGTGGTATTCCTTGATACGTTGGGAATACAATGGTGCTATTGCGGTTGATTTCCACCCCTATAGGTTTTTTACAAAAAAATAAAGATTCCACCTGTTGCACGTTTTTTCTAGGCATGTCGTATTTCTAACCCTCTTAGGTGTCAGGAGAGGAGATGTGCATTCTTAGAAAAATAACAGTGGTGTTCCCAAATATGTTGTGAATACAGTGGAATTATTGCGGTTGATTGCCACCCCTATAGGTTTCCCACAAAAAAATAAAGTTTCCACCAGTTGCAGGTTTTTTTCAAGGCATGTCTTAATTATAACCCTTCTAAGTGTCAAAAGGGATGATGTGCGTCCTCAGAAAAATATCAGTGGTGTTCCTAAGTATGATGGGAATACAATGGTGCTATTGCGGTTGATTGCCACCCCTTTAGGTTATCCACAAAAAAATAAAGTTTCCACCTGTTGCGCGTTTTTTAAGGAGTGACGTATTTCTAACCCTTCTAGGAGTCAAGAGGGATGATCTGCGTTCTGAGAAAAATAACAGTGGTGTTCCCAAATATGTTGTGAATACAGCGGTGCTCTTGAGGTTGATTTCCACCCCTATAGGTTTTCCACACAAAAAAAAGTTTCCACCTGTTGCACGTTTTTTCAAGGCATGTCGTATTTCCAACCCTCCTAGGTGTCAAGAGGGATGATGTGCGTTCTCAGAAAAGTACCAGTGGTATTCCTTGATACGTTGGGAATACAATGGTGCTATTGCGGTTGATTTCCACCCCTATAGGTTTTCCACAAAAAAATAAAGATTCCACCTGTTGCACGCTTTTTCAAGGCATGTCGTATTTCTAACCCTCTTAGGGGTCAAGAGGGATGATGTGCGTTCGTATATAACAAGTATATATCATACAAAAGTATATAACAATAACTTTGTGGAACACACGAAAATATTTAAAAATTAATTATAAATTAAATAATAAATAAATAAGAAAAATAATTTTAAAAAAATTTAAAAATTTAAGCGAAATATCTTGGACTTCCATTGTCTTTATTGAGTTTTTTACACGACGTTTCGAGCAGTGGAATTTCTGCTGGTTTTCAAGTGAAACAGTTTCGCTTGAAAACGAGTAGAGATTCACGTGTAAAAAACTCAATAAAGACAATGGAAGTCCAAGATGTTTCTCTTAATAGTACATCATTGTTTCCCACCTGTAAACAAACGTTGAAAAAATTTGCTAAAGGTTGTAAAGGTATAGATAAATAAAAACAAAGTGAGCTTAAAAACTTCTACTCTTCATGATTTTATGGAAAACAAAAAAAGAAAAAGAAAATAAAAAAGCACAAAATACGTTTTGTAAAAACTGTACACATTTTTTTCCATTCAAATTTTGTGCAAAGTAAAATTAAATTTTGTGTTTAAAACAGTCAAAAATTAACTATTTACGTAAAGATTGTGAAAAAAATATTTTGTAAAACCAAAATTAAGTTACTTTTTTAAAAATATTAAAGAAAAGAAAATATGATTTTTTCAAATAGATATTATTTTATGTAAAGTAAAACAGTGGTAAACAGTAAAAATGTTACTTTTATGTATAACATAAATAAATAGAAGACACTAATTAATGGTTTAAAACAAACACTAACAATGTTTTTTTTTAAATAAACCTTAATTGTGAATTGTAAAAATTAGTAAGTAAATAGCTTGCAATATTTGCAACACTTAAGTAATTCCTTTTTTTGTACTAAAATAAACTAAGAAGTACAATTTATTTTATGGAAAAAATGTGTGTGGAAATAACATTTTGTGAACAATTTTTTGCAAGAATCGATTTAATTCGCGATATAAATAATATGTAAAAAGAAAGTAGTTTTGGAACTATTTCTTATATTCCTTAAATTTAAAACATTCTGCTTTGGGGAAACTAAAAATGAATAAAGATTTTTATAAATTGCATGTTAAAAAAGGCAGTAAGAGTTCAAGAAATACAGAGTTATTGCAATTCGCCGCTCATCATTGGGATCTCATAAATCATAATAGATACAAATTTAATTAAATTGGGGTAAAGTTGCGAATTTGGATGCACATCGTAAAGACATTTTAAAATTTTTAAATAAAATTTCGACTTCTTCCGAAAACATTCAAAAAAACGAATTTTTCAAATCTTGTGTGAAGCGACTTTCTAAAAGAAACTTCAATTTTTAGCCCGACGTTTCGACTTTTCGGAGGCAAAATCAACTTCAGTTTTTTAAATGAGGCTTTACATTTGAATGCCAAAAGTTGAAATCTCTTTTGCCTAAAAATGCAATACGTACTATGTAACACTATGTTTTCATTTCAGTTTACACACATAATGCGCATGCTGAAATTCGACGCTTTCTGAAAGCGATTATATTTTCAGCCAAAATCAGTTAAAATCACGACGTAAAATGCCTTAAAACGTCCTTAAATACGTCTTTGGGTATTATTCGTATTTGGTTAGTGTAATTTTATGTTTTCAGCCAAAAGCAGTAGAAATCAACGTAAAACGCCTTAAAACGTCTTAAAATGCGTCTTTGGATGTTAATAGTGTTTTTTTAATGTAATTTTATGTTTTCAGCCATAAACAGTAGAAATCGACATAAAACACCTTAAATCGTCTTAAAAAGCTTTTTGGGTTTTATTAGTAGTTTTTTAGGGTATTTTATGTTTTCAGCTAAAATCCAGAGAAATCGACGTAAAATGTCTTATTAAAACCTTTTAAAATGCGTCTTTGGGTAATTTTATGTTTTCAGCTAAAATTAAAGTAAATCGACTCAAAATGCCCTAAAACGTCTTAAAATTGGTATTTGGGTGTTCTTGGTAGTGTTTTAGGTTAATTTTATTTTTTCAGTTAAAATCAAGACGTAAATCGCCTTAAAACCTGTTAAAATGCGTCTTTGGGTGTTGTTTAGTTTAGTTTAGTTAGTGGTGTTTTAGTGTATATTCATGTTTTCACCCAAAATCAGTAGAAATCAACGTAAAACGCCTTAAACGTCTTAAAATGCGGCTTTGGGTGTTGTTAGTGGTTTTTTTAGTGTAATTTTATGTTTTCACCTAAAATCAAGAGAAATTGACGTAAAACGCCTTAAACGTCTTAAAATTCGTCTTTGGTTGTTATTAGTGGTTTCTTGGGGTAATATTATGTTTTCAGCCAAAATCAGAAGAAATCGATGTAAAACGCGTTAAAAGGTCTTAAAATGCCTCTTTGGATGTTATTAGTGGTGTTTTAGTGTATATTGACGTTTTCAGCCATCCGCTAAATATAATACAACAAACTTGTTTTTTTTTTTTAAATGTTTGTGGAAGGAGTCGGAATTTTCAATTTAAATTTATTTCAATTTATTGTAATTCGCTTATTTCTTACGATTTCCGATATTCCAATGATGAGCGACGAACTAAGTAAATCGTTAAAAGGACATAAACTCAAAAAAATTAAATGTAATACCTTGTTAAATTTGTAATAAAAAAGCTTCAAATTTTTGGAAATCAAATATATCAGCCATTTTTAATAAAACTGATGTTGATGATGCCTCAAAAAAGTAGTAGTTCATGTAGAGCAGAAAAAGGTTTTAAAATGTTATTACGACCTGTATCTAAACGCCCAACTACAATGTACTCTAATTTGATCAAATTACGGTTTACGAGATCGCTTTATGAACCAAAAGCTAACCTAAAAACATTAGAAAACTGGAAAATTGATCATTATTTTTACTATTTAACTTATTTATTTGTACAAATATTTTTTTAATACATTTTTTCAAGAACTTTTAAAAAAAATGGGAGACAATTGCTTATGTCGTATTTATGTCAATGGTTATGTCGTTTATTATTAGATATTTTAACAGGGTCTTCACAAATTAATTAGCAATAATTCAACGGCTTATTCTATAAAAAATTATATAAACATAAGTCATCAAACAGTTTTTTACGAAGATACAGGGTGTTTAACTTTAATATTTTATAATGTTTTTACATAGCTGGTTTGTCTTGAAAATTATCACTTCAAATTTAAAATATAGGTAATTTAGTAACATTTAAGTCTACATTGTCTGTCTGTCTGTCTGTGTACATTCAAACTGATTTTTAATCTACAACTTCGTAAAACCCCAAGATTTTTTATCGTACGCCAGTGATAACTCACTTCCTAAAATTCATGCTTTCTTGAATTTGGAAAAAAGTTGGACTTTCAAGAACTGCTTAGTTCAAATCGTTTTCAAGATATTTGTTAAAATATGAGTAAAAAAACCTGTTTTGTGTAAAAATACACATTTTTTTAACATAAAACTTGGTAAACTTTTTTAAAAACTTCATGTCATCCTTTTAAAATGACAATTAACAAGTCTGTTGTTTAGATAAGAAGGATAACTTTGTCCAAGGGCTACTTGGTATACAATTTCTGCATTGCTTAAGATTAAAATTCATATTGGTATTTTTGTTGATATCTCGAAAACGGTTAGAGATACGAAGTTCATGCCAGAGGCCAATTTTGTCCAAATTTAAGAGTGAGCGTAAATCTTAGAAACTAAATTATTAGAACTACGAGAGAAAAAATGGGTTGATAAAAGGAAGCCTCACCCCAACAACCCAAGTTTTGAAAAGCAGTAAGTAAGTCTAGCTATATAGCAAAATGAATTCAAAATTTGAAGTGATGATGGTGAATGATGGTGAAAAAATTGTAAAGCCTAACATCCTGCATCTATCTATTGCACGCAAATTTTGGGACACCCTGTATATTATAAACTAACTGCCACGGAAACAAAGAATATCGCTGATCATCGACCTCAATTTTGACATTGTTACGAAAACATTAAACCAGTTAAGAGCTACTTACTTAAAGTTGTGAGCATATGTTGGCCTTTAAGTCCACATAAAACCAAATTATTAAAGTTCTGACAAATTTGTCGAGCGGGGAAAGTTCCTGAAAACTTTGAAAGTGACGCGTGCATGGTACGGTGTAAATGCCTGCTCAAAGCATCAGATTTTTTTAAATAGTTAATTTGTAGTAAACACTACATTAAAAAGTGTGTTTATAATAATTATAATAATGAATAATGGAATCACATATCAAATAAAGATATAAATAGATCTATTAAATCAATTTAAACGGTAGAGTTTGACCTCCTTTTGATGTACTACCTTTGAAATCTTCATTTTTTTATATCTGTCTCCTTTTAACACATATTGAGAAGATACGATAAAAATGTTAGTCACATTTCGAACGCCTACTTGATGTCAATAATAAATGAATGGTTTATAAGACGGTATATTTATATATCGTCTGCGGTATATAAAATAAGTGTTATTGCCACCTGCCAAAGACTGAGTTAACATGCGATCACTTTCTTGTCTAAGTATTTTAGTCACAGCTATTAGTTTTGTGAGTTGCGTGTCGGCAACTAAAGTTAATCAATGCCCCAATGGTAAGTTTTTCAAGACCTTCAAGTGCCTTTTTAAGGATTTTAACAGACCGAAATTTTAGACAAATTTTCCGATTTGGAAAAGCACGTCATTGTAGGAGATTGTGTCGATCCGCCATGTGTTTTCAAGAAAAATACCAGACTGGCTATAAAAATGAAATTTAAGGCTGGTAAGTACTGTTAATATTCTTACGTACAGGGTTACAACGTTGTGGTCTTCTGTAGAGTCTGATCTAAAAGAACTAACCAGGTACTCACATATCAACTTAAGCGGCATAAAACTTCCTTTTATCGGGGTCGATAGTACCTCCGCTTGCGAGTACATCTACGAGGCTGATGAAAAGACCCCAAGTTACTGCAACATTGTCAAGGGCAAATCTTACGTCTACATTGATGGCGTTGATATTTTGCCTATGTTTCCTAAGGTACTTTCTATTTTTTTTCCAGAAAAATGATTTTTTGTTAATTTGAAATTTAGTTTTTTTTAATTTTATTAAACGCCATCATCACGCTTTTTGGTAAAATAAAAATTTGTTTCAGATTAAAGGCCTCGCTCATTGGTCACTGACTGACCCTTCGACAGGTAAAGACATAATATGCGTCGAGTTACTAGTTCACATTGTTGGTTAAATAAGTTTACTCGTGTTGTACTCTTGTTTTGCTAATAAAATTAATTCCCAACAAGAGCAGTCCATGTTTTTCTCCCCAAATCTTTCATCTTTCTTTCAGACCTCTTTTAAGCATCAAGAAATCAGTCGCCTAATAAGTCGAATTCAATCACCTTAGAATGAAACAAACAGAATTCGAATTAAATTAACCCCAAAGTAAGTTTTTTAAAAATAGTAAAAAAAGTCGATTCTAAAAGTGCCTCAAAGTCGATCCATCTCACAAATTATGCCACCAATAGAACTTTCGTTTAGAGGAAGAGAAAGAGGACATCAAAAAAAGAAAAAAACAGTTGGGTTCACTAAAATCGGTTCACTCCTTCCAAAGTTACAGGCGGTCAAATTAAAAAAAAATCTTAGGAATTTTTTTTTGCTGGTTTTGATCGAAATGGATCGAATTCAATCCCCTAAGAATGAAGCAAATAGAACGGTCAAATCAATAAGTATGTTTTTAAAAATTGCAAAAAGTCGATTATAAAAGGGCTTCAAAAGTGACCATCGAAGAGGTCTCTCTCAGAAAAAAAACAGTTGAATTCACTGCAATCGGTCTACTCGTTTTAAAGTTACAGGCAGTCAAATATGGAAATGGGCTCTTGGGTCCGCTCTAACCATACACTGTGTCCAAAGTGTGCTGCATGCCCTGCATGTATATCTCCAAAATGGTAAAAGATACGAATTCGGTTAAACTAGAATAGACTTGATCAGCGGGAGACCTCATATATGGTAGAAATGAGTTACTTCTTTTCATTTTTTAGATTTTTTAGAGAAAAACGATTTTATGAATTTTGTTTTTTATTTATTTTAGAAAATTTACTTTCTCCCTCTGGTGCAAATTTGGTATTTAAAAAGCTTTTTGGTTTTGATGTGAACAGTGATTTTTATCAGGAACAGGATGAACAAAATGACGAAGGCAACTGTTTAAATTCGTCGACGTTTCGCAAATTTCTTTTTGCATCTTCAGGACAAATTCAACCGTGTCTTTATTTAATATCTAAAAGTAATTATATTGGACACTCGTTGGTTACACTTTTCAATGACTTCGAGACTGTACAATAGGAATAGTTACGTTTTAGATCAGTGAGTCTAAAAAATTTGAAAAAATTAAATGTGCTCCCATTACTTTAAAAATCGCACTTGTACTTAGTAGTTAGCTACAGAAAATATACTTAGTTACTGGTGTAGGTAGCCAGAAAGACATTGTACAAAAGGAACGCGTACCTCATGGGTCTGTGAGCCTCAGAAGCTTGAAAAATTAAAATGGGAGATTGATGGAAAAAGAGTACAAGCCGAAGTGTGCTTTTTCTATTTAAAATATGGTATCTTCACATAATAACTGTTAGTTAGCAGAGAAATGAATTATTTGTATAGAAAGACTGTATAGCAGAACCCAAGTAGCATGCTGACGTGAATTTCTCGTCTTTAATACGGCAGACGGTCGAATGTCTCGGACAACTGACGTCATAAGCACGATGTTATGTTCACGTGACTCACGACGTTATATTCACGGAATACATAACGTTATATTCACGTAGTAACGATTATTTATGGAACACCTAACGTTATAATCATCAGTATTCACGTCATAAGAGGTCTTTTTGTATACGTCATTTTTAGCAGTTTTGAGTAGCCCTTAAAAGGAACTATGACAAAGCTAAAATAACGAGCCAAGAACAGGCAAATATAACAATACAGAACCAGAGGATAGAAAACGTCGAACACTATGTATACTTCAATTTTACTTGGGTACAAAAACTGATTTTTTTTTTCAAATTTCTTTTCAACTATAACTAGTAGTGAGCGGCTTTTTTCCAGGTTCCTCCGCTCGTTTTTCTTTGACGTACTTTTTCTTATATAGAAATCTCTATCCGTCTCTATAGTCTCTTGTATTTGTTTAAAGACATGTTCAGGAGCATATTCTAATGTCTTGAAAACCTCTTCAACTGTAACCGTTGTTTGAGGCTATTTTATTTTTCCTCTATAGTAGCAGTTTCATAATTTTTTTCTCTTTATCGCCTTTTTATTTCTTCATTACTAATTTTTTTACTACTTTTTTTAAGTGTTTGTTTTTCTATTACAGGTATTGTCTCTTCTATATTTGCTGTGGCTTCTTCGTCTAAATAACCAACAAAGTACCGAAAACAAATTTACTATTGTTTGGGGTTGTTTTCCTTCCTCTTCTGGTGTAACAGTCGTTCTTATTCCTTTTTTTCTGTTTTTTCAAGTTTTTTTCGTATTGTTTTTTTATTTTCATATTTTTCTAGTATTCCTGTTTCATCACGTTTCGTTCAAGTTTCGTTCAAATTTCTTTACTTTAATTTTGACTCAAAATTAGAAATGTTTTTGTGCCTCTACCTCTTTCTTTTGGATTTATTTTTTTTACAATTTTCTAATTTTTCCAGTTTTTTACAATCGGCGCTTTTTGTAGTTTTTGATTTATTTTTTCTTTCCAATTGGTTTTTTATTCTTCACATTTTCCATTCTTATCCTGTGCCATGTTGCGTTGAGTTTTTTTTATCCTTTTTTATGTAGCTAAATTAGACTTATCATTGTTATTTTGGGTTTTTTACCTAAAAATGAACTTTTTCAACGAGTAAACAATTATAATGCTAATTGAATTCCTTTGAGAAATTTTGGCAAAAACTGCGTTTTCTTACGACTAACGATTAATGATTTTTCCAGTTTTTTTTTATACAGTTTTACCCCAATTTAGAAATGATGCAAAGAGGTAAACATTTGATGAAATTGGATTCTCTTCCAGAGTGACCGTGGTTTGAGGTTTTAGCCTTCTTCTTCTTCTTCTACAGTCACAATTTCAGTTTTTTCGTTTTTGCCACCATTCTTCTTTTTAATTCTATAGTCTAATGACGTTCTTCTTCATAATGCGCATATTCGGTATTTCGTGTTAGAAAACTGATTTTTTTATCTTTTTAAGGCTCATTTGCTGCAACAACTTACGTTCGTTTTTCTTTGACGTACACACAACACCTCCCTCAATAACAACAGTCTCTTATTTGTTTAAAGATTTGTTCAGGAGGATATTCTAATGTCTTGAAAACCTCTTCAACTATAATAACCGTTGTTTGAGATTTTTCCTCTTTATCATCTTTTTATTTCTTTATTTCAAGTTTTTTTTACATACTTTTCTATATTTGATGAGTCAGTTCTTCAACAAGACATTCCGGCAATTTAGATGTTTCTTCTTGCTCTAGCGACCAACAAAATACCAAAAAGAGTTGTTTGGTGGCCTCATTGTTGAAAGGAAATTTAAAACAAAACAGGCTGTGAATTCAATTCTTTACAACGGACTTTTGAAATTCAATATGTTGCCACAAAGTGTAAAGGCCTGTGCAGATCTAAAACATTTTAAAGTGATATTGCGAAAACATATTTTAAACATGTAGTGCAATGAGTTTGATAATTTTTTATTTCAATGTTAAAAATTTTAAATTGGATATTTGGTCTTATTAATATAAGTTCGATATTTTATGATTATTTTTTGAATTTTATTTACATGAATAAGTACTTTTAATGTGTTGAGTAGGTTTGTAAGTTTTTTATATTTATAGATTTTGAATTTTTTTATTTTTTAATAGTGGTGAATTTTGTTTTTAATTATGACTATTTTTATGTTTTGTCTACTTTTTATAGCATTATGCTAAATAAATCAACATTTATTTATTTATTTATTCTAGTGTATCTATTTCGGTAATTCTTTTCTTTATTGTCCCATTTTTTCTTTTTTCAAGTTTTTTTGCATTCTAATTTTTATTTCCCATATTTTTCTATTATTCTTATTTCATCATGTTTCGTTAAAATTTCTTTACTTTCACATTTATTTTTCATTGATGATCAGTTATAAAATTGGCTTTCATTCTTTTGAGGTAGCTTTGACCAAAAAATTGAAATTTTCAATTCCGATTTTCATTGAAAAAATTTTGGTCCAGAAAAGAAAAATATTGTAGCATGGTTTTAAAAATGTATTGGACAATTTTTTCCCAAAATTATACAGGGTGTTTCAAAAAGAAGAAACTTTAGGGGACTATAGAAGACGCCAAGTCATTTTTATGGCTTTTTAGATTTTATATCAGGAACAAATTTACATAGATAATTGAAATTGTGTACACGTTTTACCATTGGTTGGAGATACTTTATTCGTGTTAAAAAGCGCAATTTTTATGTGCCAGTGGCGTAAATTTAGAAGCCGGCTGGAATTGTTTTGCCTCTAAGGTCTACACCACTGGAAAAAGAAAATGCAATTTGGAAGCATATTATGAAAGGCAAATATTTTCTACACGAAAAAGGTATTTTTAATCAAAAGCGCCATTGTGCGCCGTTTTTTTAAATAAATGGTGCTTTATGCTGAAAAAACACGGGTAAAACAGCAAGAAGTATTTCTTATAACTTTTATTTATTATCGCATAAGCTGAGGTATTTCTTAACAATTCTACTGTTTAAATTTTGTTTTTTACCTGCATAACTGGTACTAACGTTTTTTTAGCTTTGGCACCCTAATGTATCTCAAAAAAGGTGCGTTTGCAGATAGAGTCTTCTAAGCAAAAGTTGGATGACTTGACGTCTTCTATAACCCTGCAAAGTTTGTCAGCACCTTTTTGAAGCACCCTGTAAATATTTTAAATTTGTACCTCTATATATCTTTTTTATAATTTTATTTCATTTTTATTTCTTTTTTTTTTGGTTTTTTGACAACTTTCTTTTTAGTCAGTTCTATTCTTCAGTTCTTCAACAAGAAAGTTTAGGTATTTCTTTGGAACGGAATTGGTTGATAATATACGCAGGCACAACATATTCAAATAAATATAAGTCATTCTTGTATTCAAATATCACAATTAAACTTTCTAAAATAGAGCAAGAAACGTTTCAATCTCGGTTTACTTTTTTTTTATTGTTTTAATTGCATTTTGGCTTATTGTTCACATCAGCAATAACCACCAATAAGTAACACACAATGACTAAATAATGTCGTTTTTATTACGACAGTTAATTCACGTTTAATACACGTCAGCAATAATGATCAATAGTTAACATATAACGACCAAAAAATGTCTTTATTGTTAGGACATTTACTCGACGTTTTAAATATGTTAGCAATGTTGACGAATAATTAACGTCACTTTTCAGTCAGGTGACGTCTTGAATTCAAAAATAAATATTAATGACGTAACTGTGACATCAGCTTGCTGCCTGGGAAATATTTACGTTGTGAGTCAATGAGTAGAGATACGAACGATACTTGCTTAATACTATCAAAATATTGATACTTTATTGATTTCAAAAGTATCGATATTTGGCATCACACTTATATATCGATATTTTTGTGGTATCGGTAATTTACCCAAGGGTATCGAACGTTTTATGACAAGTAACAGAGCTGACAGAACTGACAGGTCATAACTATGAGGTGGGCATTCGATCACCGGTTTACTACTCTGTTTTGTGTTCATTATATTATATTTCTTTATTTATTACTTACTACATAATTCTGAATAATGTCGCCAAATAGGAAAAAAGTTAAACTTGATTAAATTTTTTTATACAGGATGATTCAAAATTCAGTACAAAGAATTTAAAGACATATTTGTGGGGGTCAAATTAAGACATTTTTTTCCTATAAACATAGGTCCTAAAATGAACACCCTCTCCCCTACGGGCTCTCGAAAGTTGAAAACAAAATATTTTTTTTATAATTGTGACCGCATTTATTCATAAAAATTCTTGAAAATTTGTATATCCCCGTTTCTCAACGAGCTTTTTTCACTTCTTTTCTCAGAAATGACGAAATTTTAATTCTTTACAGTTTACTATTACTATGATGACGAACATTTATTGTTTCCCGTGAGTTTGGTTAAATACATCATCATTATCTAGTAGACCAAACAAATATCTTTAATTTTGATTTCTTGAGGTTTCTTGATTAAACTAACCGTTTTCGAGAAAAACTACTTTGACTGAACGGCTGCAGAATCATCATCAAAATAAGGAAAAACATAGGAGGCTGAGACTTTGTAACGTGACAACTATTACCATTCACAGACGTTTATAAATTAAAAAAAAATATATTTTAAACCTTTTCCACATTTTATGACTGTTAGGAACGGAGAAAATAGCAAACTTGTTACTTGCAAAAAACTGCGGAGAATTAAAATTTCCTCATTTCTGAAAAAAGCTCGTTGAGAAACGGGGCTGTAAAATTTTTCAAGAAGTTCCATGAATAAATACGGCCACAATTAAAAAAAATATTTTGTTTCCAACTTTGAGCGCCCGAAGGGGGGGGGGGTTCATTTTAGGACCCATATATTTATAGGAAAAAGCTCTTATTTTGACCCCACAAATATTCCCTTAAAATCTTTGTACTGAATTTTTTATCACCCTGTATTTTATCAAAATAAGCCATAAGACTATCAAGTCCAAACAGTGCAATAAAACAATAAACACCTTGAGAAATACCTCTTTGTCCAAACATCTCTTACTGCACAAAGCGCTTTAGACTGGAAGCCAAAAAAGCTGTAAGATTCCAAATTTATTGTTTTGTTTTTTGCTGACAATATTTAGTGGATATCAATATTTTTTAAGTCGATGAAAATCACATCGATACAGAAAGTATCGATACTTTTTTCCGATATCGTATGTGTCAAGATGTTCGAAAAAATTAAAATGATGAAGTCTTTATTTGAAGAACAATGGAAATTGAAGTTTGTCGGATGTACAGAGAATATACGAGATGTTGATTAGAAAAAGTCATCTAGGAAGCTATGAGTTTTTGACAGAAAAGGATGACATAATCATATACGTTTTGCGTCCTTTAATCCGGTCGATAGAAGTGAAAATAGCTGTCCTAAATGTAGGACTGTCCTACACCCGCTATTTTCACTTCTATCGACCGGATTACATAATCAGAGTAAATAAACTTTTCTTTCTTCATACTTTTAACATTTTGCAACCAAAATGGACTTGCAACCAGGTGTAGGTAGACAGAAAGACATTGCACAACAGGAACGTTTACGTTATGGATCTGTAAACCTCAGAAGCTTGAAGAAAATAATAACTGTTAACTGCTGAAAACATTAATGGAATTATAGTTAAAGTGTTTTTTTTTTGTTTTAAAAATTGCTTAATAGATAAATGTGGAGAAGTTAGCTATAGATGACAGTACTTCGAAAGGCACTGTGTAGCAGGAATTTTCACGTCTTGTGCCAGAATTATCAAAAATAAATAAAATGGTGGAGGCGTTATTTTCCTTGGCCCTTCGGCTTTTATATAACCTGCGAGTTTACAAAATTGTGCTTTAAAAGGATTCTAGAAATTATAATTAAAAAAAATAATAATCAACAACCATAAGTTCTGGTTATTTTTGTACTAAGACAGTTAAGAATTTATCTCTTTCTCAAGGCGGATGACTTTATCGAAACAGGACTTTTTTGCGAATTGCTCTACAACAGATTTTGTTAAATTCCACCGTAACATTCTTTGGTTTTTAAAAAAAATATATTTTATAAACTGGCTTTCAACATCAGAGGAAACAGAAGAATCTGTCTTGAATAATAGAGCTCGAAAAAAAAATGTAAACTTTAGTGGAAACCGTGCTTTGGAAGTTAAGGTGAATGGTTTGGTTTGGATCAATAAAACGACTACGGAACCGTTATAATTATCGACGTTTCGGCTCTAAAACAGAGCCATCCTCAGGACAATACAACACTTGCCACTCCCTGTGCGTCATACTCAAAATAGCTATTGTAGGACATCTTATATATAAAGCGAATATTGATATTTCCACTATAGTTCGTTAGTGTAGTTTGGAAGACGGAGAAGACGTATAGAAAGTATCACAGGTAAAGCAGAAACATTAATTTGCTTTACACGTCTTTTCCGTCTTCCAAACTACACTAACGAACTATAGTAGAAAAATCCATATTCGTTTTTTATATAAGATGATAGCTATTTTGAGTCTGACGCACAGGGAGTGGCAAGTGTTGTATTGCCCTGAGGATGGCTCTGTTTTAGAGAGTTTTAGAGCCGAAACATCGATAATTATATTTATTTATTTATTTCATCCCAATATCTACAAATTAGATGTAGGATGAAGTATTGGATAGTATAGAATTTACTACACTGATAGTTATAGGTAGAATTTGAATAATTAGTAGTTTCAATATTGCTCATATGCCTTCATAGAGGTAATAGATGTTTAGGTAAAAAAGTACCTAAACAATATCAATATCACATGAAATTAAATTGCAAAAAGTAATCAACCGTATAGAATGCGTTGTCTAGTAGTTTTTTCAGGGTAGAGTAAAATGTATTGTGCTCATATTGACGAATATTAGGAGGAATTTTGATATATATTAGAGCACCAATGTAATAAGGATTTAATTTGAACAATTCAAGGCGGTGTAATGCAAGTTGGTAGTCTTCGCCAAACCTGGTCTCATAGTTATGGTAGTAATTTAATGTATCAAATGATGTCGAACAAACTTTACAATTTCAAATACATAGATACTGGGCACTGTCATTATTCATACACGAATAAAATGTTGTTTGCAAGAATCGTCAAATTTTAATTTATAGATGGTTCGGATTTTACATTTTTGCATGCAAAATGCCCTAGTAGATGCTGAAGAAGCACCTCATAGGACAATACCATACCTAATCATAATTATACTCTCAATATTTAAAAAATAATATGACCTGACTGTATCCTTACTGGCAATGCAATTTAGACGATTTAGAGCAAAGCAATTTTTAGCGAGTTAAGGGACATGTCAACAATTACTCCCAACAGTTTAAAGTGTTCAACTTGTTTAATGGTTTTGCCATTGAGTGGGATATAATTACTTTTACAGTAGTTGGCACCTATCAGGTGAGAACGTCTTGGATTCATTCATTGTCAACTTGTTAGTGTTGAAGTAAGAACAGAGCGATTCCAGATTGTTGATCAAGGCTTTAGATGATATATTTTCTTGTACAGCGAAAGAAAGTAGAGTAATGTCATCGGCGAAATTCACTGTGGAATATAAATAAATGATTAGATTTTTGCCATTTGCGCCATTGATATAAATTTAAAAGAGATGACCCAGTACACTACCCTAGGGAACACTAGCTTCAACTTTCAGCCGCGATGATTCCATGTCATTTGCACGAATCCTGTATGTCTTCAGTTTTTCAAAGAGCACTGAATGATTAACACAGTCGAACGCTTACGTCAGATCGACAAACAATTTTGCCAGCCATTACCTTTAGGTTTTTATCGAGTTTTTTATAAATTGTGTTTAAGATAAAGCACAAAGCCGTAATTGTAGATTTTTTATTTCTAAATCCGTGCTGGGTGTTGGAAATAATTTTGTTCTTTTCAAGAAAATTGATTATTCGTTTTGATATAATTTTTTCGAATATCTTGGCAAAAACTGGGAGGAGAGAGATGGGCCGGTAGTTCCCGAACTCACACCGGTCTCCTTTTTCAGCGTAAGTAAAACACTTATTTATCAAATAGGACAAAGCTTTCGCCAGTTTGTTTTTAGAGAATTTTATAATTCTAGAGAGAAAACCATCATAACCCATAGAAAAACTGTTTTTTAAATTATTAATAGTTTCAATAACTTTATTTTTGGAAACTGGAGTTAAATATATGGATGGAACAGCTAGAGAAGGTATATCAGGAGATTATTATCTTGTAACACAGTAGTGTTCCCAACGTTAACAAAGTAAGAGTTTAATTGGCTGGCAGTATCGCTCGAATCAGTGTATTCGATATTGTTTACTTTAATTTTTTGCACTTTAATTTTAGATTTGCTTTTTGTTGTGGATTTAATAATATTCCAAATCGTCTTGGATTTGTTTGTAGATGTGGAGATGAATTTATCGTAATACTTACGTTTAGCTAAGCGTAAAAGGCGCCTGTATAGAGTTTTGTATTTCTTATAGTAGACAGAGGATATTTCGCCCATCTTTAGTTGTTTGCACATTTTTACATAAGTACTTGGAGGAAGTTCGAAGCCCACGTGTTAACCATGATTGGTTGGAGTAATAGTTTGACACTTGCCCATTTATAAAAGGAAAAGATATGTTAAAACAGCCGGAGAGAGTATTTGAAAAAAACATTTATCAAGATATTAATGTCAACACATTCTTCATACAGTTCTTCCCAAGTTTCGACCTTAAGTAATTTTTGAAAATTTGCTGTATTTTTCGCGCTAAAACCTCCCACTTGAGTTGCCAGTCTATATTTGAGCATGGAATTGAGATTGACCAGAGTCTCGGTAAAATGTATGCACACGTAATCTATAGCGGTTGACGACCCTCTGCATACCTGAGTAGGTGAATTGAAAACAACACTCAAACCGAAACAATTTAGAACATCAATTAAGTTATACTTATCGGCATTGTCATTAAGATAGTTAACGTTAAAATTACCCAATAAAATTTGTCTGGAAATTGGGACATTAACAGCTAACTAGTTCATGCATTGTTCCAGTTGTATGAAGAAACTTGGTTAGTTACCCAGTGGTGATCTGTATACACACATTATGATGGTTGGTACTCCAGCCAGTTCTAGAAATATACATGCACATTCGAAGACCAATTCTATGCAAAATCGTGAAATCGCTTGAACAGGGTTATAGTCCAAATTCTCTCTTAGCAAATCTATGACACCACCGTGTTTGTTAAGAGTTCATTTAAAAGCATTGGCAATTTTAAACCTGGAAATATTTATATCGTCAATATAAACGTCGGTAATTATAACGGTCCACATCCCGTAGTCGTTTTATTGATCCAAACCAAACCATTCACCTTAACATCTATATCTGGGATCACCAATAACAGCTGCTCGTGCTTTGGAAATTTAATTCCTTCTTCAGGGCAACGTCTTTAAATATACAAGCCAACTCAAAAAGCATAATAATCTTTGAAACTAGAGGGTAAAATACCCTGTATTTGATACTCTGGAGATACCCTGGATACAAAGGGTGTCGCAGTTGGTATTTTCATAGACATCGTTGGGGCCTTTAATAATGCACCTACAGACTCCCTCTTCAGCGGCAGTAAAGCGAGAAGGGTCGAACCAACAATAACCAACTGGATTCGCAATATGTTAGAATCCAGACTGGTACATTAAATATAAGTAGACAAAAATTACTCGACTAAACATAACGTTATTATGACGTCACTATGAGTCGTCATTTTCACGTCGAAAAATCGACGTCATTTATTTGTCATTTTTTCGTCAGGTGACGTCGAATAACGAATGATAACCAAACGTTGACGTTCTAAAGACGTTATGTTACCGCCTGGGAAAGTAATATTAGTCAATTAGAGTCAACGAGAGAAAAAAAATAATTGCTTTAACTCATGGAGTTTGATGTTTAATTCATAGAATATGAGAATTCCTAGTGAAATAGTATCTGAAAACTAAAATGCAGACGTTGGAGCGCAATAGGTTGGAGTGGGAGAAAAGTCTCGAAGGCACACCTTCACCAGAAGCCAAGAAGAGGCGCATTGACCAAACGATTAAGAAAAGACGATTTGACCAGAACATTAAGAATTAATTCCTTCACTAGACGATTACGATCCGAGACCCCTCTTTGATATCACTAGACCACTGGGTCTACATATATATCATGCAAATACATATCACATGGCGCTGTGATTTTTTTCCTTCCTGGTTGTGTACCACATCATTAACCGATGACAGTGTCAGATTCACAATAGCGGGAGGTTGTCCACAGGGCGGAGTCCTTTCACCACTCCTGTGGTCCCTACTAGTGGACGACCTTCTGGCTACTTTGGAACTATGGGGAGTCGAGGTCCAAGCATACGCGGACAATATCGTTATCCTTATAGAAAACCACCCATACCAACAAATCTCCAGCACGTAGCAAGAGGTGCTGGATGTGGTAAACAGCTAGGTGGCCTGGGCCGATTCACCACAGTGTTTCAGGCGGGAGTACATACATGCCATTGAGTTGTGGCCGACATCTATTAGAGGAGGGAGGACACAATAGATCAATAAAGATCTGCTCGGATAGTCGGGCAACGTTTCTAGTGCTTATATATTTGCGCTGCAACTCCAAAAGTGTGTGGAACTGCCTTAGGACTCTGACCACTCTATCGCAGGAGAATAGCGTCACACTGGTATGGATCCCGGGCCATCGTGGTCACGAAGGCAATGAGAGGGCCGACTCTCTAACCAGGAAGGCGGCGGGCTCTCCATTCGTAGGCTGGGAGCCGGCTCTCGGAGTCTCATACTCTCTGATCAAGACTGAACTCCAGAAATGGAGTAATGCCAAGTCCCAGGAGTGGTGGGAGAACCTACCCGGACTATCACACTCCAAAAATTCTATCGCGGGAACAGGGAGTGCAAAAGCCCAAACATTCCTCAGATTAAATAGGAAACAAATGAGAGTGGCCACTGCACTGTGCACAGACATAGCTACATAGGATTTCACATGCACAGACTCGGACTGTTCAAAGAGACGGAGTGTGCTTGGAGGACGACGAGACAGTCGAGCACGTCCTATGTGACTACCCGGCTATTTGCCAGATCGAGAGACTCACTGTTCAATCACGATCAACGAAAAACACGATCATTGAGCCTCAAGATACAAATCCTCTCGGGCAGTGTCGCCCGAGAGACTCAACAGATTCGTAGAGGGTCTTGGCCCAACGGGTGATAATTAGTGGAGCAAGCAGGAACAAACCTTGCTGGCAACACTTCGAGTGAGCCACAATAGACCGCAGGTCTCGGTTAAGGACTACACAAGTCCACTCACACAGAATACAATACAATACAATACCCTGTAATTGCTTGGGTTATCACACATATCAGTCGGGTAATTGAAACATACATAATTAGCTTATATACGCTATCAGTGGCCTTAAAACATTTTATAGGCACCAAGTTGTGGTCTTCAGAGGCAAAGTTATCACATTTTGCCTCTGAAGACCCTAGGAACACATTCTTTCCTTCTAACTAGTCGTTCAAACTACCCTTCTTATCTATTAATAATAATAATCCTATTTCATGATTACTATAGTATGTTCTAAAATTTGTTTGAGACTAAAATTTTCTTGGATAATTTCTACTTGAACTAAGCAACAAGGGAGAAGGTGAGGAGTTCAGTTCCCACTCCATTGACTAACTCAGTTTTATTTGTTAACCTTCTGATTGAAGGTATAGCGACACCTTCACAGTATTCAAAGATCATCCTGTGCACCTTCGCACCAACCAGGCAACGTCATTCAGGCGACAATTTTAGTGTCATATTATTTTTCTTCTAAATCCAACGTTTAAAATCATTCTTATGACCAGCATTCAATCCATCTGGAAACTAAAAAAATGTCTCTTCAGAACCAGAACCAGAACCCGTCTTCGTCCCACCCAAAATCCAGACGATACAAACTATCCAAAGAACCGGCGTCGATCGATTTTTGCAAGATTGGCGGTCTGAGTCGTCACCTGAAGACCCTAAAAGAAATCATCATTTTCCCTTTGCTTCATGGGAATGTTTTCAGTCATTTTAGCATCAAGGCCCCTAGGGGGGTGCTCTTTTATGGGCCCCCAGGTAAGACTTATTGAGTATACAAGAGATAGGAAACAGCTCCATAAAGTCCGTCACTGAAGTTTGCAACTTTATCGATTACATATGACTACAGTACTTTCAAAATCATAACACCTTTTCGGTGATTGTAAAGAAAATGTCATCTCGATTTTTGCCTTAATTTTAATATCATTAGAAAGCTTATATTAAGATTAGCAGATTAAAGATTGAAAAATGAAAGTACGGAAATACATTACTCGTACTTGGAAGTTGCCTCAATCTTCTTTTGTAGCCACAACACACATTACATTTATAAAATTGATGGTTTTTCGATTTTTATGATATAATTTAAGTTTCAAAGGTCTCATAAATTCAAATTTTAATGTAACTTACAAATTTTGCATTGTGCTAGTTGCTAGTCGAATTATTGATGAAGTTGGCAGGTAGCATATAAAAGATGAAGTTTGTTGACGTTTTTAAAGGCAGTGTTGCCAAGTCCTTTTCTTAAAAATATTCGATTATTACAAATTAAAATTTAATTTTTTTTTTGATCAGGTTAACTTCGGTTAGTTTAGGTTAGGTCTGGTCAGTTCAGGTTAGTCCAGTTCTAGTTTTCCTGATTAGATTAGTTTAGTTACACTATTTACGTTTAGGTTAAGCTAGCTCAGGTTAGTTCAGTTCTATAGAATAATAATAAGTTCTATAGAATAATATAAAAAGCGGGCCCGAAAGGGCCCGCTTTTTTCTTTATTTTTAGAACAGGTTAACTTTCTGTTACTTCAGGTAATGTCTGGTTAGTTCAGGTTAGTCCAGTTCTAGTTTCCCTGGTTAGGTTAGTTCAGTTACACCTTTTACGTTTAGGTTACACTAGCTTAGGTTAGTTCAGGTTAGTCCAGTTCTAGTTTTCCTGATTAGGTTAGTTCAGTTACACTATTTACGTTTAGGTTAGGCTAGCTCAGGTTAGTTCAGGTCTACTCTTTATGTTAGGTGTAGAGAATAGCGGGCCCTTTAAGGGCCCGCTTTCTTTTATTTTGTTTCTAGATGCGACAACATAATTTTATTGCACTTAATGATGAACTCCGACGTTAGACATCACTGTAAATATATTTCTAACCCTACTGTCAGATACGAGAGTTTCCACATCAATTTTGTCATACATTTTCAATTTTTATTTTCTTGTTTCTCAGTGAAAAGTGGCTCATCCAAGAATTTTTTTCTTTTAATCTGTTTTACAGACCGTGCTACTATTGCGAAAAGAAAAACCTTGAAAATCGAGATGACATAAACTTTACAAGCACCAAATTTTCTTTACAAACAATTTATTTTATATCTATTATTAAAACTTAAAAGTACCTTTATGAATGAAATTAACAGGATCATGGGTAGATTTCTTGCTATAAACTGAGTCGCCTCTGTTGATACTGTGCGGTTCATTCCAACCACTCCCACCAGGGTCTTCTTCTGGGTGGGAATGAGAAGTAGAGGTATTTTTTATAAATTCCAAAATAATTATTGGAAATACATTACCGAATTAACCTAAAGTAACCTAAACTAACCAAAACAGATAGGAACTAAACTAACCTGAAGTAATAAAAAATCTCTAAAGCGTTTTTCACTGGCTGCACTAGTGCGGACCGAGTGTATTTCCGTCTCTATAATTCGATTAAATTAACTGAGGATCGAAACACATTCAGTGCGCACTAGTGCTGTGAGTGAAAAACGATCTTAAATTCTTACGTCAAATTGAAGAGAGCGAGATAATTTCATCATCATTCGCCAAAATTACACCTTCCTTGATGGACTTTTATGAAGCGTTTACCCCGAGCCGTACGAAAATATCTAAAATATGAGTCTTTATGGCTTCGCCAGGAAGTAATAGTACCTGCTTAGGTTATAGTACCTAATTAACATGTATGAGGTACCTGCAACCTGTCGCATAATATTACAATAATCACTGCAATCATCATAAGGAACTGGGAAGACCTTGGTGGCCGCGGCCTTGGCCACAGAGATAAACAAGGAAGGCATAGGGAAGGTGGGTTTCTTTCATCGGAAGGGAGCCGACGTTCTGGACAAGTGGGTGGGAGGTTCAGAGAAGAATCTACGCGATCTCTTTGAAAAGGTACGACACCCAACACATCCACACTGTTAACAAAAGGTCGGAACCCTTGAATGTTAAAGATGACAATACAATTTAAATCATACTTAGGCCACCAAATCTAGGCCTTCAATAATATTCTTCGACGAGCTGGACGGCCTCGCCCCAGTCAGGGACAAACAAGTGGACCAAATCCACTCCAGCGTGGTGGCCACTCTGCTGGCCTTAATGGACGGCCTGGACAACAAGCCGGGAGTGATAGTCATCGGGGCCACCAACAGGATCGAGGCGATTGATCCAGCTTTGAGAAGACCAGGGCGATTCGACAAGGAGTTATACTTTCCCCTACCCGGAGTCGATGCTCGAAGGGAAATTCTAGAGGTAGACAATAAAATAATTAAGGAATTAAGTCAAGCAATCAAACTTCGTTAAATACTAATTCTTCCCAGAAGACTGAATTGAGTGCGTAAAAAATACATAAACTTTTTTGTGTGTAAACATATTGCCAATTTATTAGAATAATCTGAAATTGGCAATCTATAATTAGCAAGTCTGAAGATTTCAACATAAAAAAAAACTCTTGGAATGGTAAATAAAATTTTTGTTTGAATTGGTTGATCTTCCTGAAAATGTGATGCGCCACTGGTTTTATCAAAAGTTTTAAGAAAATTACAATTGGAATCCTACTGATGTTTTTCCTCTTGAAATCGCCAGTGCTTTACTTCTTTTTACAAATTTTTCTTTTTTGTCAAGGCGAAATTTTGAATTTAAAATATTAGAGACGACTTCCATTTTATTTGAAGTGAAAAAAAAATAAAAAAAAGTTTTTTTTCTAATTGCACTAAAACCCCTCTGATTTGGCAAACTTTAATCTAAAATTTACTTTTCTTTTAAGATTAGATATAAACTTTAGGTTTCGTTCAAATTAATCTAAAGTGTTTTCTTCTATTCTTAAATGAAAAAAAAAACATACATGACCTTAGTTTTCGATTATTTTTTTTTCTTCATCTTTAAATTTTACCCAAAAATTATTTTTTTTGGAGTTTAAGATTTAGAGAAAACTGGAAATGATTTTATTTTTTACGTGAACTAATAAACAATAAGTTTTACTTTCTTTGATCTTGGCTAAGCTTATTAAAAAGTGCCAGTATGCCAATGTCTTTTTTTAAATAAATGTGAATCTAAAATACCTATGTAAAAGGAAAATTTCGATACTTTAAGCGCCAATTGTAGTCTCCAAAATGTAAAATCAAAAAATTTCAGAAATGCTTGTAATAGCATTGATTTCTTTACAAACCTTAATATATAATTTTCCCATTATTAAAATAGAAAAGCTTGAGGTTTTGAGACTGGAACGTGTAACCCAGAGACTTTCCATTTATTTTTTAAGTGGAATGGTTACTAAACATTTTCGTATGCCTTGGTTGATCTGGAAAATGCGGCTGGTGGGCCACTGGTTTTATCAAAAATTCAAGGAAATTACAATAAAAATAAAACTTTGATGCCATTTTGGCAGGATCCTACTTTTGTATTTTCTTTTGAAATTTCGCCAGTGCTCCACTAGTTTTTACAAATTTTACAAGGCGGAATTTGGATTTATATCTCAAAGCACGTTAGAAATAAGAAAAGTGAAAAAATCGTCAAAAAATTTTTTATTTTTTCAAGTTGCACTAAACCGCCGCTGATTTGTCAAACTTTAATCTAAAATTTGCTTTTTCATAATTTTAGGCATAAACTTTAAGTTTTATTTAAAGTAAACTGGAGATTTTCGTCTATTTTTAAATGAGAAAAAAAAACAAACGAAATCTTAGTTTTCTTTTCACTCACAAAATTTATTTTTTTATTGATATGAAGTTTAGACTTTAAAATTTTGAAAAATGAAAATGATTTTTTATCCTTTACATAAATATTCTTTAGGTGAAATTATAAACAATAAGTTTCACTTTCTTTGGTTTTGATTGAACTTATTAAAATTGCATCAATACGCCACTGTGTGTGTGTTTTTTTAATTAAATGTGAATCTGAAATACCTACGTAAACGCAAAACTTCGAGGCTTTGTGACTGAAAAGTGGAACCCAGTGATTTTCAATTAAATTTATAAGTGGAACGGTTATTAGTTTCATTTGATTGATGTTCTTGAAAATGTGCTGGTACGCTACTGGAAAATAATTACAGCTTGTCGACTTCCTGTTGCAATTCACCTGTTGTTCTTCCTCTTGAAATTTTGCCAATGCTCCATTGATACAATCTAAAATGTTTTATGGGCTAATCGAATTTCTTCCTGACGTTTCGTCTACAGCTGCGGCAGATATTATCAAAGGCGATGAGGCAATGGGCGAAGTGATCTCCCCTGCTTCCCGACGTTGACTAATTCGACTGTGTGGAGCTCCGTGGTATTTATTCCTCCGCCATCGCGATGCAGTAGAGAGACTGGGGTGGGGGCAGTGGTGGCGCGGGGTTTCGGTGCACTTGAAGTATGTCGTAGAACTCGCTTCCACTATGCATTTAGAAACGTAATTTCCTCCTTCTTGTTGAATTTGTTGTCGTATTTAAAGATCCAAATGGCTTCTCTCTAGGGATCGGTTGATCCGTTTGATGACTGTATATGAACCTTCCCAACTCGGAGACAACTTGGGAGACTTTTCTTTCTTCCTCTGTGGATTATACAGCCACATCAAGTCACCAGCCTTAAATCCTGCAGGATTCGCCCTTAGGTCATATCTGGGTTTTATCCGATCGCTGGCAATCTTTATCTTTGTCCTCACGTTTGGATTTCTTTTAATCTTTCTCAGTTCATCAGCCTAGTTCTGGACATCTTGCACTGGTTCTTCTGGAGATCCGTACACCAAATCTACCGGAAGACAAAGTTCTTTACCAAATATAACCTTGGCAGGGGTATGTCCTGTCGTGTTATGCTCTGCCCCTCTGTAAGCCATCATTAGAAGAGGCAGAAATTTGTTCCAATCTTTCTGGTGGTCCGCTACCTTTTTGCAGAGGTATTGTTCCATAGTTCGATTGAAACGCTCGAGCATGCCATCTGATTGTGGATGGAGTGGAGTTGTTCTTGTTTTGCGGATTCCCAGAAATTCCATGATCTTCTTGAAAAGTTGCAATTCAAAATTCCGTCCCTGGTCCAAATGAAGCTCTAATGGTACGCCGAATCTACTGAAGAATTCGGTACACGGTGTTAGCCTCCTGATTTAATAGTGCATAAACTTCAGCCCATTTACTGAAATAATCCATGGCAACTAAGATGTATTTGTTGCCGTCATTAGTTTCTGGAAAAGGACGTGCCACGTCGATCGCAATTCTTTCAAATGGGGCGCCAACATTGTAGTCTTTCTTTGGGGTCATTTACGGAGCAGCAGGTATCACAATTTCTGCTCCACTCTTCGACGTCATCTCGGAAATTCACCTGGTAGTACCTTTCCCGAATTCTATCCAGGGTCTTGTTCACTCCAAAATGGCCTCCAGACACTCCAATACGGCCTCCAGGCACTCCATTGTGCATTTCTCGCAAGACATCTTTCCGTTTACTTTCTGGTACGACAAGCTGGAGCGTGGCACTTTTCCCGTTGGGGCTTTCCCCAGTCCTCTTCAGTCAACCATTCTAAATCGCCAAGAAATCCAACTGAGCCCACATAGCTTTTACTTCCGGGCTCTTAGCTGCTATGTCCTTCAATCAGGTCTTTGATTTTCCAACTTCCATTGACGTATTAATCACACAGCATTATCGGTTGTTTGTTCGACCTTCATTTGTTCAGTGGCCCAATGTTCGTGGACGTCAATCCTGGTTCTACTAAGAATGCTTGGTCCTTCTCATTGTTCTACTGGTTGGCAGTGTCGACATTCCCCTTTACAAGGCCTGCGTGATAATGCATCTGCATTACCATGAGATCTGCCTGGACAGTGTTCAATTTTAAAATGGTACTGCTGAAGGCGTTCTATCCATCTTGCAATTTGGTTTTCAGAATTCTTCATTTGGAGAAGTTCCAGAAAGTTTCTAAATTCATGCTTATCCTCGGGTTCTGGCCTTTCTGTGATAGCTTCTACTTTATTTTCACCGGTCTGTATCCCATTTGATGAGGTAACATGTCCCAGGTACTCCACCTTCTTTTGGAACAGGCAGCACATCTTTAAGTTCAATCTTAAATGGCCATTCTTTAATTTGCAGAATACTGCTGTCAGGTTGTTCAGGTGGTCTTCGAAGTTTCAGTCCATTACTATTACATCGTCCAAATAAACCAGACACATTTTCCACGTTAATCCTTTCAATACTAGTTCCATTAATCGCTCTAAGGTTGAGGGAACTTTGCAAAGACCGAAAGGCATAACGGTAAAGTGGAAAAGACCATTTCTAGTTGAGAATGCTGTCTTTTCTCTATCCTCCGATGCCACTCTATCCTGTCAGTATCAACTTCTCAAATCCAACGTGAAAACCATTGTGATCCTGATAAAGTTACCAGGGTCAATTCGTGGTAACGGGTAAGTGTCCTTCTTGGTGACATCGTTCAACTTCCTATAGTCTACACAAAACCTAGTTGTTCTGTCCTTTCTTGTTACAACAACAACCGGAGACGACCATGGGCTCGACGATTCTTCGATGACGCCCTCTTCTAGCATGCTCTTCAACAGGTGATCAACTTCTTCTTGCTTCTCGATTGGCACTCTCTTGGGGAGGTTGTCGTATTGGTTGTGCATCCTCGGTGTTGATTTTATGAACTACAAGGTCGGTCTTAGTTGTATTCTGGTTAGTATCGAAGACATCCCCTTGAGTGGTCAGAAAACGTCTAGCCGATTCGAGTTGTTTCTTAGTCAAATGTTTCCAGTTTTTCCAAATGTTTAGCATCCCAATAGCAATAGTATGACGGTGGATTAGCAGGTTGGGGACGAAATAACAACTTCATTCAATTTTCAAATCGCCGACGTTTCGACCGTATACTGCGGTCTTTATCAAGGCTACAAATGTAAGCACAAAACAATCACAGTTACCAATGGGCGATAAAAATAAACAATTAAAATTATTTTGACTGTGTGTTTAAAATATGTTTGAACAAAAAGATTTAAAAAAAAAATTACAAATTGATTTGAACCCAAATGGAACACTACAAGGTAAGACACGTAACTAATAACATTGAGTTAAAAACATAATGACAAAAAAAAACTAATTTTAGTTTTTTTTGTAGCCTACGTAACTAATATTAGTTTTATTTTGTCATTACGTTTTTAACTCAATGTTATTAGTTAAGTGTCTTACCTTGTAGTGTTCCATTTGTGTTCAAATCAATTTGTATTTTTTTTTAAATCTTTTTGTTCAAACATATTTTAAAACACACAGTCAAAATAATTTTAATTGTTTATTTTTATCGCCCATTGGTAACTGTGATTGTTTTGTGCTTACATTTGTAGCCTTGACAAAGACCGCAATATACGGTCGAAACGTCGGCGATTTAAAAATTGAATGAAGTTGTTATTTCGTCGCCAACCTGCTAATCCCCCGTCATACTGTTTCCAGTTATTTTCGAATTAATTAAGAATAGTGGACAATAATTCCTCAGAACTTCTACCAGCAACACTGTTTTTTGTACCCTAATACTGTTCTTGCCACTAATAGGTTTGAATTCTTCAAATCCGGTTCTGCTAATCCAACGCACCACTCACCACGTACTTTATTGAAAAGGATTTCGTGATCTTCCGCTACTTCTGACTTTTGTGTTTGTCCGAGCCTGCAACTCCTCGTGTTCCGTAATCCTCGTGTTGACACTGCGTTTTATGGTGCCAATGTATTCCGAGCTACAGCTGCATGGAACTCGGTAAACTCCGGGTGTCGATAGGAAATCTCTGAGGTCGTTGGCCGATCTCAAGCTCTGTTGTATGGTGCGAGTGGATTCCCCCCCCCCCCACTGCAGCACGGCGGAGGGGGAATAAATACCACGGAGCTCAGCACAGTCGAATCAATCAACAAGCAATGGAGATCACTTCGTCCATTGACCCATCGCCTTTGATAATGTCTGCCGCAGCTGTAGACGAAACTTCAGGAAGAAATTCCATTGGACCACGGCTTTAAAGCCCGGAAAACACTTTAGGATTGGTATTTTGACCGACCATGAAAGCTTTCACAGTCTTAGTGTTCTATTGGTTTTTTACAAAATTTAATCTAAAATTACCTTTTCTGCCAAGCCGAAATTTTTTATTTAAAACTCCGAGCACATTCGAGAAAGAATTTTTATTGTATTTAATTGAACTAAAAACATTATAAAAAGTTTTTTTTTCAAATTGCTCTAAAACGCCACTAATTTGGCAAATTTCTAAAATTTGCTTTTTGCATAAGACTAGGCATTACGTACTGTCTTCTTTAAGTTTTATTCCATTTTTCTTTTTCTTAAAGAAACGATTAGTCTTTAAGATTTAAAGAAAACTGAAAATATTTTTTATTCTTTACGTGAAGTAATTAACAATAAGTTTTTTTACAAAACATAAGACTTTTTTATACAAATTGAACTAGGGAACTAGGAACGCTACTGCTTTAATTGAACTAGTACACCACTGCCTTTTACGTTTTAAGTTAAATTTAAATTCAGTTTTTTTTTGTTTAATCTGTTGTACTCTTTAAATGTATGTGGCGCCTTCTAACGACGGCTGGTGGAACGAATTTTCTCATTACTATAAACTACCTCATATCATATACGTAACTCAGTGGGTTTATAATTCCATCTATACAGGGTGGACCAGGTTTTTGGTGTCAAACTTTAAGGGGGTATTCTACGTCCAATAATAACCCTAGTGTGCTATATAAACCATAGTCGAAAAATACTCCCTTACGGAAATACATGGTCAACTTTTTTCTTTCAAATTGAACAAGGACCTCAAAAATAATTTTTATCTTCAGAAAAACCAGTAGCTTACCACTTTTTTGTTGAAAAATAGCCAGTCACGAGCCGCAGTGCTCGCCACTGGTAATGCTGAAAAGACCTTTTATATTGCAAAACTTGAGTCTTTCATCGCTATTGACACTTGTAAAATTTCATTACAATATCTCTGGCAGTTTCAGAAAAAAAATCAATTTTTTGGTTTTTCAAAAAAAGATTTAACACCCTGTATTTCCGTAACGGAGTCCTTTTCGACTATGGTTTATATAGCAAACTAGGGTTATTTTTGGACGTAGAATACCCCCTTATAGTTTGGCACCAAAAACCTGGTCCACCCTGTACGTCATACCTTCTTTCCACAACCATAGGTTGTCACGCGTAATATATTCTTATAGTGCGTAATTAGGTACATACGGCATCATGGAAACACAAACCCAGTCCTCGCCTTATTTCCTCTTTGGCAGAGGCGGCGGCAGGGTTCAGCGGCGCCGACCTGCAAGCGCTCTGCTCAGAAGCAATCATGGCCTGCATGAAGCGTGTCTATCCGTGCTTGAACAAAGGCACGAAAATCGACCCAGAGAAAGTCAAGGTGGCGGAATACAATACGCTGATGATGTTGATCCTCAGAAACTGAAACGTTTAGGTGGACGAATGCGACTTTCTCAGCGCTCGCCTCAACATCGTTCCTTCGACCCAAAAATCCGGAGTCATCATGCGAAAACTGACCGCGACAGTGGAACCTCTGCTAGATGGTCAACTGAAGAAAATCACCAGATCGATTCAAACTTTCTGGCCCCATTTTCTTCAAGAAGATTACAAGTGCGCTTTGCAAAATTAAAATCAGTATATTTGGAGGTTCGAAGGTTCATATTTGGGTTGCAGGTACGTTATAGGGAAAGAAAGGTATGCGGGGAGAGTATTGCTGATTGGAAGTAACACTCAAGGATTGTACAGTCACATAATTCCGGCCTTATTGCAGCAGCTTGAGTATCTTCCGTCGTTTGTGTATGATGTCACTAACATATTTAAGGTAGGTATGCGATTTCTTTCTCAACCATATTGCCTCCTCCAAAATGTAGGTACAGGGTGCCCAAAATGATTGTCCTTATAGGGGGTCTGCACTACTATCATAGGCAAATTTATCTACTAGATTGAAATCTTCCATTAAAAACAGATGAAGCCTGAAAATTTGACACTATAAAAGTATGAGGGCGGCGTCACATACAGCAGAATTTGGTTAAAAGCGGAACGTAGCGTAATTTGACAGTTGAATTTAAACCAATCAGATAAAAGCTAAAATAGCAATTGACATGTGTAATGACGTTATTGACATTTCTGCTCCGTTCTGCTCCATTCCGTTCCGCTATATGTGACAATGACGTATATGCCAATAACGTCATTACACAGGTCAATTCCTATTTTAGCTTTTATCTGATTGGTTTAAATTTAGCTGTCAAGTTACGCTCCGCTCCGCTTTTAACCAAATTCCGCTGTATGTGACATCGCCCTTAGACGTTACATTATCGCGCTAATTGAGCCTTCCAGAATTACGTCATTTGACGTCTGCCTCTCAAGGAAATACGGCTGACCAACCTTATTAAAATTAAACGCAACTTACAACTTGATCATCATGTTTCATGTTTGATTTAACAGTTTTAAGACACATTTAACTTGAAGTTATCTCCTGAAGCCCCTAATTGACTTAATCTTCAGCCAAAGTGTTGCTTGTTACTCTTGCTGGAAATGTCTCATTCTTGTAATGTCCTTTATTGGCGCAGCCCTGCTTGGTGCTTGGTTATGAAACATGGAATTGAAAATGCTCGGGTTTGCATTTAATGCTTTTAAACATATCATAACTGGTGAGTACAATTAAAAGAAATTAATTCCCAAAACATCAAAGCAAATATGCTCCTCATAATTAATAAACTGTCTGCGGTGTTGCCGTTCTTATTATTTTTTTTACTTTAATTTGTTTATGTTTGAATATAAATTATATAAGGGTAAAGATAATGGTAATAAAATGGGAATAACAGCACAAAAAAAATGTTTTAATGACGATATATCTTCTTAAACGTACAAACAACGTAAAATTGTCTTTGATTCTTATTGACCATTTCCGTATAACCGTGGAAAATTTCGTAAACTTGGCTACATGGTTTGGTTACCCCACGAATCAATATGGCGCAAAATCAGCTGTTCTGGAATGGTCAATGGGCGCCATTGGTCATTGACAGTGACAGTCTTTTAGTACGTCAATAACGTACAGGATATTCCTTAGTGACCTTGATGCCAATATATGAGCCAAAACGTTAGAATCACATACTTCCGAATCGAATAAATTTCCCTCACACGCATTTACGTTGAGTAATCGGAGTAACTCGTAAAAGTATCGGCAACATTGGATGTCACGAATCACGAACCAAGTGCTTTTGGAAGAGTTCGTGATTCGTTGACGGTACATCAATCTAACTACTCGTGGGTCTAACTGTGCCACTTTCAAAATGGCCCTCATTTTTCGACATGTGCAGAAATTGCAGTATACGAGGTATTGTATTTCCTTTCCCTCCTTTTGCAGTCCAAGGCCAGCAATATCCTGTATGTTATGGAAGTATGTAGATTAGACGCATCGTTCTTTCACTGTCAATATTACAGTTGTGACGTCACTGAGATTACTCTACTCTCTACCAATATTATATATAAGGTGTTAAGTATGATCTGGCTAGAATTGAGCTGATTTTTAAGTAATTTGATCAACCAAAGTAAAAAGATCAATCTGATTGTTTAAAAATCGGCTAATAGGACAAAATTCCGTACAGATCAAGAGTTGGACCACTTCTGAAAAAGGTCGGTCTATATCATTCTGATTTTTAAGAATAATAAGGCAACATAACTTTTATTAAATTTTTTATATTTGACAACAAAGTCTTCTGGAAAGCCATAACACGAAGATAAGAGAACAAACCTAAGTTTGTGCTATTTTTGCATTGTTTTGCACATTTGTTGCTCGCATTGTTTACATTAGACGCATCTTTAACGTGAATATACTCCCGATAAAATAATTATACTGCATTATTACCAAAGGCTAGATCATAGAAATGATAAATTAAACATACCTGAAAAACAGTCAAAAACGAAATGTCTTATTTCTTGAAGAGTTGGTTTGTTTAGACCATAGAGGATTTATCAAGGTAGAGGTCTTTATTTACATTTTTCAATATTGGCGTAATAAACAAACCCTCCATACAGTGTTGCCAGGATTATTTTGCTAGTAAATTGGCACAACCGTTTTTTGAATGATAACTTAATATCCGTTTAAGATGGCCAACTGGTCACAATCGGCAACATTGCAGAATCCTGTGACACGTGGTTTATGTCAGTTTATGACAATTATTTCATGGATTTTTTTTTCTGGTTTCCTGAGTGTTTTAAGAGTTTTCCGCCCACTTTTTCGCTTTTAACAATCGTTTCTGTGTTTTAATTTGTTTGTTAGCCATGGTGAGACAATGTTTTGTGTGTAAAACTTGGGATTATAAAAATAAATCTAGGAAATTCTGTTTTCACCGGTAAGCTCATTTGTGTTTTGTGGTTATGTTGTTACTCGGCTCTTGGCCTTTAGCCATTGGCGTCGTTTGTATTGTTATTCTATTATTAATCTTTAATATAAAAAACTCAATAAATGGGTATAGTAGGTATGCATCAAAAATCATTTAAATATAAAAATATTTGAATGTTTTGGTCTGCATAAAAATGCAGACGCATGCTGCGTAAAAAGCGTATACTTGTTTCCTTGA
Organism: Taphrorychus bicolor; assembly: GCA_951812265.1. Lineage (NCBI taxonomy): Eukaryota > Metazoa > Arthropoda > Insecta > Coleoptera > Curculionidae > Taphrorychus > Taphrorychus bicolor. The sequence goes on from OX638301.1 coordinate 20,783,223, forward strand.
AAAGTAATACGCCTATGTGTGCTTATGTCATCTGGAGATGTGTCCTTGGAGATTCAAATTGCGCCATATTGTTTTTAGCAATATTGGCCGTTTTCTGCTTCCCCTCTAACCGAACAACCCGCAAGCCTCCAAGTATGCGGTTTGTTTATCATGCCAAGTAAACAAATACCAATTTATGATTAACTCGCGGCGTCTATTTATTTACTCCATTGTCAATGGTTTAGACGCATTATGAGGTACATCGTTAAGTTCGGCAAAAAATGTCTTTTAGCTGTGTGTCTATGGCCATCATGGCAAACTTTCATCAAAGATATGTTGGCGTCATAACTTAACTTTTGTGAAGAAGAAAGAGAAACATTGACTACGTCAATGAGTTCTGCTTTAAAAACTGCCCCTATAATGTTTTCATAGAACTGCGATATCGGCGTTATTAAGCGAAATACAAGCCATTTTTAAATTAGTCAAAAAATCGACTGTAGCGCCAAAACAAATGACAATCGCAAAAATCTGAAAGCACCATTAAATGCATCTTGAAAAAAGAGCACTGACCTGCCAGGTGAGTTTTCTTCTAGTTGATACCTTATTTGAACAAACAATTTGGGACACCCTGTACAAGTAGCTTTAAAGTATCGAACGTGTTTTCTATAGAAAAACGCCTTTTTGAACATTGTTCACAATCCTTGCGTGATTCTCCTCTCAAGAGTCGACGAATGGTGGGGCATAATTACCGACTGCGAACAGCTGAGCATCGTCTCCACCTTGGAGGACATCCACGCCGGTCTGCCCATCCTCGTGGTGGCAACTTGCCGAAGAGACGTGCCCCCAACGGCAAGTCTACCATTTCAACTACAAAAATAAAAATCTACATCAAATCTTCCATTTCAGTTGCAAAACTTCTTCTACAACAACAGCAGTATCCTCTTGCGGATCGAGGATCCAAAAGATGAAGAGCGGAAAGCATTCCTAAAGCCTCTATTTTATGATCGAAACGTTGTTAGTCTGTTGACGGTGTTGGAAAACACTCGACGGAATGACGTTAAAGAGTCAAAGAGTTTGTGAAGCAAAGCGAAACTGGAGCGAGACAAATAAAGTAAATTTGACCATTTGACAGGGGGGACGAGAGGCAGAAGGGGCGCCTCAAAACCCATGGCAAGTCCTATTGCACCTGTTAGAGGAAAACGGAGAAGAGAGTCACCCAGTCCTGCGAGGAAGCGTCCAAAGGTTCCAAATGGTGACCAGCTGAATCTGGTTCGATCCAGTAGTTGTACCAGTTTGTATGACATCAGGAAGGAGTTCGAATGTAAGTTCTAAATAAACTTTGAGTGGTTCTTTGACCTGGGAAGCCACATGTTTCCGACTGTGTATGTACCACCTTTGAGCAATTTAATTGGTAAATTTATATGACCATTCCTCTCATTGATTAGAGCTCTGATGAAGACCTCACTACCGATACAAACGTTACACGTTTGTATCGTACGTATGTACGTACACCCGCTAACCACCGTTATATAATATCCCTAATATATATCCCAAAAAACGAAAATCGGTACCTTTTTGCTTTTTTTGTAATTGTCTCTATTCATTCTTATTGAGCGTCTAAAGTCTTTGTTGCCTCGAGAGTGTCAGTTTGACAGCTTTTGGGGTTGGTGATCTTCTGAGAGTCAAGGGAAACTGTGGCGACAAAAAAGGTTTTAATAAGAATTGGCATAGTATTTCCCTTCGACCAGTTGTACAGCATGAATTCGGGAGTAACCAGGGGCTTTTGTGTAAGACTATTTCATCAGTCTTGCTCACCTTCCTTTGGGTTATGTGTATTTCAGCCGGAGAGTAAGGCAAGGATATGCTCTCAATGAAATGTTTGAAAAGACTTTTAATGAGTGAAATAAAAAACAAATTGTTACAGAACTCACTAAACGTGTTATCTTATCTTATTATTATCCCTCATGTTGTCCATTTTGCTTAACCTCTCTCCCACTCCTAAAACTATGGAAAGAGGTGGTAGCATCCACCCTGGAACCTTGCTACACTTTACACTTAGTCTACCAATAAATGGTAGCAGCAGGCGGCCAACAGATGGTAGCCGTCACTTTAACCGTTTTCTTTAGTCATACCGACGGTATTTTTATCTTTACATTTTTGTCACTTTTTGTAGGTACAGGGACATCATTTTAAGTGTCTAACCCAATTTGCTCTCTTTCTAATCGGATTTGAAAAAAAGTTTATTCGCGCTTCTTACTACGGCAACAAGAGCACGCCAAATCTGTATTTAGAATTTTTTTTACACGTCAAATGTGACAGTTATGACGCAAGGTTGATTTTTCTGAAATGGAATGATACATAATTTTTATGCCAAATCGATAGATCCTAAGACGGTGATTAAGAAAATAGTTACTTTCATATACCTAACGTCACTCGTTTCCGATGTACAAGGTTACAAAATCATTGAATGTCTAGAATCATTTTAAGTGTCTCACCCAATTTGGATTTTGATAAAGAGAACGAGGTAGGTACCCAAAATTTTAATCTTTTCACTTAAACTATTAAATTTTTGTTTGAAATCTTACAGTCAATCTTCTGTGAAGACTAAAGAATATGTAAATATAACGAGTTTGTGTCCCTTATAAAGTGGTCCCATTGTTAGAAGAATTCTTAACACCAATAACAAATCAAGAAGTACAGAAAATAGGTCCAACATAATACATTTTAGGAAATTTTAATTAGTGCCGTACATGAGTAGACTTCTTTTTATAGACCTTTTTTTTCCATAAATAATATACATATAGTAAACGCAAGTATGTGTGTGCATGAACTATACTATTACTATGAATAAAAATATACATTTTTGCTAACTTTCACAAGATTTCACAAAATGTGTCACGTTTGACACTATTGAGTTCTATTAACACTAGGTATTGATAAATTCGTAAAAAAGTTGAATTTTAAACGGTGACTGAACACCCAGTCAAAATTTTGAGAAGAGATTGTCATACACGTCAGAAAAGTGCGGAATTCGCTGTCATATAAAAGAGCCTTAAGATGGTGATTAAAAAAATAGTTACTTTCATATACCTAACATCACTAGTTTCCGATATACAGGGTGACAAAATCATTGACTGTCTAGAATCATTTTAAGTGTCTCACCCAATTTGCTCCCGTCCTAGTCGGATTTAAAAAAAGTTTGTTCGCGCTTCTTACAACGGCCACAAGAGGACGCCAAATCTCTGTTTAGAATATGTTTTACACGTCAAATGTGACAGGTGTAACGCAAGGTTGATTTTTCTTAGATAGAATGATACCAAATTTTTATGCCAAACCGATAGAGCCTTAGAAGCTGATTAAAAATTAAATATAATTAAAGATTGATAAACATAGCGTCACTCGTTTCCGATATACATGGTGACAAAATCATTGAATGTCTAGAATCATTTTAAGTGTCTCACCCAATTTGCTCCTTTCCTATTCCGATTTGAAAAAAAGTTTATTCGCGCATGCTACTACGGCCACGAGAGGACGCCAAATCTGTAACTAGAAATTTTTTATACGTCAAATATGACAGTTGTGACGTAAGGTCAATTTTCAAGATACATGACTTTTAACCTAACGATAGAGCTAGAGAGGCTGATTTGAAAAATACATATCTTTATACAGGGTGTTATTGAATGGTACGTCGTACATTTTAGGAAGGATTCCTGATCGCAATTCAAGCAGAAAAGTTAACATAAACTTGTGTTCTAGAGAGTCTGATTTTCAAAATGTTTATTTGAAGGTGTCACATTATACCAAATTCACGATCTACATACTCCTTATTAGCTGCGTCTGTATCACTGTCAGGAAAACCAACGTTCAATAGCTAACGATTTTTTAAGTCGTTAATAGGAATGAAGAACTGTGAACTAGATCCACTGACTGATGAGGAGTGTCCGAACTTATTGAGCGACATAGCCTTAACAGTTAGAAGGTCAGTCGATAACTAAAACAAAATTTCAATCAAAATTAATTTTTTTCATATCTCTACACAGTTCATACATCAAAATACCTTGCTTTAATTTTTTAATACATTTTAAAAACCTATCTAATTTTTGTTGATAAGTTATCGTCATCGGAGTCCTCCTCGATGGCTTCATTCGACCAAGAATTCAATGTTTGTGGTGCGGCCTAAAGCTCCCCGACTTTGCAGAAAATATTTAACTTCCCTTTCACTAATCTTTCGATTAATGTCTGCAATTCGTTCTGGAGTAAACTTGACTGTAAATCTTTGTGGCAAAATGGTCTTGCACTCACTAAATTCGACGACAATTTTCGGACCAAACTGCGTTTCTACAGTGTCAATGGACAAAATTTCAAATGTTTGCCCGACCGGAAGCGACCGCACGTTTTCAAACTGTTTCACGTAAAGCTCTTTGTTCAAATCATTAATGAATGATGACATCTTTGCGACTATGAATTTACAGTTCGGCCACTACTTATATATAGCACTTGAGGTGGGGGGTGAGCGAGCTCTCAAGGTTAAGACGCCGGCGCATAGGCGCTCAAGGTTACGCACATCTATCGTCAGTGAACGGCTCAAAGTTACCTTTAGCGCGGATCTGTCAAGGATGTTTGTTGCGATTTTCGAGATCTTCCTCAAGCGCTCGTCAGAGCCTCTCAAGGTTACACCGGCGTTCAAGGTCAGTGACTAGCGTGGACCTGTTGCGATTTTCGAGGTCTGATCGTATGTCTCACTGTCGGAATGCGGCCGGGATAGTATGACCTCGTGAACGTGTCAAGGTGGAATGCTCTCAAGGTCCGTGACTAGTGTGGACCGAGTCCAAGGTCAACTGATTTTCAAGGTCACGTCTAGCAACCTAGCAATCTAGCAACCTCGTCTGGCGTTATCTAAGAGGCTCATGGATGTTTCTGTGACCTTGAAAGTGTCCTGGAATCCGCTTTGATTATCTACTAAGGAATTGCATTTAAGATTTAATTTTAATATTTTTTTGATATGCAAAAAATTGGGTTTTAATTTTTTTGCTCGAAAACGGAGTGAGATACGAAATAATCACAAGAGATAAGAAAGTTGCATTTTTAGCTGCTCAATCTGAAGAAAATTCGAAACTTTTAAAAAAGTTTGTGTCGTACACTTTTTTGTCGATATTATTCGTATGACTGACCCCTCGGAACGCAACTGGAACTACCACTTACAATCTAGTTCGCGCTAATTTAGTGTCTTATTGCAGTGAAAAAAAGAGCCAAATTCCAACAAAACCATGCATCATAAAGATTTTAGTAAAAAATCAATATTTTTTTTGACTTGACGTCCTGTATCTTGGAAAATAAGGAAACTGTATACAAAAAATGTTGAAACAATAGAAGTATACTATTCGTTGAAAAGATTTTGAACAGAATATTTCAAAAATATATAGGCATAGTAAAGTAACTTACATCTGGTAAATACTAGAAATAGGCAAAGTGGGAAAAGAGCGGACTGGTGGCTGCATGGTGGCATCGACGAAAGGAATGTAACAAAATAACAAGATATAACTATACGAAAAAAATGATGTATCATTTCATTTACGAGAAATTAACCTTACGTCACAACTGTCACATTTGCGGTACAAAAACTATTCTAGATACAGATTTGGCGTCCCCTGGTGGCCGTAGTAGGAAGCGCGAATAGACATTTTTTTTTAAATCGGAATAGGAAAGGAGAAAATTGAATGATGAGCAATAGATTCAGTGAATTTGTCGCCCTGTATATCGGAAACCATTGACGTTAGGTATATGAATATAAGTGTTTTTTAAATTAGCTTCTTCGGCTCTATCGATCTAGGTTAAAAATGATGTATCATTCCATTTAAGAAAAATCAAACTTACGTCACAACAGTCATATTTGACGTATAAAACATTTTCTAAATAAAGATTTGGCGTCCTCTCGTGGCCGAAGTAGGAAGCGCGAATAATTTTTTTTTCAAATCGCAATAGGAAAGAAGCAAATTGGGTGAGACACTTAATTATTCTGTGTAGAACAAAGCCAATGACTTTGTCGCCCGGTATATCGGAAACCATTGACGTTAGGTATATGAAAGTAAGTATTGTTGAAATCAGCTTCTTCGGCTCTATGGATTTGGCATAAAAGTTATGTATCATTCCATTTAAGAAAAATCAACCTTACGTCACAACTGTCATACTTGACGTATAAAAGATTTTCTAAATAAAGATTTGGCGTCCTCTCGTGGCCGATGTAGGAAGCGCGAATAAACTTTTTTTCAAATCGGAATAGGAAAGGAGCAAATAGGGTGAGACACTTTTTTCGCGTCAAAATAGAACCTGTCCTATTTTCATGCAATAAATTGCGGGGATCTAGTAATTTTCTATGAAGATTTTTTGTGCTTTAGATTACTGCTTACTTATAATTGACCTATACCTGTAATTGACATATAAAGGTTTTCAAAAGTATGTTTTTTCACGGATATACACGGATATATTCACGGATAATAATCGGAATAGGAAAGGAGCAAATTGGGTGAGATGTTAAAAATGATTCTAGACATTCAATGACTTTGTCGCCCTGTATATCGGAAACCATTGACGTTAGGTATATGAAAGTAGGTATTGTTGAAATCAGCTTCTTCGACTCTATGGATTTGGCATAAAAGTTATGTATCATTCCATTTAAGAAAAATCAGCCTTACGTCACAACTGTCATTTTGGACGTATAAAACATTTTCTAAATAAAGATTTGGTAAAGAGGGCAAGGATAAACTTTTTTTCAAATTGGAATAGGAAACGAGCAAATTAGGTGAGACACTTAAAATGATGTCCCTGTACATAATGGGTGAACTTCCCTTTGATTTACACCTATATAATTTCTGTGTTAAGTACTTATAATCCCAATTTTCAACACCTATAATTCTAAAATTTTAGTCTGTAAGCTTTTGCTTGTATTTTTCTTATTCGCTAAATATATTTTTTTTATAATTTTTTTTTCAAGCGGACTAAAAGTACGTCATTTCCTTTCTCCATACGCACACCTAAAGTGGGATTTCTAATCCTGAGACCAAAAAAGTAGCAAAAAAGTCCTAGGCAGTAAAAGTAGAGTCAAAAGTCTCCGCTACTGTCGTGGTGGCGCAGTTGTACATAAACGATTGTCAATATTGTAATTTACGAAAACTTTTAAGCACTAGATACTAGATGGCACTACAGCAGTTGAATAAAAAGAGTAACCAGAACTCTTGGTGCGAAGGTGCATGCATCGTATGTTTCAGTTTTTGACGCAAAGGCTTAGTTGATTTCACGGATTTCGACTGGTTAGTAGTTGTAGGTCTTAGTTTTCTAATATATAAGGTGTTTGATTTAATTAATCAAAGTCACCGCTGCTCTCATGGTGGCGCATTTATAAACGATTTTTATTCATCAAAACCATTTGAGCACTCAAATGATCAAAATTCAAACCTGGCAAAGACTGGCACCAGATAAACCGGTCTGAGTTATTTTCTTATTGGGGAAACAAAGGATGAGAATACTCGCGAACGCTCTGGTCGAAATCGCATATCTTCTCGAATTTTCGTTTCGTCTGGTAAAAGTCATGCGCGTCATCATATTTATTTATCATTGTGATTGTTGTTAATTTAGTATTGATAATGGTGCTACATATTTTTATTTTACCATAATTTACCTACACCTAAACCACCTAAATCATTGGTGATGATTTAATACCATTAAAACAATTGAACATTGAAAACCACCGTTCTAAAACGTTCTTATTTTACAAATAAATACACCACTAATTGGATAAGTATCTAGACACTCCTATAGAAATGGATGCAAGTAAATTACAAAACTGAATCACAATAAACATCGTATTTCAGGCATGGAAAAAAATAGTATATGTTACTCGGAGTAAAAGGCCTTTTTGTGCTTCGCCCAGTTGGAGGCCTCAGCTTCGCTTCGGCCGTCAATCTCTGGGCTCAGCACGAAAAGACCCACTTTTACTCCTAGTGACATAATCTACTATAACGGATGAATGATATCGTCCCTCGTAACTATACAACCAAGAGTGTCTCGCAAAAACGTGGTGACAGGTAATTAGAACCCATTCATTAGTGGGGTATATGGGAAGGCTGAAGATGCTGTCCTACACTATACTACAACGCCAAGTGACATAACACCAAGCAATAACATACGATCAAAAAGACGAGAGAATGACGCTGCTACACATGTACAAGACTGAGTGTTTGTGTTTGTTTGAGACTGAGAGTGTTTATCAGTCTTGTACATGTGTAGCAGCGTCATTTTCTCGTCTTGTTCGTATGTTATTGCTTGGTGTTTTGTCACTTGGCGTTGTAGTATAGTGTAGGACAGCATCTTCAGCCTTCCCATATACCCCACTAATGAAGGGGTTCTAATTACCTGTCACCATGTATTTGCGAAGGTCATTTAGAAGCCTGATGATGACCTAGAATAAGGTCGAAACGTCGCCTAATAAATAGACTGACTAAACAGCTCGCAGTCCTTTATTCCCCGAGACACTCCATCCATTCTGGTTGTATAATCTATTATTTTTTTTAGAAATAGTTTACGTTTTTTCTTTTCTCTTTACATTTTTTTTTCTTTTTCTACATTGATTTTACTAGTTGTGATTTTCTTTTGCTACCACTATTGCTATGCGTTGTTACATACAACAATATTGTAGTTTTTATCACTTTCGTAACTATCTTTAATTTAGATTTTTTTTTCCTGATTCTTGGACAACTTCGTTTGTCAATATTGTTTCCCAATTGACGCCAATATACCTTTCTTTCAAATGTTACTAATTATTTTTCTTTTTGTTGCAATGAAAATGTTTGTGTCTGTTTCAATTTTGCTCTTTCTCTCTATAGGGCTCCTGCTGCTCTATAAACGCTATTAAAGGTAGCTCAGTCCTATAATCACAAAAAAGTATTCTTTTAACTTTAATAATAGATAACCGTCACTACGACTTGGCTCCTAAAAGATGTGACAGCTACGCTAGCTTTGTCAGCTGCTGTGACGAGGGAACCCCTTACTTCAGCAGGGTGCTGTCTTCGCTGCTGAACCAAGAGAATGCCAAGAAGGAGAGCGACAACCAGACCATGGTCTCGCTGAAGAACTTCCTGTCCAACAAGAAGTTTAACACGGACGAATCCGATTCCTACGACACCTATGAGAGCCCAGTGAAAATCGACAAAAATGGTGATTTTTTCTTTTGGGTACGATCGATCATTTATTGTTGCTATTTAATTTCCTGTCAAAGACTCCCAGATGCAAACCATAAAGAGCCTGTGGAACCACGCCAGTTTTCGGACATCCAGGAACATGACAGTGGCTCAGCTGGAGCTGCTTTATGACGTCATATCGGCTTGTATCAATATACATTGGAATTCCTTTGAGGAACTAGTGAAGGTGAGTCAAAGACCGCAAAGCAAAAGTTAGTCGATTAATTATTGTTATTTTTAGAATTTAGAAAACATACTCAAAAATATTGAGCTTTCTAGCAGCATTGAGGACTAATGACACATGATCGCTACAGGGACAGTTAAGTGTCAACGTTTAAGTGAGAGTCGTATTTGTGATGGTCAATAAAGCATGCTCTTCTTTGAAAAAAAGTGTTTAATTTATTGTAGGAAATTGCGTATTTAACACACATATGTGACCAAATTCCACTCTTACAAGATAGTGGGTTACAGTAAATGTTTTGATGTAGAGAGTCAATTATTTGAGAGTAGAGAGTCAATTTAATCGAAGAATTTGAGAAATGGGTTGCAAAAGGAACATTGTAACTCAGAATAAAAAGAAGTAGAAGAATATTTAATGTATAAAGCTAAGACATGATATTAAAATTATATTTAAATTAATTTCTTGATTAGTACTTAGAGAATCTGGCAACCTCACCTTCGTTTTAAATGACTGCTCAGTGGCGAATCTAGCCTTCTGTGAAGGGGGGGGGGGGGGGGAGCGAGCATTTTTTCAGGTGCCCGCCCACTTTTTATTAAATTTTGACGAATATTTCTCTCATACATAAATTTTCCCATAAAAGGAGTGTAATTTTTACAAAAATTCTATCTGCACCATTTTCACATGTAGTTTAGAAAGTATCATTTGTATTTTAGAATAGTCACTTGGATTTCAGAATATACCACTTGTATTTCAGAATAGTGTATTTGATTTTAGAAATCGTCAGTTGTATTTCAGAATAATCACTTGTATTTCAGAAGGCGTTTTGGAATCAAAGTTTGTTAATTGCATTTGTGTGGATTTCTTCAAAAAGGTAAGTAGAGTGCAAAAGTGAAGGACTCAAAAACCACTGCAACTTTCTAAAAAATTGGACGAAAGTCTGAAATACATCTGAACTTTTCTGAAATACAAATGACTAATCTAAATTCCAACTGATGGTTTCTAAAATACATGTGACGCTTCTAAATTTCAAATGACACTTTCTAAAATTCAACTGACTATTCTGAAATACAAGTGATGATTTCTGGAATTCAAAAGATATATCTGAAATCCAAGTGACGTTTTCTAAAATACAAATGATGCTTTTTAAACTACATGTGAAAATGGTGTAGACAACGGTTAATTTCTGCTGTCACCTACTAACCATTTTCAAGTCAGTAACAACTTCATTGACCGCCTGTAACTTGAGAATGCCTCGACCGATTGGAGTGAATCCAACTGTTTTTTCCTCTTTTTGGTGTCCTTTTTCACCTCCCCCCATCAGAAGTTCCGTAGGTACAATATTTTCATACGGCATACGGATAATAAGAAGCACTTGGAAACTTCAATACCAGCGAAAATAATGGAGAGCCTGATAACATCATTAAACCATCGACTTCAAAACAATATTTTGAGAATTTACTTTTAAGTAACATTTCAATGGGAAACAAGATGGCGGGAACAAAAAAGAAAATACCCGCGTCTGCATCAGCTGAAATAATTACAAGAGAGGTTTTTTTAAAGAAATTAAAAGAATCTGGCAAACGGAAGAAGAGCAAAAGAGAATCTAAAACGATGAGTGACAGCAATAGCGAAAAAAGTGAATTGCCAAGAGATTTAGAAGATGGAGATGATCTTTGCGAAGACGTTCAAACCGACGAAGAGTTCAACTGTCTGTGCACGGGGAGGGGGGAAGGGGGAGAGAAAAAATTGCGCAAAAAGTTTTTGAGGTGCCACGTCCATTTTTTTTTTCATTTTTACGAATATTTCCCACATGCATGTTTTCCCATAAGAGGAATGTAATTCTTAAAAAAATTCAGCGGAAATTCCACGATCTCTAGACAACGGTTAATTTCCGCTGTCACCTACTAACCATTTTGACTGAGAAAGTCTGTAACAACTTCATTGACCCCCTGTAACTTGAGAACGCCTCGACCGATTGGAGTGAGTCTACCCGTTTTTTCCTCTACTTGATGTCCTCTTTCAAACGCCACCATCGGTAGTTCCGTAGGTGCAATATTTTCGGAGATAGACCCCTTTGGAAATCGATTTTTAATCACTTTTAGAAACGCGTTTTTTGACCATTAAGAAAAACCTCTTTAGAGGTCAAATTCGATTTTTTTTCGAAAATGTCCTGAGGGGGGGAGGTATGACTTTTTTTCTCAATTTCCAACTTTGACCGCCTGTAACTTGAGAACGCCTGGACCGATCGGAATGAATCCAACCGTTTTTCCCTCTTCTTCCGCCTGGCCCCGCCATATAAATAATAATTGACATATAACTATAACGTAATATTAGAAAGTTCAGCCCGAAAAAGTCCGGCTCAGTGGCAACAAAAGGCTGCCAAGCTCCGACCCTTAATTTTGAAAAATCGACGATGCCAAGCTTTTGTTCTTTTAGAGTTTTTGGTAGACTGCTCTGTGGTCTGCGACATTACTACCACCCTTTATTTTCTCATTGCGAATAGAAGGATGAAAATATTCCGAGAGCGCACTAGGCCGTCCGGCAGAAGCTATTTTTTTGGTGAGCGTGTCCTCCGCATTCGTCTTGCGCAGAAGAATGTGCGCATTAGCAAGCAGTGAGCCTCATCTTGGCTTCCATAGGTCACTAGAAGCTGCACTTTTAATGGGGAAAGATTGACGTTCGTAGTATATTAACTGGACGCTTATTCTATAGAAAAGAGTGAAAGTGAAAGTGAGAATTGCTGGCCAATTGAATTCAATAGAATTTTTTGACCAATCAAGGTTGTCAAAATTCTCACTTTCACTTTCACTATTTCCTATAGAATAAGCGTCCTGGTACGAATATGGGCCCCGCACGTCAGCACTGACAAACGACAAGTGACAAGTGACAAGGGAGCCCCAGGTGGCGCACGACAACTGACAAGAGCTCACGACACTCGACACACGACTTTGACACATTTACACACACTTTTTGACACATGACGCAGGATTCCTATAGAAATTCGTACGGGTAGAGCTCCCACGTGGGGCTCTTTACATATTTACCACCATATAAAGTAGAAAACACTTTGTACTATATTTTTATGTTAGTAATCATTTGTGTTTGTTATGTAGATGCCTGCGCAAAAATAAGAAACTTGAAAGTGAATCAAAAAGTGAATGGCACGTTATAGTATCTAATGAACGCCATGTCGGAGACAGTTACTTATAAGTGGAAACTAAGTGCTACCGCCCGCATACCGAAACATTGATATTTTACTTTGAAGAGCAAATATACGTAGGAACCGTCAAATACGTATGTGTCAAAATTCGTAGACCCTCGATCACCCTAGAAGTCATCAGGTTACTTGATGACTTTGAGAATGAGATTTTCGAATTCTAAGGGATGACGCAGAATAAATCTCAAATTCGTTTACAAGAGAATTATGTCAACATACACTCGACAAAGAGTCATATAGTTCCCTTTTTAAATAATTTTCAAATGCTAAACCTTTGCACAAGAGTTCGTTTTTGCAGAGTTAGCTCTTTCGTTGCCCTTTTTAGTGAAACTTGCCAAAAAGTTGTTTAAATATGCCCTGAAAGATTTTATAACTAAAAACTCTTTTACAGTCTTTTTTACATTTTATGATTTTTGTAAATTGTAGCTTTTATAAAAACAGTTTTTGTCAGTAAGATTCGGTATTTGCCACCACTGTGAGAAACGAGTGCCATACGTCGCCATCTAGCGGCCGCCTTCTCCACTTATTAGCAATCCATGAGCAGTGGTCGAAATATGAAACTTTTTACGACAAAAAGCATATTCGTTAGGGTCTTTTTTTAACTGCAGTGTTCGACTACGATAGTTGCATGAGAGTTGCAAGGTAAAAAGTTCTTTTTACATTTGTTGTGCAGATTCTTCTTCGGGAAGGGCCACTTTGACATGTTTTGCACAGTTATCATAGATTCGGATGCATTTTTGCAAAATACTTTTTGATTTGGATAATTTTAGAAGTTTTATTAAGAGCTTTAATAAATTTCCAAAGGGTTATTATTTTGAGCCGCTTTCAAGGCTTTTGCTTGAGACTATTGCTGCATTAAGCAACAAAGGGAATGTCTTGACAAAAAAAAAGTTTATCGACATTGCAAAAAGACTATGCCTAGGAGCCGTCAAATACGTGTGTGTCAATTTCAAGTGATAATATCGGTTTTCGCCACGTTCTAATATCCTATAGAATTTATTTAAAGTGGTGGCGCTTGATCGTGTTAAGAAAGAAATGATCAATAGCGACAAGCACAGGCATCTTGCACATTATAGTGGTAAGTAGAAACGTACAACCACTCCAGTGCTACCACTTAATGGTCTTCGCCTGAAAGGAAGTAAAATTTGGCCATCCAGGATATGTGATATGTGTAAAGTGTCAAAATAAAATGATGGAGAAACAAAAGTCCATTTATTTTGATTATGTCATCCTTTTCTGTCAAAATTTCATAGCCTGCTAGATGAATGCTAGAACACCCTGTATGTACACCGTTGAAATAAGTGGAAGTAGCAAACAATTGTTGACATTTTCCTAAAACTGGCCCATGTTTGTAATGTAATGGCTAGGGCATATCAATAATTGGCTTTTGCAAATCATTTGGAGTAAGACGCCAAGTGATATCACTTCCAGCCGATTTCGCCGCCATTTTTGTGTGTCCAATTACTATAAAGAGGGGCCAAAGGTGTAAAACGATAGTATCGATATCCATATATTATACTAGCTCGTTGATGTACACCATAAACTGATACCAAGTTTGCTGGAAGCTGAAGACACAGAGAATAAGTTTTGAATTACTGATGGTCACGTGAATTGAGGGGGGGGGGCAATGAGTTAAAGTGTCAGCTGATTGAAAAAGCAATCCCATTAACTTAGCAGTTCTGTGATGTACCGACACCCAAAAAGAGTTCTACCACAACAAGAAGTCATATTTCTTATAATTCTTTTATTATTATTATTTTTTAATTGATGATGAAATTTTTTTGATCCATTTTGGATTGTTTTAGAGCTAATTAAAAATGCAGAACAACAAAAGATTTAACTTCTCGAAAAGACGCAACAATTTGCTTCTAAATGCTGGAGGTTAAACTAAGCAAAACGTAATAAAAAAAATAGTTCAAGTTCGAATAATCTTCATTATTATTAATGTGAGGAGCATTGCGCCTCAGTAGTTATTAATCGCACTATAGTCATAATCCATTTGCTGACGTAGTAATTACAAAAAAACATGGTCTGTAGAGATTTGGTCATCTGCAAGTTAAATCAGACCTAAATTTCAATCTCGGCTGACGCTAATCACCATCAGCTGCACTAGTTGGCCTGGATCTCTGGAAAGAGTGGCAACTATTAAAATTGGAACAGAAAAGTTCTTTTTTTGGGTCAGTGAGCGTTATTTGGATATGGTAAATTTTGTGCATAGAGACTAAGTTTGGGAGCAGTATGACAAAATTTTTTGCCAGGTAAGTTTTTCACTAATAATGGAAAATAATATCAAATTATGAGTTATTATAATATTATTGTAATATGTTACTGTGACACACATGAATTCAATTAATGGACTTTTACAACATTTTTTTAAAAAAGTAGTTAAAGCAAAAAAAAATGCAATTATTTTAAATAAGAAGGTACATACTAAAATTTAAAAAAAATCTTCTTTTTATTCTAAATGACTTACGAACTGATTGCTATTAATTAACTTAACAATCACTTTCCATGTAATTAATTATTTAAAAATAGAACTCATTGAGTAATTAAAATTATCTAATATTTAGGTGGGGAAACGTGGTAATACACTTCACATGGCTCTATTTTTCTGTTGGAATCAATTGTCGTAAGTACTAAGTTTAATTAACAATTTTATTTTTTATGTTATTCCTCTAATCAAGTCTGCCACTCTACAGGTGGCAACATTGCTCACAGCGACACTCTACTGTGCACTTCAGGCACTAACAGAGAATCATATCACAGAGTTGTTCTAATTCTAGTTATTAATTTCTAGGCACAGTAGCTTTCATTACATATTAAAAAAAAGTCTGGAGTGACTGAATCTTAAATGATTTTGTTGAATTTTACCTGATTTTTGGTTACGTTTAACGACTTTCGCATAAGAACAAGAGGAAGTTTTTTCACTAATTTTAGTTTCATGATTTGCAAGAGTTATTTCGTTCAAATACATTTCGTTAAGTCTATTAATGTCTTTCTTAGGATATTTTCCTTGGGATAAAAGATATTTAAATTCTGTCTTTATCAATAATTTCCAAATTTAAGGCTGCTGAAGTTAAAGTACTACTTCTAAGAACTAAGAAAAGAAAAAAGTATTTTTCATCAATATTAGGATTTATAATTTTCGAAACTTACTTCTTTTTTTCCCTTCGTTTTTACTTCAGTGTTTGCACATTATGTTAAGTTTATTAATACCTTTGTTCCATGATTTTATTAAATGTTGGTTGTATTTATCTTAATTACTTTCTTTGTTGTTAACAAAAAGCGATTTTCCTCCAGGGATAAAAGATATTTCAAATTTGTCTTCATCATTAATTATTTACTGAGTTTACGGTAGTTCAAACTGTGGTACCTACTACTTCTAAAGCGCAATGAAAAAGGTCTTTCATTAATTTTAGTTGAATAATTTAAGCAATTTACTTTTTTTAAACATTTGCTATTTTTAATTTTGGTGCCTGCACTTTCTGTTAAACTTATCAATGCTCATCTTACTTAATTTTATCAAATTTTGGTTCGCTTTTTGCAGCATTTTTGGTAATAAAATTTCAGGTGCCATTTTCAACACAACGTAAAATGAGTTTAATCAAGCGGACTTAAAGGACATCATTTGTTTTCTCCATACGCACACCTAAAGTGGGCTTTCTAATCCTGAGGCCAAAA
Organism: Taphrorychus bicolor; assembly: GCA_951812265.1. Lineage (NCBI taxonomy): Eukaryota > Metazoa > Arthropoda > Insecta > Coleoptera > Curculionidae > Taphrorychus > Taphrorychus bicolor. The sequence continues at coordinate 20,799,514 of OX638301.1, forward strand.
AAGTGGCAGAAAAGTCCTAGGCAGTAAAAGTAAAATCAAAAGTCACCGCTACTGTCATGGTGGCGCCTGTATAAACCATTTTCCTTCACCAAAATTATTTGACCACTAGATGACATCAGATAGATCGATCTGAGTGTATTGCCATCTTTACATTCTTAATGAAAAAACAAAGGACAGGAATACTCTCATGCTTCGGCCGTCAATCTCTGGGCTCTGCACGAAAAGACCCACTTTTACTCCTAGTGACACAAGCTACTATTAACTGCTAGAGTTAAAAGAGAAAAAAACCTTTTTGCTAATATAGTTTTGTATTTTACGAAATGTACCATTTTTAAACATTTGGTTTTTTCACTTCAGTAGCTGCACATTCTGTTAAGTCTATTAATGTCTTTCTTACTTGTTTTTCTGCTTAATTATTTCTTCTCTATTAATCTAAAATTTTACTTAATATATTTCTATTAACAAGCAATTACTCCCCTGCAATAAGAAATATTTCAATTCCGTCTCCACTAATGATTTTATGAATTTAAGGCAGCTGAAAATGTAGTAGTCTAAAAAGGAAAATGAAATAGATTTTTCACCAATAATTTTAGTTTTATAATTTACCAGCTTTTCTTTATTAGTTAAGCACATTGTGTTTAGTGTATTATTGCCTTTCTTATTCGACTTAATCAAGTTTCAACTGTTTTCAATTAATATTTTAAGTATTTTTTAATTTAAGGATTTTCCGTCCCAGCTGCTTTTTAGTTACAATCACTTATATGGCGACGTGGTGTCAGGAGCTTTAACGTATTTACCACCATATCTAACTCACTGTGTAGAAAATACTTTGTATTATGTCTCCATGGTGGTATTCACGATTTTCTTATATAAATGCCTACGCAAAATAAGAAACTTGAAAGTGGATCAAAAAGTGAATGGAACGTTATAGTATGTGGTGAAAACTACGTCGGAGACACTTTGAAGAGGGAATTACCTTAAAGTGATAATGTTAGTTTCCGCTACGTTCTAATATTTTGTAGAAAATATTTAAGGAGGAGGCACTTGATCGTGTTAAGAAAGTTGTTCTCGACCATGGCCAGCACAGGAATCTTGCATATTATAGTGGTAAAAAAGTTAACACCACTAAAAACTATGCGCGTAAGTGATGAATTAAGTCATCGTCCAGGTCGGCTATTTTCTTAAAAGACAAAGTTTAGTGAAGAATTAAAAAGAGTCTGTTTCTATGCAACAATACATAAATGCAACTATAAGCTCTAAATGTATTTTGTGTGGCTAGTAATCTTCTAGTATTGTTATAAAATGTTTACCAACACATAATTTATCTCTCTAATATCACTCACTCTTAAAAACATTCTTTACAAAACTCTCTGTTTTGATCACGTGTTGATAAAATTCGACCCAAAACATAAATATTTGACAGTCAAATTTCCTTCCAACTAAAATCCAGCCTAGAATAACATACCCCGTGTTCATAAGAAAACGTCATCTAGAAGTCTATAAATCTTTGACAAAAAACGATGTCATAATCAAAATAATTGGACTTTTGTTCTTTTGACATTTCACAGCAAACTAGATGACCTTTTCAAATGAACACCTCCTATTTAGTACATAATATTCTACTATGTACTGTGATACTACTTTTGCACTTGGCAAAGTTTGGCCATCTAGGAGTTGTAGAAGGAAAACAATGTGAAAAGAATTTATTATTATTAAGTTGCAAGAAAGAGAAAACAATATGACGTCAAGTCGCTCAGAAATCAAAAATATTGTTTAAGTGGAAAACACCACAATTCCCCGATGTCGCCACGTGATTAAATCGTGGGAGTATCGTGATTCTATAATTTACAGAAAAGTGGCGAAAATGGTCTTCACATATTTGCTGCCCATTTTGGTGATTGCCACCTGATATCTTATTAGTTCCTAACTTTATAGTTCTCAAGGTCATGGTGGCCACGTTAATTTTGCCAAAAATTGGTTAGCTTAGTGCGAATGAAATGAGATGTTACTTCTAAGGCTAAAATAAGAACTCAAAATTTTCTACGACTGCGATTTTGCTTCATAAATGCAAGGCGTGTGCAACGCAATCAGAAGCGTGTGCAAAGTGGACTTTGCACACGCTTCTGTATGAGAGCATGCGCAATGTGGACTTTGCGCACGCTGTTTGTAATATGCCATTTTCAACGATAGTTAAGTAGGGCGCATTTGTTCATTTTCGCAGTCGTAGATTTTTTTTTTCAAAACTCCTGCATTTTTCACTTTAGTGCTTGCACTTTCTGATTAAGTCTATTAAAGCCATTCTTACTTAAGTACCTTTGTCAAATATTAAGTGTTTTTTAGCAGTTTTTAATTTAGCTTTTTATCTTATCTTTAGACGATTATTATATTATGCATCATTAGATATTACATTATCTGTGACGATCTCTTTCGTAGTAAAGATGTTTGAAAGCTATTTTTACTAACTAATTTTTGAATTTAAGAGAGCTGAAAATCATATAAAACCTGTCTAAAATTTGCCAAATTCTTATTTTTTAAGCATTTTTTCATTTTACTTCTGTGTTTTACTTACTATGTTTTTCTTAATTTTGTTTTTATTAAGTTGTGCTAAGTTACATAAACTTGTAAATGTATCCCCTAGATAATAGGTGCAATTATCGCCCCCTCCCCCCCCTTTTTCTACTCCTTTTAGATTTCTTTGGAATTTTTGTTTGATTGACTGATAAACGCAAACGCACAACTGAAAAGAATCATTTTGACGACTTTTGAAATCGACTTCCGAAAGGGTCTATTTCCGAAAATATTTCAACTACGGAACTTGTGGGAGGTGAAAGAGGATATCAAGAAGAGGAAAAAATAGTTGGATTCACTACGATAGGTCGAGGCGTTCTCAAGTAACAGGCAGTCAAAGTTGAGAATTAAGAAAAAAGTCGTAGTACTCCAACCCTTTGAACATTTTCGAAAAAATTTCGGAAACATTTTTCTGCCGTTTTTGATCGAAATGACACGCTTGCAATCCCCTAAGAACGAAACCAACTTAATTCGAATGAATTTAACCTCTAAGTAGTTTTTTTTTAATGGTAAAAAAACGTGATTTAAAACTGCTTCAAAATCGACCTCCGAAGGGGTCTATCTGCGAAAATATTGCATCTACGGAACTTCCGATGGCGGGAGGTGAAAGAGGACATCAAGAAGAGGAAAAAACGGTTGTATTCACTTCGATGGGTCGAGGCGTTCTCAAGTTACAGGCGGTCAAAGTTGAGAATTAAGAAAAAAGTCGTAATCCCTTTCGCTTTGGATATTTTCGAAAAAATTTCGGAAACATTTTTTTTGCTGATTTTGATCGGAATGGCACACAAAGAGATTTTTTAAAAGTGGTCAAAAGACGCGATTTTGAAAGTGCTTAAAAATCGACCTCCGAAAATATTGCACGTACAGAACTTCCGACCGGGTGGGAGGTGAAAGGGTACATCAAAAAGAAGAAAAAACAGTTGAATTCACTCCGAACGGTCGAGGCTTTCTCAAGTTACAAACGGTCAAAATTGCGAATTTGAAAAAAAAGTCATATGACCCTATTTTAGACATTATTGAAAAAATTTCAGAATTTTTTTTCCTGATTTTGATTGGAATGGCAGGCTTACAATACCCTAAGAACGTAACAAACTCAATTCGAAGGGATTTAACCTCTAAAGAGGTTTTTTAAAAATGGTAAAAAAAGAGAAAACTAAGTTTGTTTTCGAATCATGTTCGGTCTAGTCTGGAGGTTATTACGCCGGAAGGACAAACGATCACCATCACTGGTACCAAAGTAGAAAATGGAGTAGCACTGGAGTCACTTTCGGCCTGGTCTGGAAATCGTTACGCCAGAAGGAAGCCAGAAGGACTTTAGCGATTAACATCAGAAGGTACCAAGTTTGTTATGGAATAGCGTTTCGACTAGTCTGGAATTCAGTACGACGGAAACCGTCAGAACGAGCACCATCAGGGACCAGCCCACCACTGTTAGCAAAATATAAAATGGAGTAATGTTGAAGTCACGTTCGGGCTGGTCTGGAGATCGTTACGCCGGAAGGCCGAATGATCGCCATCAGTGATCAACATCGCAGAGTACCAAGTTTGTTTCGGAATGCTCTGAGAAGTGGTCTATGGCCTACTCGAAAAATTATATTTTTTCAATTGTTTCAGAGTTGTTATACATGGTTAAAATGCAATTTTTAACCTGTGTCCAAAATATGTCCAAGGCATGGTCAAAAAACGCGATTCTAAAAGTGCTTAAAAATCGACATCCGATGGGGTCTATCTCTGAAAATATTGCACCTACGTAACTTCCAATGGTGGTAGGTGAAAAAAGACATCAAGGAGAGGAAAAAACGGTTGTATTCACTCCGATGGGTCGAGGCGTTCTCAAGTTACAGGCGGTCAATAAAGTTGTTACTGACTTTCTCAGTCAAAATGGTTAATAGGTGGTAGCGGAAATTAACCGCTGTCTAGACAACATGGAATTTCCGCTGAAATTTTTTGAAAACAACACTCTTCTTATGGGAAAATGTATGCATGAGGGAAATATTCGTCTAAATTTAACTAAAAGGGCGTAGCACCTCAAAAAATTTTTACTTTTTTTTCTCCAGCGCCCCCCCCCCCCCCCCCTCTCCCTTTTCACAGAAGGCCAGATCCGCCACTGCCGGGACACTGGGTTTGATTCCTGGCAAAAGCTTGACTTTTTTTTGTGCAAATTATTCTGTCCAAACACTCAAAATATCAATTTTTATTCATATACGGACGTTAAATATGTAACTAAACGTTATTTGTTAATTAATTTATTAATCTACATTTTTAGAACTGCAGATCTTGGAACAAGAAATAAGCGGTCCATGCGCCGATTACAGGATCGGAGACGACGACCTGCAGGCCTACGATTTTATCCGAGAGTTTAGGCTCGATTTACTCGAAACTCAATATTCGGGGGTTAGTAAAGTAACCGGGTCTACCTCTGTGCAGACTGCTTATCGCCTGGAACGGCATGCTGACCTTAGCATCCCCACAAGGTATTTATTAATGCATATAATAGTATATTATCCAACAAGCATGCGAGTGGAGCAATTCACCTGAGGTTATGTATATGCAAGTTGGATACTATACTTTGTCCAGGGCTTAACTTACAATTTTTACATAATAATCAATTCGATAACTGGGTCGTCAACACGCGCGGTTTGTTTTGATTGTCAAAGTCAAAGTGACATTAAAACCATTATGGCCGTGCATTTCAGTCGCGGCTAGTGCTGCCATCTAATATTTTTATATATAAGTAATTTCCAACATGGCGTCGCTTACGTGCAAATCATATGAAGTTGTTGTTCAACGAGTGACGAAAATAACATTTTCCCACGACCCCTTACGAAAGCAAACATAACATTCGGAGATGGAAGCCTCGAAAACTAATGCTAACACACAGCCGTGCGTTAGGAATTCCTAACTCACGATCGTGGCGCTAATGTGATTGCCATTGTTGCCAAGTTGTTAATGTTTATTAATACAAGTGGATGCTCAAAATTAAAAAAAACATGTATATTATGACTCGTCTAAGGTTTAAGAGTTGATCCAGCACATATAGTATTCAAAATAGTATCTTACGGGCAAGTTCCCCCAACCCTCTAAAACATATATCTCCCTGTTTAAGCAAAATCCGGCTTTGTGACACATCCAAATTAAGAGTGATGGTAGAACGTCGCGTTCTAAATAGAATTCTAAGGTCCAGTTTGCTCAAAACTATAAACAAAGGCTCAATCCACCCCTACCCTCGAAAACCTATATCTCCCTATTTAAGCAAAACCCGGCTTAAATTATTAAATTAGATTTAAAAATTAAATAGGGAGATATATTATGTGTTCGAGGGTGGGGGCGGATTGAGCGTTCGTCTATAGTTTTGAGCAAACTGGACCTCAGCATTCTATTTAGAACGCGATGTTCTACCAACACTCTTAACTTGGATGTGTCACAAAGCCGAATGTTGCTTAAATTATAGGGAGATGTATGTTTTCGAGGTTGGAGAGAACTTGCCCGTAAAATGCTATTTTGAATAGGATATGTGCTGGATCAACCCTTGAACTTTAGACTAGTCACAATATACATTTTATTTTTAATTTTGACTACAGGTCACTGGTACAAATTAAAATTAACAACTTGGCAACAATGCACGTATTTTTATGGAACCGACGCTGAGGAGCGCTGGCGCCGGGGACGCTATCTTCACGTTAGTAAATCAAATATCAGCATTTTGCCTCATAGTGGTTTTTGACGTTAACCGACGATCATTGACAATATACCTATTTATTGAGTTTTTTTAGATTAAAGAATTTAAAGCTTAATAATAAAATAAAACTACAAACGACGCCAATGGCTAACGGCCAAGGGCCGAGTGTGGCGGATGTCATCTGCCATTCTCCGCCTCAGACTGAAGGCTGGCGTTTGAGAGAGGAAAGAGGGGGATTCGCGAACTGCGGGTCACGACGAGTTGACCGTTGAGGAATTCGAATCGACCGGTCCGTGTAGATTCCGTTCCTCCTTTTGTAAACCGATAGTTAGTTTTTATCAATCAATGTTCAGTTTAGTGAAATAAACAAGTAAACTAATTAGTGTGCCTCATTTGCTCGCCGCAAACAGCCACATTGGTGACCCCGACGACGCTATAGTGTTCCGCGTGTGTATCGTCTCAAGACTCCACATACCACGCCACTCGCACTCCCGGCAGACGCTCACGATGTCCCAAACCGAAACAGCAAGCATGCCCCAACCCATGGATGACCAATCTGTGATCGCCCGCATAGGCATGAAAGCACCAGAATTTTGGCGTACCGAACCCGAGCTATGGTTTCTTCGGCTAGAAGCCCAGTTTCGCCAAGCCAAGATAACAACAGATGAATGCAAGTTTGATCACAATGTAGCTAGCTTAAACAGTGAAGTTTTACTAGAAGTTGCTGATATATTGCGAAACCCAACTAAAGGTACAGCCTATAAAGATTTAAAAGCTCGACTTCTGGACCGATATGGCGTCCATCCCGATGAAAAGATTCGCCGACTGATGGAGATAACCTTGGGTGACCTTAAACCGACCCAGCTTCTCCACCGTATGCAAGCTCTAGCCGAAGAAAATGTAAGCACAGAGGTACTTAAAAACTTATGGCTCGATCACTTACATCCCCAAGTCCGAGGGGTTGTATCCATTCTCGATGATGACTTAGAGGAGATTGCTAAGAAGGCTGACAAGTATATACGCTGTGCCACTTCTTCAGTCATGCCCCTCACCGTGAAACCTTCACTTGACGAACTCGTAACCAACATAAGCAACCAGGTGAATGCTTTGGCTACAAAAGTCAATCTTCGGGAAATGAGTCAGCAGTCTCTACCAGCCCAACCAGCAAGCAGTTCACCAGGTGATGGACAGTGCTACTACCACCGAAGATTTGGCCCTCAAGCTAAGAAGTGCAGACCCCCATGTAGCTTCTCAAAAAACGACCAGGGAGTACTGTAGTGGCGACGACCAGTGCTCCTCATACACCACGTCGCCTGTTTATCACCGAAAAAACTCTCCAGCTCCAGTTCCTCATTGACACTGGTGCCGACCTTAGTGTGCTGCCACGCAGGATCTGCACTGCTATGCAACCAAGTACTGTATGCCTGTACTCTGCTAGTGGTGCCTGCATTAAAACATATGGGCAGAAGAGACTCACAGTGGATCTAGGTTTTGGCCAACCGGTCACATGGACCTTTGTCGTCGCAGACGTCACCACTGCCATCTTAGGCGCTGACTTTCTTACACACTTTGGAATCACAGTAGATATGCGCAATAAACGCCTGGTAAGCCCAACCACCCATTGCAGCATTTCCTGTGTGTCGAGACGAATAAGGACATCAGTAGAAGGGCTCTCTACTGCCCACCCATATAATCGCCCAACTAGTGTATCAGACGCACCTGGAATGGTCCAGCACTATATTTTCACCGATGGCGCCCCTGTTTTCTCCAAGCCACGCAGACTTCCGCCAGATCGTCTACAAGCTGCACGAGATGAATTCAATGACTTAATGCGAGCAGGCATTGTTCGGCCATCAAAGTCGCCATGGGCAAGCCCACTTCATTTGGTCCAAAAATCCAATGGCCAGTGGCGCGCTTGCGGAGATTTCCGTCGTCTAAATGCTATTACTAAGGGCGACTTTTACAAGTTGAAGTAAAACTTCAGATTGAAGATAAAACACCAGACTTGACGTACATTGCATTGTTTACCTGACAGATAAACAATGCAATGTAGATTATATCTGGAGTTTTATCTTCAATCTGAAGTTTTACTTGAACTTGTAAAAGTCACCCTAAGCCTGACCGCTACCCAGTGCCACATATCCAGGACTTTGCAAATCAGCTGCATGGTAAGCAGATTTTCTCGACGATTGACCTGGTACGCGCCTTCTACCAGATCCCCGTTCGACCGGAAGACGTGCAGAAAACGGCTGTAACCACTCCCTTTGGCCTGTACGAATTCCTCCGAATGCCTTTCGGGTTACGTAACGCTGCCCAGACATTGCAGCGGTATCTGGACTACCTCTTTCGAGAGTGCCCCTTCGTCTACGTGTACATTGACGATATTCTAATTGCCTCAACGACAGAAGCAGAACACGAGCAGCACTTGGCATTGGTACTCTAGATCCTGAAAGCCAACGGACTTCAAATTAACATGGAGAAGTCCAAGTTCCGTACCCGTAAAGCCAGCTTCCTGGGCGTCACAGTCACTCCAATGGGTGTGCTGCCCTTGCCGAGTAAGGTTAGTGCTATCCGAGACTTTCCTCAACCCACGACTTACAGACAGTTGCGTCGCTTTATGGGGATGGTTAACTTCTACCGTCGTTGGTTGCCCAGCGCTGCAACCGTGCTTCTGCCGCTCACCGAGCTTTTGGCACTACAAAAGAAGAAGCAGCAGGACGTCAACTTGACCCCAGCAGCAGCAGACGCCTTCGCCAGAGTCAAGGAACTATTAGCTGCCTCTGCTGAATTGGTTTTTCCGGCACCGCACGCCAAATTGAGTATGTCAGTCGACGCTTCGGATGCAGCAATTGGCGGTGTATTGCAGCAACTCGTGGATGAATACCTGCAGCCTATCGCTTTCTTTTCGCGAAAGCTATCTAAAACGGAGCGGAATTACAGCACCTACGACCGGGAGCTGCTGGCCATATTCAGTGGTGTCCATCATTTCCGCCACTTTATCGAGGGCAAGCTGTTGACGTACGCCTTCCAGCAGCGACATGACCGTCAATCTCCACGGCAAATTCGACAGCTCGAATTCATTGGCCAATTTTCGACTGATATCCGACATGTCCAAGGAACGACAAATATCGTCGCTGATTGTCTCTCACGGCCTCAGGTGGACGTCATCGTAGCACCAATTACCATCGACTATGACCGGTTGGCGGAAGTCCAGACCACGGACGAAGGTTTACAACAGGTCCTGTACGACCCGACCAGCGCCTTGCGCCTACAACGTATCGTCCTACCAGACAGCCAACGTCCCCTCTATTGTGAAGTCCAAGATGGGCGGACTCGCGTATACGTGCCGGATGCCTTTCAACGGGATGTCTTCCTAAAGTTCCACAACCAGTCACACCCTGGACATGCTGCTACATTGCGAATGATCGCCGAACGCTTTGTGTGGCACAAAATGAACCGTCAAGTAAAGCAATGGTCCCGAGAGTGCCTCCAATGTCAGCGCGCTAAGGTTGGCCGACACACGCATGCGCCTCTGGGATCACTAGGCATGCCCGATGACCGATTCGCCCACATACATGTAGACATTGTGGGACCACTCCCTCCTAGTCGAGACTTTCGGTACCTGCTTACGATCATCGACCGATTTACGAGGTGGCCTGAAGCAATCCCCATCGCAGATATGACTGCCGAGACGGTGGCTAATAAGATCCTTGAAGTTTGGATATCCCGCTTCGGCGTACCAACGACCATAACTACGGACCGGGGAAGACAATTCGAGAGTCAGTTGTTCCGTCAACTTAACGAAATGCTAGGAGTGAAGCATATAAAAACGACCGCCTACCATCCGCAATCAAACGGGTGCATTGAACGTTTCCACCGGACCCTAAAAGCCGCTCTGATCGCCGCCGACGTGGTGTCTTGGGTCGAGGCCCTCCCCTTGGTCATGCTGAGTCTTCGAAATACCTTCAAACAGGATATTTCATGCACGGCCTCTGAATTGGTGTATGGTACACCGGTTCAACTTCCCGGACAACTGCTTGTTCCTAATGCAGTTACACCCGATGAACACCAATTTGTCCAACGCCTGCGTGAGACCATGGGAGCATTGCGACCTCTGCCAACGAGCAACCACTCGAGCCGCACCGCTTATGTCCATCCAGACCTGCCATCGGCTACACATGTGTTTATTCGATCGGATAATGTGAAGCCCCCGCTAACACCCCCCTATAGCGGCCCTTTTAAGGTGCTGGAGCGTCACGACAAATTCCTAACAGTGGACGTTCGAGGTGTTCAGCAACGAGTCTCGATGGATCGCCTTAAACCAGCATATGTTCCAGTCTCCCACCGGTTGTTAGAGGAGCATTCGTATGCCAGCCAGTTCCAGCTTCATGGATGCGAGCAGAACCGTTCGAAACCACCGGGTCTCTTACTGGGGGGGAGCCCTGTGGCGGATGTCATCTGCCATTCTCCGCATCAGACTGAAGGCTGGCTTTTGAGAGAGGAAAGAGGGGGATTCGCGAACTGCGGGTCACGACGAGTTGACCGTTGAGGAATTCGAATCGACCGGTCCGTGTAGATTCCGTTCCTCCTTTTGTAAACCGATAGTTAGTTTTTATCAATCAATGTTCAGTTTAGTGAAATAAACAAGTAAACTAATTAGTGTGCCTCATTTGCTCGCCGCAAACAGCCACACGAGTAACAACATAACCACAAAACACAAATGAGCTTACCGGTGAAAAGGTAATTTCCCAGATTAATTTTTATAATCCCAAGTTTACACACAAAACATTGTCTCATCATGGCTAAAAAACAAATTAAAACCCAGAAACGATTGCTAAAAGTCGGCGGAAAACTCTTAAAACACTCAGGAAACCAGAAAAAAATCCATGAAATAATTGTCATAAACTGTCATAAAGCACCTGTCACAAGACTTTGCAATGTTGCCAGTTGTGACCAGTTGGCCATCTTAAACGTATTTTTTTTCTTTTATCGTCATAAGGGTTCTATTAATCATCATTCAAAAACTATTTGGACAGCAATAGATAATATAGTAATCTTGTGGTGTAAACATTCGTAAGATATCATTCAAAAACAATTTACTAGCAAAGTAATCCTGGCAACACTGTATGGGTTTGTATGGCAAGCCGTTTTACTTTTTATTCAACTTTGGACCCCAAACATAAAAAAAATTGCTTTTACAATCCTCATTTTTATTCAACTTATTTTTATTATCTGATAATGAAAACATTTCCATTATGTGATAAAAAAAAATAAGTATCATTAAAATGAAGCTCTATTTTTTTGATACCTATTTTTATTATCACATAATAGAAATATTTTCATTATCAGATAATAAAAATAGGTTTCATAAAAATGTGGATTACGACCGACGGTACTACTAGAGCCATCTAGTATTGGGTAGCTGTAATTAACGTCTTGAAGGTGTAAAAATTTCAAATTGCCATTTGGAAAGTTATTTTTGGTTATGTTTCGCACTTTTTCATATTAGTGTAGTGATGTTCAACGGTTTTCTTGCGATAATATATCAAGTTTTTCCTAAACTAGCCAGTAAGTACATTACTTATTTCATTGTTTACACTGTTGGACATAGCCTAGAGGAAAAACAGGTGAATTAGTTCTGTCAAAAGCGTTTATTTGATGTGGTTTTCTTGCGGAACCACTACGATATAACTTGTGCAAGGTATACGTACAAAACCTGAAACATTCCAAATTTAAAACTAAAAGCAATTTTCAAAGAACTGATAAAGTTATTTTTTAACAAGTGCAGAAAGTGTTTTTTCTACAACTGCCTCGAAAATTGCATTAGGGCCAGGGGTAAAAGTTGTCCTTCCAAATATCGATAACGTCCTACTTTCGAGTGGAACTGGCAACGCTGGATCAAAAAATATTTTTAAAGCGTTTTTCTTGGTCAACTTCGTTAATTAGATTTTTGTGTTAAGCACCTACGATTTATAGTTTTTGAAGGACAGCCGGCGTGCTACTTTAATTTCTCACCCTGTATTTGACACCTGATCGTGGAAAAAATAAAAAATACTGTACACAACTCGAAAGTTCCTTAACACACTCGCGTGGTTGCAACATTTCACGCTTGACGCTTGTGTGTTAAGGGTTACTTTCTTAGCTTGTTATCTAAATAACTATTTCGGGTAAGGCAGGATATGACGAAAGTTGTCTATTTTTATATGGTCGTATAGAAAAAAAATTAACAAAATAACAAATGACGCAGCGTGAATTCACTCTCTTCCAGTTCAAAGGTTATAACAACCCTGGTATGATGATTATATTATTGTACAGCCGTGGACAAAAAATGTTAATTTAAAGATACTTATATAATATAATAAAAAAAAATATAATTAAAAAAAGTTGCGCCCAACGTGGGGCTCGAACCCACGACCCTGAGATTAAGAGTCTCATGCTCTACCGACTGAGCTAGCCGGGCTTGTCCCTGACACGAACTTAACTACATATTTACTTCTAAACTTTCAGGAATGTTTTTCCTCTTGGGCTACCGGAACAGTTTTCCTTTATATCGACGTTTCGGTCCAGGCAACAAACCCGGAACACGTGGTATATGATACGAGTTTCTGATTTGGAGCAGAGACCTCGATTTTTTGTCGCTTTGAATCCGAGAAGGCAAAGCATTGATTTTGCTATTCAGAATTACGAAGGCAGGCTGCAAACTTTACGATTTAATAATGCCAAGGTAGGTTTCGGCAATATAATATGTAAAAATTTTTGGAATTCGTTGATGCCGGTTTATATACTGCTTTGCCACAACAATGTTCAATGGCCCTGTGGCGCAACGGATAACGCGTCTGACTACGGATCAGAAGATTCCAGGTTCGAATCCTGGCAGGGTCGCTCAATTTTTATTTTGCCACAAATTTTTAAATTAATAAAATATTCACAAAAATGAAAACAAAACACTTTTTTTTCATTAAAATAATAAAAACTACAAAAAATTAAAAAAATAATGTACAATTTTTTGTAGGTATTTGACAAGAATTGGCACAAAATCCACTTTGGCGTATACAGAGATCGAGTGAGACTTTTCGTCGATTGCAAGGATATGAACGAGCAACTCATGGAACCTCGGGGTGCCATTGATATTAATGGAAACATATCGATTTCTAAATATACGAATTCAAGGGAAACTGTTCCAGTGAGTAGAAATTTAATTTTATGCCTAAAGTGCTGAAGTATTAGGTAGGTGCTGAGGAGTTTTAATGTATTGGAGTACGTTTTTTAAATAAAAAAAAACACGACAAATATACTAAATTATTAGGAAAATATTGCAGGTCTCTTTTTTAATTACATTAGTTAAATCATGTTTTTTTTTTTCACACAATTAGCCTTATCATGTAATATCAATTTTCCAAGAATCTAAGGACGATTATTAAAAGCTTTTTATTTTGAATTTTTGTAACCATTGCAGCATCATTAACATACCTATTGAATATTAATTATATGCATAAAAAAGACCAGTATAATTTAATATTAAAAAATTAAATATTCTTTAAAACACAAAAAAATGTTTGAACGAAATGTTTGCTTTAGTTGCTACTGATTATATTTTTGTATTTTTTTTTCGTTATTTTTTGCAAAATTAATTATAGCAACCAATAATATTATACATCCAATAAATTATGACTAATTATTTAAAGAACTAATTTAGTATTGATATTTATCGTTTTCTATCTAGATCGATTTGCAATGGATGCTGATGAGCTGCGATCCAACAAGACCACAAAGAGAGCTTTGCTTAGAAATTCCATCGGTATGTTGTATACAAATCAATTCTATATTCGAAAAAAACGTACATAACTAAATGTTTGCGTAAATTAAGTACGCAGAACAGGATCAACCACCTCCAGTTATAATACCGGCACCTCAAAGGCCTCCAACCACCTTCGCCCCGTTACCTCAGCCGACTTGTGACGTAGTTTGTCCCAGAGGTCTTCCGGGGTATCCCGGATATAACGGAACTGATGTAAGTTGAACTATAGAGGGCGTCAAATAAATAATAATTTTTATTTCAATTTTTTTTTCTGGACATGTTTTATGAAAAAAAGTTTTAATAAACGTATGAGTAGTGGAAGTAATAATGGGGGTAAGTGCCAAAGCTTTTTCAAGTCATTTTGAGTTGAGTTTATGAAAAGGTGTTAAGTGATTGCCTTTATATCTATGGTTATGTACAGGGTGTTTCAAATTCGAGCTACATCATTGGGATCTCAGTAACGGTAAGAGATACAGGGTCGGTTAAATTGGGGCAAAGTTGCGCAATTTGGAGTTCAGTAATAAGCCGTTTTAACATTTGAAAAGTTCCGATTAATTCCCGAGATATTCGAAAAAATACGAAATTTTGAAAAATCGTTTTTATTTTCTTTTGAGCTTATTCGAAGAGATAATTCAAAATTATTGACACTTCCGTCACTGCAACTTTTTCTGCCTTGTAAGATGACATATTTAGTTTCTTCCTGCGACGTTTCGTTTTTTGGGAACCATCACCAACTTTTTTAAATAAGGACCTGGATTTCTTTTATTCGTTATTTTGATCGCTCTTTTTACTCCAAACAACACGATATGCAATTTGACATATTTTGCAATTATAGTTTAGCTAAAAATCGTTTTTTTTTTAAACATACCTATTATCTCTTTTACTACCTATTGTTACCAGGATGTCTAACTACCAAACAAAGCACTAAACAAATAGATAAAATTTTACAGTAAATACCTGAACAACCCTCCCTGCACCTCAATACATTTTTGTGTTCTTCTAAGCAATTTTCTGGTTATTGCGCGTATAGCCGTTGTTCTATTATATTTCCTTTTTTTTATCAAGAATTTGTGAATTCATTTATAAAACATGTTTTCTAACTTAGAGTTAGAATTCTTTTTTGTAAAAGGTTATTGAAAATTTACGCGGCTCAACTAGACAATTTGCTCATGAACTGCACTTGCCAGCAACGCGAGTTCATAATACGTTAAAAAAAAATCTGTACCACCCCTATAAAATTCACATTTTTCAGGAACTTCGACCGGGAGATAAGCACAGAAGACTCCAGTTTTGTAATTAACCTTAAAATAACCATAAAAAAAAACATAAAATGCAAAACGATCACGACTTTTTAAGTAAAATTATTTGGACTGATGAATGTAACTTTTCTACGAATGGGCTGTTTAACAGATATAATGAACACTATTGCTCAATACAAAATCTGGGACAAAACATAGCCTTAAGAAGGCAAGGACATATTTCTTTTAATGTTTGGATGGGTTTATACAAAAATCGAATATTGAGGCCTGTTCTATATGAGGGAAACTTAACTTCTGAAAGGAATTTAAATTTAATTAAGCTTTTATTACTTCGAAGACGAACCTCTTAATATAGTTCGGGAATTATGGTGGCAGCAAAACGGCGCACCGCCGCATAATGGAATAGTTTTTTTTCCAACCAGGGGATCGTGTTTCCCAACCAAGGAGTCGTACTGTGGCCAGCCAGAAGTCCCGATCATTCTCGTCTGGATTACTTTCTTTGGGGTTATTTGAAAAACTGCATATTCAAATACCCAATCAATGATGTCCATATTCTAAAGAAAATTTTTATAACGGAAGGAAGAGCTATCCGAGCTAAAACAATTGAACGGGCAATAACCAGCAAGTTGCTTAGAAGGACTCAAAAACGTATTGAGGTGCAGGGCGAGTTATTCGAGTATTTACTTTAATGTTATATCTTTTTGATTAGTCCTTCGTTTAGTATTAAAATATGTATATTTAAAAGAAAAACGATTTTTAGCTAGACTTTACTTGCAAAATATATCATATGGCATATCGCGTTGTTTTGATTAAACTCAGCGATCAAAATATTGAATAAAAAAACCAGGTCCGTATTTAAAAAAGTAAAGTTGGTAATGGTTTCCAAAAAACGAAACGTCGCAGAAAGAAACTAAATAAGCCATCTTACAAGGCTGAGAAAGTTGCAATCACGAAGTATCAATCGTTTTGAATTACCTCTTCGGATAAGCTCAAAACAAAATAAAAACCATATTTCAAAATTTCGTATTTACACGGATATCTCCGGAAGTAATCGGAATTTTTTAAATATTAAAATGGCATAATATTGCACTCCAAATTGTGCAACTTTGTCCCAATCTATCCGACCATGTATCTCTTACCTTTGCTGAGGTACTAATGATGTGGCTCGAATTTCAAACACCCTGTACATGGTTTTATTAACGTTTTGCTAGTTAACTCAAAATATAAATTTTGGAGTTTTCTAACTCCACTCTTCAATTATCAGGAAAGAACTTGAAATAGGTATACCTCATTCACTTATTTTTGGCATCTCGTTACCTTTAAAATCTACATTTTTTTTATGCCTATCTCTTTTCGGCACATGTTGAGAAGATACGGTAAAAATGTTAAATGTCAAATTCAGATTAATGTAAATGTCAAAATCAGATTTCCAACTTGATGACAATAAAATGGGAATGGTTAATACACGCGTTAAACGTATGTTGAATTTCATGGAAATTTTAGATAGGTACTTTGGGACTCATATAAAGATTTTTTTTCCAATTCTCCCCTTGTATGCACAAAAAAAGGTCTAATCCATTAGGATTTTGTGGGCTAGTGAAATATTTCCAAATCCAGGACATACAGTACTGACAATTTTATTTTCACCCATTCCTACTATAATATAACAATAATCCATGTGTGTGTAGAGAAACGTCGGTAAGCCTACAACTTATTGTTGGCTTTTGCAGCAAGAAGTGAATTCCTATTGGTTACAAGAGACGGTCTCCCTCAAGCCGTATCAAGGTTTACCTTAAATGGCGTGCTTCTAGGCTTGTTCTCTAGCGTGCACGACTACCCAGCTAACGACGGAAATCCATTGATATGCTTCAAATGTTGTTGATAAAGTTTCGTGTGATTGCTCTGACGCAGATTGATATAATAGATTCCATAGACCATATAAATGGCTAGGAAATATCAATAAAGGATATAAAAATTCTAATAAAGGAGAGCAACATTGAATAGACACAAGGGTCGACAGATTAATCTCCTGACAACTTACCAAAAGGACAGTTTTCATCAAAACTTTTACGTTTTCTATTTTTTTCACCTTGGAGTTTTTTTCAATAATTTTTTACCGCATTTTTCAAAATTATGAATTCTCAGTTTGAAGATAATAAAATATGTGAACGTTTGGATAGCTGGTATAGGACAACAAAGCTACTTCACTTTTAAGAAATCGCCAACGTTTCGCCCTTTAATTGAGTTCTGCCTCAGGTTAGTTCAGGTTAGTTGAAGCCGTTTTGTGGTCCTGTGGTATTTCGTGTAAAGTGTACTATAGGTCCGTAGATGTGTAAGTACCGATATGGTACTTTATTTTAATTTTTATGACAAGCTTCTCTGATTGAAAAAGCCCTGAGGAAGACCTCAATTAAAGGTCGATACGTTGGCAATTTGAAAAAAAATTAAGTAGCTTGTAGTAGGTGGATTAGCAGGATGGGGACAAATAACGACAATTCAGCTTTTATCAATTGCCAACGTTTCGACCATATATTGTGGTCTTTATCAAGGCTGTAAAGACAAGAAACATCGATCAGTTTATGGCAAGGGGCATGACTAAATAAAAGTTACAATTAAAAATTTAGATAGATTAGAAAAAAAATAATAATTTTTTTAACAAACGTAACATTTATATACACAAATTTGTACCTCTTGATATGCCGAAGTCCTGTACATTCTATTCAAAAACGTGTCCATTGTCCACGTAGTATTAAGTAGCTTCTTGTCCTACACCTGTTATCCAAACGTTCACATTAGTAAATAAAGGACGCTAAGCACAGTTGATAATAAAATATGACAAATTAATCATGGATGCAGATCATTGGCCAGTATTTTGGTTTCCACGAAAAAGTATTTTTACTAAAATTACCAAGACACTGACGTAGACGGTCTAAGTGCCACTTTCACTAGTTCTGTTTGAAGTTGAAACTTCAGATTTGACAAAGTTTGCATTTTTTACCTATCAAAATTTTTCGTTTATGTTCAAACTAAAGTTTAAACTGAACTTGTAGAAGCGAAGCTAAGAAGGTAAAAAAAATATAAGCCTGAAACTAATTATTATACTTTGAGGGGAGAAGTGAATTTCTATTGGCTATGCCCTCGGTAACCATGACAACCAAGCGGTCGAGTCCTGTAAAGGTTTATTAAACCGCCATGTTTGTAAATGGTTTATTAGTATTGCTTCAAATCTTGTTGAGAAAGTTCCATGATTGCTCTGAAGTAGATTAACAAGACAGAGAGAAGTAATTAACTCGAAATATAAAATTTGGCCCTAACCCCTTTATTACTTCCTCTCTTCATATGTCCTTCTATCTTAAGCGAAACACATTGGACTTCCATTGCTTTTATAGAGCTTTTTACACGACGTTTTGAGCAGTAAAGAATCTCTGCTCGTTTTCAAGTGAAACTGAGCGTTAAGCTCGAGGCCATTTGCTTATGTACTAACACAGCTAACCATGCCCACCATTCTTATTGGCCGGATCGTCGCCATTGTCGCGCGTCAAGCGACTAGCACTTGTCCGCCGTATCAACGGAAGCCATATCGAAGAGACGTCGCAACTTGGTTTACTAGAGACGCCCTCATTGCTTCCAATGAAGACTCCTTACTTAAACTTTCGTTTCTTCCAGTGCTGTTCCCTATATATGCTAAATTTTGGCTTCCGACCACTTAATATTGTGGTGTTCGGACCAAGCGTGTGCTGAAATTCCCGATTTTGATGTTTCTCCTCTTATCGTATGAGTTCTGTGTTCCGGAACTCTTACATGCAAAGGACGCTTGGTTTCTCCTATATGTACCTTCGGCATGCCACACTCACACGGGATCTGATGTATACATTTTGTATACTTTGCTGATTTGAATTTTCCGGTTTGGTTTTAGAAAGTGCGCTTCTTAGTGTGTTTTCAGTTTTGAAAACCGTTCGCATGTTGTACTGTTTCGTGATACGCCGAAGTTTCTCTGAAGTTTTTTTGTATGATATTTTATTGTATAATTAGTTATTTATTGTATAATAAGAAGTTGAGGTTGGTCCTCGCTGTTTTGCCGAGGCTTTTCCTTTTTACATTCTGTAAAAGCCCGCAAGATAGTCTTTTCCGTATAACCATTTTGCATTAAATCCTGTTTAATATTCTGAAGTTCCAAATTTATGGATTCTTTGTCGCTGCATATTGTTACGACCCGCCTATATAAAGTTTTAATTATTCCCATTTTTGTTGATGCATGATGGTTTGAAAGGAACAGAAGTTCTTAGGTGACCCTGTCCCCTTATACTATTTAAATGATTCAGGATTCAGGAACTCTTGCAACTTGATACGGCGGACAAGTGCTGGTCGCTTGACACGCCACAGTGGCGACGATCCGGCCAATAGGAATGGTGGGTGTGGTTAGCTGTGTTAGTACATAAGCAAGTAGCTTCGAGCTTAACGCTCAATTTCACTTGAAAACGAGCAGAGATTCCACTGGTCGAAACGTCGTGTAAAAAATTCAATAAAGACGATGGAAGTCCAAGATGTATCTCTTAATAGTACATCATTGTCTATACCACCATTAAACAAATCCTTCGAAGAAAGAACAAAAATACAAAGCACATATTTTCTGCCCTGTTCTATTCACAATATTTGAAATATCTTGTAAGTAAAGGTCATTTAAAATAGTTACTTAAAAATGTCCTTTAAGTACTTGGCTGTGAAATGTCCACAGAAAATGATGGAGGAATAAAAGTCCATTTACTTTGATGTCATCCTTTTCTGTCAAAAACTCATCTCCTTCATCCCTCCATCACAATCCTTCTAATGAACACCCTGTAAGAGCGTCCGGAAACTAAATCGGCAAAGAAAGACAGCATATAACAGAGATGTTTTCATGCCTATTTGGGGCAAACTGTCTTATCTAAAAATGTTTCCTAAGGGAGCTAGAGCGCTTTGAAGATGGCCCTTTGACATTGCTTTTTATAATTTCTTAGATTATTTTTTATCTACAAAAACTAAACTTAAATTATGAGTTAGGTAATTCAGTTGCTAACATACCAAGCCCCACATTTAGGGGAAAGGTCAACTGATATTTTGAATACTATTTTTATGTCTTTGATTTTTTGGTAGGTACTTTTAATATCGAAAATTTTGGAGTATATTGGACACTCTTGGTGTAATTTGCTAAAATGCACCGTAAAGGAGAAAAATCAAATTATATTTTTTTTGTTTTTTCTTTGCGTAATTACAAAATTACACAGCCTTTGCTAAATTTATTAGTGGACTTTAAAAAACCATTTACTTGAAGTTTGGTATTGAATAACATCACAACATGGCAAAAACAGGATTCGCCAATTATTAAAACAAAAACGATTAACTTTATGCACTGAAACTAATGATCGTCATGTGAATGTCGTCAGTGTAAGTTTTTTCCTCGAAATTTTTGCGAATAAAATGGTGATTATAATATTGTTGTTGACTCCGTATACATTTCCTACCATAAACTTTAATAGTTATCAAGGAAATAGTAGAAATAGTAGAATCTAACAATTATTCTGTAAAGTAGATAACTCAATTATTTTTAGCACATTTGCTAGAATTTATACGATTATGAAAAAACTACAAAATCATACTAAAAATCTGAAAATTTGGTAGGTATCCAAAGTCAGTGAAGGCAACTCACCTAAATGTCAAGATGGCAGCCATTTAAACAAATTAAAACTTATTAATTTTCGTTTTTGTTCATAATAAAAGTTTTTTCCTTCAAATAAAGGGTCTTCCGGGATTACGAGGACCTCCCGGACCCCAAGGCCTACCCGGTCTACCAGGACCCCCAGGCGAAGTTCGAGAGATATCTACGTTCGTTGAAGGACAGCGCGTGGAAGTGCAAGGGCCTAGAGGGTTTCCAGGGAATCCAGGAATAGTAAGTGGTACTGTTAAGAAAATGTAAAGTGTTCATTAGACTAGTCATCAAGTTGGCTATGAATTTTTTACTTCACTATGTTTGTATTTACAGCCAACTTGATGGTTTTTTCTAATTAACACCCCCTATAAATTCACAGAGCGCCGATACAAGACAATTTTTTAGCTTACCGGTAAGCTGTTAGAGCACTCCCAAGTTTTTTGCATAAAAAGCTAAATGAGCAATGCTAATTTAGAATATTTTGCTCGTCTCATTTGTGTAATGTTTAGTAATACAGGACAAAGAAGCGTTATAATTTTTGAAGATTTTTGTAAATTTTAGCCAGGTGAGCCAGGACCGGCAGGGGAACGTGGGTCGCCAGGACCAGTGGGATCACCAGGTTTCCCAGGAAAAGATGGAGTCCCAGGGGTCTCCGGACCGCCAGGTGAAAGGGGACCACCAGGATTTCCAGGAACGCCAGGTCTACCAGTAAGTCAGATTAATCCTTTAGGATAATTCCTTTGTTTTGACGATGATTTAACAACACGTTTATTTTCATTATCAAAATGTTCACACAGAGGATGACCGTTTTTCGAGTTTTACGATAGGGATCTCGGTCATTTGAGGGAATACGAAGAAGGTTACATTAGGATAAAGTTGCGCAATTAGAAGTCTTTAAAAAATGACGTTTTCCAATTTCGAAACTTCGAATGTTTAAATAATTTTCTTAGTCTTAGTTTAAGGAGATAATTAAAAAAATGTCACTACTTCATACCCTTTTTGCTCTTTTCAATGCGGAATTTGCAAATTAAAAAATCCGCCATTTCGTTTTCATGCAACCGTCAACTTAATTTTTTGAAATACGGTCCTGGATTTTTTTATATCGGATTTTGAATCTTGCAATTCTGCATTCGGTGATATGCGACAGTTAATATTACTATTAACTTTCAGGTTAGATTGTGCTGATTTTATGATGTGATTGTTTATTAAAACTGATAAAAATTACAGTGACTTACCATTAGTAATGAAGAGTAGGTGCTTGCCAATTTGTCAATCAACCTATATGCATACTAGTTTCGGGGTCTACCCCTCATCAGTACAGCTTTGGCTGGTTGACAAATTGGAGACCGTGAGTTCGCGGCTTCAAGCCAAAAATGTACGGAAGACCGGTGAGATGTACAGAGCAAGAGCAGGCAACGTCCATCAAATACAGCAAGGCAGATGACTCTCAGAGGGGTGTAAGGGGCAAAGTGTGTAATAAACAGGCAACAGCAAATGTCAACTACACAGGCGCGTGCGATAACTGTGGTCATCCGGTGCACCCTGCTAGATGACTGACGTGGCTTTGGCGACCGAATGATTGTCGAAATAAGCAATCCCCCATTTACTGGTCAACGGCTTCGGGCGGAAGAGCTGGTAAATGGCAAGGGCACTCTTTTGTCCTGAGACTGAGAAATTGGTCTCAAAGGCGGAGGAACCAAGTAATAGTCAACGGCATAAGGATGCAGAAGGCAACGGGAAACCACTGCACAAAAGGCTCATTTGAGTATCCCAAAATATCCAAAATGACAGTGACAAATTCAAACTAGGCCCTCAGTCCGAGCCACCCCTTCAGTGGGGAGAGGGTGCGAAGAATCCCCCCGTACACAAAATTTCAAATATACAATAGAGTAACCAAAATCGTTACATGGAACTTACGTAGTCTTTTCACAGGTGGAAAATTGGCCAAAGTACAATGGGCAGTCGATTGGGTTGCCGTGACAAATTAGCTTTTTGAGCCAGAAATGAGTTAATAGGTTTTATAGGAAAATAGTTTTTCTTTAATTTCTCTCACACTTTTCATTTGTTTTATTTTTTATTAGGCTAAAAAAGTCTGTTTTAAATGAGAATTAAAGAAAATAAAGTCTGTATGTAATATTATGACCCTACTTAATCAACCAATTTTAGCAATCACATCACAAAAATCCGCAAAATCTAACCTAAAATTAATAGCACTATTAATTGTCGCTTAACACTGAATGTGGACTTGCAAGGAGATGTGGAATACGATATAAAAATCCAGAACCCCATTTAAAAAAATTAAGTTAACGATGTTCGCAGAACTGCTCGATTTTTAATCTGAAAACACCAGTTTGAAGAGAGCAAAAAGTGGCTACAAAGAAGCGTCAATTATTTTTAATTATCTCTTTAATTTGTGACTAGAACCATTGTCTATATACATCTAGTCAGACAATCCAACGCTCCCAAATTCTCTACGCTTAAACGACTCAGAATACATATGCGACATCTGCTGTCTGCGACGGTACTTGTAACCTCGCCTTGGTCGTATCGATTTTTCCGTAGTTGGTTAAAACACCCTAAATCACAACTTTAGCCCGAATCTGCCCGAGTTAGAAAATAGGTAAATATGGTACCTGCATCATCGTCCGAATGGTTGAATCATTATTCGAATGGTTGAACCAGGGATGTACTTATTTTATAGACCCCATATGTGTTATTCGAAACAGAAAAAAACTTATTTATCTTGAAATAACGTGAAATATATCTCCAATTTTTCTTTTTTTATAATTTTATCTTATTAGCTTCAATGGAAAAAAATAAATCCTCAAACAACTCAATCAGCATCCTCTACATTTTTAATTATTATTATTAAGAATTTTTGTTGGCTTTTTTTGGCAAACAGTGAAAAAACATCATAGTCACGCTGCTATAGGCATTACAAAATAGTATAGGTGTTACAAAAGGCTAAGTAAAATGGTTTGCAGAAGTTATCTTAATTATAATAAAAACTCATCTGTGCTTAGCGTCCTTTATTTACTAATGTGAACGGTTGGATTGCAGGTGTAGGACAAGAAGCTACTTAACTTTTTTGAAATTGCCAACGTTTTGACCTTTATTTGAGGTCTTCCTCAGGGCTAAAATACAATAATTGTATGTACATTGGCCGTAAAAAACACTAATTACAAAGAAGAAAAACGACTAACAAATATATACAAATAAAAACACAATACATGAGTAAAAACAAATTCTCCTATTCTATTATATGGGATCCGTGCATACTGTGGAGATATGTTGCAAAAACCCACTTAGGAGAAAAGGAAGGAAGAAAACTTTCAGGGTTTTTGCAACTTATATCTTCACAGTATGCCCGGATCCCATATAATAGAATAGGAGAATTTGTTTTTACTCATGTATTGTGTTTTAATTTGTATACTTTTGTTAGTCGCTCTTTGTAATTAGTGTTTTTTACTGCCAATGTACATACAAATATTGTATTTTAGCCCTGAGGAAGACCTCAATTAAAGGTCGAAATGTTGGCAATTTCAAAAAAGTGAAATAGCTTCTTGTCCTACACCTGCTATCCAAACGTTCATATATTAAAAAAGTTAACCTGCCACAATTTTATCGTTCACATCAGTATCAATAACAATGCAGATATAATGTTGGCTGAATTCAAGAGTGACCTTTCATTCATTTTCATTTCATTATTCAAGATATGCCTTACTCATTTTCGGTTTTTTGTTGCCATGTATATTTATCAAGTTTTATAACCGTTAAACAACAACAAAATATCACAAAATCCAATGGGCTTATACGGCTAAAAATAAAAATTCAGTATACGTATTCTGTTCAGTTGATTAAGAGAAAAAATGAGTATCTGCTCTTATGGAAACTGTAAAAGTTCCAAATTAATTCAAATCTTTAAATCCCGAATTATCATTTCCTCAATTTCCTTCGGAGAAATGTGTCAGTGAAAAAGTTTTAAATACATAAACGTTAACAGAAAGTCAAAATACGGTTGTGTACTCCCGAAAGGAAACTAATCCACATACTGATATATAGATAATGCTAGAACCAATAAAAACATTTTTTCAAAATTTCGATTTTTTGCGAATATTGCCTTTTCCTATCCGACTGATTTCGGATATTTGCGAAATCAGTTGGAATTTTTGCAATCTTTAAACGTCGTTTTATTTAGACTTCTAATTACGCCTAATTTAACATTCTTTAACGTAGTCCGTGGTCAAAAATTTCCCGTATTTATAACCAATAAAAATTAATTTAAATTAAGAAGAGGAACCCATACAGTTCGATTATTTTCGAAGCCGTGTGTTTGTTATTGATCTATCAGCTCCGCACCGCAACTAAAACATCAACACTAAACTAAGAAACAGTCTTTATTTTTTTTATTTTCTCTATAAACTAATTTTTACACAGATATATATAACACTCACCTAACATAATTTTGCAACTGTTTCTCCGCGTCGACCGGCTTAAAACGCCAGCGAACTAATATTTTCTAAATATACCTATCATAATACGGAGCCTAAATATTTAAAAATTAAGTGTACAAGTCATACAATTCAAGTGGAATTATCCCAGTACGGTATAAAATCTAATAATAATATAATAATATTAATAAAAACTAACAAAAACACGCATACACCTACTTATTAAAAAGCTAATCACGTCAGTCTTACTTCCTGCTCAACACCGGCGACGTTGTCAATTTTCGAATCAGCGGTCCCTCCAGCTTAGAATTCACACTGATTTTGTTAAATTTAGAACTCGAATATTTTTCTCTGATCACATCGAACTTGGACTTTCCCGCGTTGGAAACTAATTGTGCAAACGCGTACATCACATCTTTGAAATCAGCGTACTTGTATTTGGTGTAGTACATCAGAGTGGGCGTCCACACCTTTAAGGGCTCCATAACTTCGTTTATGATTGCGATGGAGAGGCAACACGCACCCGCCGCTTGCACGGACGGTTTGACATGCGCCAGCGAATACTCCACCAGGGCCAGTTCCAGGATGTACTTGGCCAGCTGGTGATGATCGGGCTTGACCCTGGCCACTTTGCTGTAGCGCCTCAAGAAGTAAATGGACAGTGGCCAGCCCATGCGGAAGTCCAGATGTTTTACGATGTTTACCTCCATACGGAGGATTTGTTTGGCAGTGAAAGCGTTATCGCAGATGTAGACAAAGTCTGAGATGTCGGGAACCAGAACCTCCTCGTACTTGGTGGCCAACATAAGGGCGGCGACCCCGATTAATTGGTAGTTGTTGCGGTCCACCGATTTGTTTGCCTACAAATTTTGAAATTGGAGCAAAAGTTTGGACATTTAGACTTTGATTGTTGGACCGCTAAAAGAACGTCGGTGCGTGACAAAACGCCAAATAATAAAAAAGAGAGCAGATAAAGTATTGTCTGGGGAGTTACGCAATAGATCTTCGAGAAAAAGCACTGCCAGTTTAAAGTCTGTCAGTTTTGTAATTGTAATCTTCCTGCTTTTTTTTCACTGATTAAGTGCACAAAGTCCACCAGTCCTCTAGATATCTGGCTATGTCAAGTTAAAAAGACTACCCTGTATAGTATCCCATAAAAAAATCTAACTTTATATCATAACTTGAAAATCGTCATCAATAAAATTTCAAAACTGCACCACTAAATTACGTATGAAATACTTTCTATTTTACTTTTTGTTAAATTTCCTATAATAGCCAGATAACAGCCATGTCCAAAAGTGCAGTTTTTTTCGAAAACGTCCTATATAGAGAAAACGAATCGAGCTGGCCGGATAATAATGACACATAAGTTTTATCTTGAAAATTCAAGCCGAAAATGTATCTATAACGGTTTTGCCAATACTCCATAAATCCATCAAAAAGGCCTCACCCTACACAGTTGCAAAGTAAACGTCCGTCGTAATACACAATGAAATGTACCACAGTAAATGTTAAACAAAAAGTTAATTCAAAAACTCACCTGTACAAATCGATCCACTATAGAAATGCACAGATGCAAAGTGTCAAGTTCTAAACAAAAATTCCTGTGAGCGTCTACTAACCAACCGACTAAGGTGGATCTCATCTTCGGAGTGATTTTCATGTTGTCCATAAACTTTTCGTTTATTGGAAATTTAACTTCAATATCCCTTAAGTGGGTGAGAATATCTTGAATATACTCAGTGACCATTTGAGGATCATCTTTAGAGTCATCATCTGGATCATACACTCCTGTAGGCTTTACACTACATGCAATTGAGTTTGTAGGCAAATTTAGCTTAGTAGGGGCTAACTGAATCGGCTTTATGATGCTCTCCTGCCGCACCACCTTTCCACCACACCGCTTAGTGACGTTATTCTCCTTATCGTTTGCCTTTAAATTTAATTGTTTAGTATTTTGCTAATTGAATGCATTTTTTTGTAAGATAACAACAACTACATAAATGAAAACCACTATTCTGTGGCCACCTTTGAAGAGCACTTGAGCACAACAAAAACATTTTCAGACACATATTTATATAAAATGTTGGTCCTATTATTCAATGTAGAAGCATACTTTGAAATTTGGCATATGGATTTCCTGACACAGGTATACAGGATGGTTTTGAAAAAAAGTGCAATGCATAGTATGACATGACACAATAAAAAGGTCTGGTTTATACTTATACATATTGCTCAGAAAACTTCTTTGTTTTTTGAAATACAGTATGTTCAAATTTAATACAAAATCAAACTGCTTTTTGTTATTAAAAGAAAAACTTTAGACTAATTTTTTTTTAAATAGATAGAGCCATGTCTATAAGAGCACCACTGATAAAAAAAAAACATGATAGGGACTGGTATAAACTGCACTTCATTCAATTATCTTGTAAATGCATTTGGACAAAATAAAAAATGTTTATTTTAGTTTTTTGTTACCCTGTGGGGGCAGTAAAAAGTTTCGTTGCTTTAAATTGAGCTATACATTCATGACACAAACTGAGCTCCTGTAAAAGCTAATTTAGGCATTAGCATGATGAAACGAGAACTTGATGCACAAACTGCTAAGTCTATTTACCAATTTTTGAATCTACCTCTCAAGCTGAGCTCAAAATTTGTTAATTTTAAAACTTTTTATGGGAACTGAATGGGAAATAATAATATTTTTACTGTCCTCTTACCTTTGTTGCTTTTGTGGTTACAGGTATAGCTTTGTTTACCACTTGAAATTTTTTTGATGCTGTAACCTTTGGAGGTTCCATAACACCTTTTCTAGTGGGTTCATGCTTGGTTGGAAGTTGCTGTACTGTATTGGACCGGTCCCCCAAAGCTTTTTTTACAATAAGCTGAGCCGCAGCAAGAAGTTCAGGCTCTTGCTTCCTTCCGACCCCTGACATCGGCAAATTTTCCTGGTCTGCTATATGGCTGTGGACCTGAGACATTGTGGCTTCTTTTTTTATTGCTTGGCTTTCTTCTCGGTGATTGTAGTTAGTAAGGTAATTCTGCATAAAATGATGGAAACCAATTATTAAAATTAATATGAAAACAATATTTTTGGAATGTGGGTAACTTTAATATGGTACATATCTCTGGTGCATGGTACCACGTTGCGTGGGTGTATTATAAATTGCAAAGTGCTCCTTAAAACGGCTTTAATTGAATAAAACTGCTGTGAATAATGAAAAAACTTATTGTAAACATTGATAGAAAACAATAGTACTTTGCAGCAAATCCAGAAACTTGAGAAACGTTGCAAACTTACCGAGTACGTCGTACCACTTCAAAAACCTAGTAAAATATGGTAAAATTCACTATAAATGCTTTTTTTGTCAAATGTGTATGTAAAAAAGCCTGATAAGCTTGAGTTATGATGACCAGCCTCCTTTGGAAACGGTTATTTTTGATATTTGAATTTATTCCTTCGCCCCGATTACTATTGGTCACCGCTTGACAGTTGACACTATTGACAACAGGCATTTAAGCGAACAATTTATGTCAGACCCTTTAACTCGTCTTCTCCCTCTAATACACTTGAAAAAGAAAGATGAACCGCGACCACGTAGACCAGCAACCAATGACCTAGTAGATATGGACCGAGCCAACAAATGCCGATATTTCCCTAAAATCGGCCCCTCTTTTTGGTCGGAACTCCGTCGTTTCAAAGGTTCCCTTTACGTAATGTTGAAGTCAAAGCACGTCATCCAAGCGTCATAACAACGTAAAGTCGGACCGGATATGGATTGTGTCGATGGTTTTTTGTTTTTGTTTTTCAAGTTTTAGAAAACCTTGGAGCTAAGGACATGGAGCTAAGGACTAGGAGCCCTAGGACTTTAGCTAGGGGATGGATATAAATTCGAAATTCGATTGGATTGAAAATAAGAATTAATAAAAATAATGACAGTGACAACTGTTTGCAGTAATTTGACGTAAGACGTCATGACTTTACTGAGACGTCACGCCCGCCATGAGTCGTCATTAGTTCAAAGGTTCCCACTGTTAAAAGGGGGGGCCAAAACTGTAAAACAGGAAGGACTCTCCAGATTAGCTCGATGCCAGCAACCATCAACCACGTAATATGTAAAATGATATTATTTAAGGAGGGCCTGCCTGAAAAACCGACCTACACTGCTCAACCGAAAGACACTTAAGCCGCCTTTAAGCAGACAACCGGTTATTACCGATAATTACCAAATATATTCGAGCGAAATGGTTACAACCGGTCAGACAAACATTCACGTCATGTTTGACAAACAAAAAGCAACAGATTGCTTCTAGAGCTTTACTTTTTGATAGTGCTCTGAGTGGTGTAAGTAATAAATATTTGTATCAACCAGAAACCAAACATATCAAATATAAACATAAAGAGAAAAGAATAATTATTCTATTGAATTCAAAGAATTGAAAACTGCGAAGGTTCTGTACTAAATGGTAAACATTCTAGATAAATAAAAATTCTATTCTAACACAATAATTCAGTTTATATTATAATACACCCTTGCGTAATGATTTTTTTTTCTACTGGTAGACGAATAAAATTGATATTGAACGCAATGGAGTTGCGGGTGAAGTTAAGCAAAGATTTTGACATTAAAAATAAACATCAAAATTAAAATTGTCTAACAAAATTGCAACAGGATTTTGGTCAAAAGATCACAATAATGGGGACGATGACAAAGAAAGATGTTGGTAAAAACTTGCAGCAATGTCATGTTAAAGGGTCTGTCATTTGTCAAGAAAAACCGCAAACAACCAAGAGGGCTCAACCGAAACAATTACCGGTTCAGCGCTTAAACACGGTATTACTGTTGTGCAAACTGCAAACTGAACTCTATTTACATTTACATAGGTACGAGTGCACGTATGTCAACTTGGCAACTCTTGTTGAGAAAGAATTCCGGCAGGAGATCGCTGGAATTCTCGATATCAAGGTGAACTAAACACTGCTTTAATTCACTAAATGTTCTTCTAAACTTCTACAACTACTCTACAAATACTTAATTGCCGCGGTAGTCTCTTGTGTTTGTGTATGTAAAGTACTTGCAAGAAAATGGCCTATTCAGGAGAGGGGCAGAGGTGGGCTCCTTCTTAAACTAAATCGTTCCAATCCGAGGACACTCCATGAAACGTTTCGTAGGCGGGCAAAAAGCGGTTTAATTTTGGCACAAATTAAAAATTACAAGTAATTGGCGCGGCGTTTTATAAAACGGAATTTAAAAAATATATAAATACGATTTTGCGACAATTACAACGGAGAAGCCCAGGACTTTTTTCTTTTGCAGCGAGATTCGAACTTTTCCGCTTAAATTGTCACTCTTTCGAGTTCAAAGTGCGTCTCTCTTTTGTTAGGTCATAAGTCTACCGAGTTCAAAACGCGTTCCTCTCGACGAAGATTCTCGGAACCAACCTATCGGTACTTATTATCCCCGAAGGAGTCCGGCAGAAAAATCGATACCACCCTCGCCAGTAGTCACTATACGGCGCTTCGGACGGCGTGGGCATAAATTTAGAAAATAAACTTGTTTGGAATGTCTATTGGAAAAAAGGAATTGAAAATGTAATCAATGGACAGAGTAAATAATACTCTTTAAAATGACATCTTGCATGACATAGTTTAATTGACAATTAAAACTTTTTTTTTTCAAATTGACCGTTAGTTTCCTGGCAAAGTTAATTGTTGTTGACTTCCTGATGGCATCTGCTCCAAGTTGGGCGACTTGCCAGAAGGCCCAGTTAATTGAGACATAACTTGGTTGAATTTACATTCAAAGGATGCGAAATTAACGCGCATAAGGTCATTGGCTAGGCCGTTCTTATTGACGCCAGTTCGTATTTTACACTTTTAGATCCGTTCGAGTCATGGGGGAGTTGCGTTTTGAACTCGACAGAGCTATTACCTAAAAGAAAGTCGCGATTTGGTTTTTGAATCGAAAGGTTCCGGGAGAGTAGAGTTTTGATCGCAAATCTGAACGGTTCAGGAGAAAAAAGTTCGAATTTTAATGCGGACAACAGAAGAGGACTACGACGTTCTGGATATCGTCAATTTGTATTTTTTCCTTCTTTTTTGAATCCCATTTTAAAAACTAAATATTATTTTATTTAAAATATTATTTATTAAATACATCCGTTTGGCTGTACCATAGAAGCGTTTTTTCGCATCAAAGATGAAACGGATTAATTACCGGCCCTTTGCCCCATTAGTAGCGACTTAATTGACAATGAAGTAAATGGATCATTTTCAAGAGAGCTGTCCTCCTTGTAGCGTGGTAGAAGAGATGTGGCACCCGTTAATACGTTGAATTTAGAAAACTTGCTTAGTCAAATCACAGTAGTCCCGGCGGCGCCGGCAACACCGCAGCAGCAACCTCCCGCATAACCGCGAAACGACCAATTAGCGGAGGGGGGGGGGGGGGGGGACATAGCAACATTACCATTATGTGATATGTTGTGCTAAAGCTATATACATAACTAAAGTCGCAAATGATCAAGCAAAATGTTTATATGTTTCCCACAAAGCCATATTATAGTTCAAACTGAATTCGCGCCTACATACGAGAGTCTGCGTAGCAACGTAACAACTCTTTACGCTATTTTTTTAAGCAATTTTTTATCTTTACAGAAATTTGCAATCTCGACGCGGACGCGGACAATTTCGATTTTTTCTTTAGACTACAAAGGGCGGTCGTTTGACAAAGTCTTTAAACCTGTACTTGTAATAGTAATTAAGGCACACTTTTAAATTGCGAGGCAGTCAAGATCTTTTGGACCTGAAAATCCAGCCTTTGGCGTTATGATTGACCCAATTTTATTTTAAATCTAAAATTGGGCAATTACTGTTTCTGGTACGATCAGCATCTCATTGGTTCTGTTGTTATTTAATTGCCACCATTTTATTTTTTAATACTGAATTAAATTGTTCATTGCCCGCCTAAATGCGAGAGTTCAATTTTGTTGATCACTTTGGATCTAAAGTTTAAACCAGACTAGTTTAGACCATTTTTTGGGATTTTCATATTTTACTTTTGATGATTCATCTAAAGTGATCAATCAAATTAAAACGTGTTAACGCGACTTCAGGCGGCTCCTAGGCAGTCAATAATATTGCACAATACTTGTGCAATAGGTGTAGCCTCTGTAGGTATGACCTCTCGAATCCAAACTATCAATGTTTTTATGACCACTCGAATCCAAACGATCTATTCATCAATACTAAGCCTAGACGTCAATAATATTGCGCAATTCGTAATATTATAGAATATTATTGATCGTCTAGAGGCCGCCTAATGAAAAAGCTTCGCAGCGAGTTTTTGGATGTAACTCATAGAGTCATCCTATTATACCATTTTCCTTTTTAGCCCGTTTTTTTTGCAAATTACAGCGGTTAATACAATTCCCTACAAACCCTTAACAACACTTACCTTAGTATATAAATATAAAACTAGTGACAAAAAAAATTAATTTTCAGGGGCAAATAAGTATCTCCGAATCCGAAATCCGAGACATTTGTGCAGATGTGTTAAGAGGTATTTAAAAAAACCTGAACTATTTAATATATATATATATTTACAATTATTATAAAAATTTATTTCATAATATAGATCAATTGGCAGAACTATCCGACACCTTTGTAGGACCTCCCGGGCCACCTGGTGGTTCCAAGCCTGGACCGCCTGGCCCCCCCGGCATTCCAGGGCCACCAGGTAAATCCATTATGAGTGTGCGAAATATCTATGCAAATTGCGTTATAAATTATTTAATAGGAAATCCAGGTCTCACAGGTCCGCCAGGCGAAAGAGGTTTTATGGGTTTGCCTGGTGCTAATGGATCTCCGGGTGTACCTGGTCTACCAGGTCAGAAAGGTGATAAGGGAGACCGAGGTATGGACGGTCACGGAATTCAGGGCCCAATAGGTCCTAGAGGATTTCCAGGTAAGCATCAT
The DNA here is from genome assembly GCA_951812265.1 of Taphrorychus bicolor. Taxonomy (NCBI): domain Eukaryota; kingdom Metazoa; phylum Arthropoda; class Insecta; order Coleoptera; family Curculionidae; genus Taphrorychus; species Taphrorychus bicolor. The sequence goes on from OX638301.1 coordinate 20,832,930, forward strand.
CAGATCAGAAAACGTCTATTCAGGGCCATACTTCGCAGAACCGACTCTCCTTTGAAATATTCACCATTCTATTTTCTATCCATCTGTTTCTCACATCCGAAGAGGTGGTTCTAAACATCGCAGGTTACATTTCTACGTAACGATAATAGTTATAACATATCATACTTTTTCATATAATTTGCTATTTTGGAGATACGTTTATAATCACTAATTTGTTTTCTTGAAGGCCCACCCGGTAGTTCAGGAGAAGGTATTCCTGGAAGACCTGGAGACCGAGGAGAACCAGGCAGACCAGGTATAAAAACTTTTATTGTGACTGCTGTACAACAATGTGATCATCATATGTCAGGTTGCAAAAACATAAAGTGTATCACAGCGTGAATAATATTTATTATTGAAATATCATAAATACTTAAAAATTGAAGTGACTAAATTTAACTCTTTATTAAAGGAACACCCGGTCATCATGGTTCCCCCGGACCGCAAGGACCACCGGGCTATTGTGAGGCTTGCAATACTTATCCTCAACAGTTATACGCTGCTTATATAGCCGCCAGAAATGGTGGCAATAATAAAGGACCATGAACAACAATTTTTACAATTGCCATGTTTAGTAGATAATACAAAAAATTGATATCAATATATGAATAATAATCTTGTACATATTATAGACAAATCAAGTTATGGTTATTGTTATTATTTATAGTTATTATGTACTCAATGACCTAGCAGATATGCACAGAGCCAACACCCACCAGATTAGCTCGATGCAGTTAGTATCAAGGTTGTATATTTGATTACCGGCATAAAAGTTCTTTCCAAGGAAGATAAAATACTCCAAGAATAGATCCTATTCGCCTTAGATTAAGTATTATATCCTCGTTGGGTCTTCCCATCAAAAATGAACTATGATTATTTATTAATGGTTGATTCTGGGTTCTTGGTGTCGGTGGTTCTTAAATAATGTTGTACAAACCTAAACTCAAGTGAATTACATATTAGACGAGTTCATATACGGTAACACATCGAGTCTGTGCATTTTTTTAAACGATAAAGCAAAAAACAGGTAGGTCAAAACATTGCATGGGGCTGGTACAGTTGAGGGAAATCGTTATTACTCATTATTTTCGAAAATTTTCTTTAGGAATTAATAGAATGTACAAAATAGAAAATTATAGATGGTGGTAGAACTTAAAAACATTTATATAATATCCATTTTTAGAATAAATATAATAATAAATTTCGTTTACCTGAAACAAACTATACAATGGAAGTTGACTAACGTAAGCCGAGTTCGATAATTCCATCCGAGCGCTCCGGACACAGACCATCTCCCATAACTTAAGAAGCTAGAGTGAGATAGACTGATATTCCGAGGGCTCGGGATGTAATTAGTAATTACGGAACTCATCTTTTATGTGAGGTTTGAGGTTTTGTTAAAACACTGTCATGGGGATATGAATAAAACGACATTTGTCACAAATGTCAACAAGTGACATTTTTGAGAAACCCTGGGTAACCTTGTCAATTATGTAGATTATCTTGAAAAATATGGTAAAACGCACTACTTTAGAGTTTAGTTGTTTCTAATCCAAGCTAAAGTAACCAAAGGATCCCTCATTGAAAAACAAACACTGCCCTGACGGGCCGCTTTGTCTTTAACTAACCTGATCAAAGGAAAAACGTAACTGAACTAACCTAACCAAAAGGAAACTAGAACTGAACTAACTTGAACTAACCTCAACTAACTTGAACCAACCTGATCTAACCTAAACTAACCAGATCAAAGGAAAAACATAACTGAACTAACCTAACCAAAAGAAAACTAGAATTGAACTAATCTAAACCAACCTGATCTAACCTAAACTAACTTGAACTATCCTAACCAAAAGTTCCTCATAAAAAAACAAAGCGGCCCTAACTGGCCGCTTGGTCCCTTACAGCGACTTAAACCTGCTTGCCAAAGAGGCCCTCAGGGTCCCAGGGCCGCTTTGTCTTTAACCTGATCAAAGGAAAAATATAACTAACCAAAAGAATTTGCGAAAAAAAGGAGTAATAACGACTTCCCTCAAGTGTACCAGAGCCCATTGCATTTATATTTGTTGTCTGTTGATACATAGACAATAGAAAATGGTCAAAACCAATACGTCTTTAGTTTTGGTAACAACTCGTATCACCATATTGTTGTTTGATAATTATAATAGGGTCTCTGAGCGAATACTTAAATATAGGGTTGTGATCTTCATTGTATGTTTATGAACGGTGCATATTGTGTTTGCACCCGGTGCATTCCGAATATGTCAGAATCGTCAAATGAATCTCGATCTGTCAAATGTCATCAGTCAACAAATGTCAACTGTCAACTTCATATTTCATAAAACAAAATATATTTTTTTATAAACAAATACTAAATAATATACGAATTACATAAATAAATGTGTGTTAATAAATTATTCCCTATTCCGGTATCCTGCATCCTGCAAAAGCAGAACCGTCATTTGTTGTTCCCACTCGGTGTAAACTGTAAAGTACTACTGTATTTCTTCGTTCTCGTCCAAATAAAGGTATTTGAAGTCCAAACAGTTTAAGTAATTTTTGTTATGAATATGTTCGCTAAATTTTGTTTAACTCTTAGCTCTAATAACATACTGTTATGCAAACTGACCTCTTTGTTTGCATATGAGTTTATGTGTGGAAGCATGGCAGCTCTGTAAGCCACTTTTCGGAGCTTTTAAGCTTTAACCTTATGGAAGTTTTTTCTATTTTTCGGTTTTCTAAATAAACCAGACACATGAGGCCCTAAATGCACATATGTTTGCAATAATTTTTATTTTCGTCCAGAGCATTTCTTTTGTTAGTGTTGGACAGGCACTTTCACAATTTCTGGGGAATTCCGGCCATAAAACATGATACCCAAAAATTGCCCTTCTTCTGTAACCGGCAAAGGCGCCCTTTTAATGGTTTATGGTCCTTGAAAAATTTTTCAGACCTGTACGTGACCCGAACAATAGTTTAGTAATTAAAGCGATTTTGCGAATATTGTTAATTGAAATCAAAATCTTATTGTCTCAGCAGATAGAGCTTTTAATTTCTGATCCTTTGATTGTAAATTCGAGCAATTAATGTCTTAATTGACTGAGCCAGCATTAACATTTAGTTTCAATAAAAAGCTTTAATTGTCAATTAAACTATGTCATGTGAGGTGTCATTTTGAAGAGCATCATTTCTTCTGTCCAATGATCACATATTCAATTTTCGTTTTCCAGCACATTTTCCAGAAATGCTCATTTACTAAATTTATGCCCGCGCTGTCCGAAGCGCCATATAATCGCCTCTGGTCAGGGTGGTATCGATTTTTTCGGCAGTACCCTTTCGGGGACGAGAGGTACCGAGGGGGTGGCGAAAGGGAGAAGATCTTCGACACTCGAAAGAAAGAGACGCGTTTTGAACTCAATAGAGTTACGATCCAAGAACGACGATCCAACCGGGAAGACGGAAAATTTCGAATTTTACCGCGAGAAAAGTCCTTGGCTCCGTCGTTCTGATTATCGCCAATTCGTAATTTTTTCCCCTTTTTGAATCCCGTTTTCGTCCGCCGCGCTAATTATTTGTATTTTTAATTAGTGCCACAACACTTAATTCGGCTATTGCTCGCCTACGAAAAGTTTCGTGGATTGTTTTTTCGGTTGTGCCATATAGTGTCAACCCACCTCTGCCCTTTTCCTGAATAGGCCATTTTCTTGCAGATAGCGGATAATTTGCAGACGCAGGAGACTACTGGCAATTAAGTATTTGTTGAGTAGTTGTAGATGTTGAAACTTTTAGTATATTATAGGAGTTTTTGCTCACCATAATATCGAGGATCCCAGCTACTGGCAGAATTCTTTCCTCTTCTACACTGCGTCGTTAGTTTAGTTTTCTTTGTTGTGTTTTTCCAATTTAGTAAGAAATCGTGTACCCGTCAAACACGTTTCTGGAGACCACTGAGCTTATCGCGAAAAGTTCACGTCCGCCGCTATTTTATTTCAGATTCCTGAGAAAACTAAAAATTGTCTTTTTTATTTTTTTCTTCTTTAATTACTATTCAATTAGTTTTTTTTTGGAATTTTGCAGGTTTTATGTAAAACAATAAAACCTTGCTGGCATCCCCCAATTATTAGATTTTACATTATTTAAATCAGCGACCTAAGGGACAATAGATCCTTTCCAAGAGTTGGGTCTCCCTTGCAGCGTGGTAAAAGAGATTTAACACACGAAGATACGTTGGACTTAGAACATCCACGTAGTCGAATCTCCGCAGACACGGCGGCAGCACGGCAGCAGCCGCGAACACAGCCGCCCCCCACGCAACCCCCGATTAAACGGGTTATTACGGATTATCATTAGCGGGGGGGACATTGCGAAACAATACTCAAGATAGAAAGAAAAACTCAGCAATTAAAGCAATATTATATCCTTTTTTTCCTTATGATATTCTTTCAAAAAGAGAGTTTTTTTTATAAAATCAGGTGGTTAAAAGTTTTATAAAAGTTTATTTCAGTTCCTGAGCGGTAAAATATATAATAAAAATTAAAAATACGCATGCACGTGACTTGTAGATTGTAGGTAATGTAGAAAATGCAAAAATACATAATATGACATATGACATATAACAATATGGCAACGTGGTAACACTGGTAACTTAAGTTGAAAAGGCAACGCTGCGAATTGAATCCACCGGGTGCAATAAGGGTGCATATTCTCCAAATGTCGGTGAAAACAAATGCACCCGGTGAAATCACATCCCTACTTAAATAACTTTGACAATTATGACAAGTTTGACACCTGTCAATTCTGTCAATTGGAAATAATTTTTTTATGTTTGAAATTTGTTCAACTAATTTAATTTTAAAAATTAACGGAAAACTGAATAAGAACAAGAAAAGTGGTATGCGATCTATCTATTATCTATAATCTAGTTTTATGATTGGAGTGCGTGTTTTACCGGCCTAATTCTAAGTCATTGAGTTATAGACATTGCCAATGGCAACAGCCCTTGGCAGATTTGTATGATTTTGAGGGGCTCCGGTAGGTATCAGAGAATCCTACAAGTATTTAACAATATCTTTAAACTGTGGTTAAGATGTTATTTGAATATAAGACCTTTTTAAAATGTGGGTAGTGATTAGCACATTATTTCATGATTATTTGGTGTTCTTCTCCTTACCATTTGTTGGTTTATTAGAATGACCCTGAGGGCCACAAACTGCTCAAACTAAATTACTAAACTTCAAAACTTTGTCATACATGATTCAGAAATAGTGTGTACCCAGTGGTATATTTATATTTGACTCTAAAAGTTTTTATAGTCAGTCAAAATACATTATCAAACAACAAATGTTCAAATGTAATGGAGGTACAAATTTCATTCTAAAATGTTTTCTGGACTTTGAAGCCAATGGAATATTTTCTTGTCAATTGTTTCATCCACAATGGTGGCAGACAATATCAAAAGCAATGAGGCAATGGGCAAAGTAATCTTCTTATGCATCTTGATGTTAACTGATACCACTATTGAAAGTTCCTTGGATATACCACCACCAATAGGCTGAAGTGGAAGGACCATAGTTGGGATAGAGTTGTTGGTTTTTGTTACACATGATGATGACACAGTACATCATTTCCCCAAGTTTCTTAAGATTGCCACTGTGATTCCTTTGCATAAGTCGAGCCATGAATGAGACAGTAATTTTAGGCCAATAGCTTTATTGTGCCCACTCTGTCAAAGGTCATTGAGATTGAGAGACTTGTAAAGGTTTGCATTCTTAACTACATGGGTTTGCATGGCATCCTGAGCTCATCCCAATATGGTTTCTGCCCAGGTAGATGCACATCAGATGCAATTTTTTTGTTTCTAGAGTCTACATTTTTCAATTAGAGATCATCTTCAGTCACAGTTTTCTGTAATTTTTCGAAAGCTTTCAATTGTATAAATCATGACATTTTATTAAGTACATTGGACATGTATGGGTTTAGAGGTGCTAGTTTGGTTTGGTTTCTGGAATACTTGTCTGGGAGGACTCAGATGGTTACTTGGGGAGGTTTAAGTTCTGGTCCGTCTTGATCGTTCATAGAGGGGTTCCACAGGGCTCTGCATTGGGACCTCTGCTGCTTTTGATCTACATTGACGACTTGGCCAGGTGGGATATTGCAGGACAAATAACACTATTTGCTGATGATGCCACAATCCTGTGGAGAGGAGTGGATGGTGTTAGCCTTGATGCACCAGTGAATGCAGACATGAAATTGGTTAAAAACTGGTGCAGACAGGACAGGAGGTAGTAAGACATGTGCTATGAATTTTAGGTGCCAGGTAGAGGTCTGTGTGGAGGTTGATGAATTATCATGTCTGACTAATAATCGGTTTTTGGGGCTAAATATTGACAGTCGGCTTCAGTTTGTTGGCTACATTTTGTCATTGTATTCTAGGCTAACTTCTGGATGTTATGCTTTGAGAGTTATAAGGAAAAAAACTAGGAGTACCAATAGCACAGAGTGCTTATTTTGGACTGATTGAAACTCATATCAGATACGGGATACCATTTTGGGGACATTGTTCCAAACAGCTTTTTAATTTGGTGTTTCTTTTGCAGAAGAGAGGCATGAGGTATGTGTCTGGAGTTAGTTCTAGTGTGTCATGCAGACAATTGTTTGTCAATCAGCGTTTGCTGACAATGCCATGTGTTTTTTTGTTGGAGTCTGCATGTCTTGTATATAAAAAATGCAGACATTTAATTAATGGGAGAGTGGAGGCTTTCAAGATATCCACGTGTTCTCCCCTTGCCAATCCCTACCAACACGCGAGCAAAGTCTTTTGTTATTTATGACAGCAAGGCAATATTTAATAAGTTACCATTGGAGTTGAGGCGGACGAAGAGTGAAGATTTCTTTAGAAGCAAACTTAAACTGCTACTTTTGGGGCGCTCCTACTACGGTAGGGACGAATTTCTTGCAGACACTTTTAATTAGCAAATAAGACATGTTTTTACTTATTTTAATTGTTGTGTGCATGATTTTGTTTTTTGTTATTTGTGTTTGGTTTCCGCTGCTATGTCAATTAATATGGGGAATTTTTTATGACATGTTATCTTCTGTTTGTCATCACTGTTTGTGCTTTTAAGAATTTTATTTCCTAAGGGTAGTTATTACATTTACTTTTATTATTTTATAGCTGGCTTTGTCAACAAGATTTATTTTTTAAATGACAATAAAGCAATATTGATTCATTGAATGATTGATTGAACTCGCTTTCAGCCTTAGCTTAGGACCATAGTTTCTTTTTCCTGAAATTATTCTCATACTTATTGATCTCAACACTAGTTTCAGTACCTATTATTCTAGCATATTTTGGTAATAAGGAGACCAAATGGAAATCTGGTGCATACCTACACTGACCAATACCTCAACAACGGATTGAGCCATCATCTGAAAAACAATCAAAAAAAGGAAATCATTAAAACTTTGTTTTTTTAAAGACAAAAAAACTTGTGAGCCAGTTGAATTAGAAACAGAAATAAAACATCTAGAAAGAGCTTCAAAGAAATGATGATTAAAAAGAGTGGTTGGACTAGTTTATCATACATTCACAAAGTCATAGACAGGATTGGCAGGCCACTGGAAAAGCACAAAGTAAGAACTATTTTTAAGCGACTCCCACCATACAACTGAGCCTGAGATTAGCCAAAGACCAATTGTGGCGAAGTATATATTGGCAGTACAAAATGCAATATTAAAACAGAAGAAATTGCATAGACAAACACAGAAGTCAGTAATAGCAAAGCATGCTTTCTTTGAAGGTCACAATATCCTTTGCTTTTAACAAAAAAGAAGAAATTATGTTCCTAAATTTAGACTGGAAGCGAGTTGTGCGTTCTGGCGTACTTCCTACGTAACCCCACCAGTAGTAGACGGATGTCACGTGAGGTATCGGAGCAAGGAAAATGTTGTTTAAATAGGACATATTTTACAAATTTAGATTTAACCCTTTCCAGTCGATTTATATGAGATTGGGAGATTGGAGACCATACGGTAGACGCGAACTCCAGCACGCTTCTCATCAGGCATTCGCATCATATAATGTCTCTAAAGCTTTGATATCTTCTATATATTTACAAATTCTTTTTAAAAATCCCAACATTCTAATACTTCTGGCTGTCACCCTGTCAATATATGATGCAATAAAACTTAGTTCATGATCGAAAATTACCCGCAGGTCGTTAAAAGTTGTCACAGATTGAAGAGTATTGTTCAAGAGGGTATATGTAAAGGTTACAGGTGATTGCGTTCTGTAAAACCTCATAATCTTGCATTTGTTTACATTTAGATCCAGCAAGTTCATAGCACACCAACAGACCAGTCTTGCTGTATTATTACACAATCCGTCAGAGACTTTACACTTGCAAACAATTTCAGATCATCGGCATAAAGCAGGCATTCACAGAATTAAAAATTACTAACGTTGTCATTGAAAAAAAAAATAAAAAAAAAAAGGATTGGCCCCAAATGGGAACACCAGACGTCACCCTGATTTCCTGGGATATCGCACCGCGAATCCTCACGCGTTGTATTCGATCCGACAAGTAGGAGGCCGTCCATGCCAAATACGATCCCGTCACACCCGCACACTGCACCTTATTCAGTAAAAGCTTATGGCACACGCTGTCGAAAGCCTTGGAGAAGTCAGTGTAAATTGAATCCATCTGATCACCTCCCTCCAGGACAAGCGTCAAGAAATCCTGACAAGTCGCCAAATTGTCGTTGACCTTCCCCGGCAGAAACCGTGCTGTTCAACGGCAAGGGCTCGTTGGAAGGCCTCGTACAGGTCATCTGTCTCGATGGATTGAAGGACCTTTCCCACAGTACTGAGTAGAGAAATACCCTTGTAGTTTATTATGCAGTCTTTATCGCCGGACTTGTATATTGGAAAAAGCGTGGATTGCTTCCATTTAGTTGGAAACACTCCTTCGTCGAAACATCTCTCAAATATATTGGTTAAAGGGGAAGAAAGGGTGTCCGCACAAGACCTGAGAAACAGCGGAGACAGGCCATCAGCGCCGGCGCCCTTGCGACCGTCCAGTCCCTTCAGCCCACTGGACACGTCGTCAATCTCGAACAAACGCCGGGACAGGCAAACTGTCGGAGGAATGAGACCGTTCACAGAAACATCATCCACAACACCATGGTCCCTGTAGCATGACTGGAAATGACTTCCAAACGCCACCGCTATATCTTCCGCAGAAATTAACTTCTTTCCATCATATTGCATGCAGATGGATACTTCATTGTTTCTGTGCAAGCTGTTTACATATGACCAAAAGTGCTTTACGTTGTACGGTATCAAGTGTTCCATGTTGGACACATATAACAGGTAGCACAAGTCTATTTGATGCTTGGTCTCTCGTCGCACATCAGAGTAACGCTCGTAAGCTGTTTGACTACCGGTCCTTTTCAATATTTTTTCGAGACGGTTATTTCTATTGATCATTTTTTTGAGTTCAGGGCAGTACCATATAGGATATTTTCCAGCCATAAGCAATTAGGTTGGCACGAATTGATTGACCTCGGCTTGTATAACTCTATAGAATCTGTCAACCAGCTCATCCACACTTTCAAGAGTGGAAACAAAACTCCAGCTTTGTCGAACAAGTAGACTCGTATACCAGTTGTTGGTGAGGGCAATGTATAGGAACCAATACAAAACTGGATCTCCAATGCCGGGTGGAAAGCGTCCAGCCTGCAGAATTTAGGCGATCTGGGATACTGCTAGGCTGTCAAAATCGTCAGCTAGAGCTCCAAGTAAAAAATATGGTCGACGAGAACTGCTTCAGCTTTACCGCTATATCCAGAAGGAACCAACATCCCATCGTCCAGTTCCCAATCTAACGCTGGGAGGTTATAGTCTCCTGTAACAAGCATTTGAGCCTTGGGATTATCGCTTCTCATCGTTTCAACAGACTCGATAAATGACATGTACACATTGCCCAGAATAAGAGTCTTACAGCTGTCACACACCTTCATCCACACCTCCTCAGTGTAAAGTGAGGCTGAGGCTCGAAGGATTCCGGACCGTAACTCGTCCGAAGAGGCTATCAGAACACCCCCACCTCTGGTACGACTGGTCCCCTCGTAGTCTCCCTGTCCTGTCTATAAACTCTGTAATTTGGAGGAAAGGGTTCACTGTTAATAATGTCTTGGGACAGCCAGGATTCAGTAAAAACGATAAAGTCGTAGTTTGTCGCTCTTACAGCATTTAGTGTTTCGATGGTTTTTAGTTCTTAGGCCGCACACGTTCTGGTAATATAAGGATTTAATGTTCTTTAATAGAAAACCCATGTCCCGTGTTTCTTGAATAGTATCGAGGGGTGAAGTTCCTCTCCCGCTCCGGCTCCTGTGATAGCATGAATAAAAAACGACGGCTACCCGTTCCGCTCAACATGTATCGGTGAACGACAAAAGCAACTCTCTTTTGCTGTGGAACTCCAACACACCTCCCACCTGTGAATCGTATAGAGGCACAAAAGCATCCTAGTTTTCCTAACAACACTGAAAAAAAAATTTGTTCGTGCAAGATGTTGTTAAGATATTCCATATTTGTCTACGTTTTGTTCCTTTCAATTATGTCACCCAGTCAACCCCTGTGATTGTTTTGGTAGAATGATGCTAGTTAACCAAATGGTGTAGGCACGATACCGAATACGATATGACAAACACCACAACAATTTGAGTAGAATAACCTTGAATAAGTAAAATAGAACGTCAGCAATTTCTAAGTAACTATAAGGAAGGATTTTGTGTCTTGTGACAGTACTTTTCTACTGAAAATTAACATCGTTAGGGTATTACACCTAAATCACTATCAAAACTAATTAAACATAGATTTTTTTTTAAGTTGAGTACTGTATTCTTTGTGAAAGGACTTGTGCTTTCTCACGATGTTCAGTCTCCTGAAGGAATCTTTTCCCACTCAAAAATGCACAAGATTGTGTCAGGATTTTTATTATTTTATATATAAGGTGTTTCTGAAAATAGTACCGTAAATGTATCCACTTATTCTAGACTCTAAAATAAGAAAAAAACCTTATATAAACTTATATCGAAAAATGCTTTGCTTACCATACACAGAGTGTGAAAAGCTCCTGAGGATGGTTTTTAATTAATATTTTCGAAAGGTATAGAGAGTAATTAATGAAGTTTTGTATGTTATCACAAATTTCGTGTGCGTTTTCTGCAAACTAAATAGATATGAAATGAACATTTGTCTAGGGGCAATCTTCCAATTTTAGCGATTTTTTTTTAATTTACTATTCTCTGGACAAATAAGTTACCAGTAACATCTCCCGGTTTACCATCCCTAACATTATTTTTCTGACGGAAGGTAATGAGTGTGGATTCTTGGCCACAATCGCAATTTTATTTTCTTTTCAATTTAAAGAAACACTACTTTTATTATGGAAACAAATTAGGAGTTGTTCTGCAGTTTCATAAAATTGTTGAGTCCTTTCATTAACAAGTTCTTGAAATATTCTTATTTTATAAGGATGAAACCTCGGAACTTTTGTTGATGAGCCACGAGATAATTATTTATCGCCAATTTTATAGGGTGTCCGATTTTCGATGTTTTTTTCCGGAGATAGAAGATTGCGGCCTCCACGTTTTTGTGGAACGTTCGAAGGTGTTAATCAATTTTTCAAGAAACTCTTGGTATTTGTAATACAGGGTGAGTTTGAAAGAAGCCTTGTAGAAGGTAAATTTTTCAAAATCGCTCTGTATCATAAAAACCAAGAGTGTAATGAAAAATGAGTTTGTACCTTCGAACGATTCACAAAAAAACCTGTGAAAACCTCATCCTTCTGTCTTCGGTATTAAATAAGATACCCGGGAAAAACATCGGAATTGGGACCATCTGTACAAGAACTTTAATATGTACTGTAACTACAAAAACAAGACGAGGTGTTAATTTATTATAATTTGTAGGTCATTAGGTATTTAATGTTTTCCTTTTTTTATTTTTTATTTTTTTAGGTGAAAGTTAGGTATACAGATTTTTTACAGTCGTTACTAAAACTAACGAATAAAATGCTCACAGTGAGAAGTATTTTTCTTTTGCCTGTATCAAATTTAATTAAAGTTTCTATTTAAGTTATAATGCTCGTTTGCTTATTTAAGGTAAAAAGGACCTTGGATATGGCGATCAGTTTACTTAACCGGGTCATGTAAATGATCTTGGAACCGTAAAAATTGTCGATCTTGTATAAAGGCCATGTTAAGTCGTCTACCATTTTTGGAAGCGCAATGACAACTACAAATTATTATTCTCTACTTTCGTCCTAACAAGCTCCAACAAATGCACACTCGAACAATATTCCTACTAAATTTCTCGTATTGTTTCAGGAGATGAACTCTTCCGTTCTTCCATTCAGTCGAGAACTAATAATATCGATAGTGACATAGGCGTGCGCTATGTCGCGCACATTCTGAACACGGCGGCAAAGAGGTTGTAACCTCAACAACAAGTCCCACTTTAGTTGCGGTTATTTCGTTGTCGACGACGACTCTATGGTGATTGTTTAACGGCGGTATAGTCTTCAATCAGTGGAAACCAATTGCGGTTTTGTGAGTAATAGTGGGTAAGAAGTTTCTTAATTTTTTAACATTTTTTTTATAATATTTTACAACTACCACCATGCTCAAACTACCAGTAAACTGCTTAAATTTTCATACAAAAATAATAAAAAAATTGTTTTGAATATATGTGGATGTAAATAAAATTCCATCTAATCATTAAGTTGAGTTGATGTCGGGTTTCTCTGAATGCAGCCAAAATTTGTAGAACATTGAATTTAGTAGTTACCATCTTAATACTGTTTTGTGTATTACTTAATGTCATTTATTAGGTATGAAAACATTGTTTAAGTTTTTCTTATAAAGCGTTTTTACGGAATTTGCATGAATTCTTTGGGAGCCTTTTTAACATGAATATTTTTCTTTAAACTTTCTATCCTCCACATCAGGTTCTACAACACTACCAATACGAATGTAAGCCAACGTCACATCATTTTTTAAATATCGTCCTGGATTTTGTTATCGTATTTTAAACCTTGTTTTTCTGCGCATTTGATGATTTAGAAATGACCATAATTGTAATCATTGCGTCGAAGCAAGGCCGCAATAAGTAATTTTATTAATTAGATCACAAAATATTCTCTAAAAACTAATAGAATTATTATAAAGATCATATGTTATTAAATACAGATCGCATAACTAGGATGTTTAAAATCCATTAAAAAACCAGGACCGTGTTTTAAACAAATTGGGTTGATGAAATCTAAGTGAAAACAAAATGTCGCATTTTAAATTTAATAAACTGCTCAACTTAAAGTTCGGCACAAGCAATTTTTCGTGTCATTTTCAATCAGCTGTAACTTTTTAAGCAATGAATTGTTATAAATACAATTTCATAGTCTGAAACCTCATTTCCTCTAGATTAAAGAAGCGGATAAATTTGAAAAAAAACCGACATATTTATTATATAGGGTGTGAAACAAAGTGCTGCAAAAATTGCAAAATTTTGATGCTCTGCCATTTCGCAATAAAAATTTTTTCTTTATCGTTTTCAGGTGAGGAGTAAGCCAACATCCAAATCTCGGGACCTTTTCGCCAGATTTTTTATTAAAGCACTCTGAATTTTTATACAGAGCGAAACGTAAAATGTGTGAATGAAAAATGAAATTCTTGTTGCTGATGTTTTTAAATCGTCGTAGTTCGGAAAAGCGGTAAAAAATCTTACTGTGTTTCCCTAATTTATTGACATATTGTCTGCCGATTGCTACCCATTCAAAAAGTTAAAAAATAAGTGACATTTTTCTAGTATACTGGCATTCAAAAAATATGATACCTTAATTGTTAATGCTCGTGACTTATAATAGCAATATTAAATAAAATAACCTTTCTAGAGCTACAGGGAAGTTGAGAAATGCTGTTGCGGATAGCCAACATCAATATCTCCAGGCGTTTTTGTATTTTTTTGTTTTTAAGGCATTAGAACTTATACAGAGGGAATCAAAATATTCTTGAAAATTTCGTTAGCAGTTATTTCAAATCGTCGTAATTCGCGGATAAGTTGACGGATTATTGTTATTATTATTTGGATCGACAAGATTATCTGCAACCACTTTCTCCTCAAGATAATATTCCAAAAGTGGTTATTGAATTACAGGTACGGACTTGACAAATTAGTATATGCGGCGAGTCATACTGGGTGGTCGAAAATAAAACCTCATATTCTTTGGTCGATTTTAAGGGGGGGTTTGTCATACAATTGTGTTACCTATTGAGCTTCGTTAAAAAGTTACAGGGTGTTGAAATTAGAATTTCAAAATGCATATGTATCGATTATTCCGAAAGCGTAAGAGATATTTTATTAAAATTTTGCACGTTTTAACTGTTGTGGAAGGCGCACATTTTTGCAATAAAAAATAATTTTTATTTCCGCCAGTGGCGCACTTAACAGGACGTCGACATAAAAAAAAATGTATATTGACGTGCTAGTAAGCGCGCCACTAGCGGAAATAAAAATTATTTTTTATTGCAAAATATGCGCCTTCCACAAAAGTCAAAACGTGCAAAATTTCAAAAAAATATCTCATACGCTTTCGGAATAATCAATACATATGCATTTTTACATTTTAATTTCAACACCCTGTAACTTTTGAACGAAGCTCGATAGGTAACACAATTGTATGACAGACCCCCCTTAAAATCGACCAAAGAATATGAGATTTCATTTTCGACCACCCATTATGGCTCACCCCGTATACTTTTTTTTGTCAAGTCCGTACCTGTAATTCAGTAATCACATTTCGAAAACTCCCTTGATAAAAAACAATTTGTAAATAATGCTGTCGATCCAAGGAATAAAAATAATATTCCGTCAACTTGTCCGCGAATTACGACGATTTGAAAAAACTGCTAACGAAATTCTCAAGAATATTTTGATTCCCTCTGTATAAGTTCTAATGCTTTAAAAACAAAAAGTGACAAAAACGTTTAGAGATATTGATTTTGGCTATATGCGACGGCATTTCTTAATTTCCCTTTAGCTATAGAAAGGTTATTTTATTTAATATTGCTATTATAAGTCATGAGCATTAACAATAATGGTATCATATTTTTTGAATGCTAGTATGCTAGAAAAAACGTCACTTATTTTAAAATTTTTTGAATGGGTAACAATCGGCAGATAATATGTCAATAAATGAGGGAAAACACAGTAAGATTCTTTACCGCTTTTCCGAACTACGACAATTTAAAAATATCAGCAACAAGAATTTCACACATTTTACGTTTCGCTCTGTATAAAAAATCAAAGTGCTTTAATAAAAAATCTGGCGAAGGGGTCCCGAGATATGGACGTTGGCTTACTCCTTACCTAAAAACGATAAAGAAAAAAATTTTTATTGCGAAATGGCAGGACATCAAAATTTTGCAATTTTTGCACCATTTTGTTTCACACCCTATATAATAAAAATAATGTCGATTTTTTTTTCAAAATTATCCGCTTCTTCAATCTAGAGGAAATGAGGTTTCAGACTATGTAAATTGTATTTATAACAATTCATTGCTTAAAAAGTTATAACTGAATGAAAATGACACGAAAAATTGCTTGTGCCGAACTTTAAGTTGAGCAGTTGATTACTTGAAATGAAACGACATGTGTTATCTAGCGTTTTTATTTTCGGATTTAAACATTTTTTAAACAGACACCCAGAAAAGTGATAAAAAAATTCTTATTATGATATCTTAAAAACAAACTTTTTATGAACATTTTCTGAAATTATTTTTTTGTTACGAGGTAAACGCTTGAAAATTGGAACATTTTATGACGTTTTCGACTTTTAATTTTTTTTATGAAGTAATTTCAGACTTACTGTTCTAATAGTTCTAATTCCATGGCCTGATTGAGTTTTATTTAAATAAACGTATTTAAGAACAATGTTTTATTCTATTGATTTCAATATAACGCACTGAGTAGTCTCGATTGTGCTCTTTTAGTTGTTGCTAGCGATATGTGCAGTTCGAATATTTTGGGAATAAAACATTTTTAAAATTGACATTCACAGAACTGATAAAATAGTCGTTTACTGATCTTATGACCATCCTAGACTGATATCCGGACCTATTACTAACTTTGCGTTTTTGAATGGTGTTAGTTTCATATGCGTTGTTCTGTCACTTTTCGATTCATTTTTTTTTCTAATTTGACCATCAAAAAATGGATGAAATAGTCCTGCACATAATTAAAATAGTTCCTGCAATGATGGTTTATTCTAACGATCTGAAAAAAAAATATGCTGAGTAATCAAAACTCGTCTTTGTTCAAATGCTGCAAAATTTACTTGTGGATTTAAAATTTCTTTGTTACAAAAATTTATAAAATAGCAAAATAGCTCCTCTTTTGAATAAAAGGTTTTTAAAAACTACTTTTATTCTTCTTCCTCTTCTTTTGGTGCCTTATTATCTGCGATCGTTGGCTATTATTATGGCTATTCATGCCTGTCTAAATAATTGTAAAGATGTCATCCCAAACCACTGGCGCATGTTTTGCAGCCTTCTCCTTTCTCTCCTATCGTCGATCTTTCCCTGTAGGATAAGCTGCAGTAGTCGATATTTATTGTTCCCCATAATATGTCCGAAATACTCAATTTTTCTTCTCTTCACTGTGAATGTCACTTCTTTTGTTTTACCCGTTCTTCCAAGTACTTCTTCGTTAGTTACGTGCTCGATCCATGAGATCCGTAGAATTCTCCGATATATCCACATTTCGAACGCTTTGAGCTTCCTCATCAAGGCCTCTGTCATGGGCCACGCCTCAAAGCCGTACATAAGGACTGGAATGATGTAGCATCTGACTATTCTTATTTTCAGTTGTAGGCTAAGGTTTCTGTTGACGAAAAATGTTTTTATTCTGTTGAATATAGTTCTCGATTCTGCATCTTACTTCTACGGATTGATCCCAGTTTGCATTCACCATTGATCTCAAGTAAGTGTATCTCTCGACTCGTTCTATAGTTTCTTGATTTAAAGTCAAAACTATAGGAGGCTGAGGGTTTTTGCTGATATGTTTTGTCTTGGAGGTGTTCAGGCTAAGTCCATATTCCTCGCTCTTTGTATTGATTTTCTCTCTAGAAGAGTTTGAAGATCCTCCAGGCTACTTGCGAGGATAACAGTATCATCAGCGTATCATCATCATCATTATCTAGCGCTACAACCCTGAGTGGGTCTTAGTTGACCGCACAACTCTTTTCCAATTGATGCGGTCTTATCCCCCATATTTTAGAAACTTAGCTGGTGTCTCGTCCGAGCCAGGTGCCTTGGAGTTCTTTAATTTATTTATTGCTTTTCTTGTTTCCCCAAGGGGGGGGGGGGTTCTTCAACTGGTAGGCCCACTGTAATGTACGTTTAGAAGATCTTTAAAATGTTCTTTCCATTTTTCAATTAGTTCTTCGTCGCTGAGTGTCATGGGGCCTTGGTTGTCCTTCAGTGTTGGGATAGATCTGTACTTAGGACTTCTCTTCTCCAAAAAAACTGCTCTGTAGAATTCTCTTGATCCTGGTTTGGGGCGATTTGCCTCCATTGCTTCATACTTTTGTGCTTCGTAGTTTCTTTTCTTCGCTCTTAATAGTGTTCTTGTTTCTTTCCGGCAGTTTGCGTACTTCTCTCTACTTTCGTTTGTCTGTAGTTGTATTATTCTCTTTTTCTCAGTTTCTCTTTTTCGTAGCTGCTTTCGGAATTCTTAGTCTAACCATGTTTTTCTTTTGCTTCTTCCAAATACATTTTCGGCGGTCTTTGTTATTATTTCTGCAGTTGTCTCCCAGAGCTTTTCGATTTCATTATATTCCGTATCAGAGTTCAGTGTTTGTTCGAGTTTTTCTCTATATTGCTGTTGTTTTGCCTAATTCTGCAATTTACCCATGTTCCATTGTGGGGTTGTCCTGGTTTTATTGTTTTTGTGTGTCGATAATCTAATTCTAACTTTAGCTCGGACTAGGTGATGGTCCGTGTCCCCATCTAATTCCTCTGAGACTTCTTACACTTAATATGTAGTTTCCGTGACCGGCGTCTACAATGATATGATCGATTTGGTTTCGGGTAATGTGATCGTTTGAAACCCAGGTCTTTTTGTGAATGTCCTTATGAGGAAACATGGTGGACTTTATCCGATCTGCGTATTGGATGTTGTTTATGTTATCGCCGTTTATTTTAATCTCTTCAGGAGAATCCTCAAGTGCCTTCTGAAATTTCTTTTCAGAGTAGATGTTAAATAAGGTCGGCGAGCGCCTTTTTGCATCTTCACCTGCTCTGTTTTGTTGCCGGCCATGTTCACGTGACTGGTTTCAATATAAATTCGCTATAATTCGTATATCCTTGTTGTCTAGCCCTCATTACTCCACCAACTTTGTGTATTTTACCCTGTCAAAAGCCCTTAAAAAATCTATAAAGCATGCGTACACATCTCGGTTCATGTCCCTACAGCTTTGTACTAGGCCTTGTAATAAAAATATTGCCTCTCTAGTGCCCAGGGCATTTCTAAATCCAAATTGAGATTCGCTAGTGTATAAGTCCTATTTTCTATATATTCTGCTGTGGATGATCTTGGTGAACACTTTGACGATGTGATTGATGAGACTAATGAGCATGTATTGGTTGCAGGTATTGGCTGGAGGTTTTTTAGGGAGGGTAACGAAGGAAGACATTAACCAGTCAGAAGGTATTTTTCCTGTATCATAGATGAGATTGAAGATTTCTTCCAGAGATTTGAGGAATTCCGTGCTACTGTCACAATATTATTATCAGTTCTACGCGGACCTCGTCAGGTCGTCACCAATATGAAATATCTGTAGAATAAAAGCTAGAGAAAATAATATTTTAATATGAATAATAAAACATTGTTTGTAGTAGCTAAGCTACTAAGTAGTACCTAAGCTGCTAAGCAGTACTTATCTTTCTTTGCCAAAGAGTAGGTAGGTGTACATTTGTGCAACCGTGATTCACCAGCTACCATAAGTCATCATACCATTACGAATTATTATTGTTTACCAACCTCTAAATATGTAAAAATGGTCTGGCACCTGACTAAATTTGAACGTCCACATTAATATTCATGCCTTGTTGCATACATAAAAAACAAATTTTATTTATTGGTCTATTATCTAAAGTGCATCCGAAATTCTTATCCGATCTACGCACTAAGTTAAATTAACTCTGAACAGAACAC
Organism: Taphrorychus bicolor; assembly: GCA_951812265.1. Classification (NCBI taxonomy): domain Eukaryota; kingdom Metazoa; phylum Arthropoda; class Insecta; order Coleoptera; family Curculionidae; genus Taphrorychus; species Taphrorychus bicolor. The sequence continues at coordinate 20,852,242 of OX638301.1, forward strand.
ACCCTTCAACACACCATTAATCACCTTGTTAAGTCTCGTTTACCTGGCTCACACCCTTTTTTTTATCTTCGATATATGTGCCAAAAACGGCTCATAAATTCAGTTCCTCTAAAACCTTTCTTACATAAAGTAGTGATTTGCCAGTGTTTTATGATGTAAGTAAGTAGAACAAAAGGTGTACCTATAGTCTTTTCATGTTCATTTAGACCGTTGCTTGCGGTAATGATACGGGTATGTATACTTCAATAGGGCCGTATATACGAGCAGCGTTATTATCTATACACGGTATCTATATGAACCCCCATGTATCCGTAATATTTAGGCCACCCGCGACATTGTTAGTAAAAGGGTGAACGACTGGCGGGCTGCGTGATGTTGCTGTCACAAACAGACACGGACCACACGCTTCATCATATTCATAATTATTTATGTACGTACACGTTTTTCGGTCTGTTCCGGCTATGTATTTGGTAATTTGTCGTATAATAAATGGGTCAGCGACAGCAGCGAAGTGGTCAGCTAAAAGTAGGTCATCCATAACTAGGGTCAGGTCGCGTAATAGTCAACTTTGTCCACGGCTGTACAATAATAAGGTCATCATATTTCAAGTTGTAACAAGATGTGTCATACCCTCTGATTTAAAACAGCTGCCACAACGGTAATAATATTCATTATTCACCCTGCATCTTTAGTTTTTTTTTTCCATTTTACACTTTATAAGAAGTGCATGCAGGAAATTAGAAACAAAACATATACAGTGTGTCCCCGGATAGGTAAAAAGATTCTGGTAAAAAGCCAATTTAAAATTTGATTTTTTGGGTTTCAGCCCCTCTTGGTTAAATACCCATTTGTCATAATTTAAGTTTTGAAAATCAAAGAGACTTTCGAGATTGTCAGAAAACGTGGTTTTCAATACAGTAAAGTTTTCTTCCTACGAGGCATACAACAGAAAATCATTAAGAAAAATTGTTAGAGAGAAAAACCTGGAGAGAAAAATGACTGTTTTGAAAAGCAACAGTCTACATATTGGCACTAATTTAAAAAAAAATAAATTAAAAATTTAAGTTAAAGTTTAAACTTAAAATATACTGAAGTTTAATTCTAAATAAAATTTTAATTAATTTAATTAACTATCAACTTTTTTGTCCTAGAGAGAGTGCGTCTTGGGTTTTGGACAATATTTTCTTGATATTTGGGCGGACGGCAGCGTGTATCAGTTACCCTGTCCTGTTGACTTATTTAATGGTTAAGTTGTTTTTCCTATAGATTGGACGAACTCCAAAACTCACCAGGTCATGTACCTGGTAGATCAATCACCTGCTTAATCCATTGAATTGCTAGATGGCCAGCTTAACCGGTAGATGACCTGATGAGTTTTGGAATTCGCCCATTATGATTTAGCAGGATGGAATTGACAGATTTTGTAATTAATTTATGTTATTTTCAGAATGTTCAGGACCGGAAGCAACAGCTACCAATAACAATCACAAGATGGCCTCGAAGCTCATGCAAATGCAGGTAAGAGTACCTACCTATGAATATTGAATCGATGAGGTTGTAGCACGTCCGGGTAGGTATAATAAGAAAAAGTTTGGAATGCTGTTGTATAAGTGCGATATTTTAAAAAGTTTAAGCGTTATGCAATAAATAACAACAACTATAATGGCAAACCGCAAAAAATTGTTCAAGGAAGGAAATTGTACTGTATAAATAGTTGCTTTTTATCTTCTTTTTTTTATCATCAAATTAGCAACGTTAAAAACGACCATCAAAAGAAAGTAATCCAGCTGCAGAGCAGCGCATTAAAATATATCCACCGTTAACAATCTCGAATTTACATTTTACAACTGAGATTAAAATTCAAGAAGTAAAAGTTGCCAAAGAAGATATAATTCTTGGTGAAAAAAAGGCGATTTGCCTCGACTATTCAAGGAGATACGTTGGTGTCGCCTTAAGAGCCAAATCCCACATGGGGCCGTTAAAATTAATCTAGTTTAGCTCGTAAAAAAAGTGGATAACGACAAAAGCAAAGGTTGTTGTATTGTAATTTTCTAATTATTGTTAGAGCCCACACATACCGTCGCTTAATTCTTATCGAGATATTGATTGGATTGTTGTGACATGTAGCGAATCCACGCATTTGCTGTTTTATTATTCTTCTTCTTGTCTTTATGTGACTTTTTGACCTAACATGTCGATGACATCTTGTCGATGACAATGTCACTAGCAGAAAAAGGTGTTTTTAAAAAATTAAAATACTAAACTTTTTATTCGATGTTTGAAAGTAGTGTAACGCGCTCGTTTTGCACTCTATCATCAATTTACTCAATATTTCCCGTTTGGCAAGTGCAATAATTTGTAGTACTTACAGCTCATGATAGATGACCTATAACCGCAATGCAGTATCAATAAATCAAACTATCGGTTATAGATTCGCAATTTTCCAGTTATTAGCCGCGTTCGGACCCCTGAGGGTGTGAAACTCTTCGTTTAATTCGTATGTATGTGTTTGACGTCACTGCTAGTGATTTTGGTGCCAGTTCCACATCAGAAACGTCACAAAAATGCCTATTAGCAACATTTTTGTAAGTTGACCATATCCCTATCACCTAAAAATCTTTCTCGGCTTAACCTTAATTTAAATAAATTGTCTTAAGAAGGTTTTCTTCAAGGTGAAACATCATTAGATGTGTAATAATTGAGCAATTAAACTATACATTATTACTCCAATTTGAATTTAAGTATACTTTAGAAAATATTTGGGTAGCAAAAGTAAGCAGTTGAAGAAAACTTGTAGCGTTCGCAAAATATTTAGCTTTATGTTCAAAAAAGCCACTCGTTTTCGATAAATGGGACGGCCAAATTAATTTAATTTGAAGGTTTTTGTTTGAAAATGTAATTGCACGTTCCATCGGAAAGGGTGTAACGAGTAATTTACAATAATTCGGGAACTTTCAACAACTCTGTATTTCAACAAGTCTACAGAAATCCCATTGAAGCTAACACAAATTTATTTAATTGTCGTTCTACGTGTAAGGACTACAGAGACATCAAGGTTCGAATTGTTTCTTGACAGGAGTTTTGAGGGCTACAGAGAAACCGAATTTAAAAAGACACCCACTGTTCAAAGTAGTGTAATCAACTGAAATTTCATCAACAAGAGTGAAAAACGTCTCTAGGCAAGTAATTCGGGCAATATAATGTCTCTGTAGTCTTTCTAAATCTATTGCTAAGCTTACAGAACAGTGAAATCCCATTGAAGCTAGCACAAACTTAATTACTTGTCCGAAAAATTTGCATCGAATTTTTAAAGACTACGAGACATCGAGGTTCGGACTGTTTCTTGGCAGGAATTTTGAGGGCTGCAGAGACACCGAATTTTAAAAAAAACATTGAATTTGTTCAAAGTAGTGTACTCAACTGAATTTTCATCAAGAGTGAAAACCGTCTCTAGGCAAGTTATTCGGGCAATATAATGTCTCTGTAGTCTTTCTAAATCCCTTGCTAAGTGTACAGAACAGTGAAATCCCATTGAAGCTAGCACACACTTAATTACTTGTCCGAAAAAAACTGCATTGAAGTTTTAAAGACATCGAGCTTCGAACTGTTCCTTGGCAGGAATTTTGAAGGCTACAAACACCGAATTTAAAAAAAATAAATTTGTTCAAAGTAGTGTAATCAACTGAATTTTCATCAACAAAAGTGAAGAACGTCTCTAGGCAAGTTATTCGGGCAATACAATGCTCTGCAGTTTATCTAAATCTACTGCTAAGCCTACAGAATGGTGAAATCCTATTGAAACTAACACAAACTTAATCACAATCTTAATTAACTTTAGCAATATAATGTCTCTGTAGTCTTTCTAAATCCATTGCTAAGACTACAGAACAGTGAAATCCCAGTCGAGGTTCGAACTGTAAACTTTATTAAACTGAAAAAACTTTATTAAAGTTTTAAAGACTACAGGGACATCGAGGTTCGAACTGTTTCTTGACAGGAATCTTAAAAGCGTCCTTAAGCAAGTTATTCGGGTAATATAATGTCTCTGTAGTCTTTCTAAATCCAGAACAGTGGAATCCCATTGAAACTAACACAAAGTTAATTACTTGTCCGAAAAAACTGCGTCAAAGTTTTAAAGACTACAGAGGTTCGGACTGTTTCTTAGTAAGAATTTTGAGGGCTACAGAGACACCAAATTTAAAAAACAATGAATTTGTTCAAAGTAGTGTAATCAACTGAACTTTCATCAACAAGAGTGAAAAACGTCTCTAGGTCAAGTTTTTAGGGCAGTATAATGTCTCTGTAGTCTATCTAAATCCATTGCTAAGCCTACAGCTGAGTAGTGAAATCCCATTGAAGCTAGCACAAACTTAATTTCTTGTCCGAAAAAATTGCATTGAAGTTTTAAAGACTAAAGAGACATCGAGGTTCGAATTGTTTCTTGGCGGGAATTTTGAGGGCTACAGAGACACCAATTTAAAAAAAATAAATTTGTTCAAAGTAGTGTAATCAACTGAATTTTCATCAACAAAAATGAAAAACGTCTCTAGGCAAATTATTCGGGCAACATAATGTCTCTGTAGGCTTTCTAAATCCATTGCTAAGTCTACAGAAAAGAAATGAAATCCCATTGAAGCTAGCACACACGTAATTACTTGTCCGAAAAAACTGCATCGAAGTTTTAAAGACTAGAGAGACATCGAGGTTCGAACTGTTTCTTGGCAAGACTTGACGGTTACAGACACCGAATTTAAAAAAAAAATGAATTTGTTCAAAGTAGTGCAATCAACTGAATTTTCATCAACAAGAGGGAAAAGTGTCTCTAGGCAACTTATTCGGGCAGTATACTGCCTCTGTAATCTTTCAAAATCCAGAACAGTGAAATCCCATTGAAACTAACACAAACTTAATTACTCGTCCGAAAAAACTGCATCGAAGTTTTAAAGACTACAGAGACATCGAGGTTCGAACATCGAGGTTTCTTGGCACGAATTTTGAAGGCTACAGAGACACCGAACTTAAAAAAACAATAAATTTATTCAAACTAGTGTAATCAACTGAATTTTCATCAGCAAGAGGGAAAACGTCTCTAGGCAAGTTATTCTGGCACATCATTTAAAATAACACAATCTTAATTAATCATTCAGTTACTTTTTTCAGTATTGTTTTAATTTGGTATAATTTGTTTTCGATTTTGATAGAGCAAATGTAGGGAATTGATTGATGAACATAATATGCAAGTTCCCACGCAGCCAAAATTAAATATAGTGGAAAAGCCAACATAGAAGTACAATTAAATCCTTTAAACCATCGATGAATACGAAAATGGTACAAAAGAAAAGCAACAGAACCAAATCTGGATAAACAATTGCTAACTTTGTTATAAGCTGCGAGCGAGGATTTTTAAAGCAAGTATGGGACATATGAGAAGATACGAGAACTGACACAATGGTAACCAACAAAATACTGAAAAACCACCTTGTACTGGGTGTTTATTATAAAACGTCATCTAGTTGGCTATGATTTTTGTATAGAAAAGAAGAGAGTTATAAAGGCACGTCGTAACTTGACGATCTATTATTTGTCACTGTCACTTGTTGACATTTGTCACTTACTTATTAGCTGTCATTTCGGGTGGCAGCACTAGACAGCTCTGAGCGTATTCCCATCCTTACATTCTTATCAAGAAAACAAAGGATGAGGATACTTTCAAAGCGCTCTAGAGCTGTCGTCATCCCCGGACATTTGACTTTACAAAAGTGACAAATTAAGAAAATATCGAAGGATGTAATTCACGACATGCTTCAAAATAACAAATGATGATTGTTAGTTATTTTAATGCATCCGTTTCCTTCGTGCTTTTTCCAGGTTAGCCCGCTGTCGTTGATCAGCCCAGATACTTATCTTAAGGCTTTAGTACCAGTGGTGACCCACTAGCATGGGTGGCTAGGATCTTGTAATTTTTCTCTACGTCTAGATCAGGAGCTCCGTCTTGTTAAGATTGGCCGTCAATCCCAATTCTCTGTCTCAGTCTGCACCATTTTTCTGTTATTCTACATGTCACTTGCATCGAATAACAAACGCTGTCAACAAACTTGCTCTGTTTTCCAGAAAAAAACGTCATCTAGAAGGCTATGAATTTTTGGCAGAAAAGGATTATATAAATTAGTAAATGGACTTGTGTTTTTCCATTCTTTTCTTTTGACATTTCACAGAAAACTAGATGACGTTTTTAAACGAACACCCTCGACATTATAATCGAGACTGCTAAGCAGCTGCCTTGCGGACTGTCTTCCGCGACCTCGATGCGTCTTCGATGGTTTCCTAGATATGACGTGACGATTTTGGAGCGCCGACCTGATCCAGTTTTCTAGCTGCGTTGGGGTCGTCCGGGCCCTAATGGCCTCGCAAATGGTATTAGTTCTAGCTTTGTCAAACGCCCCTTCTATATCAAAGAAGAGTGCGTTGTTTTTCGATTACGCCTTCTTTATTTTATATACTTCACCATTGAGAGCCATTTGTGTCGTTTTTTTTTACTATACCTAGGTATGTTGATTCTTTTATTAGTTTGTATCCCTAAAATTTCGTCTATAACATACTATCGACTATCATACTAAGATTCTGAACCATTTAAGGATACTGTAGTCACCTCTTCCAGATTTTGGGATAAAAATTGCCTTTGGTGATTTCCATACTTCCAACGCCCTACTCAATAACGGGAGCACTTTGTCTAATCCCTAATTACACCATCCGCTCCCGCTGCCTTGAAAGGACACAATTCGCTCCCATTAGTTGACTTTGTTGACCACAACCTCCTGGGCCAGCATTCATGGGGTTTTCCGACACTTGAACTGCCTCTGGAAGAGCGGCTTTAGCATCTTCCCTGTGTGTCAAGGAGAATCCCTGAGATCTCTTTTTCATATTTGTTCCTTGTATCGTTCTCTTTTTTTTTTGTAGGTATCTACACAGAATGTTTTCTCATTCTAAGCTCAGCAGTTTGCGAGCGTGGCCGATTCCCGGAGGGAATCCATCTTTTTGCAGAATTTCCTCTAGGTAGCTCTTTTGCTCCAGAATTTCCTCTAGGTAGCTTTTGGTTGCGCTTTATATGTAGCTCATTAGTGTGCGGACTCAGTTAAGCCACTCCACTCTTGCGCGGTTTTTTTTGGTCGCTGGGTGGAAGGCCTTTCTGGTGTTAGACGTTCTGGTGTGCCATTGTACCACGGAACTTCTCAAAAGAGCGGTTGATGGACTCACCGAACCTTACTATCGGATTATCTATTTTTTCTGGGGAACGTAATCTTCGTTCGTTGTAACCCATGTCACTAGCTGACTTAAAAAGCTGGTTGAAACAAACAGTCGCAGCAAGTTTTGCATAAAAGTCTGAGCCTAGTGGAGTCTGATTGGTTATAATGCCGGCTTTCTTTGAATGGTAGCTATGGTAGCATTCTTACAATTATTATACTATAATTTATATTCTTTTGAGTTAATTTGTTTTTTATCCTTTATATTCTTCAAGAAAGTATTTTCTACTACTCCTTTCAATTTCCAGAAATTAGGTCCATAAAACATATTGTTAACTAGACAGGTGGCCCACGTGCTTCGAACGGTAATACGTTAAATTTAATCAATATTCGTGACCCAATTAGATCTCAATACACACTTCGGTGGATGAACGATTTGCTGGAAAAAGGCGGGTAGCTCCAGTACCTGCATTAGTCGCCATAATAATAGTGGTGATGCTCCTCTATTTATTATTAATTGACTGCGAGTGAAAAAATAATCGATTTTTAGCTTTATTTACGTTCTTAATTCCACGTAATTTTCCAATTTTGTTGGAAAATTTCATTGGCTCAAGTGAGTTTACCTAAAGGTTTAATTTCCGTCGCAATGAAACGAAGAGTATCCTTAAAATGGTTCTATATAATGTTATTCTTTGGGTTAGTTATTTATTTTTACACCTCTACTCTTGTTGGTTTTGTACACTATTTATTAAGGCCCACTTTTACAAGTTGTGGTACAAATTACCTACTTTTACAAACAATGTAATCTATATCAAATCCAGACTTTAAACAGGCTTTGTAAAAGCGGTCCTTAACTCCGGATTTATGACTGTTATATTGCATTGTTCATCTCTCAAAGTTCTACGTTTAACTTTACATATGAGAGGAGAGACTCGAGTTGTAAAAGTGGGTCTAAAATGTGTTGGCTAATGCACGACAGTATTAATCTTGTAGGTATGACAAAATTAAGAAAATAGAGAGAAATGCAAAATCTATATTGGCTGACCCGCGACAATATCATTCTAGTAGGTATGGCAGGGTTATGGGGTTGGGGGAGGTCAAAGTTTATCTATAGTTGAAATTCATGCGACCGATTTATGTTATTGTTTAAGCAAATCGTGGTCAAAGTTGTAAATGACGTTGTCCTTGGATTAAGCAAAGAGAAAAATTGATTTAAATAATCACTATGACAGAGATATCAAAACCAGTCAGTTGAAAGAAGAGTCGTCTTATATTAAATAAGAAAGACAAAGACATCCGTGGAACTGTTTTCTTGAATGGAACAAATCACAATACCGACTTTCAGATAAGACAGACAACGTCACTAATAACGGAGCTATACACCATATTCACGCACATAGCAAATACCCAGGAGTATGGCCAGACATCAGAAGAAAAGTCACGATAATGGCACAATCCTAGCTAGTGACGGTGGTGACTATGGGCCAGCCAGGTAATAAACAACCTGTTGGTTCTGCCAGAAGAAAAAAGAATGAACTCAGAGTTAGATAAAGTCTTCAACATCCGTTCAGGACATATCGCGCAGTCGGCATGATTGAGATGGGTAAGCCAAGCTTATTTATGCTGGAGATCAATCCCCTGTTAAACAGTCTTGATCCAATAGCACTCGGTCCGCCAAATGAGATGGAGAAGATGGTCCTTCACCAATTACCAGTGGTGAGCTATGTGGGATACCTTGAGGAAGCTGAACGATATCACCGAAAAAAAAAGTTATATCATCTGTCTAAGATTGATGATATCATCACTGAGGCCTGAATAGGTAATGAACAACCTGTTGGATCTGCCAGAAGAAAAAAAAATGAAGTCACGATAAAGTCTTCAACATCTGTTCAGGACCTATTGAGCAGTCGGAATGATTGAGATGGGTAGGTCAAGCTTATTTATGCTGGAGATCAATCCCCTATTAAACAGTCTTGATCGAATAGCACTCGGTCAGCCAAATGAGATGGAGAAGATGGTTCTTCACCACTCACCAGTGGTGGGCTTTGTAGGATACCTTCAGGAAACTGAACCGTATCACCGAAAAAAAGTTATATCGTTTGTCTAAGATTGATGATATCATCTCTGAGGCCTGAATAGGTAATGAACAACCCGTTGGATCTGCCAGAAGAAAAAACAATTAAGTCACAGTTAGATAAAGTCTTCAACATCTGTTCAGGACCTATCGAGCAGTCGGAATGATTGAGATGGGTAGGTCAACCTTATTTATGCTGGAGATCAATCCCCTATTAAACAGTTTTGATGGAATAGCACTCGGTCAGTCAAATTAGATGGAGAAGATGGTTCTTCACCACTCACCAGTGGGTGGGCTATGTGGGATACCTTTAGAGATAAAGTCTTCAACATCTGTTCAGGACATATCGAGCAGTCGGAATGATTGAGATGGGTAGGTCAAGCTTATTTATGCTGGAGATCAATCCCCATGTTAAACAGTCTTGATCGAATAGCACTCAGTCAGCCAAATGAGATGGAGAAGATGGTCCTTCACCAATTACCAGTGGTGAGCTATGTGGGATACCTTGAGGAAGCTGAACGATATCACCGAAAAAAAAGTTATATCATCTGTCTAAGATTGATGATATCAGCTCTGAGGCCTGAATATGTAATGAACAACCTGTTATATCTGCCAGAAGAAAAAAAAATTAAGTCGTAGTTAGATAAAGTCTTCAACATCTGTTCAGGACATATCGAGCAGTCGGAATGATTTAGATGGGTAGGTCAAGCTTATTTATGCTGGAAATCAATCCCCTATTAAACAGTCTTGATCGAATAGCACTCAGTCAGCCAGATGAGATGGAGAAGATTCTTCACCACTGACCAGTGGTGGGCTATGTGGGATACCTTGAGGAAGCTGAACGATATCACCGAAAAAAAAGTTATATCGTTTGTCTAAGATTGATGATATCATCACTGAAGCCTGAATAGTTTAACAACAAATCTTAAAATATGGTTTATGGTCCAACCAACTTTCCATACTGATAAACCACAACTCTATTCATGCGGTTACATCCTCTTTCCGTGTATATATCATGCTTACCACTTACACCTTTCCTTTTTTTATATACTTCTATCTCCATAGTTCTCTCAATCGTTCCAATAGTCGGTTTTATCGCCATAATCCTCTTAATCGAAATATTGCTTTACATTTCTTTGTCTCTTTTTTTTTATTTTTCACCTTATGCAAGATTTTCCCAGACTTGGTGTCAAGTCAGGTAGGTTCAAATACTTAGTCACATTGCTTCGGTAACCACCGTAGCCTATAAAAAGATGTAGGGTAAGGTTTATTAAGTAAGGTATGGTATTGTTACCGAAGCAATGAGGCTAAGAGTGGTAAATAAGAAAGACAGACAAGCGGAATGAAAGGCAGTGTATGGATTAAGAGGATTATGTCGATATGTTTGATTATCGTTCCGTGGTTTTTCTTACAGTTGTTCTGATCCCAACTATATCTCGTTCCTCTTCCGTTTCCTCCATTATTTCAGTTTTATTGAATATCGCCATCGAATCATCTAGCCATTTCATTGTCATTACCGTGTTCCTAAATCTTCTTAATCCAACCTGCCTTTGACTCCGCTTCCTGTTTCTCACTTTTACCACTTTATTTAAGACTTTTCCCAGAGCTGACGTGAAGCTTTTCGTCTTCTCTGCTTCAAAAATCATCTTCACCTAGCCTCCTAAACCCTAGGAATATAGCCACGCTCCTAGAGTGCCTCATACACTCTAATCTTTTCTTCTTCCGTTCCTTCGTATACATCTCTCATGCACTCATTTTAAATGCTTTCATCCTCTAGTGACTATTTTTACCTGCAGTATCACCGCTTCTACCTCCGTTTTTATGCTCTTCGCACTCCATATCTTGTCAACTTTCCTCTTTCCGTCGTCGTACCTATTTTCCTTCTCCTCGCCGTTCTCCTCTGTTATTAGGATTTTATTAAATATTGCCCATACATTATTCTAGATTCGTCATTACTTCAGTTTTATCATTCTTCTAGTTCGTTTCCTTCGGAACTTCTATCGGTAATATTTGTTTCGTCTCATTCATTGTATTTTCTCCTAAATCTCCCTTGCTCCTTTTATTTCAGTTGTCGTACCGCCAGTATTTCTCTGTCTATTCAAACACGAATATTTTTACGTTTCCTTCTAGCACTCTCCTTAGTCCTTCCTCTATTTTTGTCGCTGCTTCTTCTACCTTATCAATTGCACCGGTGAAACCAACCATTATCGTTGCGGTGTGTCAAAAACGTTTTCTATTGAACTCTCATAATAAATGTGGCCTTTGTAATACCCCAGCCACGTTTGAGAAAATTATAGGTATGGAAATGGTAATTTGGTACTGCAAGGTCTAATGTAAAGTACATTCTTGAAAAATCAATTGTTGAGGATCTGAAGAAGTTTACTTTTACTTACATCCACATTCTACCAAAGACATTCAGGTATGCCAAACTAAGCAGAATGGAAAAAAATTGCAAGCTCTTTGTCTGTGTCAGCAAGATGTTACTAACAGGGTGGTTAAAGGAGTCTTTTTTCTAAAGTTGGAAGTTGGAAGAGCAAAAATTAATCATCCCTGAGTGACCAGGAGGGAGCTATTAGCTGTCAAACCACGCTTTCCTGAAGTGTTCAAGTTCAAGACCCTGAGATTCAAATAGCAAACTGTTGCAACGCCATGAGTGCGATATGGTGAAGCTGATGGCATTTTGCAAAAGACCAAAGAACATACCTTACTTTCTAAAATGACTGCGGTAGTCCGTGATGGTATACGAGTTGCTATCAAAGAGTACTGGGCAATATGGAATCTATCAGCACTCGAAGAAAATTGTTGAAGAGGGTATGTACTAATGTACTGCAGAGGGCTCATTGGGGAGTCAAATACATTTCGAAGTCAATCAGACTTTTAAGTTGGTAGGGGAAAAAGTCCGTATTCTTTGTGCATGTTTTATTCACGATTCGTTTTAGCAGAGCGGTTTCGTCTCTCGATTCATCATCAGCCTCTAAATCTCGTCGGAATGAAATTTTTATGACTTCAGCTAATTGTACTAGGAACCATACAAAAATGAACAGATGCGAATTATCAAAAATTAATACAAGCGGGGCAAGCATAATAAATTTAAAATCCTCTTGTAAAAGTGCTCAGAACCATTTACCTCATTTATCATCAATTTAAAGGCTAACAGTGCGTAACATAGTGTCATAGAGCCATCCATAATAAGAATAATCATCTAGTATTCAACTACATTGTCTACGAGACTGTTTTTTTTTTACTTAGTTGAAGAAATAAATTGTGTTTATATCCAAGAAAAAACAGAATATTAAATAAACTACCATTTAGCACCAAAGAGTCCAATGCATGTACTAATACACCTTAAACGATCGACTACCAAAAAAGACCAACCGGTTCGACCTACAATAACGCGAATTCTGGTTGGCGAAACAACAAACTGTCGGCTTTGGGAAATCGCTTAAGTGGTTGTTCGAAAGTTGACATTGAAATTGGTTGATTCACCTCCTGGTTGGTGTTAAGGTTGGCCGACCAGGCGTTGCACCCACTCTTTGCTCGGTGTGTTGTTATTAAGACGACTGACTCACCTGAACGAGTGAAATCTTCCTTATTTAGTGTTATTGCATAATTGCGGTATTGATAGTTTCATTACACATGGGCGGTGGTGGATATAAGGTATAATACAACCAATAATAAGAAAAGGGGGTTTGGGAAAATATTTGTTAAATTTCTGATCGATAATCGATTTCTTCTTTTGTGAAAATAGACGTCACGCCCGAAGGTCAATGTCGATATTATGTACCTTAGGTAAACATCATTTTTAGGCTATAATAGAAACGACGTTGTTAGTAATATATGAAAGACGTTATGTATAATCTAACAAGGGCCCTTTCCAATTTTTATATGTTTTTCTTATCAAATAAGAATATTTTATAGCTAAAAGGTCCCAGGTCTATATGTAAATTCCCTTAAATACATAAAAATTAGCTATAAGTAGTTTTTGAAAAATGAATTTCTCTACAAAGCGCGCGAATTTAAACCGCGACGTTTCGGATTTTTGCATTCATCGTCAATCTTATTAGAGTCCTTAATGGTAATGATAATTGTCGAGGTCAGAGCCCGTTAAATTGTGTGCCGATTCGCATAGCAGTCTTATTGAAAATTTTGGAACTACTACTGCAGTTTATCGCCTGCAAAAGGGCACGATTAGATTCAATATTGCGCCATTTTTAGTATTAAGGCTTATTGTCATTCTACTCTTATAACAACTAACATTTTTTCAATAAAAAGTATTTTCTATTACCATTGCAGACTTGTAATTTATAGATGTGTTGACATTATTTATTTAGCATGCATACCCTATTAAAACTACCCTTGTTTTATTTCACCCCTGTGGGACGATGTCCACAAATGGTCAGCGCATGACTCAGCCCCAATCGTTTTCATTCATTTAACTATTTTACTTCACTTGTGAGTGGCAGTTCTAGTGATGTGACGCATTCTTCTATAGAAAAAAAGGAAAACAGAAAAGTGGGGTTTTTACTGTAATTTGTTTTTTTTTCCCTGAGAATCACTTTGTTACATGCAAAACTGCCAGTTTCGAGTATAATGCGAAAATATTTGTCTTCAAGCTTAAACAATATCGTATCAGTCAATTGGGATTCTTCTTCTTGGTGGTCTCAACCGTGGCCTGAGAATTATATCGATATAGAGTATTGCAGGGTAAGCTTTCCTTCATAAAAGCACTTCTATTGCTTCAACGCCCACCACACACTTTGCTTTAACATCGATATATCAAAAGAAAAATCAAATGTAAATCTATAACTACTATTATTGACAAAACCGTTAAATAAACTTGACCTTCGTTTTCCCTAAATTTGTCTCAATAACTACTTTTTCCAAGGTCGACGTTTCCATCAGTAAATTATCGGCCCATCTTCATTTATTAAGCATGACGTTCAGTCGTCATAAACTATCAGACAGCTGTCTTCGTTCCCAAAACTTTACTGTATCTACATAAGTAGTTGTTTGTTTTTTTACCTTGAATTTATTAAGTACATATTCGATAAAACATCTTTGAGGAGTTTGTCCTCCCACAATATGGCGCAAGGTCAACCGTCAAAGCTTGTGTGTTTTTTCATTATTTCAAGCGTTTTCAAGTTTTGCGATTTCCCTATTGGTCAGTTGGAATTAAAAATTTCATCATTCTTAGTTGTTTATTGGATATAAAGAAAAGAAAGATGTGGTCTTTTAGCAGTTTGTTATTGTGAGTTTTGCGTTAAGCGGACAAAAGGTGCTGAAAACGTCATTAGTCTTAAAAAGATGAACGGTTATGTTCTGTGGATTTTGTTCACACGTTGATTAACAAGTTGTTTATTTCGTTAAAGAAGTCATTCTCTGCTCTTTTACGGTAGAAATTTGAAGCAAAATATATGATTGTTACATTTTTTCCAGGCCCGGTTTCAGCAGAAACAGATGCAAGAAAAAGAGGAGAAGCTGACGAAATTGTACGAAAATCAACAGCAGAGGGCGTTTGAGAAGGTGGGACGCAGCAGTGCTGGAAGCAGCGGCAGTAACGCGAGCAGTAACGGCAGTAGCGTTAACAGTAACGCCAGTATGGGCTCCACGGGAAGAGGAAAGGTATGTAGCGTCGAAATTACCAAATACATTAAAGAATACTCCAAAGGTTATCGGGAACGGGACAAAAGAACATATCCACAAATTAAGCAGAAACAGCCGACGTTTCGACGTTTATTGACGTCTTTTTCAAGGCTATTCTACGACTAGAGTGGAAATTGTGTCATAAACTCATACTCAAAAGCCATCAGCTCAGGCGAGGAAGAGCAGGCGATGCGGAGTAAACAAGGCGACATAAAATTGGTGTGAGTGTTTATTAACCGACGTACCAAGAGAGCAAGAGACCACCGGTACGAAATTCTTCGGTGGTACTGGTGGTACGGTGGTACGGATTCATACTGGTGGTCTCTTGGTCACTAAAACGTCCCTTAATAAACACTCACACCAGTTTTATGTCGCCTTGTTTACTCCGCATCGCCTGTGCTGATGCCTCTTGAGTATGAGTTTATGACACAATTTCCACTCTAGTCGTAGAATAGCCTTGATAAAGACGTCAATAAACGTCGAAACGGCTGCAGTTTCTGCTTAATTTGTGGAAGTTGAGAAGATTGGCGGAATGGCAATAAATTCCTTGAACAAACCTAAAAAACATCTCTTGTGACGTTGCATAACTTTTCTCTAGTTTACAGCTTATAGTGGTTTAGTTGTGTGCAAGACTAAGTGGATTCTAGTACCTAAAAACGACAATCGAAAGGGTCTAACTCCGAAATTATTGAAACAATAGAATACAGTAGAAGAATGTAGGAGAGGAGCAAGAGGACATCAGGGACAGCAACAATTTTTGTTGGGGAGCGACCCCGGGGCGGAAAATCTTCTTGGCAAGATGCCGGACAGCCCCGCACTGCTGTCCGGTAGTGTGGGATTCTTACCCACTAAAAAAACCCATTTGTGCTTGGGGATTCCGAGCCCGGTATCCTATAAATCCCCGGTCTGCTCTGGAGCACGCTCTTTCCTGTTTTCAATATCTCGTAGCCTCGCCAGCTTTGCTGGTTTGATACGACATATCTTACGGGAGATGTGGCCCTTGCTTTTTCGGGCTGTTTTTGCCTCTTTGCTGTCAATCTTCTCTGCAGCTTGATATCATAGCTGATGCCGTGGCCGCTTCCAGAGTTGCCCTGATGCGGGATCCGGCTCGTACTGAACCAAAGCCCGCAGCAGGTCGTCTGGATGTGCTTCCGCGCGTCGGAAGATCTTCTCAGCTTTGACTCTCATGAAGTCGCGCACTGTTTGCCATCGTAGATTAGCACGAATTTCTTCGTTACTAATGTACGTTGAAGCATTCACCGCCATTGGAGGTAAATGGTTTCAACAGCTTCTATCCTTGAGAGGTGGGCCTCCGGCGCGCACCCCCATGAGGCCGTTCCATATGTTAGAATCGACCGCATGATGGTTTTCAGCAGCAGGAGCTTCCCCCTCACCGGCAGATTCTTCGGTTGAGCAGGGGGGGGGGCATAGTGAGGATATAGCCCCCTAGCTTTGGCAGCAGCGACCCTGACTTGGGGGCCCAACTTAGCCCTTTATTCAAGCTTACCCTCAGATAAAGAGTCTACTTTTGCCATGGCACTATGCCATCGATCACAAGTGGATTCGGGATGGCATCGCGACGTCTACCTATCAGGATTGCCTGGCACTTGGTTGAATTATTCTTAATCCTCCAACGTACCAGCCACTCCTGGAAGTCGTCTAAAGCTAGCCTGTCCTTAAGGCGAAATTCATACCTCTTTTATTATCAACTTCCTATTGTTTTTGTATAGGTTGGCTATCGAGAGAAGACCCTGTACTTCATCTCGAAAACTGTATATCTGTATTTTTGTATTTGAATTTTTCTCATAGCACTTCATAACACATATATCCAGGAGAAAGGTAGCGGGATAAGGACCCAAAATAAAACTTCTACGCTTCCGCAGAAATTGCCTAAAATTATTCGTGCAAGTGGCATACCTCGGTATGCCACCTTGTTAACCCACATACTTTCTCAACTCCCATAGACACATGTGCACGACAGGTGGCTATGGGGCAATGGAGGATTATTCCAAGTGTTGAAGGAATTCCAGGTGTTGAATTCCAGGGAAGCGTAGAAGTTTTATTTTGGGTCCTTCTCCCGCTACCTTTCTCCTGGAAATAAAAATCTTGAGGACGCTACACCTAAACCACTATAACACATATTGTTATAAATACCTGCAATAAAAAATTTTGCATCAAAGAAAGCATTACAATCAAAAAAAGTGATATAATTGCTTGACTAAGAAATAAAAATCTCGAGTTTCCCGATAATGCTTAAAAACCTGAATTATTGAAATTGTTTTTCTTGTTTCAAAAATGGGTCACAAAGTGTAGAGATTACCTACATATGGTATTTTCAATTCAACATACTTAAATAAAATCTTTTCATAATAAAAACAATAAACAGGTTTTGACTAATTTTTGACGGTCCAGTGATGTTAATTATGTATTAGACACGCCTTTACTAGTTATTTTGAGGGTACAGTGTTTTTGTACCATTTTCAAATGAAGTATAATGTGCTTTAAAGGCTACAAAATTAATCATATTTGATTTGATGACCAAGAGAATATTTTATTTAGAGCTGTAGAAGCATGCACACCGTTAAAAAAGTCTTATTGTAGTAGTTGTCTTGTGACCTACAGAAATCAAAACTTTTCATAATAAAAACCACAATAAACAGGTTTCAATAGACACGCCTTTAGTAGTATTATTTTGACATACAGTGTTTTTGTAGCATTTTCAAAGAAGTTATGAGATGCTTTAAAAGTCTACAACTACACACGCGTTACTTTTGTAATCACGATTACTCAACACTAGACAAGGTTTTATTATTTTTTTGGACGATCCAGTGTTTCTGTAGTTATGTAGTGTTTCATATGCAAGTGAGGAGCTGTTTTTATGATACAATATACTTTCTATAGCATTTTCAAATGCATTACGAAATGCTTGAAGGCTGCAGAAGTAAAGAAAATCGATTTAAAGAACAAGAAAATATTTTATTTAGATCTGTAAGAGCAGAATCATTCAAGAAAAATTTACTTTTGGTAGTTGTCTTGCAGTCTATATAAGCTAATATTATTCAATAATAGACCAGGATTAACTAGTTTTTTGAGGGTTCTACAGAACGTGTCTACAGAAACACTAGCCGTGTTTTCATAAGGCGATGAACAAAACGCGCCTTGAGTAATTGCTTTGATACG
This sequence comes from Taphrorychus bicolor, assembly GCA_951812265.1. Taxonomy (NCBI): domain Eukaryota; kingdom Metazoa; phylum Arthropoda; class Insecta; order Coleoptera; family Curculionidae; genus Taphrorychus; species Taphrorychus bicolor. The sequence goes on from OX638301.1 coordinate 20,870,380, forward strand.
ACAGTGTCTGTAGAGCATTTTTTAAATTATTATTTCATTTGAATACCATAGAAATAACGAATTTGCTTCAACGCCAAGAAAATGTTATATTTGGCACCTCAAAGAGACAAGTACTTGAAGAAAAAGGTACTTTTTCTTAAAGGAGTGAATCTTTTAACTAAAAAGCCACATATCTTAATTAGCAAGTTGTTTATAACCATCATATTATTTACTTTCGTTGAGGTAGTATTCTTAAGCCGGATTTGACAGGACAACCTTGGGTTGATTGACTTTAGCCACATTTTGTGGCCTCCCCCTTGACTATCTAAATGATATCAACGATTTGACATCTGAGTGAGTTGTTTTTGTCTTCAGGTTCGTCAGATGTTCGAGGAACGTCGTCAAAAGGCCGGCGTGGACAAGAGTTATCCACTAGAACCCCTGAAAACTAAAACGACCGGCGACCGTAAAGTCGCTACCACCATGAAATCGTCCATGACCAAATCGGTCAGCCAGACGCGCAATGGCAAGCCAATTCTTCATCAAAAAGAAGCCTACCAAAAGGCCTCTAACAACAATTATTCCAACGGACATTTTGAGGAGAATAGTCGCAACGTTGCCAGTTACGACGATTTAGACGGACGTCACAATAATTTGGTCGAGATTATGAATAACCACAATCTCGATGACGATGTAGATATCGACGATTTGCCAAGAATAGGTAAGAAGAATCGATTTTTTTTTGCCTGTTCAACTAATAGTAATTATCCTAGGTTTTAATGACGGTTACAACGAGACGCCCCTGTATATGACAGGAAAGTTGTCTAATGTGGGAGGAAAGCTCCCGAGCGAGCTGTTTATGGAGAGTAATGTAAATAACAACAATAATCAAGCAAAGACTGGAGCGGCCGTTGTCACCCAAAAGCCCAATGGAATGGCAAAGAGGGAAACGAAGGTAGGTAATTAAAGTGTTTTGAGGGTCGAATTAATAACTGCGTAGGACAGCTCATCGATTTTTTGTAACCTTTCTATTACATTAGTTTCGCTTTTCGAAGTATTCCTGATACGGCCTTGACCGGTTAGAGGGCAAGGAGCGTGACTTGTATTCTACAAGTATGTTTTTGTAATAAAAAGAACTGTTGTTTTTTTCTTTAAAATTTACATATAATATCTTTTTTGCTTCAAAACTATTTGTTCTTGTTTGGTATTATTATTTGGAAACAAATTAGATACTTTCATTTATCATCATTTTTCAACTGTCTGGTGTCTTAAAAATAAGGTCTTAAGCAGTGACGTTCTTTTTTTGATTTGATCGTATCTTTTAATTTCTTATTCTGGTGTTTTCTTTTCTATATCTCCTTCAACTTTTATGGGGAAAACACGGGACGGTCACGTGGTAGACACGTGACGGTCCCTTAGCCACGTACAGGGTGACCCGTTATAAACGCCACCCTCTTTAACTTTCTTCTTTTTCATTTTAGAAAAAAAGATTTTATACAAAACTTATAGCGTTTTAGCGAAAGATTTGAACACTGACCATTTCGAGTATACAGGGTATAGCAGAAAATGGTGACAGACCAAACATATATTTTTAAATGGGACACCTTAAATATATGTTGTGGGTTGGATCGAGCAGATCGAGATGATTTCAAGAATATATGGTTCGGTAGATTTATCTTTAATAGTTCGCAAAAAAAAAAACAAAAAAATTTGTTTTTTTCTTGTTGACCGAGATTCTTCATTTAACGCCTCTATGGTTTATAGTGCAATGTTATGGTTGAAAAAAATATCTCTTAATTAAAAAAAAATATTTTTTTCACAAGACAATTACTACTTAATTGAATGAGTGATGTTAAAAAGTAATTTTGATAGGTGGACAAGTGTTGGAAATGACCACCATTCATCTCGATGCATTACCCATTAATTAAATACCCCATAAAAAGTGTCTGGAATAGTGAGATCAGGACTATTCGCAGGCCATTCGATTGGCCCTTTTCTTCCGATCCATTAATCGAAAGTGTAATTTTTAATTATTCTCTGACTTGATGCACATTATGATAAAGTCCCCATCTTGTTGCCATAAGGCACTACGCAGGTAATCATTAACAGGTAGATCTAAAAACTGTTCTACATCGGTTCTTAGGAGGTTTAAGTAGCGGTTCCCTGTCATGTTTCCATTATCAAATCGAGGACCAAATATTCTATTTCGTTTTATTGCGCACCACACATTTACGCTGCGACGACCCGATCGTTTAACTTCAAAATAATGTTGAGGGTTTTCGGATGACCAGTGGTGTAAGTTTTTTTTCTGTACGGTATCCCAGCGGTGGAAACTGATGACTGTCACTTTGTTAAATAAATCAGGATCATTATTGAACCTATTTAACATATATGTGCAAAATTGTAATCGTTGTGTCTTGTTTTCTTCAGTTAAATGTTGCACTTTTGTAAATTTAAAAGGAAGAATTTTTTATTTCTTTAAAATTATGAAAATTTTGTCTTAGAAAGGTTTATATAGTTCGCGACCTGAATCTCTTACAGATGGCTAAGGATTGTCTAAAACAACACATATTAGAAAAAAAATTGATTCTACCTTTACACCTAATTTGAGTTATTAAAAAATATAGTTAAAACATAATTACCAATAAAGTATAATAAAACTTGCAAGTCTTTTTCTTTATTCACGACTGCAGTTCTCCTTATCCTTTTTAATGATTTGTTAGAGTAAAATTGTTGATAAACACGTCGAAAAGTTCTAATTGAAGGTAGTCTGTTTTCTCCAAATATAGTACGGTATTCACGTCTTGCAGCATACGATTTTTTATTATTTTTAATAAATATAGAAACAATGTTTAGCTTTTCTTCATTTGTAAAGCCAACCATTGTACTGTAAAAGTATTAAAGATAAACCTATCAAATCGTATATTGTTGAAATCGCCTCGATCTGCTCTATCCAACCCACAAAATATATATAGGATGTCCCGTTTAAAAATATATATGTTTGGTCTGTCACACTTTTCTGGGACACTCTGTATACATGAAACAGGATGCATTCAAATCTTTCGCTAAAACCCTACAACTTTTATATAAAACTTTTTTTTCAAAAAGGAAAAACAACAAATTTAATGCGGGTGGCGTTTATAACGGGACACCCTGTACTTCTATAACATACTCCCTATCCCTTGCTAACGTTGATGACATAAAGTGGACAGCTTGTACTCGATGCAATTTTCGCAAATTGCAAAGTACAAGATATTGTGTTTCCATCTCTTCTTTTTACAGTCTAAGCCAGTAATGTAAAAGATGGGCAATGAGCAGTATGTTATGGAAGTATGTGCCTTTAGCGCAATTCTAGTCATCAACACGGAGCAGGGATGGGTAAATACGTCAGTTAGTATTTATTTACATTTATCTACGTAAATAAATAAGTTTACGTGTAAAAAATTTAAATAAATGGTTGGCACGTAGGCTTCTGGATTCTTGGACCCTTGTGATTGTATGGTTGGTTGTTATCTTGGGTTCTGGTCCTTTTGTCTGATTAAAATAAGTTACAGCGGGTGCTTCTAACTTCTTTGTTTAATGACGTTTCGACACAAATTGGTGCCTTCATCAGATTACACAAAACGATGTACAGTTTTGGTTCGAAGTTTGTTGCAGTTTTTTTCTTTATGTACTGTTGTGTCAATTCCCCATAGTACATGCTGCGTGCCGTACGATATCTCTGACGGTTAGCCGCAGAGTTTCGACACGGCGAGCAGCATGTACAAAGCAATAATGCAACTTTCATTTACTTTTCTTCAAGTAACAGTATATAAAGAAAAAAACTGCAACAAACTTCGAACCAAAACTGTACATCGTTTTGTGTAATCTGATGAAGGCACCAATTTGTGTCGAAACGTCATTAAACAAAGAAGTTAGAAGCACCCGCTGTAACTTATTTTAAGACAGAAAGGACAAAAGGACCAGAACCCAAGATAACAACCAACCAATTTAAATAAATGTAGTTAGAGTCCATTTCAAATAGATATTCATCTAGTAAGCTGAGAAATTGACATATAAATGACACATTTACACGGATGGGATAGGACGAATCTGTCAATTCCTCAGCCTGCTAGATGAATATCTATTTGAAATGGACCATATGTATTGAGACTATGAATGACAGTTTGGGATGTCAGTTTTGGCATTTCTCGTAACTGAGTGTCAATTGTCGACTAATAAATGACACTGACAATTGACACCGACATTATTTTATAGATATATTGTTATTTTAATACTAAAATCTTGAGTTCAGTTAATAAACTTTTGTTTATTTCAAATTTAAATAAAATAATTATGTTGGCTTTGGTTCTTGCTCTTCTGGTCCCTGGCACCTGGTATGACAGACAAAGAAACACATTGTCAATCTATAAGTAGGTCTCAGATGAACAAGAACAACGCCACTGTTAGGACTGTTAAGTGAAATGAGAATTAAAGATTTCTATTTTGAAGTTTATGGTAATTAAATGCAAATAGCCTAAAAAAGTCATTAATTAAAAAAAAATAAAATATTTTTTTTTACTTTCTCTACACGCCCCCTTCTATAATCGTACCTGTAAAATAGTTATTTATGTATTAAGACCGAAAAGTACAACTTTTTTGCTCGGAGAGTGAAGTTTGCCGCTCGAAGCAAAGCGGAGAGCGGCAATCACTCGAGAGCAAAAAAGTTACTTTGTGCTCGTAATGCATACAACGTTTTTTCTACAAACAATCAATTCCAAATTATCTGAAATTTGAATGGAGACACAATCTGAAAATTTAAATCAAAGTGACAATGACGTTTTAAATATTTGGTTGAATGGTGGTAGTTGCTATTGACAGCAAGCGATAAAATCTTTTTCGCTTGCTGTCCTGGGCAACGCGCGTAAAAGTGAACTCACATTCTGATCCTCAAAAAAGGTTAGGTTTTCGTTTGTCTAATGAAAGCGTAAAATGCGTCATTATTTGACGTTTGTAGAAAAAAATAATTATCTACGCGTAGAAAAATATTTGTTTTAGTTCTGGTATTTGATCGGAAACGGCGGCGTGTGACCACATACTTCCATAACATACTGGACATTGCTTATGTTATACATTGCTGGCCTTAGACTGCAAAAGGAGGGGATGGAAACACAATATCTTGTACATCGAGAGAATGCACTTTGCACAAGGCCAAAAATTAAGCGCCCTTTTGAAAGTACGGGGTGTTCATTATAAAACTTTATCTAGTTGGCTGTGAAATGTCAAAAGAAAAGGATAGAGAAGCAAAAGTCCATTTAATTTGATTATGTCATCCTTTTCTGTAAACATTTCATAGCCTGCTAGATGAAGTTTTATAATGAACACCCCGTATGTACAGTAAACCTAGGTACCTCCGTGTACATATCAATGGTTAAAATCACAATTAACCGTGACGGACCTTTATGGAACTTTTACCAAATGTAATCATTAATTGGAAACTGGGGTCTGGTCAGTTTTAAGCATTACGGAATTTCGAGGTTTTTTGAAATTTACAAGAAAGAGAGCATCAAATTAAGTAGTTTAAAGCGAAAAAAATTGCGAAATATTCATATTTGTACCAAAAAATATAAAAAAAGTAATGTATATATAATAGGATCCTATACCAAGAAAAACAAAACAATAGCTTGCAGTACAAAATAAGGGTTATGGGGGCACAAAAACTGAACTGAAATGAAATTCTTTTAATCTACAAAGCTTCTTTTAATTTTATTTCATTAAATAATTATTACCAAAAGAGAAATCATATTGAATTTATTTTTGTCCTCCAACGTACAAAACAGCAAATATGATATGACATTCATGACAATGACAGATCGTTGTAGCGATCCTGCCGCTATGCAATGTTGCAAAATTTAAAAAAAAATGGAAAAATATCAAAGAAAAAAATAACTAAACTAAACCTATCCTAAAGAAAGACAGAAGTATTATAACATGAAATAATGTAACAAAAGGCAAAATAAAACTAAACTAACTGTGACAAGGTCCATGGCCCGCCGTAAAGGACCAGTAAATCTGAACTAACCAAACCAAAGGAAAAACATAACTGAACTCACCTAAACAAAGGAAAAACAGAACTGAACTAACCTAAACTAACGAAAGGCAAAGCAAAACTGAACTAACCTAACCAACAGAGTCCACAGTCATATGCAGCAATCAACATGCTCCGTAACGGCACTAAAGAGCTGCTGAGACAAAAAGCAGACGCGGTCCTAACCGGCAGCCCTAAAAGACAACTACAACTGGAATGATCAAACTAAAGGGAAAGTAAAATTGAACTAACCTAACACACTTAATGTGTAGCAAGCAAAAAGCTCTGTAGCGGCCTTAAAGGGCCGCTGCAACAAGAAGCAGAGGCGGCTTTGACGGGCCGCCATAAAAGACAAGTAAGACTGGAGTAACCAAATCAAAGGAAAACATAACTAAACAACTGAACTAACCAAAGGCAAAGTAAAACTGAACTAACCTAACCAACAGAGCCCACAGTTAATGTGTAGCAAGCGACAGGCTCTGCAGCGGGGCTAAAGGGCCGCTGCAACAAGAAGCAAGTGCGGCCCTAACGGGCCGCCTTAAAACACAAGTAAGACTGGACTAATCAAATCAAAAGAAAACATCTGAACTAACCTAACCAAAGGAACAACAAAACTGAATTAACCTAACAGGTCGAAAGGCGATCCACACGGGCTCCCGTAATGGACAGGTTTAACTGAACTAACTAAACCAAAGAAAAACATAACTGAACTGATCTGAACCAACTTAATCAAAAGCAAAGTAAAACTGAACTAGAGTTTTACTTTGGGTTATATTACATACTTAACTAACAGCTTCCGAAAAGGCCTAGTTCCGGATATTGAGAGAGGAACCTAGCTAGTCTAATAGGTGACAGCGATAGCTAACACGAGGTAAATAATATGAACTTAATTATGAATGCGCCGTGGGGCATTATAATGTAAATAAACCTACTCCAAAACGGCTTACTCCAGATTCTGCTGTACTAAAGTGGTGTATTAATTTAGGAACAAAGAAGGCAAAACCGAATTCGTCCTGAGGATGCAGAAATATATCTGCGAAACGTAGACTAATTCAAATAATTGTCTTCTTCATTTCATGATTCTGTTCCCGCATAACCCATCATATTTTCGAACAGGATCGATAACAACTACCAAATGTAAATAAACCGTTCAATTTTTTTGGTATTTTTAGTATTTTTTTTAGTACAAATATGAATATTTCGCATTTTTTTTGCTTTAAACTACTTAATTTGATGCCCTCTTTATTGTAAATATAAAAAACCTCCAAATTTCGTAATGCTTAATATCGACCGGCACCAGAAACTGTTTTCTGGCTATCTGGAAAACAGACCAAAAAACGAACGCAGTGCAAAAAGGGCAAAGAGAAACGATTGCTATCAGGTCTGTCATCCAATAACCTCTTCGTTTCTGTAATACTCAAGCCGTCAGTTTGACAGTTTGTTTTAAATTCAAAATGACTATTTTCATTTTTTTATCGAGTAGTTAGTTCAACTAGTACTTTCGGGCATTAACATCGCGAAGTTTCAGCCGGCCGCCAAGAAACCGATCGCCAAAACAAAACCTCCGCCAAGCTCCAATTCATCGGTGTCTTCTGGTTCCAGCCAATCGCCCCGCAGCTCACCCACTCGGGCGGATCGCAGTATGGCTTCAAAACCGCAGGTTGGTCAATTTTCTAGAGTTCTGCTTACTTTGCTATCATATTAGTTAAATTATTAGTAACCTGTTAATTTTGTCTCAGACATGAAAACAATAAAACCGACCTCTAGTTCTATGTCAACAGGAACTTTTTACTTCTATTTATTGCTGAACTGAACTTGATAGCTTTGAACCACAATTATGGTATTTTATGGTGTAGCCCGCAGCCTCTTCGCGCGCCCCAACCAACACCCGCCCATCGACGAAACAAACGGCCAAATCCCCAGTGGTGAGGGACGATTTGGCCGAGTGTAAGTACTGCGGAAGGCGGTTCGCCACCGATCGTCTGGGGGTGCACGAGGACATTTGCGGCAAAACCGGAAAGAAGAAGAGGAAAATGTTTGACGCCACCAAGCACCGGGTGCAGGGGACCGAGCTCGAAAGTTATGTGATGAAGGGCGGCAAAAAGGCGGCCAGTACCAAGGTGAGTGATTTATTATCTCAATTATTATTTTTGGGCTTTCATGACTCCGCTAAAAAAAATGCAATTTATTATATTCGCATTTCGAAACTGCGACGTTAAGGTTACATGTAAAAACTGAGTAAAACTAAGGACTTAGGAAAAGTGATTTTTCATTGACCCAGCTTTGTCAATAGGTGACTGGTTTTTTAGTCTTGAATTAAGAGTAAAATTAAGTCAAGGCGTCGCTCAAGTAATAGAAGGCAATCCAGTTAGTGAAGCAACTTTTCCTAATTTATTAACTTTTACTATATTGGATTACCGTTTTTTGAGTTTAACCATATGGGTTATTTGAAGATAGACAAAGAAAGGTTAAATTCCGTCAATGTTGCGCAATTAGAAGGCTATAAAAATGACATTTCAAATTTCGAAAAATCCGACTGGTTTCGAAAATAAAAAATTTGCAAAAAAAAACTTTTTTTATTTTTTCTTGACTTAATTTGAAGAGATAGTTAAAAATAATTGACACTTCTTCATAGCCACTTTTTGCTCTCTTCAATGTGGTACTTTGAAATTTAAAATCGGACATTTCGTTATATTTGACATATTTTATAAAAAGTGAGGTTGATGATGGTTGCATGAAAATGAAACGTCGGATTTTAAATGTGAAACTACCATGTTGTGTTTACCACGTGTCAATTATTTCAAATTCTCTTGAAATTTAGACTTCAAAATACAAAAACATTTTTTTTTTAAGTTTCGATTTTTTTGCGAATATTTCCGAAGCCAGTGGGAATTTTCGAAACTTGAAAAGTCAGTTTTATAGACTGACTTCTAACTGCGCAATTTTGCCCGATTTAACCTTTTTTTTGTATCTCTTCAAGGTTAAACTTGAAAAACGGTTACCCTGTATTGTTGGAAGAAACTGCATTGACTTACTAAAAAAAAAAGTTTACTAGATACCGAAAAAAGGGTTCAATGTTTTCTTTCCTTTATAGAAAACCATGGATGTGACAAATACGTCGAAAAAACAAGATAAGGTATATAGATACAAAGCACATTTTTGCATGGATTGGTAGAGTTATAAATTTTACTTAAATGCTTTAGGGCTGAATATGCAATGTCCAGTTAACTTGAAGCACATGAAACAACAAGAAAAGAAACTATTCAAGGTGTCGAGAAATGATGCGCAAAAAGTCTGGGGCTAAAAGTACAATAAAAAATCGTCAAAAAAATTCTTATAAACGTAGATCCACAAATGGACCTCAAATGAGCTAGGGGCGTTAAAAAGGTGGACCCCAAAGATGTTTTTTTTATGGATATAATCGAAACGATGCCGACGTGAAATAACGACATGAAATATTGTATGTTTACTTGGATTTGTAACCCGAATTCAAAAATTTTTCGAAATTAAAAAAATCAGCTTAGAAGTGTGTTAACTAGGACCGACTTAGTTCTGGTCTTTTTGGCCTAACATTTTTATTAGCAATTTTTTCTGCAACTTTAACACATTAGCTGAAAAAGCATTGATTTCTGCATAAAAAAGGTTCTTGGTTGACTTCTTAAACCGTGCAGCGTTTTGTTATTACTCTCCGCACTGTTAGTTATTACTCTAAAATGAAAAATAAAAAGAAACTTCATTCAACACTTCAAACGTTCAAACTTTCACGAGTTGGTTCGATGGTGATTGATAGTGTAAGAATGATCAATTTGCTTGCACTAAGTATTTAAAACCCATTTTACTGAGAAACGATGCATTTTTAGAAGAGGATCAAAAGCATTTTTTATGTAGGAAGCAATGTTATCAGTTCTTGTGTTCAAATTGTAGAAAAAATTATTGATAAAAAAGTTAGAACCAAAAATACCTATGCCGGTCCTAGTTAACACACTTCTAAACTGAATTGTTTAATTATTGTGTGTGGTTAACGTCCTTGTTGGCAATGAAAAGGAAGAGGTTACGGGCATAGGACTAAATAAAACCAGCTCTCTTCTGAAAAATTGCCGACGTTTCGATTGTGTATTACAATCTTCTTCAGGGCTACAAATATAAAAAAGAAATTTCACAATCGGTAGCAGGCTTACAAATTAAAAACTAAATATGTTTTTAATAAATAAAAATATGAACATATACAACATTTATCATAATGCAAATTTCGATCGTAATACACAATCGAAACGTCGGCAATTTTTTAAAAGACAGCTGGTTTTATTTAGTTCCATACCCGTAAACCTGTTCCTATGAATTGTTTAAGTTTCGTTAAAATGTTTCACTTCGGCTTAGAAAACTAAGGAAGGAACGTAAAACATTTTATGGCGTTATCTCAGGCCGTTTCGATTATGTCGACAAAAAAACATCTTCGGGGTCTCCCCTTTAAGCGGGCCTAGCTCTCTTAGGGTCTATTATCAGCCCTACACGTTTATGAAGGCGTACGTGTATGAAGTTTTTTGCCTAATTTTTAGGATACTGTTACGGGATACGGGTTCCAATAATTTATCGTCACTTAACTGCACACTTTTATTTACTTACACAATTACTGTTTACTAACAATTCGCAGTGTTACTACATTGCACCATCTATTCGATCCGATCTCGCGGGGCTCGCTGGTTTATATACCCGGCCTGAACACACTCTCGTACTTTCGAGAACGGAGGCGACTGTTCCCGGTTCTCGTTTATTCTAGATGGGGTCGCGGTCGGCGCTCGGCGTTGCCGCTTCGGCCCGAATATCTGTGGACCGAAGGTCGGGTGTAACATGGCCCCCCTCTGCTAGCTCTGATCGTCCCGATCAGAGAAATCTTCACTTCACTGACAAGAGGAACCATTTTCGTCTTTGCTCTAGGGGTACGTTGGATTCTATATACCACGTCGTTAATCCGTATATGGACCCTCCCAACTTGGAGACAACTTGGGAGACTTTCCTTTCTTTCTCTCTAGATTATAGAGCCTAGCCAAGTCACCTGCCTTAAATCCTGCAGAATTCGCCTTTAGGTCATATCTGGCTTTCATCCGATCACTGGAAATCTTTACCTTTGTCCTCACGTTTCTATGGATTTCCTTTAATCTTTCTCGAAGTTCATCAGCATAGTTCTGGACATCTTGCTCCGGTTCTTCTGGTGATGCGTACAACAAATATACCGGAAGACGAAGTTCTTTACCAAATATAACCTTGGCAGGGGTATGTCCTGTCGTGTTACGCTCTCTGTAAGTCATCATTAGAAGAGGCAAACATTTGTCCCAACATTTCTGGTGGTCGTTCAAAATTCCGTCCCTGGTCCGAAATCATTTTACTTCCGGGCTCTTATCTGCTATGTCCTTCCAATCAGATCTTTGATTTTCCAACTTTCATTGACGTATTAATCCCACAACATTATCGATTGTTTGTTCGACCTTCAGTTGTTCAGTGGTCCAATGTTCGTCGACGTCAATCCTGGTTCTTTTAAGAATACTTGGTCCTTCTCGTTCTACTCGTGGGCAGTGTCGACATTCCCCTTTAAAAGGCCTGCGTGATAATGCATCTGTGTTACCATGAGATCTGCCTAGACGATGTTCAATCTTGCTAGGGATGGTGAGGCTTCTTCCAAGCTGTCCAATCCTAATGATCCTGGTGGCTGCCGTGGGGCCAGTCAGCGTTCGCCCCTTCACACTGACTGATCTTAGTTTTCCGGCTGATGTGTCAGTCCGCCAGATTGTCGTCGTGGCGAAGTCTGACTGCTTTCGTTCGAACGCGACAGTACCCTTTTAATATGGCCCATTCTGCCGCAGTTGAAACAGGATCCGGGTTTCTGCAGGTCGCCATTTCGGTCCATGTTTCTTCTGTTAACCAATGTCTTATGCCCTCCTCCTTGATTGGTCGAAATATGAAGTCATTTGCTTCCTGAATTCATGCTCGTCCAACAATTGCTTTAAGATTGGGTTTGGCTGCGACTCTTCGTGTGCGTCAACTATTCTGCGGCCCTTGTTTATTCTCGACCCCTCATACTCTAATGCCCGAATTAATGCCTCATTTGCACTGGAAGGACGAGTCAACTTCAAATGGCATTTCATTTCACTGTCGCGAACTCCTAAACTGCTGGACTGATAGCTAATCAAGGAAATTAGGAGGAGCCGCAGGATACGCTAATCTCGTCAAACGCTCAATGTCCGCTTCAAATTCCTGTAGGTTTTCGCCTGGCTTCTGCTGCCTCATTCGTAGTTCTGTCTGCTAGATTATTTCGCGATGAGCATTGCCAAACCTCCGCTCTAACGCCGCGGCAATTGCGTTGTAATTACACTTTTCAGTGGTCGACAATGTAGGCATGATGCCTGCAGCCGTTCCTCTCAAAGTTACTAAAAGTTTGGTAGCCTTGTCCGAATCTGTCCATCCATTTTTAACTGTTGCCGCCTCAAATTGGTCTTTATAAATGTTACAAGAAGTAGTGCCGTCGACAATTGGAGGCCTAGTAATGTGTAGTCGCTCAGCGGTTGAAGTTGCCCCACTGCAACGTGTTTCCCAGATCCGCCACCGTTCTTCTAACTCCGTCATTTTTATCTTTACTTCATGTTTGACTTGATCTACGTCTTGTTTGACTTCAGTCATTTTGGTTGAGACAAGTTCTTGCAACTCGCGACGACCATCCGTTAATGCTTGAAGCAGAGCAGCTTGATTTTTCATTTGTTGCGCACAAGTTGCGTTTGTTTTTCTTGTTCCTTTTTCTCAGACTGCCTTTGTTTTTCTTGTTCTTCCAGAAAATTCCTTTCTTCCTCTTTGTCCTTCTTTAGCATTTTCATAAGTGCTGCCAGTTGTTCATCCATGATTTTTGTTGAGTATATGGCATGTAGTTCTAGGCCAAAGTTCTTGCACTGTCCTTACCATGCAAAACTCCAAGCGCGCGACGACTCCTTTGTCCATACAGTCACAAGTTTAATGAAAATTATCCCACTTCTAACACCAGTTGTTACGGGATACGGTTCCAATGATTTATCGTCAATTAACTGCGCACTTTTATTTACTGTTAACTATTACAACACGATTAAAACACAATTACTCTCTACTAACAATTCGTACTGTTCGCCTGTCCGTGGTTATTTCGCTTATTTACTACACTGCACTATCTATTCGATTCCATCTCGCGCGGCTCGCTGGTTTATTTATATACCCGGCCTGAGCACACTCTCGTACTTTCGAGAACGGAGGCGACTGTTCCCGGTTCTCGTTTATTCTAGATGGGTACCCGGGGTCGGGGTCGGCGCTCGGCGTTGCCGCTTCGACCCGAATCTCTGGGGACCGACGGCCGGGCGTAACAATACATTCAGCCCCCGAATTTTTTGCTCATCATTTCCGGGACGTAACTAAAAATTGTTATCAAAAGATATTTTTGTTTTGTAGTAAGTAATTAATTTCGTATTTTTCCTAAGCATGTTTGTTTCCTGAATGTGCACTTAAAATATAAATTTTCCGGGTGTTTATTGAAAAAAGTCATCAGTCTGGCTATGAGAAGGATGGAGTAATAAAAAGTATTAAAAAAGTCAGTTGTAATTGAGTGTAAACTCGATGTAGTTATTTCGGAAATCAAGAAAGTTAAAAATGTTCTCAAATTGAAAGACAGCTATTGCATAATTGACACGTTTATGTTATGTTTTTAGTTAGAAGAAACTAACTGAAAAAGAGCACAAATCCGATAGTTACCTCAAAAATTAAGTTGAAACAGTTTTCAAGTGCGGCGGTGTCAAAATTGACACTTGTTAATTTGCTTGTAGTAAAAATTTGAGTTGGAAAACAATTGTCATTCCATTATCAGAAAAAAATTATCTGATTTCGGTGAGAGCAAAGTCAAAATTGATGATACTTCGTTACTTGAGTCATGATCATAATCTCAAATCGTTTATTTCTTTTAGTTAGAAAAAGTTAGTTTGAAATGAGTTCAAGTTCGATAAAGCAGAAGAAATGTCTCGAAGTGGGTGACCACTGTGTTAAAATTGACATTTTAGCCGCCCCTTTAGTTAGAAGAAATTAGCTGGAACTAACTACAAACATGTTGGTTGGCTAAAAAAAATTAAGTTACAATTTGGTTAACCGCTGTGTTAAAATTGGCGCTGTCGTTCTTTTTTTGATTTTGATGACAACAAGTCAATTGACACTGCCTTTCTTTTAGTTTTCTTAGCTCTCGAATCAATCATTCCTTCAGTTAGAAATATGTCAAAATTGGCACTGTCATTTTTCCAGTTCCAAAAAATTAACTGAAAATTAGTACAAATTTGATAGTTAATATGACAAATGAGGTTGAAAATTGTCTCACTTTTGGTGACATTTGACTTTTAGTTCGTTGACACATCTTTTTTTTTAGAAAAAATTAGTTGCTTGTATAAGAAATTAAGTTAAGATATTTTTCAAGTTGGGCTTTGTCAACATTGATACTGCCATTTCTCTAGGTACAAAAATTAACTGAAATTTCTCGATAGATAATATGACAAATGCAATTGGAATTTTTCTCGAATTGGGTGACGGGTGTGTCAAAATTGACACTTTAGTCTTCTTAACACTATATCCTTCACTTCACCTGGAAGAAATTGGCAGCAGATAAGTACAAAGTTGGCTCAGAATTTAAGTAAAAATGTTTCTCATTTTTACTGTCAGCAATGTCAATTTGAGATCTCTCATTCAATTTGATGTGTGAAAATTGAGGTGTTATTTTGTTAATTAGTGAAAGTTTGCTATAAGTGAGTACAAACTCGATAGTTGTTCAAGCAATTAACTTAAGATTTGTGTCAAAATGGACAGTAATTTACTGGTTAGTATAGTAAAAACATTTGGTCGACTAAACTGAGGCCTGCATTCTCTTTTATGAATTGTTTTCATTTGATGATCGTTGAAACAGTCAACAGAAAAAAAACAAATCGTTAAAAAAAAGTCAGCTAAAATAAGAGCAAACCAAAGAATTATCGTAGTAATGGGACTAACATATCAGATGTTCCGAATAAACTACTAGAAACGCGCCATAGCCATTGAAACATGAGTATAATACAGTACAATTTTTTTTCAAAGTTAACTCGTTTAACGCCAATTTGTCTTTGAAAAGGAGCCAGAACCCGTTTCACTTTCGATTGTCATTTTGTCAAGAAAACGGCCCTTTCAAATAGGCATCCACCAAGAAAGTTATTCAGTTTTGCTAAATATGTTAATTAATTAAACACAAAAATGTTAATTAATTACGCCAGTAAATGAAAGTAATGACTGTCGAAAACGACTCGAGCTTTCATGAATCCGGGTAGTGCGTTACGCGATTTACGTTGTGTAGAATAAACTGACTTCTAAAGCTTGATATCTTCTACTGAATCGGAAAACTGTTTGCAGAGTTGCAGTATATAAGTAAGTAAAACCACGTCGTTTTAGGTATCGGCCAAACCATCCGCGAACAAGGCGGGCAACTGGAGGAAGACGCACGAAGAGTTCATAACGGCCATTCGGGCGGCTAAACAGGCCCAAGCGTACGTGGCCAAGGGCGGCAAGTTGTCCGATTTGCCCCCGCCTCCCCCATCTACCAATTCCGACTACGTACAGTGTCCCCACTGCGGCCGAAGGTTTGTGTTATGTTCACTTATTTTAATAATTATTTTCCAATACAATTTTCGCACTGATTGCTTTATAAACTTCTCTTCAGTCTATTTAGTTTGAATTTTAAACGAATCGTAAATTTGAACATGGTGTCAAAACCGTTTCTTTAACAGCATAATATTTTGGAATGTAAGGCATGTTTGTTCAATCAAATCTTATTATTATTATTATTATCACATTCGTACTGGTTATATACTTTGAACGTCAAGGATTTTTTTCGAACGTCAACTTTTGACAAGGATTGAAAGTGCAGCGTCGAGGGACCCATGAAAATCAGGTCTAATTGGGACACGCCCAGCAAACAAACAGCGTTTTAGGATGGAGGTTCTAGAGCGCACTGAGACTATACCCGTCCTTTGTTTTCTCAATAAGAATATAAAAATGTCAATTACTCTCAGAGTTTCTCAAAATTAAGGGACGGAGCTTGGCAGTAAGCGCATGCGCATCTGTTTCTTTTTGATCTGGTTTTCCAGCTGCACTTTCTAATGTTGATTTGATTATTATATGAAAAATGTTCTTGATACAATGGTGGAGGCCTTTTTTCTCCTAACGAAAATAAAATAAATATAATTTTGCTTTCCTTTGTTTTAAACGGTTTGTACTTATTGCAGGTTTAATGAGTCGGCGGCGGAACGACACATCCCCAAGTGCGCAAACTACGCATTCAACAAACCGAAGGGCGGTCCGCAGAAAGGGCGACCCGGCAAAAGATAACCGTACTAAATTTCCCCTGAAACAACCTTTTTTTACCACCTGAAATTGTTAATAATATAATGATAATAATACATTTCTTCTATGGCGAGTGGAATTATTGCCGTCGTCCCAATAGAATTTATTTTTGTAGACGTAGAGGTCGTACAGTACGTGCGGCTCTCATTGGTCGTGTGATTTATTAATGAGCGGTGAGATTTTTTTTGTACTTTGTCATATATTTAAAAAAAAACCATAAGGGATGATTGCTTTCATTTTTTGTGATATATATAGTTGAGAAATCGAATTCTTTCAATTAAAACATCGAGTAGTAGATTGGAGTAAAAAATGTGTAGAGTAGTACTTAATTAAATTTCTAGTCAAATAGTTTCTATGTAGCAGAACATGTTTTCAGTACTTGGAACTCGTGTTCTGAGATTTACCATGTAACGAAATAGAAAGTTTACTTATAATTGATATTATCAGGAAAAGCAGAAAAAGTGAACATTCGCCGTTATATTCAGAAAAAGTATTTAAAAAGCAAATCTTGGCATAAAATGGCGAATATTTTTTTTCCTGGTTTGCTTTTTAAACTTCCTGTAGTTTTACCTGCTTTTGTGAACTACACACCTCAAATTAACGAAAAAAGAAGTTTTAGCGACTTGCTGTTTGGACAACAGGAGACCGTCTAACGCCGAAAATGCGTTCACTTAATTTTTAGTATAATTTTAAATCACATTTTTGAATCTAAATATGTTGTATTTACAAAGTGATGTTGTGTGATATATGTTGTATTAACACATAAATTAGATTAAAAAAATCTTATTTCTTAACTTGAATGCCATTACATAAATCAGACTGTATGAAAGATCGCTGCTATCGGCTCGCGCGCATTCACCATTTTGATCAGGAATTAATGTTTATATAAATATTTTTTAAATCTGAATTTCTGTAGCATATATAATCACTATAATAACATCTATTTCATATAATAAAAACATGGTTTGCTGTTCTAGGCAATGCTAAAGTACATAGTACCTAGTAAATTGACTAGGTGCGCTTAACATTGGGCAACCAAAACGCGTTTTAGTTGCCCAACTTTGGCAGCTCTGTTGAAACTTTCAAATTTGATATAAGCTGATAAGTCGTGATGAATTTCTCTCTGCAAATATTTGACTAGAAATGTAATCGAAACAAATGTTTCTTTAAAAGCGTTTGATCTTTATAATATACTTTATAGGATTAAAAATAAAAACTTTAAGAAAATAGTGATTTAACGTTTAATTTACTTTTAGTGGTGTGCTTTTATTAAGACTGCCATCAGTGACTCATGTAAGGGTGTATTGTTTGTTCCTAAATTATACCTATCTCTCTAACGATTCGCAATTTTACTAACGTTATGAAAATAAACATTTTTTCAATGTATTTGTTTTTTTTATTAAATAAATATTGAAGATTGTTGCGAAAGCTCTTCACAACAAGTGTTTGGAACTTAAACCCGCTCCAGCTCGTGTCATATTATTTACTTTGTGATTCGTCGCGTTTGTAAAAAGTGTGTGTAATACCGCACAGCAACGGCCTATTGTTGGTCTATTGTTTTAACTCAAACGTGTCATGATGATGAATTGACCTCAGCTCGTTTTTTATTGCCATATTACATTAAAATCAGTTTTGATTGTCTCATGAAGTTGTAATTTGTGAATCAATTAAGTTGAGAAAGTTGAAGTGTTCACGTGACTCCGTTGTGTTGTTTTGAAGTGGTTTGAAGCATGTGAAACTGTGCTGGTGTTGTTGTAAGGTTTTGTTATCAATTGGATGGTTTTACTGAAAGCTAGTGAGGCAATATAAGCGCTGTTGTCTGTTGTTGCTGGTGTCGGCACGTGATAGGAGAGAAAGTAAAGACCTTGTCAAGAGATCCAAGTATTTTCTTTTGCTTCTTTTAAATATATTGCGGTAAAACTTGGTTACAGAGAAGCAATGTTTGCTCTGAATGTTCTTCTCCAAAACTGTCGAGACCAACGTAAGGATGTTTGCGTGTGTTTTATGGATGAAATGAAAAGAATAATATTAAAATTAGAATTAGAAGAAAAGAAAATAAGAATGAAATGAAAAGGCCTTCGACAGAGTGCAACACACAAAGCTCATAAATATATTGAGAGATACTGGTGTTGATGAAAAAAATTACCTATAATTGAGAATATGTACTGGCGACAGAAGGCAGTCGTTCGAGTTAATGGAAGATTTACAGATGAACGTGAAATCCAACGAGGCGTTCGACAGGGATGTGTCCTGTCTCCACTGTTGTTCAATCTATATTCTGGCAAAGTCTTCAAAGAGGCTTTATATGAAAAAAAATTCGGGGTCAAAATCAACGACGAGCTGACTAACACCATTCGCTATGCTGACTATACGGCTATTTTATGTAATGATCTTCAGGGTCTCCAAAGTCTCATAAATTCTGTTAGTGCAGTGGGACTGGAAATGGGACTGAATGTAAATGTTGCTAAGACCAAGATTGTGGTCTACCTCGGATGCTATATCACCGAGCAACTCGGATAGGGAAATTAGATGTAGGATTAAAACAGCCAGTACAACATTCCAGAAGATGAGATCACTGTTTTGTAATGACAGCCTGAACCTAAAGCTGAAGCAAAGAATGATTAAATGTTACATTTGGTCTGCGCTGTTGTACGGAGGTGAAGTGTGGACCCGGAAAGCTGCCACAATCAACCGTCTAGAAGCATTTGAAATGTGGTTACATAGACGGATACTAAGAATACCATGGGCGGCTTTGCAAAGAATAGAAGCAGTCTTAGACAGGGCAAATACAGTTCGTGAACTCTTGACAATAGTTAAATGCCGAAAACTGGCATACCTTGCCCATGTTCTCAGAGGAAATCGCTACCGGATCCTACAGCTTATAATGAAGAGCAAAATAGAAGGCCGCAGAGGCGTAGGAAGAAAACAAATCTCCTGCTTAAAGAACATCCGGGAATGGACAGGCATACATAGCGTCGAACAATTGTTTAGAGTGGCTGAAGACAGGGATCAGCTCGTGATCGTGATTGCCAACGTCAGGAATACCTGACAAGGCACAATAAGAAGAAGAAAACTTGGTTAAGAACTACAAATCTTTTCTCTGATTGCTATTGCTGCTACGCAAATTTGATGCAAATTTCTGTACATATGTTTGAATTACTATTAGCACATTGTAATAGTAAAATGTAGAGTTATATTGTGCTTTTTGTGCTCTGTGTGAAAACGAAAGAGAGTAAGCAAGTGATGGACGAAGCAGGAATTGGTTAGTGTTAAAACTACAATCTGTACTTTGATTTGTCTCAGGAATTTTTCTTTTATTTTGTTACTATATTTGACTTTGCTTTTGTACAAGTTCATAAGAATTCAAGAAACTCAAGACAGAAAGACAAAAGTTCTGAGTAAACAGTTATTACCTAACTGTGTAAAACTAAATTGTACATATTCATATTTTTTTTGTGGATATCTTTGAATGTTTTATTAATAACCATGTTTTAGTATTCTTTATGGTGTTTAATTCCACATAAGTTTTCAGAGGCATCGTAGATCAATTTAAAAATTAAATCAACACCTTGGAACCCACCTACTAAAATGTTTTTTCTTCAAAAAACGATTTATTACTACTTGCTTAAATTAAAAGAAATGCAGTTTTGACAGATTGTCTTCATTCGACGTCAATAGGATTAATGTTATAACAACTTTTGACAAAAAAATGTGGCCATACCCATTCATTATTATCATACAAGGGGTAGGTACAAACTTTTAAACGTCCAAAAAGTAACGGTGCGCTACATTTGATTACTCTCACCAATAAATGACCATATTGTATAAAAACTAATAATTTCGTTAGAGTAAGTTTTTTGCAAGGACCTTTTAACAAACCTAGTTACCAATTTGAGTCAAAAATTTGGAAAATTGGTTTTAGTCAGAAATTTTTACTTCAAACCTAGGCACCATACCTTTAATGGCAATTAAAGCAAATCAAGTTGTTTTCATTTTTTATCAAGTAATTCGTCCTAGTTTTTCAATAATAATTAACACACATTGAGGCAATCAATTAATAATATAGCAGTAGACATATGTGAGAGTAATCAAGCGTCAGGCAGCTTAACTACAGGTACCTACTGAATAACACTTTCATGTTCATTTTACATATCAGCTTTTTTTTTACCGAGTCCGTGTTTAATCCGCTTTGACAGGTACCCAAATGTAAAACGAGTTTTATCTCCCGAAGACACATTTTTCCGACGCGGGTTTTCAATTAACTTGATGAATGTCCATGTGGGGCAACCGGCGTAAAATTTCCCTTCTCATAAATTGCCAATTTAATCGAGTTAAAAGTTATTGACACGGCAAGAAATGGGCGCCATCACACTGCAGACGGTGTGGATCATTTTTTTTTTCTTTAATGGGGTGTTCATTTTCTGTGTTCAAAACAATGTTGGTATTAAAATATGCAGTAAACACCTAATGTATACTAAAAGGAAAAATTTTAATCTGAAAAATCTTGCCTAACCTGACAAAAATACTACAAGTGCTGATACGAAGCTGGGTAATTATAAGAAAGACAAAGCAATTTTCTTTCCTTAAAATGTTCCAATGTGTTGCACCACGTGTGGCAAAACCCTTCTCTTTTATCATCTCTCATACACTGATTAACATAACCTTCAAAATAAAATTAATTCTACTAAAAAGTCTAAATTCTGATAATAAAACCGAATTTCTTATGATAAAAATTTGCACCTAACTAGAAAAAGTACGTTTCTCGTAATGTCTTATTCTCCTTTTTTCCTACACTGGCTAACCTCAAGTATTGATTTTAGCCTAAATTTGTGTGATGATTAAGGAATCAGCATTTGGTGCTTAACGTTTTTTTGCCCTATGAAGTTCATGAAACTGAAGCTGATAAACTTCCAGCAGCAATACAACTTTTAAAGCCGCTCGCTTATATTATTGCTTCCAAATTTTACTGAGAATAACTTAAAAAGCGGCCCGTTTTTCCAACTTTTATTAAACTTTCCAATTACACGGGCCATAAAACAGCCCATCGATATTTCCATTAAAAAAGATCATATTCCTCGCTCAGTAAGGCCGGGAAACGTGCTCGAAAATTTCGCGCGGACTTTGCGAATTTCACAAAGCCGTTTCTTTCGTTAGACGGCGAGAGTCTCTTTTTAATTAAGCGCCGAATGAAAAAGTGGCTCAAAAAGTCTTTTGTCGCATATCATAAGGGCACAAGCTACCCACTGTAAAGAAAAGAGGTGTATTAAAAGTCATGTACGGAGGCATTCTAAGTGCCTCACCCAATTTCCTTCTTTCGTTTTTCGAATTTAAATAAAATAATAAAAAGTGTATTTGCTATTTCGACTAGAGCCACAAGAGAACGTCAAATCTGTATTTAGAAAAAAATGCCTCTCTTTAGATTTTTTTTCCTCAAATGTCAGAGTAATATTAATTTTATTAAATGGATTGGACATATTTTTAGGCTAGATTGATAGAGCCAGATATGCTAATTTCAAAAAAGCTTACTTCTGTATATTTTATATCACTTATTTCCGGTATACAGGGTGTCTTTTTTAAGTGCGTGCAGTATAGCTATCTCCGAAACAGCTGTAGTTGGGCAAAAAGTTGACTTTTGTAGAGCCTGTTTAGAAAACCTTTCAATTGAGTGGTTTCTGAAATATTTAAAATAATTTACAGAAATCAAAAACTTAAATCTCTTCACTCGAAGCTAATCAAGATGTCATATGGGAGGAGTTAGGGTGTAGTTAAACTTTTGTGTCACCAATAGTTTTTGAATTAGAAGATATTTAAAGTTTTCGTAATTTTTACATTCTTCTAAATATTTCAGCAACTACTTAAAATGTGGCAACAGTGTAAATGTTTCCGAAAAAGTCTCCACAAAAGACAACTTTTTACTAATTTAACCGACCTTGTAACTGTTTTGGAGACAGCAATACTGCACGGCGCACTTAAAAAAGACACTTTATATATGGTGGTCTAATTGCTATGGTATACCGTAATAGTCGTCCCATCAAGAGCTTCTAGGGTAGGTTAGGTAGGTATAAAATAAGGGGCTGGTCAATATTACGTTCGTTCAAAAAATAGTAGATTATGTCACTAGGAGTAAAAGACCTTTTACTCCGCGTAACATATACTATTTTTTTTTCAAGCATGCAGGAAGTCTATTTCAGAGTGATTCAGTGTTTCAATTTTCTCTCATCCTCTTTAAGCGGGTCTAGGTACTTACCCAATTAGTGGTGTATATAAATAGAATGTGTTAGAACGGTGGTGTTCAATGTTCAATGGTTTTAATGGTATTAAATCATAACCAATGGTTTAGGTGGTTGAGGTAAATTATGGTAAACTAACAATTTATAGCATTATTATTAATACTAAAATAATAAAAATGACATTGACAGATAAATATGATGACAACTAACGACATTTAACAGAATTCGAGAACCTATGCCATTTCGACTAAAAACAGTTTCGGGTGTTGCTCTCGAGCGCTCTGAGAGTATTCCTATCCTTTGCTTTTTCAACAAGAATGTAAAGATGGCAATAAGATGGTTTATATATGCGCCACCATGACAATAGCGGTGACATTTGACTTTACTTTTACTGCCTAGGACTTTTTTGCTACTTTTTTTGGTCTCAGGATTAGAAAGCCCACTTTGGGTGTGCGTATGGAGAGAACAAATGACGTACTTTTGGTCCGTTTGATAAAAAACGTTTTTTCTTAAAAAAAAAAATACCGTAGGTCATTTGACAGAATTTGATAGGACAATTATACTTACCTCTTTCATATTAAGTGCGGATAAATTCACTTATTCTTATAATAAAAAATTACGCATTTTGGTAAGTTCGATTACTTTGAAAATAACTTTGATTAGGTTAGAAAAAACGTTTTCTTCTTGAAAAAGATTACTGCAGGTAGTAAATTAAACTTACCTCTTTCATATTAAGTGCGAGTAGATGTTCTTTTGCAATTTCTAACAAAAACTAACTGAATGAAAAAAGTTACTAAAACTGTATTCGAAACTGCGATAAATGCCAAAACGTTTCTTGTCGATTGTCGACAAGACGAATATGCAACGTTGCCACATGTTACGTAAATGAAGAAAAAGAAAAGAAATACCTCAACTAATCTAAAATGCCCTATCTCAACAAACAAGTGAACTTGTAGCTTGTGGCGGCCCATTAGGTTATTAGTTCAACCAAAGTGAACTAATCTGAACTAACCAGAACTAACCTGACCTAGACTTTTTTTTTAGGTTTAGGAAATGCATATCCATGCACACCTGGGGCATGGATCTCTTCACCCCTTGTTCCACTCCGGAGCTCTCTGCCAGGAATTGCATCGGGTGGGATTTTCTTCGCCTTAGATCTCTGCCTTTCGTCTCTTTTCCTCTGTGTTCTTGTATATCATAATGTTGGTCATACAACCCGTTATGGCATTCCAGTCTTTTTTCGATCTCAGTATCGCATAAGTTATGTTGTCATTGTCTATTTCCATCCCACATTCGCGGTTCACTTTTATTCTTTCGTCAGCATACCTAAGACCCACGAAAAGAGTGTGTTCCACGCAGTCGGTTTCCTGGCAGAAGAAGCACTCGTTGGTC
The DNA here is from genome assembly GCA_951812265.1 of Taphrorychus bicolor. NCBI lineage: Eukaryota > Metazoa > Arthropoda > Insecta > Coleoptera > Curculionidae > Taphrorychus > Taphrorychus bicolor. Next base: position 20,894,464 of record OX638301.1, read on the forward strand.
TGTTGTTTCCCGATTCTTTTCAAGTATGAGGTGAAAGTTCCGTGCCCAGTGAAAAAGTGTACATAATAGTGGTCGAACTCTCCCCATTCCCTGCGAGTCCATGTTTTGATGTCTCTGATGAACAACTTAGCCTTTCCTGCCACACATTGAAGAGTTGTTCACGCGCTTCCGTTCTACCAGCTGCTCCGTCTTTGTACAATTTTGCCCTTTCGATGACTGCTAGGTCTATTGGAGGGAGTCCCGCAATTACATCCAGAGCCTCGGTCGGTTCCGTGCGATATGCGGGTGTTATTCCCATTGACAGTCTTCTGTTTACACTCTTCAGCATGTTTGCTTATTTCGAGGACTTTAGAGCCTTTTCCCAGATTGGCGCCTACGATTGATTAGAGGACCGAGCTTACCATTAATCTTACCTTTGAAACCTTTATTTATTTCATACCCATCTCCTTTTAGTACATGCTGAGAAGATACAATAAAAGTGTTAAAGTCAAATTTCCGAGGCCTACTTGACGACAATAGCAAGTGAATGGCTTATATATTGTTTAACATTTGGTGTGCTTTAGCTATAATCATTTTTGTATGCTCAGTCATAGTCGTATCTTTGTTCACATAAACCTCTAAACTAAAATATAAACCCCTAAAAAAAAAGTACCTAACTGTTGTCTGCGATTCTATAATAGATTTCCCAATCTATCATAGAATGCGAGGTATTTTTCTCCTACCCTCCAGTAGTACCATCTCCATTTTCCGGAAGGCCACTTTGGTTCAATAACTTCAAACTGACCTAGACTAAACCAAACTGAGCTAACCTGAACTAACCAAAACTAACCTTAACTAAATCAAATCCGGGTCTGGTCAGTTTTAAGCATTACGGAATTTCCAGGTTTTTGGAAATTTACAAGAAAGAGGGCATCAAATTAAGTAGTTTAAAGGGGAAAAAAACGGAATGTTCACATTTGTACCAAAAAATATTAAAAAAAAATGTTTATATAAAACAGGATGCTATACCAAGAAAAACAAAACAGTAGTTTGCAGGACAAAATAAGGGTTATGGGGGGGGGGGGGCACAAAAACCGAACTGAAATTAAATTATTTTAATCTACAAAGCTTTTTTTAGTTTTATTTATAACCTATAAAACTTTTTTTATACCCTACAAAAAAAGCAAATATGAGATGACATTGCAAAATTTAAAGACAAATGGAAAAATAAAGAAATAATCTGGACTAACCTAATTTCAATTAACCAAACCAAACAAAAAAATATAACTAAACTTAACCTATCCTAAAGAAAGACAGAAGTTATATAACATGAAATAATGTAACAAAATGCAAAGTAAAAGTAAACTAACTCTGACAAGGTCTAGAGGCATTCCTTGGCCCGCCGTAAAGGACAAGTAAACCTGAACTACCCAAACCAAAGGAACAACATAATTAAACTTCCCTAAACAAGGGAAAAAGAAAACTGAACTAACCTGAATTAACCAAAGGCAAAGCAAAACTGAACTAACCTAACCAACAGAGCCCACGACACTTATATGCAGAACTAACCTGAACTAATCTGACCAACAAGCTCCGTAATGGCCCTGAAGAGCTGCTGAGACAAAAAGCAGACGCGGCCTTAACGGTCAGCCCTAAAAGACAACTACAACTGGAATGATCAAATCAAAGGAAAAGCATAGCTGAAGTAACCTGAACTAACCAAAGAGAGAGTAAAACTGAACTAACCTAACACACTTAAGGTGTAGCAAGCAAAAGGCACTCTAGTGGCCCTAAAGGGTAACAGGGTAAACAGTAATTACGCAATTACTCCGTCCAAAAGAGAGTAGTAAGTACTTTTGGTTAATATATACATTTAGTAACTTTGACCCACATTTCAAAAATAAATTTTAATTTATCTTTTATGTTATTTTTTTGTTTTATTCTAGAGCACTTTCTCGTATTTCATCTTTGCTTTTATGTATGTTTTCTATAATATTTAAGCTTTGAAACAAATGGTATAATTCAATGTCGGTAGGGGTATTAGCCCTCAAAGTAGTTGTTTCTATTTGTTTCCTTCTTTATGTATAACTACAAGGTTTTGGAAATGCCGAAAGCAGACAAGTTTTCAAATTTCCATTGTAATTATACATGTGCATTTTTCGCATATCTTAATTAAACTCTGGTTCTATATTCTTTGCAAAAAGCTTAATATTTCTTTTTGGCTTTTACCATTGATTTTTTATTACTTATTAATTCATTTTAATATTTTTTGCTTCATAAAATGAGCTTTGAAACAAACAGTGTAATTCAATGCCGGTAGGGGTATTAGCCCTCGGAGTAGTTGTTTCTGTTTGTTTCCTTCTTAAACGCTGCAATATTTTTGGAAATATTGAAAGCAGATAAGTTTTCAATTTCCAATTAGTAAATATTGCCTTTTTGCATATTTTAAACTAGAGTTTCCTGCGAAAAAGCAAAAAATTTCGTTCATTAACATATTTCGCAGAAAATAACTTTCTTTTAACTTTCATAACTAAACTAACCCAACCAAAGGAACCTAACCAAAACTAAACTAACCGGAACTAACCAATAGCAAAGTAACTGAATTAATCTAACTAACAGGTAGAAAGGCCCCGCACGTTCAGTTAAACCGCCTTAAAAAACAGGTTTAACTGAACTAACTAAACCGAAGGAAAAACATAACTGAACTAATCTGAACCAACTTAATCAAAAGCAAAGTAAAACTGAACTAGAGTTTTACTTTGCCTTTGGTCCTTGCTGCCTGAACTTAGGGGCCTTTGCAGGATCCGATGCATATTTAACTAACAACACCATAACAAATATGAATATTTCGCAATTTTTTTGCTTTGAACTACTTAATTTGATGCCCTCTTTATTGTAAATTTCAAAAAACCTTGAAATTCCGTAACGCTTAATATCGACCAGCACCTCAAATTCTTACATTCACATGAACTAACATAAACCAAACTGAGCGAAATTGAACCCAGCTGATCTAACCAGAACTAACCTGACCTAGACTAAACCAAACCGAGCAAACCTGATCTAATATGAACCAACCTAAACTAACTTGAACTAACCAAAACTAACCTAAAGAGATAACTGAACTCACCTAACCAAGCAACAACCAATAGGGCTCTTAGCGACCTTAACTGGTCACCATACTGCAAAGACATACTACGCAGAACCCTGTGCAGCTGCCAACACGGGCCGCTGCTTTACTTGCTCAATTATTATTTGTTTTTTAATATCGAGAGATGTGGCAACGTTGTCGGTATAATATAAAACAAATGTTAATCCATGACATTTTTGACGCCCAATATTGATAGAAGCCCGCGCGGCGGGTTTTTAAAGCTACTATAGATGGACTGTCAAATGTCGAGCCTGATGAAAGCTGTCAGTAAGGACGTGGTATTTTATAATTTCCTAAAGATATCGGCAAGACGAGTGTCAA